>CM066172.1:51567533-52767533 GCA_033629205.1 Lithocarpus polystachyus
TTTCAAAGAGAAGTATTTCGTCCACAACATTTTTCACAATACTTTCACAACAAAATTTTTGTTAAAAGTTGTTACTAGTTCTAATTTGAACCCACCACTGAATTTATTTTTTTACTCACTAATATTAACCAATAACAATCTGTTACTGAAAATTTATTGTGAAAATATTACGGTAACATTTCTCAATTAAAATTTTTTATTCTTTATATTATTTCTTCTTTCTCCCATTTCATTTCATCCATACGTTTTCTTTTTCTTTCTTTTTTTCTTGTTTTTCTCCTCCACACGTTGTCCTATCTCTATCCCCTCCCTCTTTTATTTTCTTTTTCTACCTCATTCAAGAACATTCCACTTCCCGCTCTCCTTCTCTCTTTTTTTTCTCCAGCTCTCTCGGCTCCTTTTTTTTTTTTTTTTACTTGATTCCAGAGAACATTCGTCCCCAACGTAGTCCAGATGGGTCATCTTCGTCCCAAAGCGGTTGGCCTAGCCTGGAGCTGTCGCTCATCTTCGTCCAGATGGGTCATTTTTTTTAAGTAGATCTCTCTCTTTTGCGGTTGAATTTTTTTATTGTAGCAGTTGTGATTATTGAGACTGAATTAATTCTTTTGCTCATAAACAGGTCTCTCTGTGTTCTCTTTTTTTTTCTGATTTCATTTGGTTTATGAGAAAAATTATTTTTGTGCTTGGATTGTATTTTGCGTTTTGTATCCGTTGAGATAAAGAAGAGAGAAAGAGGGTGAGGAAGAAACAGAAAGGGAGGAAAGAGAAAAAAAATAATTTTTTATTCAAACGGGTAATATTTTAAGGGAGTATATTGTTTAAAGAAGCTACAGTAATTGCTACAGTGCTCTCCATGCCTGGAGAGCTACTGTAGCAAATCTAAAAAAAAAAATTGGAGATGGAGAGGTTGTTGGAGGGAGTTTTTGGGGTGAACAGTGGCTTTTCTCTCCTAAAAATAGCTAAAGTTAGCCTGCTGGTGATGCTCTAATAAGTTACTAAAGTGACTAAATTATACTACTGGCCTAATTGACTTATGGCCTGTTTGGAAGTTTAGAGAGGGAGGAGAGTAGTGGGGAGGAGAGTTAAGGGGAATGGTTATGCTCCCCCTTGTTTGGATGTTTTTAAAATTAGTAAGAGAAAAGGGAGTAATTAGTCATTCTTTTTGTTTAGATGTTTTAAAAATTAAGGTGGAAAGGAGAGGAAATGATTTAAATAGACAAATTTACCCCTATTTAAAAATCTTTTTTTTATCTAATTAATAAAGCCAAATCTTTTTTTTTTTAATCTATTCTTTCGCTGTTTGGATGCCAAGAAAATGCCATCCCATAAGAAAAATTTTTTTTATTGATATGAGTGCTCTTTAACTTGCATACAGATACCAATAGTTTCTTTACTGACCATCAACAAATATCTACAAAACTCTTCATAATGGACTTAGACAAAATTCTTTCTCATCACATCTATGAAGGGCATAGAATTCTAAGAAAATTTTTGGATATTAAAGCTCTAGAAACAATAAACTCTACGTCAGAAGTCTCTCATTCAATAACATTACAAGGCTCTAGATGTCAAGAATGGAAACCTCCTTATTGGAAACGCACAAGTTTGCAAAACAATAGAGACATTAAAATTATTATTTTATCAGATCAGTCACAACAAGGTGTATGTGCATGTGCATAACAAAGCTCCGCTTTGATTTTCGTAAGATTTCATTTATTTTTTATTATCTCTATTTTCTCAGCAGCCGAACGGTGATATAATTGTACTCTATATATAAATCTTACTCTATTCAAAGTAGGTGATCTGATGAGCATCGGATGAGCATATTGTCCTTGTAATCATTATTTTTCCCTTCCCCTGTTCTATATACGTTAAAACAGGGTATCCTTAGCTTGTATACTGTTTGATATTATTAATACAATACCTATCTTTTATCTAAAAAAAAAAAAGTAGGTGATCTGATTGGTTTGTTTTTGTTCAAAGTAGGTGATATTCATTTTCGTCAACTTCAGATGGATGAGATTTTTTTTTCTTGGCTTTATCTATTTTCTCAGCAACCAAACAAGGGATAGGTGTACTAGATTTGTGAATTTTACTCTGTTCGATTGGATTGTTTTGTTTCCTATTCATGGATTCTGAAAATTGATCAACTTTGTTTTGTTTATATCTTCAATCATGAAGCAGCATGTTGATCAATTAAAAATAATATACAACGACCTAGTGCTGTGTTTGATTCTTGAGAATATGCTTTGAAGAGTTTTCAAAGTCAAATAATTGATTGGAAAATAATTTTTTAGTTAGTAGTTACTGAGGAAAATATTAAGGAAAAGAAAAGAAAAGAAGGATCTATGTTAATTTTTTGGTTTGTAATTTTGTTAATTTAGAAAAGATAAATTGTGGAATTAATTTGGTCAATAATTTATCTACTCTATTCTCCCTCCAAATCTCTCCAATTTAGAAGAATTAAAAATGAGGGGTTAAAGGTAGTTGAAACTCCTCCAAACCCCTTCAAATTCTTCCCCCTCCTTCCTTAAAAACACTTCCAAATAAGATAATTGAATTACTCTCCCTCCCTTTACTCTACTCCCCTTCCTTTATTAAACTTCCAAACAGGCCATTAGTGTTCCAATCTTCTTCCATGATGCATAGTTGCCTTCCATGTGGCATAAATGAGATAATGGGCGGTTATTTCCATCAACGTCTATTGGCCACATTAAAGGTACATGAGTTTCTGGTTGATAATGAAATGTTTTTTCCGGTTTCGCTTTTAGTATTACATGCCAAATTGCCTTTTCTTTTCTGTTTTTGACATTTGTTTTTCCTTTCATGTAAATTTAGGAATTCAGAGCGGAGCCACAACAGATGTGAAGATTAGCTTTCTTTTCTTTTTGAGAAGCTGAAAAGGCTTTAAAGCCTTGTCAGTTGAAAGAGGAAACAGATTACAACTGATCTGAAACAGAAACATTAGGAAGAAAACTTCCAAACCAAATAACAATATCAGCCATTTCTTGCGAGCTAGTAGTTGAGCCGTGGAGTTTCCGTTTCTACGGGCATGAGAAAATTGGCCGCGCTAGAAAGATGCGGCTAAAGCTTGGGCATCATGAATAAGATTTCCAAATTGGGCTAGCAAATCCTCATTATTCTTGCTTTAAATTGGGAATTTAGCATTAATAAATTTGAGCAAAAGACCATGGATTTGATGGGAAGAATGAGAGAAGCAGCAGACGAAAAAGCCCCATTAATTAAACAGGTGGGAGACATGTGAGGGGCCAAAGGTCCAAAACCAATGAAAAATATATATTGCATAAAAAGTTCATGAGGCAAACAGTACCACCCAAAAAGCATCTCAAGTCAAGCCTATAAACTTTGTCCAATGTTTTATGCAAACAAGACTTTAAGGTTAAATGTTTAATATCTGTTTGGAAACGACTTATCTAAAACTAGCCTCTGGGCACGCGCTCACGCGCGTGCTCAAAGGCTCTTCTATTTTTTGGGTAAGGGTTAATTTAGAGCAATTATTATAATTTGGGATTACTACATTTTTTCGATCACAAAAAAACCTAGGGATGTGATGAAAAATTATTTCTCCACACATGATTTTTCATCACACCCCTAGGGTTTTTTGTGATTTGAAAATGTAGTAATCCCAAATTATAATAAATGCTCTAAATTAACCCTTACCCAAAAAATAGAAGAGCCTCTGAGCACACGCGTGAGCGCGTGCTCAGAGGCTAGTACTATTATTTAAGGGGCTCCCCCTGTTTGGATTCTTTATTTTTTAGTTCAAAAATGCCCATACACTCCTATGTTTAAGTAAAGACAAAATTAAAGGACAATCTGATAAAAATGCAACTCTAACTCCCACTAAAACATTGCCTAAAAAATAGGACCACTCTCCTATTAATTTTCAAATTGATTTATTCACTTATAAATTAGATTTTCAAAATAAAAATTATATATATAATAAAAGAACAAAGTTTTACTTTCGAGAAATTATATGTCCACAACATTTTTTACAACAATTCCTAAGTGGCAGGTTATAAAATAAAAAAATAAAACACAGTTTTTTTCTATACAAAATAGGACCACAAAAAAAAAAAAAAAAAAAAAAAGACTCATCACACCCCTACTCCCTATGTTTAAGTAGAGATAAAACTAAAAGATAACCCGGTAAAAATGCAACTCTAACTCCAACTAAAACATTGCCTAAAAATTAGGATCACTCTCCTATTAATTTTCAAATTGATTTATAAATGGGAGTTATGAAGTTATATTTAATCCATAAAAGAAAAAATTATAAGAAAGGCCATCAACATTAGCATGTACTATTAATCACCAATAATATCATTTAATTAAAAAAATGTATTTTCTTGAAAAAGAAATTGTAGTAAAAAGACAACAGTTGTTAGGGATAATTTCATATGGAAGAGATGGGATTGAGAAAAATGGAACAACTATCACTAATAACAAAAATATTATTACGTTAAGAGTATACATATGACAAAGTCAATAATACAGTCATATAATGATCCAATCAGAGGATTTTTTTTTTTTTTAACAAATTGCAGAATTTGTGTTTCTTAAACACAATTTGGTATTTATCCAAATAGCAAAGTTTGTGTTTTAATTGTACAGTTTGTGTTCTACTGTAATATTGTAATTAAAGAAAATCACTGTAATATTGTAATCAAAGGAAAGAAAAGCCATGAATAGGCTTTAACCCACAAACGTATAGTAAATTAAAAAAAAAAATGATGATATAAGGAAATAAGAGTCCAAATAATTAGAAAGCGGTTGATTTCTTTATAAAAACAATATAGAAAAGAGCAATGTAAATTGACATACATGTTAAACCGGAACAATTAGAACTGCACTATTATTTTTGTAAGTAAAGTTTTTATTCTTTTTAGGGTTTTGAAATTTAAAAAATGATGATGATGGTGTAGAGAAAAAGAATATAGAATTGAGAGGAATTGAGGAAGAAATATTTTTGAGAAGTTGAGAATTAAAACAAGCATGATTGTTGTCCTATTTTGTAGGCAGTATTTTACATGGAAGTTAGAGATTATTCATAACATGCTATCCTCAAGTTTATCTCTACTTTTTAGTAGGTTTTTTTCTTTTTTTTTCAAATTCAAAACAAATATATTTAAAGAAAAGAAAATAAACGTAAGATGAGATTAAGGAGCAAGGGAAACCGGTTATTCAAAAAAAAATAGTGAGTATTTGCTAGGCAAATTGAAAGAGTGCATCATTCTTGAAAAGAAAGTTGATAGAGTTCAGGCCCGAATTTTGTATCAATAAGACTATTTCATCTACACTGCACATTAGGATTACCACGAAAATTTTTCACTCATGTTGTTGCTTCTATTTAAATGCACAAAAGCATTTATGAATTATGATACCTAAAAAAAATGTAACACAGATTAGCATCATGTCTAAATTATGCAATTATATTTCAATGCAATAACAATTATCAAAAGAAAAACAAAATAAGAAAGAGGGATGAGAAATCCTCAAAACACTTGCGATGAGTAAAGGACGGAACTTTTGAATACCTTTTAGAAAATTATTTCATAAAATTTGGAAAACTTGATAAGAAACAAAGAAATTGTGATGTTTGTCAGATCAATAAAATAGTTAAACATTCATATGATCCGAAGAGAAAATAAAAACAAAAATAAAGTACCCAATAACGGAAATCAACGAAAGAATAAGAAAAAAAAATTGCTGGTGGAAGAAACAAAAAACTTACCAACGACTTTGTTGGGTTTAGAGGTAGACTTGGATCAATGAAGAGAGAGAGCATGAGCGACTGAGAGAGAGAGTGTTTGTTTTAATTTTTTAATAATATTTTTTTTAGAATTTAATTTATAAGTGGATAGAGAAATTTGAAAACCAACTGAAGAGTGGTTCTATTTTGTAGGTAATGTTTTAGTGGGAGTTATTTTTACCAAACTTTGTCTCTACTTAAACATAGGCTGTAGGGGTATTTTGGAACAAAAAAAAATCCGGTCCAAACAGGAGAAGCTCCTTAAATAATAGTATAGATATATTTATACTTTAAACTATTTGGAAAAATTGAGAAAATGCATGAGAAATTGAATTTTGAAAAAGTTGTACATAAAAATTAAAACTTAAAGCCTTTTTTTTTAAAAAGCAATTAAAACTTAAAGTTAATACCAAATAGGACTCTAAAGGTATGTTTGGTTGGGGTGAAAATAAGGAAAATGGAAAATAGAGAGAGGAAATTTGGGTAGAAAATGGCATTTTTTACTGTTTGGTTGAGAGGAAAAGGGGGAGAGAAAAGTGGTGGGGCCTACAAGTTTTCTCTCCTCCCCCTTCAAAATAAAATCTCTTCAAATTGGAGAGAAAATTGAAGTGAAAAGTGAGAAAAATATTTGGATAAAACTGCCCCCCTCTTCTTTTAACATTTCTAGCTTTTTTTTTTTTTTCATTCTTTTTTTGACTTTTCCTTTGTAATGCTGGCTTCTTCTTTCTTTCTTTTTTTCTTTCTTTGGTTTTGTCAAATGGTGAGTTCTTCTTCTATTCCTTCTTTTTTTAGCTTTTTTTTTTTTTTAAGAAAACACTTTTGGATGATTTCTTATACTATTTTTTGAAATGTCCACTTTCTATGCACTTTTTAAAAAAAATATAATGTATTACTTTTTGTTTTATTTAAGAGAGACATGATGGTAAATTTATACAAACCTTATTTTCAACCAAACTAAAAAAATTTTCATCCCTCCACTTTTCTACCCTCTTAACCAAACACAAATGAGGAAAACTAAAAACATTTCTATTCTCTCACTTTTCCATGCATCCTCCCTCTATTTTTTATCCTCTCACTTTTCCATCCTCCCAACCAAACAGATCCTTAATGAACAATTCATCGGTGTAAGCCCGTTCTAATATGGCTACACTACTGATGATGATCAAAATATTGCCAGTAAGCTACAAGGTTCTTTCACGCGCTCGAATCAACCTGCACAACACAAAATGAGAAACACCTCAAGAGGATATCGGTGTAGTACTGACCAAAGACCCTCCGAAGGTTAAGTCAGAGAATGCTTGCAACCCTAGAGTGCCAGAGTTGGGAAAATTATGCGTACCTTAACTTGTGAGAGCCTTTGGGTTTTTATAGTAGTGTAGAACCGACCTTATTTTCTTGCGTGAGAAGTCTTTTCCTTATAGGATTGTCATTAATTAGGCGAATATCATGGAATCCTCCTCAGATTTGAATTCTATTTCAATTGAGATTCTACAAATCAAAGTGACGCGTGAGACGCAAGTTATTTCCATTTATAGAGTGATGACGTATACTTGGAACCGTCCACCTTATACCCGTAAACCTTTGATCCGTCCACATCAAATCTCCTTGCATCAATCCGTCACCTCCACTAAGATATTCTCGTCACATCAAACTTTACCTTCTTCAGCTGCCCCCTCACTCGTTCATGACCTCTTAAGGGACGAACTTATGGAGTGACGGTTCGATTTACCCCCTGAGAGATAGACCTAGCCTGACATGCTGGCATAGGGCAATTAATGTTGGGTTATTAATGTTGTAGGGCACATGTCATCTACTTAATGGCTGTTTTCTTGGAACAAAGCATCACTTCGTCTTCCATGCCGTTCCTCCTATATAAGCTTGCCTTTTCATCCCTCATTTCCTACATTCCATTGAAACTATATGCTCAGAGCACTACCGTCGATCTTGTCAAATCATTGACTCTGTCTAGTCCAATCACCGGTCGTCTGCACCATTTGACTGTGTGCCTACACCCAGTAAGTATCCTTGCCCCCTTATTCACTATCATTTAATTTTGTATCACCGTCATCTATTTTAGATTCGTTAGTCTTAAGGTTTACCATCACGTGTTGGTGACATGTCTAGTGCGTTGAGTAACCAGTCCATTGTGGGGGCGGGATACGATGAAGTGTACCCGTTAGGTCAAAAAGACCCTGCCACTTCAAGCGAAGAAAGAAATTCGTCCACCACCTCTCCTTCCTCAAGGAACAAGGACTTGGAAACGGATAGGCCAGATAGTGGCCTTAATGATGGCCTAGATGGAGTTAAGCCCCTGATCCAATCTGTCATTGGTCCTAACAGACTGAGGGATTTTATAATGCTTCCATTGTGGACAGTTAACGATTTCAAGTCCACAATTAAAGAAATGCACTTCAAAACACTTAGATCTAAGTACCAAATTCCCGACAGCATCCCTATCCGTCTGCCTTATAAGTCAGAGAAGTGTTATTATGAAGGGGTGGAAGGAGTTGGGGTTTATGAAAAAATTTTGAAGGCGGGGCTCAGATTTCCTTTAAGTTCACTTCACCGTCACCTTCTTCATTACCTTGGGTTGTCAGTCACCCAAATCTCCCCCAATTCTTGGAGAGTTTTTATAGGAGTGGAGGTCTTATATGGGGCCATGTTAGGTGGAGCCCGACGGTTGACAGTGGAGGAGTTCTTTCATTGTTACCGTCCAACAAAGATCATTCAATCAAAGGGGATATATAGTTTTGTGGCTAGGAGCCTGTTGTTGAGGCTCGTTTGCGACACCCCCGATTCCAATAGAAATTGGAAGAGTTGATACTTTTTTATGGACGGTGACACATGGATGGGTCGTCCTGGGGAAACCGAATATATGCCCGTCGATACAACATGGGGCATAATGCCCCCTTTTGGTATGCATCCGTCTTTAAAACTTGTTAATTTTTAGTTTTCCCATTCTTCTAACTGTCTACTCTTTATCAACAGTCCGAGACCGTCCACAAGTTTCACTCGAGCAGTGGAGCTTTTTGGAGAAGATCTTCAAGAAAACAAAGTTAGAGGAGAGGACGTGGGCAAAACTCGTCAACCTCGACACCCTCTACTGGTATTGTGACGGTCCTGAGCCAACTCTAGCTGCCCGTCGCTACGAACTCCAAGTTCACCAACGTAAGTTCATTACCATAAGCTTAATCGGTAGTTATTTCCTTCTACTATTCTAACTTGTATACCCGTCCTCTTTTGCAGAAATGGATGACGTTAAGAGGAAAGCTTTCATTAAGCAGCAAGCTGCTACAAGAAAGAAACAGGAGGGTCAGGCTTCCAAGGGGACGGGGACCCTTCTGTTAATAAAGAGGAAGCAACCTAAGAAGTCTGACCGTCTCCCCAAAAAGCCCAAAATTACTACTACGAAACCCGTTGTGGGTTTTAAGGCAGAGACTAAGAAAATTCCTCCCCAGGGGCCTGGAGTGGGCAAAGGTCTAATGAAGGCTCCCTCTGTCACCGAGAAGCCTCCCGTCCTCCTTCGCGAGGACTCAAAGTATGCATTGGAAGAGCTCTCATCCATTTTCACTCCTAACGTCTATGAGGACCTAGGCAACCATGCTACAAAGGCCATGGGGGAGACAGGGCTTTTTAGCATCACTCAGGTAAATATTACTCCTGTCGCCCTTTTTATTTCTTTTCCCGTCATCTTTTTATGTCTAACTTTCTCCCTTTTCCAAGTCATGGTGTTGATGAAAGGGTTGATGGGCCATTTCCTTAATCATGAAACCGCTTTGGATCATATAAGGCAAAAGCAACGGCGACAGAGGATGAGCTGGCTGAGCTCAAGGCCTGGAAAATGGTCCAGGAAAAGAAGCTGGACTTGTCGGAGCAAGTCTGGGGTGAACTTGAGAAGCAGACGGAGGTGCTGCAGAAGGTCCTTGGAGATAAAGAAACAGAGATCAAAGCCATCAAGGATCAACTCTATCAAGCTAAGGAGGATGCGGTCCGTGAATATCGCGATTCCGAGGCGTATCTGACGGAGTTAGGTGGCACCTTCGCTGACGGATTTGAGGACTGCGTCCGTCAGGTAAAGGCTTCCTATCCGGACCTGGACATGTCGGGCATTTCTATAGATGCTCAAGCCCAGACCTTCATCCTACCCATTCAGTCTGAGAGCACAGAAGATCATTTTGCTGAAGATGCCCTGGTGGACGATCCCCATGTTGACAGTGAATCTGTTCCCAAGGGTGCACTTCAACCGGTTGAAGGTGATGTTGATCAGCCTAATGCCCCTGCCTCAAAAGATCTCGTTGTCCAGCAATAGTTTTTTTTTTTTTTTTTGAAATTTGTGAAGTTTTAAGAACTTATGCATTGTTGTGAACTGCCCTTCACGAGTTTTCCTTAAGTTATACTTTTATCCATCTACTTTTATCTTTAGACAGCTCTTAATCATAATGAATGATTTTATTTAAGTGGGTGTTGATACCGTCCGAATGGGTGTTGTATGCAACGGCACCCATCCATCCACTATCGAGTACTTGGATTTGTCCATCTTGTAGATCTTGTGGGCATCATAGTCAATTCCGTCCATCTTGTGAACATGATCAACTCCGTCCTCCTTAAGGACTTTAAATGAATTGTCCATACTTTGTGAACATAATTGACTTCGTCCTCTTCAAGGACTTTAAATGAATTGTCCATACTTTGTGAACATAATTTATTCCGTCCCCTTTATGAGTTTTGATCCGTCCAATTTGTGGGCTTAATTTATTCACCCTGTTAGGATGCATTCATCCACTTGCAGACTGATTATTTTACACACCCTTGTAGGATGTAACCGTCCACCTGTATGGATTTGATATTTTTACACCCTCATAGGATGTATCCGTCCATTCCACGTTCAATCGTGGTCTTTGTAGATAGGTAGTAGCTCAGCAAAAGTAGAAAAAGTACAGAAGTATCTGAATAAACTCTTATCATAAAAAGACTAAAAATTGCCTTTAAAAAACATTGTAGCAAAAATTTAATAAACCTTAAATGAATGTTGAATTTAAAAAACTGAGGGGAAAAGTAAGAGAAGGATCATTGCTCTATATCTGCTGCCATCTATTGGTAGTACTTTTTGGGATGCTCAATGTTCCATGGGTGGTGCAACCTCTGTCCGTCCTAGGTCTCCAGGTGGTAAGTGCCCTTTCTTACCCATGAAGTGATTCCGTAGGGGCCTTCCCAATTGGGTCCGAGCTTCCCTTAGGTGGGATCTTTAGTACTGCCCATCACTTTTCTTAAAACAAGGTCCCCGACCTTGAAGTCTCTGTGTTTGACCCTGGAGTTGTAATGCTTGGCCATGAGATCCTGATACCGTGCAAGTCTTTGCTCAGCTGTTGCCCTGACTTCGTCTATTAGGTTGTTGTCGAATTACTTCCCGTTGTCTGAGACTAAAACTCTTGGTATACCGTACTAGCAAATAATGTTCTTCCACACAAAGTTGCGCACATTCTTTTCTGTGATGGTAGCCAATGCCTCTGCCTCCACCCAATTGGTGAAGTAGTCAATGCCGACTACCAGGAACTTCAACTGTTTGGTTGTTGTTAAGAAAGGGCCCATAACATCCAAACCCCACTGAGCGAACGGCCATGGAGTTGTCATCGGTGTAAGTTCCTCTGTTGGTTATCTTATGAAGTTGCCAAATCTCTGGCACTTGTCACGAGCTCTAATGTATACCTGGGTGTCTTTCTGCATAGTAGGCCAGTAATACCCAGCTCGGATTAGCTTTTCATCATCTGCATCTCCGCAACTACATGAGACGGGATTTGGTTTACAGTCCATGGTCGGTTCGTGTCCTGCCGTTTAGGCCTACTTTGGGAGTTGCTCCCTTCCGACCCCTCCTGGTTTCTCTTCTCGGCGCTGTTGGCCTCCTGCTCTTCTTCCTAGGTGTGGAACATTGCATCCTTCTAGTGCAATTGCTCCTCTAGGTCGTGGTTATGCTTCGTGAGGCGCTCTGCCACTGCTGCGAGGGTTGGAACCTGCCTCTCGAGAGCCGTGGTGTGTGGTTTGCCCTGATCGTTCGTTGTGGTTATCATCGAGCGTGTGAGTATTATGCAACTTTTCATTTGGAGAGCTCAAAGAAAGGTTTTTTCTTGTGCTTTCCCACAGACGACGCCAACTGATGATGATCAAAATATCACCAGTAAGCTACAAGATTCTTTCACGCGCTTGAATCAACCTGCACAACACATAACGAGAAACACCTCAAAAGGATACCGATGTGGTACCGGCCAAAGACCCTCTGAAGGTTAAGTCAGAGAATGCTCGCAACCCTAAAGTATCAGAGTTGGGAAAATTATGCGTACCTTAACTTGTGAGAGCCGTTGGGTTTTTATAGTAGTGTAGAACCAACCTTCTTTTCTTGTGTGATGAAACTACTCGCCGTTTAATGAAACTACTCGCCGTTTGCATGGCAATGCCTAAAGTTGTGTTGCGCCGAGCAAACAGCTGAAATGGGAACTGGTTCCAAGGCCACTCGCACCGCGCTCCACTCCTACCTAAACATCCACTTAGCCACGACCACATTGGACCTCTGCATCCACTAACCATTGGGGTCATCATGATACCTCACCAGTTTTTGGGGTATAAATATGAGGGACTTTTGGAGGGGGAGAGGGGAGAAAACCTGGGAGAGTGCGCAGGGTAGAAGAAAGAAAAAGGGAGATGGGAGGAGAAAAATAGGGTCGTAAGTTTTCGGGAGGGCCATCCGAGGTGGGAAACCCAAAAACCCACATCAAAAATAGGTTGTGAGCCCAAGTGAAGGTTGGCCCAACTATTCATCCACTTTGGAGCGCACAAGATTGTTATTAATTAGGCGAATATCGTGAAATCCTCCTCAGATTTGGATTCTATTTCCATTGAGATTCGACAAATCAAAGTGATGCGTGAGACGCAAGTTATTTCCATTTATAGAGTGATGACATGTACTTGGAACCGTCCACCTTATACCCGTGAACCTTTGATCCGTCCACATCAGATCTCCTTGCATCAATCCGTCACCTCCACTAAGATATTCTCGTCACATCAAATTTTACCTTCTTCAACTACTAACAAGAAAAATCTAAAAATTGGTTCAGTCCTCAATTTTGTACAATTGTATTAATGTGAGGGGTTTGGTTACTTTCATTGGCTCCCTGGAATAACCTAAAAAGTGAAAGGATTAAGCTCATTAGGAGGAAAGGCCAGCTAAAAGTAAAAAGGATAAATAACATTAACAAAATGAATCATTTATCCATTCAACTGCAAGCAGCCTATGTCACAAAAATCCTGGTTGCTAGTCATAATATCAAACAATAAAAGAATAGTTCTAGTAGGCCTCTAGGATACCAAATGAATGGCAATCTGCAATTGTAACAGTAGTTAACATTCAGAAATCTCGCTCCACCTATTCAGCCAAAAAATTCCCACTACACCTTAAAAACTTATTGGAAATTATTTCCTCCAATTGAGTCCTCATTTTCCCTCTCATGAGCAACAAGTGGCATTTGTTTAATTTTTAAATTTCGTATGTCTTATATATAAATAAAAATGGAAAAGACTTGAAAGGTTCAATGAGAGGAGATCCTATCGCAAAATGTATTCCCAGTTCACACATATTCCTTGCTTTCAGGGGCGACGCCACCTTATGGCCAGGGTGTTCCTAGGAACACCATGGCCTGAAATTTTTTTTTTTTTTTTTTACATAGTAATTTAAAATTTTATATTTATTTATCTTTAAAAAAATTTTTGAGAACACCTTGAATTTTTTTAATGTCAATGAAATTAAATTTTGGTTCATAATTTGAGCAACTTAACAATATATTAGGGTCTTTCAAGAAAAAAGAACAACGTACTTTATATTTTTTTTAAACCTATTGCTTTATTTTTTAGTTTTTGCTTTAAGTAAAAGGCTATGGCCCGTAGACTGCCTTTTGTACTTCCATTAATATTTAAAAATATGACAATATATCAAAGTTGATAATTTTTTATTTATAAATTTATGAATTATGATTTTTCTATCAATATTGCAATTTCCCCCCCCCCCCAAGTATTTCTGGCTACGTCCCTGCCCTATTCAACAACACTAACAACAACCACAACTGAACTCCACAAGCTTTATGTTGTAAAATTTTATGCATTTGCGTGTTTTTTAATAGTTGTTGTTGTTGTTGTCGTCGTCAATATATAAAAAATTTTCTTTTTATTAGATTGTGTAATTTATGCTTCTTAAGGAACACCCTGAAAAAAATTCCTAGAGTCGCCAGTGCTTGCTTTAATATACCAACCTTCTTCTTAGTGGCAGCAAACTCTTTCTTTATTCCAGCTGAAAAAACCTAAAATTACAAATAGGCTTTCAGAAGAAAACATATATAATTTCACTTTTTATTTATTTATCTTAAATATTGAACAATTAGTAAATGTTCACAAAGTCAAAACAGAATATCCTTCACATCCTTTCACAAATCACAAGCAGTACATGGATATAATGCACATAGGTATTCAATTATGGAATCCAAAATGTTCAAACCAAAAACAGTGTAAATTTTGATTAAAAAAAAAAAAGCCATATGTTGTTCTATAAAGCACTTAACTAAACATCTAGAGTCAAACTTCTAAAAGTGGAAGTCAAACGTCATATTATTATACACATGCACGTCCAGATGCTAGACCCACCCCAAAAGAAGAAACTTCAAAACGAATCCTTCTCTCTTTAAGACATGCTGCTTGGAGGTAAGGGATTGAGGCACAGCCATCACTAGCTCCACCAGTGTACTTAACCAAACTATTCCCAACTTCAAACACTTGCCACTAATCTTCAAATAACTAAATAATGTTCCACTAAATGGAGCAAAGGTGGTGAATGGAGGTTTTTTTTTTTTTTTTTTTTTTGAGATAAAAGATAGATATTTTATTGAAGTAGAGTAAGTATAACAAGAGTAAAACTGGGAACAAACTCCCAGAGCAGGAAATAATATCATCTAGCTGGACAATACCAACAAAATAAAACAACGAATACAATATCAACAGCTACAGAAAAACAATGCAATTCAACCAACTCGAAGAGAGCTAGTTTCTATTCTGTAAAGCAGAGTCTCTGATACTCTTCAAAAATGGCAATAGCCCCTTCCAGGATGATTTTTGGATGCTGTAGGATTTTGTCAAATTAGTATTTATTCCTTGCGTTCCATATTGCCCAAGACACCATTGCCCATCTTCTAACTCCAGCTGTGGAAGCTTCTCAACAAGCAATTTGAATAAATTGAAGAACTCACGAGCCTCATTTGAACACTTCTGAAGTTTACCCCGACACATAGCCCACACGTTTCTGGCAAAAGGACATTCCCATAGGAGGTGTCCTACAGATTCTGATGACTGGCAACAGAATTCACAACGAGGTTCAACTGATACCTTTAGCAGAGTAAGATTCTCCCTGGTAGGCAATATATTGGAACAAGCACGCCGTAAGAAATTTCTAGCCTTTGGTGGGACATTCAAAGTCCAGATTTTTTTCCAGTGATGCCGATCTTGCCCAGCAGTTGAGTGCTCAATTCTGGATCGTTCCTTCATCCTCAGCACCACCCGATATGCTGATTTTACAGTGAAGACATTATTAGTATTTTCAGTCCAATTCAAGGTGTCATGCTCTAAAGTTCTCAATAGAGGTATTGCAAGTATTTCCATCCGAGTCCTGTGAGCAAACAAGTCAACGATTTTTCCCTATTCCACTGCATGGTGCTAGTATCAATCAGATCCCTGACATAAATGAAAACATAGGGAAATACCTGGACCTGTATACTCCGTAGAACAGTCAGTGGGTGTTGTGAGTTAAACGTCACGCTTATTTAGCTAATAACGCTAAATTGAACGCTTGGATATCGTGAAAACCCATTACACCATTTTTCCTTGGAGTACATAACTTCTTCCAGTTAATCCAATGGATTTTTCTCTCGTCTTTTGTTTTCTCGCACCAATATTTTGCTAGAGTAGAATTCATTGTATCACATAAAGCCTTAGGAATTTTAAAAATACTCATAAAGTAGGTAGGTATGGCCTGAGCCACCATTTTTACTAGAATTTCTCTTCTTGCCTTTGAGATGAATTTTTCTTTCTACCCCATAACTCTTGAGTCAGGGTCTAGAACCTTATGATCTGTTTGAATTTATGAAAGTAGAGTAGAGTAAATCAAAAATTAGTCAACTCTATCTTTCGATTGTAGTTCGATGAGTAACTACAAGGTGATCACAATGTCCATAGAAACCGATCACAAATTCCTCATTTGGCCTCCATATTTCATGTATTGAATGAAGCTTCTTTCTCTCTCTCTCTCTCTCTCTCTCTCTCTCTCTCTCTCTCTCTCTCTCTCTCTCTCTCTCTCTCTCTCTCTCTCTCTCTCTCTCTCAGAATGTAATAAGGGCTCAAGCTAATAATTTCAGGAAAAATTATAGAGTGATTAGGTGAATTACGTCACTTTTACATAATGGTCCATCATTCCACTGAAACTAAAAGACTTCGCTACTGAGCATTTTAGACGTGTTGGTCATTCTATAAATACAAGTTCCTTGTAGGATAGGGAGCAAGTGTCGAGTTTCAAATATCCAGGAAGGAACTTTACATACACACACTTACATTAAGCTATAGTAGAATTTATTGGCAGAGTTTAAAAAAAATTATTTAAAAAAAAAAAAAAAAACTTCCACCCAATTAAAATTACGGAATCACTTTCAGATAAATCTCCACTTTTTCCTATAGTAGTATTGGTGCATAAAGAATCGGATTGGGCTTTAATTGTATAAGGCCCAAACTATATATATTCATCAATCAATGGGCTCTTAATCAACCCAAAGAAAACACACACACACAAATGTGCTCTATGTTCTTCCATTAATTGGGCCTATGGGTTCATTCTGGCATATAAACTTCTTTTTGTTTGAAGGTCGGCATATATACTAATCACGCCCTTGCTAATGTGTGCGGATGCTTCTTCTTTTTCTTTTTCTTTTTTGGTAAATTAAATACTCCTTTTTTTTCGATAAGAATTACATAGTCCTAAAGTCCTAAACTTTGTTGAGAATATCTTGTTTATTTGGTATTAAAAAAAAAATTCCTAAACTTTACACCTTGTGTTCTAAGATCTAACCTTTAATTGTGTTTTAGTCACTGTTTGTGCCGTGTCAAATTTTTTTTTTTTTTTTAATGGAAAGTGTTTTGTCAATTTTTAAAAAAAAAAAAATTGTTGATATATCAAATGGACTAATTGAATTTTTATCAAAAAAAAAAAACAAGGACTAATTGAAAAAACCATATGTTATGCCACATCACTCTTCCTCACTGTGCATCTCAGACCCACAAAGCCTCTATCACGCTCACTCGTCACTCAATAACTCCAAACCCACAAAGCCTTCTTCACGTCTTGGTCAAGAACGAAGCTTGCAGACGGTGGCCAGGACGGCTGTTCCGGTGAGTATTCTGTCTCTCTCTCGGCTGAGTTTTGTAGGTTTAGGGATTTGGTGAGTTTGGGTTTGAGGGGTTTGTAAAAATGGGATTTTCATTTGGGTTTTGGGTGTCTTTCAAGTTGTGAAAATTCCTTGCTAGTAACTAAATCTAAATCCTTGCTTATTTAACTTCAGTCTGTACATTTCTCTTGAATTTTTACTCACTGTTTTTTACGATTTCTCTCTTTCAATTTGCTTAGAAATGAATTGGGTATTGGAAAATTTGTGTGCTTGTTGTGTTTTTTTGCTTGTTTTTCGGTTCTTGTGGGAGTAAAGGGTTTTGTTATTAATTTGGCTGCTGTAATTTACAAATTTTATCAGCTAGGATAAGATAGGATTCAGAACTAGGAAATTTTGCATAAAGATAGGGGTGCCCTTATTGATGAAAAGATGAGGAAAGCCGTGTGAGATTGTTTGGTCATGTGTAGACGAGAGTGGTTAATGCACAGCTAGGAAGCACGGACACTTCATTTAGGAGGCCCGTACCCGAGTCATACTGGCGTCGTAATCATATATGCCGTTTCATGTTTTAATTTTTCAAAAATTGCTTGTGTTACCGTGTCGTACCTGTGTCCGTGTCCGTGTCTGTGCTTCCTAGATGCACAGTGAGGAAGAGTGAGCTGATCAACTTCAGGAAACAAGAAAAAGATCGATAAAGACCTAAAAATAACATTAGTGGAAGTGGTAAAAAGTGTCATTTCAATGAATAAGGTAAAAATGAGTGACTCTGGATAGAATAAAATGGAGGAAAGGAAAAGAATACATGTGGCTAACCCTAATTAGTCTAATGAGTATTGTTATAGCTGACCTTAAATTTTTTGGACTAAGGTTTAGTTGTTGTTGTTATTGCTTTGTTTTCAATTGTGGGGATTTTTTAGGAATGTAGGTATATTCATTCTGCATGTTTGTATTCCAAGTTTTTAATTGTGCGCAGTTTGAAAATATTATATACTCTTCTGCTGTGTTTCTGAATTTTGACCTCTTGAACTAAATTAGTATTGATTAGTCAATGTGAGATTTGTAATCTGCAGTTTCAGATTTTCAACTTTGGCTTTTCGTTAACCTTATTGGTGTTTCCGGATGACTTGGTTCCTCTGTTGGCTTTGTATGTTTCATTCGCTGGGTTTCTTTTTTTCTTTTTTTTCCTTTGTTCCTGTGTCCATATAATTTAAAACTGAATTTAGTACAAATATTAGACAGTTTAGGTAAAAATTCTGTTGGTGGCTCTATAAGGGAATCATCCAATGCTATTAAAAGAGAATTGGATGTCAAATTATAGAATAGAAGGGATTGGTTCTGACTTCCAATTCACTCGATTTGCTGTCTAATTGAGTGATGTATGAGTAAGAAGGAGGTTATATAGAGGTATAAAAATTCAGGAAGAAAAAGGACGAGAAGAAAGTAAAAATTTTAAAAATTGGATGGTGATGGAAGGTCATTGAGCTCAGAGAAGATTTGAATGCTGACTATTAATGATTGGGTATTTTGTGAGTTAGGACATGACTATTTCTTATGGATGAACCAACTTTTCCTGATCCCCAATGCTCCATCTTTTACTGTTCAATCATTGTAAGTTTTGTGGTTATTTTGTTTCAGGTTCTGGGCTTTATTTCATTCTGAAATCAACAGCATGAATTTTGCAGCATCTTTATGCAGAAGACTAAGTGTTAGGGATCTGGTTTCCAATGTTCCTGTTTACAACAGTGCTAGTGGTACAATTTCACATTACTTTGCCAATTAGAGTACTCGTTTCATGAATATGTTATGACTTTTGGTTCTAATGCTTTACGTTATTCTGAATGTAGAGGTTTCTGGAGATGGATTAAGTTTGATGTTTAGGCGTTGGGCTACCAAAAAGAGTGCGGGATCTACAAAGAATGGACGGGATTCAAAACCTAAGAATCTTGGGGTGAAAAAATTTGGTGGAGAGGTAACTGACTGATTCTTTGGGTAAAGTTATGACTGAGAAATATTAATAACAATAAGAAAGAAGAAGAATTGTGAAGCGTGGTAATATCCTACTCAATCATCTTTTCTCTTTACTTACAATGGGATTCTTCTGTTCATTGTAGAGAGTAATACCTGGCAATATCATTGTACGCCAGCGTGGCACCCGTTTCCATCCAGGAGATTATGTTGGAATAGGAAAGGATCACACCCTTTATGCTCTGAAAGAAGGCTGTGTCAAGTTTGAACGAAACAAGCTGACTGGACGCAAATGGGTACATGTTGAGCCCAAGGATGGTCACGTGCTTCATCCTGTGTATGCAGAAGCCGGGGCTCCGAACCTACAGACAGCTGCTTAATTCTCATATTGTCCACACTATATGTTGAAATTTGCAACTCTTATGTCCCGAGTCCATAAATTTTAAGCGGCACTTGAAATGTTGTAGTTGTAGTTATTGGTGGTACTGGTAAATGTTTCGTTCTTGCTTTCATTTGTCTTTTGGTGCAATTTAGTGCAACAATTAATCTGACTCAAAATTCAAAATTTCATTTCTCTTTAAAACTAGATGTCATTTGTATTAAAGGTACATGAGTTTCAAGTTGGTAATAAAATGTCTTCTCCAGTTTTGTTTTTGATATTACGTACCAAATTACCGTTTCTTTTCCGTTTTTGACATTTTTGTTCCCCCAAATGTAAAATTTGGGAATTTAAAGGGGAGCCACATAAAATGTGAAGATTATAATGCAGTAGTGAAGATAAGTGTATTGAGCTTGGTACCCTTGCCATGTGGGTTGTGCTTAGGATTTAATGTTATCTTTATTTGTGATACCCAGGCTAATTATGAAGCCAATGATTCTGTCTGTGATGCTAGGTTTGGGTTCTGTTCAAGTATCTGGCTTTCTTTTTCTTTCTTTTTTATATTTATTTATTTTGGATATAAAGCCTCAAGAATTTTTGTCAAAGTGGTCTTGTATTAGTAAAAGAGATTGCATAAACCTCTGGGTTTTCAGTTATCATCAATAATTAGATGGTTCCAATGGGTAGTGAGAAACTTCTAGATTTCAATTAATTACTTGTCTCTCATCGTAGTGTGTTAGAGAATTAAAACCATTATCATGTTTTCTTTACCTTACCTCTGCAACTTGGTATTCACTAATGCCAAAAAAAATAAATAAATAAGTGTGACGAATAAAGGTAAAGAGAACAAAGACGAAGAATGAATTGCTTTAGGTTTTGCTCCTTTCTGATGGGTCTCAGCTAGGAGAAATTATAAGGTCTACATGGTGGACAAGTGACATAATTTACCATTCCATCAAAAGACTCACACTTATTTAAAATTGCTGAGTTGAAAATTTTTTTAAAGCACTGATACAACAACTTTAAACAAGCGGAAGTTTTTTAATGAAATAGTGGACAGATCAGATGATTATATAATTTCTCCTCAAGTGGAAGGATATTTGGCTAAAAAAGTTAACGTGGAGTAATCAATATTGCGTCCATTGTTAATGAAAAGTATGTTCAGCTACATTGACACGAATCAGTTTCTGCCATACCTTTAAACCCATGCCTTGATCCTTATTACAAGTATTCAAGCTACAAATCTACAAAGAGGTCCATGTAGTAAATTACAACCATTGCATTGAATACCATAAAACATAGGGAAGAACTTCGATATTTCTTTATTCCTTTAGACAAATAAAAGATGAGAAATGCCAACAAATGCCTTTAGAGCATTAGTTAACAATTCATTTAAAGAAAGTTTTTATTAAAAAAAAAAAAAAAGCAATTAATATTTTGTCAACTTTTTTTTATTTCCTATAAAAGTGGTGTCAAAACTTTTCTAAAATGGATTGTTAACTAATGCCTTAAAGCGCACTCATTAGCATGACCCATAAAAGATTACAAAGAGAATGTTGAAGGGATACATATAAAAAAGCTTACTACCCCTATTGAAGGTAACATGAGGTATATACTAGACCTTAAACCTGGCATAAGTTCTAATCCATAGGATAATCCTTTTCGGTTCAGAGGAGTAGAGAGTACTGATCTCCAAAAGGATGTTTCATTGTTTCCCACTGCAAGATGCTTGTTTTAGTTTCCAAAATGCATATTGATATGATTTCAAAAGAAATGCCTGTCTTTCCCTCAAACATGTCCTCTTTTTTATCCAAAAAACACATCATTTCCTTTCTGGAGAGGGCTGTCTTTCCATTTATGAAATGCTGGTCGTCTCTCTTCCTGAGAAGACCAACCATTTATATTCCATAATGCATCTTGTTTTCGGAAGCCATGCCATTTTTTTTTCTCAGATGTACGTTGTTCTGCATTGCTCAAACACATCTCAATTGCCTCGAGGGAAAGTTTGGCATTCCCAATTTCTAAATCCCAAGCTGTTTTGACCTCAAAACTCTAATTTGTAGAGTGCTAGCAGAATACCCCCTAAGACAGATTGAAATTTGGAAACTACTATATTGATTCACTTTCAGAAAGCTTCATACTCTCCACAGGGTCATCAGTTGCCTGCGAATCAGACAGATCCTCTTCCAAAAGACCAGCTTCAGAGAGAGTGTCTACCAAAAGACCAGCTTCAAATCTTTGACGCCGTTTTACCATAGCCTCAACCTTTTTGTTGAACTCTTCATCAGTGCAAGCCAGCATGTAGCGCAGCTTTAAATTGATCTGCTTCTCAACCAAAATCTTATGCCTTGGTATTATTCGGTCATCAAGAGAATAGCTAAAAAACCTGCAGCAATTTCATTATGGACAGTATCAACAATTTCATTATCAACAGTATCAACAGCAAAAACATAAAGAACAAGAGGATAAAGGTGATTAAGGAAAAAAAAAAGAAGCAAACAACCAGACCCAAACTCTCATTGTGCAAATCAAAAGCACGAACTACCAGTAAAATAAGTAAACTGAAAACGACAGGCGCTATTTTTCTGAGCCATGCCTTCACTTAATCATGACTAGCCATTTTATTATGACTAGGATTGATCATCCAACTAATTTTGGAAAAAACAGAATGAAGAAACATGGGCAGATAGGACTCAATGGCAATACAGCAATCTGATGCAGCTCACCTTGGAAACTCGATCAGATCTTCAAGAGGCCGGACCATAGTTCTCCGCAAGTAACGATACTTTGGACGGAGGACATCTACATTATATCGGAGGAGCATGGGAAAATCGGCAATCATCTCACCCAATTGTCGATAACGTATGCCAAGTGACAGAAAATATTTCACACTAACCTCAAGCTTTTTTGATATGCTACATCCTAAGAGCTCTGGTCCCAAAGCTATAACCTTCCCAATATCCTTCTCATTCACTCCAGCTCTGGTCATCAAGAATATGACCTGTATTATAATCCAATTTCAGTATGTCACTAAAGGTCAGTACTAGATGTTAATCAGCTGGATTAAAAAAATGTACCTAAATATTAGCTTTTCATTATGCTGGATCTTTTTTTTTTTTTTTTTTTTTTGATAAATATTATGTTGGACCAATAAACAGCAGAAACAAATATAACCAACTAGCATTTTCATACAAGCATTACTTATCCAAAGTTAAAAGAGGTCCCCCATCTTGACTGTTTTGCCAGTTAGAAACACCTGACAACATATTATAAATAATTGTCTTTGGTGTGTGTGAAGGGGGACCACTAAGGAAATGACAAACAGATAAACACGCAATGAAGGAGCCCGCACTGAGGTGGATGAGATAAGAAAGGGACAAACCACTGGCCGGATCTTCTTGTAGAGGCTGCATGTTAGTAATGAAGGAAACTTTACAAGCATGTTGCCAATGGCATCATCTCGAATTCCAATGTCCTGAAGAAACCGTACCTTCACATGAAAGAAAAAATCAATTAATTATTGTTATCACAAGGCATAACACCAAAATGGCATATAGGTTGATACAACATACATCTGATTCATGTTCAAATAATTCAACATACATGTATTTCAAGAATCATTATGGCAAATTGATACTGGGGGAGAGAACTTGAGGACTGAGACGAAAATTAGTCCAAGGAAATCTAAACAAAAGAATTCAACTAGTTTGTAGAATCTCAGTAAAAATATTGCATTTAGAACAAGGTCCAAGCACATTACAGTATAACTAACAACGGCATACCTTTGGCACAATGGTTGTCTCCAAATCAATACAGAAAACTATTGGTTTACTCATAAGTATTCTCTTCATACCATCTCGGGAAATCCCATGGTAGTACAGATACTTAACAAGAGGTTTCAATTTTTCCTCAATGCTACAGCCCATCAGTTGTGGCTTAAACGCTATTAATTTGCCAACTTCCTCAGTACCAATGCCAAATTCCTTTAAATAACTAACCTGGATAAACACAAGCAGCATATCTGTTAATGTATATACAAATTGGCTATTGATTACAAATACATCATACTGAAGCAAGACCTATGCACATAATTAGTAATTTCTTAAAATTACTTCTGTTCCATGTTTCAATTGTTTTTAATGCTAGAATTGTCCACAACAAAAAAAGGATGCAACAAGACTCCAAAATTATGAAAGAGCAAGGCAAAAGGGGCTCAGATACCTTTTCATTCATCTCTTCCAAAGTAAAGTAGCCAAGTACCCTTGGATAATCGAAGACCATTGTTCCAAAATCCTTCTCATTCATACCCATATCCAAGAAGAACCCCACACGGGCTCTCACTTCTTCCATGCTGTATGACAACAACTGCGGACACCGGCCCACAACATAACCCATCCAATCCATCCTAACTCCATTGCTCTCCAAGTAATTAACGATTTCATCCAATTCTTCATTGCTCCGCTCCAAAATATTCCCCCCAGATTTTGTGAGCGCAACCCCAAGAAATTCCCCCTTTACATGAATCGACTTCAACCACTCAATTACCCGTCTTATCGACTCGATTTTACCCCTGGACATGCAAATCAGCTTCCCAATTTTGGGATATGACAGTGAATTATGCTTCAACCACCTATCCACAATTCAGGAACCACAGTTAATGTAATAATGAGCCCTTTAACCCCATCTTTTCACTTTGAATTAAAAATTACTAATCACCAAACTTTAAATCAAAACAAATATAACAACTTGGTATCAAATTTGATAGGCCACCGATTATCCCAAACGTTTAAACTATTAGAAAACGGTAAATTTAATCATTTAACCATCCCCTCACAAGTCAGTCCAAACTTTCCCTTAATAAATGGGGTCCAATTCATGGAATTTTTAACATTTTAAATGGGTGGTAGAGTGGAGAGTGTTTGGACTTGAAACCACCTACTCAGATACCATGATAAACTAGCAGTTGTTCAAAAGCTTAGCTTAAGACATTAGGAAATGATGAATTTAACCATTATTCTAACCAAATTTAAGCAACTGAGTTTCATTCAAACAAAAGGACTCAGTTGCCAAATTTGATAAATTAAATAAATTTACACCAAAACACCACAAATAACAGAACCTAAACTACATTACACACCCAAAACAACAAAAGCAGTGATCAGCGACTAAATTTAGTCACTGTTAACATAATACTAAGAACATAAACTACAATACAAAGAAAAAACAGTGCAATTAACATAACACCAAGCCCTTTAAGCCCATTTTTTTGCTTTGAACTACAATGAACTAGTCACCAAGCTTCAAATTAAAACAAATATACCAACTTGGAATCAAATTTAAGCAACTGGGTTTCACTCAAACCAAAAAACCCAGTTACCAAATTTGATACATTAAACAAAATTTACGCCAAAACACCACAAATAACAGAACATAGACTACATTACACAACAAAAAAACAGTGAACATTAACTAAATTTAGCAAAACTTACCTGATGAGTGGCACAACACGAGAGTCATCAATGACAGTCTTGGCACGAAAATTGAAGGTGGATTCCGAGAAGTCAGGCAAGCGTTTCATAGCGGCGGCCTCGACCATAACATAATCAATGAAATCAGACAACCTGCGAGTCAAATTGGTGGCGTAAGTGATTCCAAACTTGCCTTTTCTTATCATGGATTCCTTGAAAATCTCTGCAGTGACTTTGCGTCGAATCTCGAGAGCTCGCATTATCAAGTCATGGTCTTCTTCTTCTTCTTCTTCTTCGTCACTGTCATTGGTATGGGTTTGGAAGAGGGTTTGTAAGGGAGGAAGAGAGGTGTGGACATCTGGGTCAGAGGGGGATTGCACGTAGATGGAGCCTGGGAATTGAGGGGTGCGTTTGGTGACGAGAGAGAGTTCGAGAAGTTCGACTTTTTCTTTTTCGTCGAGAGTAGGGGCAGGGACAGAGTGGTCTTGGGGTTGAGGTTGTGGCTGTGGTTGAGAGAGGTGGCGGAGGAGGAGGGAGGTGGATTTGGAATTGTGTGTGCGGCGGAGAGAGGAGGAGATGGTGGTGTTTGGGCGGTGGTGGAGAAGGAGAGAGTGGGAGTGATGGTGGAGTGGACATGAAAGCATCTCTATTTTTTGGATAAACAGTGGAGTGGCAGTGTTGGGACTTTAGGGAGGGAGAAATGAATATATATATATATATATATATATCTATACTATTATTTAAGGGGCTTTTCCTGTTTGGATTCTTCATTTTTTAGTTCAAAAATGCCCCTACACTCCTATGTTTAAGTAAAGACAAAACTAAAGGATAATCCGGTAAAAATGTAACACTAACTCCCACTAAAACACTGCCTAAAAAATAGGACCACTTTCTTATTAATTTTTAAATTGATTTATTCACTTATAAATTAGATTTTCAAAATTAAAATTTTATATATATAAAATAAAAAAACACAATTTTTTTTTCTACAAAATAGGACCACTAACAAAAAAAAAAAAAGACTCATCACACGCGCGAAGCGCGTGTGATGAGGCTAGTAGTCTTTTAAGAGAATGAGATTTTTTGGTTCTTTTTTATACAATTTTAAATTTTAAATATGAAATGCTAGATTTAGTAATAAATCTAATAAATAGGGGGAAATTTTGAATTAATGTATTTTCAATGAATTGACAATCAAGTATTTGTACTCAAACGTATTCTATTATCTTATCCTCCTTCCCCTATATATGTGTGTGTATATATATATATATATATGTGTGTGTGTGTGTGTGTGCGCGCGCGTGTGTTTCTCAAAAGAAAAAGTATTTGTACTCGAGCATTAAATTCTGGAGTTTCCAAATTATATTTATATTCATTGTACAATTGTACTAGCGATTTATGGAGGAATTATAAGATCCACAAGGTAGACAAATGACATGGTCTACCATTCCATTAAAAGATTCACACCTGTTTAAAATTGCTGAATTGAAAATTTTTTTAAAATACTGACTCAACAACTTTAAACAAATGAGATTTTTTTAGTGGAATGGTGGACAGATGACGTGATCCACCAGAGAACTGTATAATTTCTCCAATTTATGGGGTTTTCAAAATGTCTCATTAGCACCATCACACATTCTTGGTGCAATAGTCACTCCACAAGTATAAGTACTTGTAGAGTATGGGAGGCAATGGCTGTGGTTCAAGTCTCTAAGAGGGAGTTTCACACACATATACACTTAGATTAGACTATAATAGAATTTCTATCTGGTATCAAAAAAAAATTAGCTATAAAATTGATTATAGCCTAAGTCTACAACCTTAGTTAATATTTTTTTATTAAAGGTAAATTTTAACAAATCTACCATTGGATTACATCTTCTTTTTATATTCTCCATACTTGCAAAATTTCTAAAAAATTAAAAATCAATAGTTATGTCATCAAAAAATTGTTTAAATTGCAAATTTTTGTAGTTTAAAATTATATATAAAATATAAGGTTATAGATCATATAATAAATAATATTCGATTGACACAAAATTTGACATGTGTATTAAAAGCATAAAGTACATACAATTCAATAATTAGATTTTCAAAATATGTAGTAATGTTTATTTTATTGAGTAATTTGTAGCCTTAGACTACAACAAATTTTGTAACTAAACTTTATTAAAAAAAAATGTCTTATAATAGCATTCCCATCAAAGCTTGTATAAGCGCTAAAATCCTATTTTTAGCATCTAAAATCACAAAATACTGCTCCATTAAACATGCTATATCCTAAAAAATTTGTAATATTGCTACAGTGCGCTCTCATTTTTGAGAGCACATTGTAGCCAGGTGCTATCATTTTTTTAATTTTTTTTCTCTCTCTTCAGACAATCACTATCACTCTCACTCTCTCATTCTCATTCTCTCTAATCTCTCTTTCTCAAATTCTCCCTCTAGTGGGTCTGATAGGTCACAATGACTGCAAATGGGTCGTGGGTCCGACGGTGGAGGTTTCGATAGTGGTGGGTTCGATGGTGGAGGGTCCGACAGTGGTGGGTCCAACTGTGGTTGGGGTTGGTTGAGACCGTGGGTTGAGTTGGTTGAGGCCGTGGATTTGTGCCGTGGGTTGAAGTTGGTTAAGGGTGTGGGTTTGTGTCGTGGGTTGAGGTTGGTTATGCCGGTGGGTTGAGGCCGTTGGTTGTGGGTTTGTGATGGTTGGGTTGCTCGAAGGTGGTCATCAAAGAGGTTGGGGTGGGTTTTGGCTGCGATTTTGAGGTGGGTTCAGATCGGGATTGAGGTTCGGGTTGAGGTTCAGATGAGGGTTACTGGGGTGGCAGATTTTGTGGCGGTTTTGTGGTGGGTTTTGGCTGCGGTTTGTGCCGTGGGTTTTTTTTTTTTTTTTTTTTTTTGGTGGTTGGGAGTTAAGATTGTGGTTGGTGGTGGTGGCTGTGGCTGTGACTGTGGCCGTGGTTAAAGGTGATGAGCTTGAAAAGCTCAGGCCATGGAGGTTTTGAGAGCAAATATCGGCGAAAATGGGGCTTTAGCCCCATTTTCGTAACTATTTAGTTAGTAGGCTGAATTTCCAAACTATATAGGTTTCTAACATCTCGAGTCTCAAAGACTCGATTTTGGGCCTAGAAATCGAGTCTTTGAGGCTCGGTTTTCTTGGTTTGCCCCGGATCTGAGTTGGCCCTGTGTCCAGGTGGCATCCACATGGAAGTCGAGTCTTAGAGACTCGATTTCCAGCTCAACCCATTTTGTATGACGTGTTCAGCCAAGTTGAGCCACCTCGAAACCGAGTATTTGAGACTCGATTTCTAATAGGGGCTTTTCAAAAATTTAAACCTAACGCCTCTCTCTCAGTCTCGCACTCTCCATCGTCTCGCACAGAACAGAACAGAGCACTCCCTCACGCCTCTCCCTCTCAGTCTCGCAGACTCACTCACGCCTCTCTCATCACCCTCTCCATTGTCACTATCTCTCGCACTCTCCGTCTCACTCTCGCACTCTCCATCTCACTCTCGCACAGAATAGAACACTCACTCACGCCTCTCTCCATCTCACACTCGCACAATCTCAAAATCCCCTGTCACGCCTCTTTCACTCACCCTCTCCACTCTCAAGCACCTTCTCCAGTTCTCTCAGGTATGATTTTCTTCTCCTAAACCCACGTTTGAAGTACATTTTCGGGTGTTTTTCTTGTTGTGTGATCAACTTGATTTGATTTTTTGTTGTTCAGTTTTTTTGTCTTGATCTTGTTGTTGTTGTTGTTGTTTCTTGCTATTTAGATGGTTAAGCAGAGATTTAGGGTTTGTTCAGTACAAACACACAGTACTGAGTCGGATTACACAATTATTTTTTTATTGATGGAGCGCACAATTTGTTCAGTACTAGTAATAACTAATATTATGAATCCTAGAGTTTTTAATGGACTTGATCATGTGAATTGGATCACACAGCATCATAGATGTCCCAATATTTTAGCAGTATTAAGAATGATTACAATTATAGTGTTGGGTTCAGATTTTTTTTGTTGGTGGCACAGTCACTGAGAACAACTGATTAAAAAAAAAAATTCTAGGATTTGAAAATATTATCTGCATGTGCATATTTAGTTATTGATCACAAATGTCTTCTCTGATTATTATAAAAGTTCGAAGAAAACACTAATAAAACAACAAAAAGTAGCTCTCAATGTCAAAAAAGGTACAATTTTCCAAATGAGGATTTGGATTTCAGTTTCTCCAACTAAATTGACGTATCAGATTAGCAAACAAAATCTCATAGACCATTGATTTTCATCCAATTCTGGACATGTTAGTCTAAGACAAAAATTCGGCTCAATAATGTGTCAAGAACAGTGTGATTCTGATTACCAAATCAAGACTTTAATCGAGTAAAATGTTGTGCACGTATGAAATGTAATCAATCAGTTGGTTGCTTACATGAGAATGTTATTTTTGTACTGATTATAGAAACCATTAGAGAGAGTTACCAAAGTCAATAGAAACTTCTGTGTCGGGGCTAAGTGAATGAAGAACTGGCCAAAGTAGCTGCACTTTCTGGCAAAAGTAGATTTAAAAGGCCAGAATCACAGGCCAGTTTAATTTATACATGAAGCATTATAAAGAATATCATTTTTAACATATTCCAAAGTTGGTGACCTCAATTATTGTACCATAAATCTAGCAAAAATACCTTGCCATTTCATTCCCCAACACACAAACAAACGAACAAAATAAATAAAATACTATAATGGAAAAATGTAAACTTTTTTTGATGAATGAAAAATGTAAACTTTCGGCATCTTATAGGTATATAATCGAATAGTTTATTATCCTTATGTTTTTAAGTTTGATGGGCATGGTGAACAAATAAGATCTAGTCCCATATGCTACCACATGATATGATTCAAATTATATGCTTTTTACAGTGACTCCTGTTGTTTAATATCACTTATGGCATGGCAAAATAATTGTGCCACAAAAGTCTGATAGAGTACGTAATTTACTTCTTTTTTTTCTTTTGGTAAATGTAAATTATTTAGTATTTACTTCTTCAAAGTAAATGTAGGTATTTGCTGGTACAATGAGAATAAGAGTAAGAGACAAACTTTGTGTGTCATGGTAGAATGCCCTCTTTGATAAGACAAATACCAATTACACCTTTACCAAAAAAAAAAAAAAGATTGTCAATGAAAATAACGACATCATTGAAGTAATTTGATGAGGGCACTAGTATTTTTCTTTTTCCTTTTTTGGTAAAAACTGACTTTAATAAACTATATACCCAAATTGTCATAAAATAAACGCATGCAAATGTCCAAAAGTATTTAATAGAATTATTTCATCGTTCATTCATTCTTTCATCATTCATTCATTCACTGAATTCTTTCACTGAATTCTTTCGTCGTTCATTCATTCTTTCACCTTTTACCGAATCATTCTTTAATATTTTATTGAATTCTCATTGTACAAACTGGCTTTTGTTGCTCTAACTCATACCTAGTTCCAAAACCATAGTATGTGTTCATTTTTTAAACTAACTACTTCTCATTCTTGTGCAGTATGGCAGCTGCAAATGCCGGACAGATTGACCATGCACATCCTGGCCCCATTGACGACTCGGTGTTGACGTTGCAGCCCAATCATCGGTCAGAAGCTATTTGGAATGGGCAGGTAAAACACAACACTAAAGATTTGATGAATATATACGCATTTATTTCATTATATGTACACGCACTTGCTATCATATGTTAATCCATGATTTTGTTTTGTGTAGGATTCCATGTCCCTTACCTGCCGTGCCCGTAGTGAAGAGTTATCCAATCGAGAGCCAATGGTGGACGACCGAGTTGTTGACATCATAAAGGCACTTGGTTTGGAGGGACTCCTCAGGATTCCGGGTAGAGAGATTGACCATGGCTTCATAACGGCCTTAGTGGAGCGATGGCGGCCCGAGACTCACACCTTCCACATGCCACATGGTGAGATCACCATCACATTGCAGGATGTTGAGGTACTTCTCGAGCTTCCTGTTGATGGTGACGCTGTAACTGGGAGCACGCAGAAAATTTGGGAGGATGTGTGTGTCAAGTTCCTTGGCTTTCAACCTATAAATGATGAGCATAAGCAACTTAATGGCCAGAGGATTCTCATCAAACGGCTTTTGGAGGAAGTTGCTGATCCATTGCCGCCTAATGCTGAAGAGGATCAACTGCATAAGTACGCACGATGCTACATTCTAGCACTACTGGGGGACACACTCTTCATGGACAAATCCGGCGATAGAGTGCATCTAATGTGGGTGCAGCAGTTGGAAGACCTTCGCAACCCACGAAGGTACAGTTGGGGAAGTGCTTGCCTTGCATGGTTGTACCGAGAGTTATGCAGGGCAAGCGATAAGAAAGCCAGTCAGATTGGTGGGTGCCTATTGTTGGTCCAGTATTGGGCGTGGGCTAGGTTTCCCTATTTGTGCCCGGCAGTTGAGCGTGGCCCGCCAGTGGGTGCTTATGGTCCTCCAGTGCGTGGTCCACTGTCCCTTAAGTAAGTCTCTACCTCATACATGTCATATGCATTATGTGATCATTTCCTAAGCCCACAATCATGTAACTTGATTCTATTTATTTATCTTAGTAGTTATATGGGATTACTTTATAGTTTTAATCATAACATTATCTTAGTAGGAAAGTTGTAAATATTGATCCCTTGTTCTTGACTATAGGTGGGTGTGGGTCCCAAACAAGAAAAATAGGCCCGCCCACATCTTCAGGGACAGGTATCGCGAGAAAATAGCTTCAATGTTGCCAAACCAGGTATGAAAATGCGGTGTTTAACATGTTTACGAACAAGATATACATTTGGTTAACTTTGAAATATAAACATAGATGTCTAACGCAGTGTGTACTTGTTTTTGGGCTGTTGTAGGTGGTGTGGCAGCCGTATGAAGCTGATTTGGAGAGCCTTCCGCCATGGTGCGTTGCAGGGAGGGTCGTGTGGACGGCAACGGTGCCGCTTATATGTTTCCACCTAGTAGAGAAACATACACCGGATCGTGTCGTTCGTCAATTTGGAATGATCCAAGAAATTCCCCGCGCTATTGACACTGACACAGTGCTTCATGCCATTGATTTGAGGGGGAAGGTCGGTGTTGATTGGGTGCGGAAACATGCTGTGCATCTCGTGGAGTGGGGTAATCGGCTTCAACGGCGTTGTGAAGCAGTGCTTGGTGATATGCCTCCACAGCATGAGTACTTCGACTGGTTCAGAAGGGTAACTCGGAGGTTCATCGATATCCCCGGTGCTAAATTGATTCTAATGGTAACTTCTCTATGTCTTCTACATTTTACCGGCCCTTCTTAGCATGAAACCAATGTTTAGAGAATATGATATATGTGGTCCAATGTCTGCTTAGCATCAAACCTCCCTTTTAAAGCTGTTGTCTGCTTAAGATTCCTTATAGAGAACTTTGTTGATTTAAGAATCTAATTTGAGATGCATATAGCGTCATATTTCCAATTTTAGGCTTTACAGCTACGGTATACATTGTTCTTTCCATTTTCTTGATTTTTAATTTTCTGCTCCTATGAATTTTTAATTAGTGTTGTCTACGCTATCTGCTAGCTACATCTTTAATAGAAAATATAATTTAAATTTACATTAAGGTGACACTTGGTCTCTGAGAAATTTGCAATTATTGCTAGCAAAACCAATTCACATCCTACATTTATTTTATTATTGATTTGCATTGTTGATCTACTATTGCATTACTAATATACTTGGATTTTCCATGTGCAGATTGAAGGATACGTCCGACTGTTGAGGCGTCACCCAGTGGGCACGGAGGACCACAAGGACATTATTGACTTGCTGACGGCAGTGCATGAGATTGGCCGTGTACAACCTCCTATCCCTGAGGCCCCGAATGAGGAGGCAGCTCCTCCTGCGGCAGCGCCTACTCAGAGGCCGAGCACTACTGAGAGCCCAAGCACAAACACAACTCCTGCCGGAAGTCACTCTCGTCCGCCTGTTGCTACTCCTAGGGTTGTCCCTACCCCCGATCCCTCTCCGTCCACCCCACATCCATTCCTTAGCCCCACCATCCCTTCGCCTACCCCACATCCATCCCTTCGCCTACCCCACATCCATCCCCTAGCCCCACCATCCCTTCACCCACCCCACATCCATCCCCTCGCCCCACCATTCCTTCACCCATCCCTTCACCCACCTCACACCCATCCCCTCTCCCCACCATCCCTTCACCCATCCCTTCACCGACCATCCCTCCACCCACTCCACATCCATGTCCTGGGTCTGACATCCGTCCACCCACCCCACGGTCATTTCCTGAGCAGTTACCCATTCTGTCCTTTGACTTAGGTATTGATCCAACCCCTCCTGACATGCACCAGGAGCCACCCTCCCAAAGTACGTCTATTGGCCCTTCTTCAGACATTGACCCACCCCATGTTCAGGCTGAGCAGGCTGTTGGGTTACCTGCAGTGGCGGAAGGTCGGCCAAAACGCATATCAAAGGCACCTCCTTGTGGGACAGGGGGGCACAAACATGGACACAAAGCTGGGCCCGAGGCATCTGACGAAGGACATGCAAGACCTCCTCCTTATTATACAAGACAGCGTAAAGTTCAAAAAAGGTAACTCAAATGCTACCTTATTCCTTTGTAAGAGTGAAGTGGAGGGTGAGGTTGTGGGTTGAACTACTGTTGTATGATGTATGCTTGTTCAATTCTAATGACCAACACTATACTTTGGCAGGACCAACCAATGAAAATTTGGTCACATATTGGTTTGTGCACTTTCGATGGGACTGACGGTGTAAGGTAAGAGTAGTCAACTGGTTTCTTACAATTGGAAATATACATTTCTATCACTACTTCACTCTTACGCATTCTTCTCCAAAGCCCAACAAAGAAATCAGTTTTCTTTGCTTACTTTTTTTATTTTTGGATTTCATCCTACTGTAATGTAGGATTACATTAAATGTTGAGTATAGAAAAAAAAAAAAAGGAATTGTACCAAATAGTTGAATTGAAAGCGAATAAGAACTCCATTCACAATCTTATGCGAACGTATCTGAGGAGTATATTGATAAGTTTTAGTTCTCAAAATTAATGATTGGAGATTTTATTATAGTGGACAAATGAAATGTACATTCTGCAGAAGCTTCTTTGAATACAATTTCATCAAAATTCATATATGCCTACCCATTTGAGTCTACAAGAAAAGTAGTCTGTACTGTTTGATATGTAATTTTGGCATCATTTCTCCATGAATCTGTTCAGTTGTGGATTGAATTTTTTTAATGCTGAATTATTCATTTTGGATAAGCAGACCTCTAGCTAATATATGTATCCTTATCTGGTGCTTATATTGTTGACATTTTAAAATGTGGTGAATATTCAGAGGCATCTTTATCTGGTGTTGAGCCACTCATGCAAAAGATAAAAAGTGAGATTAATCAGGTGGATTCTGGAATATTGGCAGCTGTTCGTCAACAGGTCATGATCTTTTCCTATTTGTCTTTTGATGTCTTAATCTATCAATTATCAAAAGTATTTAGACTGCATTACACTCTCGTTTGGGCTTTGCCATTTCTAATATGGAGAGCTGAGGGTTTGGATGCCACTCACTTTTCTGTAAAATTCTAGACTTCTAAAGAAGATATAAATTGTGAAATTCGCAAAATCATTCAATTAGGATATTTTAATCAGTTGGGCAATAAATTCAGTTGCAACTACTTTCATCTAACTGCAAAATGTTCATTCAATTTTAAAAAAACATGATTATACCTTATTTAGTTTTTTGATGGCTTGGCTGCTGTGACTTCAGAGTAATTCTGGAACCAAAGCAAAGGAAGATCTTGCTGCTGCTACGCGTGTTGTGGAGGTCTGGTTTTTAGATTTGAAGTTTTAAATGTTTATTCAGATTATTATCAAACTTGGTTGCACTAATGAAGTTTATCTACCTTAATCATTTTGCTTTACTCACATGACTAAGCCTTGGTAATGCTGTATTTTTCATTTCTTGTCTTATCTTAGGGTTGTCTATGTTTCCTTTTTATGATATTTGTTCTATCTTCTGTCAAACAGGAACTCATGTATAAGATCCGAGAAATAAAAAGCGAAGCTGAGCAAAGTGAAACAATGGTCCAAGAAATATGCCGTGTCATTACAAAGGTAGACTTTGCAAAGAAGCATGTAACAACTACAATTACTGCTCTTCATCGTCTAACCATGCTAGGTTTGACTTTGATATTCTCTTATGTTGTGTACTTGGAGTTTTCCTGAGAGTTTTTATGGTTTCTTCTTACTAAGCTTGTCTAATTGAAACAGTATGGATTGTGTGTGTGTGTGTGTGTGTGTGTTTTGCTTGAGTTAGATACATAAATCCTTTTTTAATGGAAAAAAATTAATAAAACTCTATCAATCAAATAATAAAAGGAAAAGAAAAAAAAAAAGAATCTGTTGTTAGGAAGAAGATGCATTTTATTGCAAAGAGACTTCTCCATGCACAATGAACACAGAGGGTGCCTCTTCACTTTCCTTGCAAGACAGCTAGGAAACCAAGTTGTTCCCCATCAGTTTTGCTTAAAATGATAGTTGTAATGATAAATATCACATGAAGCGTTCATTATAAACTAAATACTGCAACCCATCCCATGATCATTTTTAATTTCTCTTGTGTCTTTTTTCTTACATTGATGTTTTCCATGCTGAGGTCTTGTTTTAGGCACTACAACGTACTCTAGAATTTGAGGATGAATTGGCTGAGAAATTTGGGGGAGGAACTCGTAGCAGGGAGATAGGTAGTAATGAGATTGAGGAAATTGGTACAGGCCAAAGTTCTAGTCAAAGCATTGCAGATATTCGAAAGAAGTATGAAAGAAAACTGGCTGCACATCAAGACAGTGGGACTGAAGTACGCATAATAAATTGCTTACTATTGCTGTGTAAAGTTTGTTTAGTAAAAATCTGGAACAATATTAGAATATATTGTCACCCATTATTCCTTTTGATATGTCTTTGACAGGAACATGAACGGAATAAAGATCTGTCAGTGCCTGGAGCTGGGGTATAATTATCTGTTTATCTTTGCTTTTGCATGTAACTTATTGAGAGTATAAGCATTGCTATATAGCCTCCACATATCTACGGTCTCCAAATCTACATGTTGCATTCGGCTTGAATGTTTGTTCAGTCATATTCACCTCTTTAGTATATATCCATCCAAGTGATTTTAATCATGGATAGGATTTTCTAACCTAGCTACTTACATTCCTAGTGCATGGTTAGTACCCCTGCAATCTCTTTAAAACAAGTAACATGAAACTTGACTTTGAGAAAGAAATTCCTTATATTACATTATTATGATGTTAATGAAGATACCTTATCACATCATGATATAGTCACTAGAGTTGCAATGCTTTGGTAATTAATTCCTATTTACTTTTCCAATGGAAGCTCTAAAGCACTAGATGTACTAAAATAGGTCTAAGTGCTTGGATGTGTCATGTTCTAATTCGTAGTTCTTAGTAATTATTGTGGAAAGGAAATTCATAAATGTCTTTTTTCTGAATTTAACAATATAGATCATGCAAGTGGGATTAATCTAGGATGGGCTTCTCTGAATTTTGCTATTACAGCTCCTCTGTTCTTATCAAGGGTATTCTGGTTGGTCTTTTAATTCAGCACTTCTTATTGAGATTATAGAGTTGGTCTTCTTTCTCACTTTTAGCTAGTACAGATGAAGCATAGGTCCTGAGAATTATCTGCACTGTTTGCTACAATGTTCTTGGCATTAAATCTTTTTAATTTCTTGGCATTAAAAAGTTCTATTTGGATAAATTTAATATTATTCAGAACTCAATGAACATGCTAAGAACTTGAATTTGTGCTTGTTTTATTTCTTCTTCTGTTTTTTATTAAATTTGTGCTTGTTCCATCTGGGTCACTCATTATGTGACAAAGGGAGTATTAATTTGGATAATGATTCTGGTAAAGACATGCCATTATGGGTCACTCTGGTAAAGACATGCCATTTGTGCTTGTTCCATCTGGGTCACTCATTATGGGTCACTCATTATGTGACAAAGGGAGTTATAGTGACTATTCCCAATTCCTTTCTAAAGACATGCCATTGTTTTTAAGATTGAGTGGAGGAAGAAGAGTTAAAATTAATTCACAAAACATTGACGCAGTTGATCGAAGCTCTGAATGTTCATCTTGTAAATTACTGATGTTTGTGTTTCTAAATATCAAGTTTTCTTAAGTTAGTATTGTGAATTTCTCAACAGGAGTTTCTCCGATCAAGTCGGGCCCGCAGGCGGTATTGGGCAAGGAGTTATGCTGGATGGAGACGGTTTACTGCAGCACAGCCTGGTGCGGCTCATATTGCTATAGCATCTCTAGAGAAAGCTGGCCGGATAAATTTTATGATTACACAAAATGTTGACAGGTAACTAGCAATTGTATGTCATTTTCTTTCAAATGTGTAACTCTACTTGTGTCAGGAGCAAAGCCAATGGGATTAATTTTATCATTTATTCTGTTTCAGGCTGCATCATCGTGCTGGTAGCAACCCACTTGAACTACATGGGACTGTGTATACTGTAGTTTGTCTAGATTGTGGATTTAGTTTTTGTCGGAATTCATTTCAAGATCAAGTGAAGGAGCTATATAATATTAGAACTCAAACATTGATGCGTTGCACCTAATGGAAAGGAAAAAAACATTGTGCAAAGAATAGAGCTTCTATGCTTAGGTAGTTGGGGGCTGCAAGCCTGATTATTCTTTTTGTAGACAAAAGGGAGATGTTTAACCCTTATTCTTTTTATTCATAAGTAGTTGTTTTGTGGTTCACATCCCTAGTTTAGTAAAACCCTATCATTTGTTATGAAATGCTGATTTTGGATGTGATGGCCTTTAAAATGTACAAATGATGGACAAATTGATGTTGTTTTATGAATGAATTAGTTATCAAATTATTTTAATTTTGACAGGAAATGGTAATTAGTTTCATACTTATGCATTTATAATTTGAGAGGTTAAGCGAACCTGAGATCATGCATTACAAGGCCAACTTATATTTGTAGATGAGAAGATGCAAGGTAGTGCTGAGTTCTGAAATTTAAAAAAAAAAGTTCCAGTGGATATCGAGTATCTAATACTCGATTTTCATTATTTAAAAAAAAAAAAAGCAAAATCAGTGGAAATCGAGTATCTAATACTCGATTTTCATTATTTAAAAAAAAAGTTCCAGTGGATATCGAGTATCTAATACTCGATTTTCATTATTTAAAAAAAAAAAAAAGCAAAATCAGTGGAAATCGAGTATCTAATACTCGATTTTCATTATTTAAAAAAAAAAAGGCAAAATCAGTGGAAATCGAGTATTAGACACTCGATTTCCATTCAGAACTCGATTTCACTAACAGCGAGTACGCCAGGCAGAGAGTTCAAAAATATATACTGCAAAATGCGATGAGCATAATTCCCAGTGGAAATCGAGTGTTCAAAACTCGATTTCCATTTTGGTGGCACAATAGTAATAAATCCACCATAAATCGAGTCTTTCAAACTCGATTTATAATGACAGTTATTACATATTTGCCACGCCAATGGAAATCGAGTATTAGACACTCGATATCCACTGGAACTTTTTTTTTTTTAAATTTCAGAACTCAGCACTACCCTGCATCTTCTCATCTACAAATATAAGTTGGCCTTGTATGAGGCCTTGTAATGCATGATCTCAGGTTCGCTTAACCTCTCAAATTATAAATGCATAAGTATGAAACTAATTACCATTTCCTGTCAAAATTAAAATAATTTGATAACTAATTCATTCATAAAACAACATCAATTTGTCCATCATTTGTACATTTTAAAGGCCATCACATCCAAAATCAGCATTTCATAACAAATGATAGGGTTTTACTAAACTAGGGATGTGAACCACAAAACAACTACCCCCAACATTTAATTAGTACGAAAGCATCACATACACACAGCAACTGAAAACATTTAGGATAACATTTAGGCTAACAAGATTTGGTGACTCGATGAGGATTGTTCAAGATGAATTTCTCAATTAGAGGAGAAAAGGTGCCACTATAAAAATACCGAGCATCACATGGGCACTGTAAATAACTAGATACGAGCATAATATAGTATGATACTAGTCAAAGGGAGTATATCAGATGCGAAAAACTGAATTAAAACAGTTACTGTTCATGGGATTATATCAGGGTTCTCTTAGCTACAAACCAAACAGATTTAACCACACTACATGAGACACACCAAAAACATTACTAGCTATCATTGAACTTGACAAAGGACCTATCTCTTTCAGTCAAAAAAGAACTTGCCAAGTACTAGCTACTAATACGAAAGTACTAGCTACTAATACCAAAGTCCTATGATTGTTGGCATTATAGTCAAACGCTGCACAATGCAACTAATGTAACGAGTACAATGGATAGCAAATAGTTCAATTACAACAGCATTTAATCGGCAACAAAATAACAACTGAGTCGATACAACATAGTGTACATAGTCGCTATGCACTTGTCCAAACCGAAGATAACCACAACTCCCACATACAATGCCATTCCAAAATCGAGTCTCCGCTCGCCTAACAAACATTAAAATACGGTTGTTAGTTCCCAAATGCAAAGAACAACAAGCAAATGAAACTCTAAGCATAATATATAAAAACAACGATGGCACTTGCCTAGTTTGTAGCACTACCACTTGTCGAAGCCCCACGGGAATTGGGACATCTTTTGCGGTTATGCCCCTCTTCATGACACACTCCGCATCGCTGCCTCGGTTGAATCTCCCTCAAGTTCGAATCTTCCCTTCGGCTTCCCCGTTCTCGTCGTACCCCATCCATTTCATTCCTTATTCTTGACTTTACAGGACGACCTTTAGCCCGCAACAACTGTGGGTCAGGCACCCACCGTGGTCCGCGAACGTCCCTCCACAATGACTCGGACTTTGGCACGGCAAATTGATGTGCATATGTCTGAATGGCGTTGCCCAAACTGTAACATGGGTCAATATAGCTGGTCGCATCGAGGTGCAGACCTTGAAGAACTTTAATTGCATGTGAACAAGGGATCTTAATATTTTGCCACTTTCCACAACCACATGTTCTATCTAACACATGCACTTCATGACTGTGGTTTCCCCCTCCACCTCTATAATCGTTGTATGGCGTAACCACTTGATATACACCAGTTTCATGATTAAAATTCCTCAGAGTGTGTCCTGAAATTTTCTGCTCATTTTTGGTATAGATCCCCATTGCATAATCACTCCACACCTTACCTTGAGAGAGATTAGAGGTAATTTCTTTATGTCGATCATGGAAATATGCAACAAGTTTGCACCAAGTGAACTCAACCATTGCAGCAATGGGCAATCCGCGGGCACCTTTAAGCACCCCATTAAAGCACTCAGAGATATTGGTTGTCATTGCCCCGTAACGTCTTCCACCGTCATGTGACTGGGTCCATTTGTCCAGATCCTCACTTATCAGATACATGTATGGCATATAGCGTGCAATATGGGGATCATCAGGTTGTACACTCCTCAGTGCATTAATCTCGACATCCTTAATGGTTTGCATTATGGACTCAAATTTAGCTTCATGAGTCGCATATCCAGCTTTCAAGGCCAATGCCTTTAGACTCGGGTCATTAAAGCGTGTATTGAAGTTGCTAGCAACATGTCGAAGGCAATATCGGTGAAATACTTGTAAGTCTCCGTCTTTATCTCTAGGCCACTCTGCAATGCCGCATTTGATACCTTTATGTCGGTCAGAAATAATGCAAATACCCTCCTTAGGTATCACTTGATCTATCGAAACCCTGAGACACTCTAAAAACCAACCCCAACTAGCCCCTGACTCCTTGTCCACAACAGCAAAGGCGAGAGGCAAAACTTTTTGGTTAGCATCGGTTGCCATTGCAATCATCAACACCCCTCGATATTTACCATACAAATGAGTCCCATCAATACTGATCACTGGCCTACAATATCTGAATGCAGCAATGCATGGAGCGAATGCCCAAAATACATAGCGCAGTAACGCAGTACCATCTATGCCCCTAGGTATGGTGTAATAGTTGTACTGGGTACCTGAATCCTGATCCAAGTATGCCAACAATAACTTTCGCAACCTTTGGTAAGACTCCTCCCAATCCCCATATATCTTAGCAATTGCTTTTTGTTTTGCGTCCCACACCTTATAGTAAGAAAGCTCATGGTCATACTTAGTACGTATAATCTCCCAAAGCTCATCAATACGAGCAGTGTGATTTTGTCGCAATTTTCCCACAATTTCTGATGCAACAAAATTAGAATCTATCATTTTACCGTCTCTTCGCATGCCAAAGGGAACACAACTGTGTGGACCGACATAAGACGTGACCATCCACATACCATTAAGTTTAGCCTTCATGAATGCCCCAACGTACCACTTGCAGTCGGTCTTAACGCATGCGGCGCACAATTTAGTTTTGGTCGACCTCCGGATAATAAAATTTCTATTATCTTTTGCTGCGTATATTATCAGTGCACGCTTCACCGCTTCTTTATTTGCAAAAGTCAACCCTTTACTAAAATGCATCCCATCTTCCCAAGTAGAAACAAATGGTATCTGAAGACGTGAAGGATCAACCATATTTTCCCAAGTGTTTGCGTAGAATGACTCAGAAGGAGCTGTGTAAGCAGTGGGCATATTTGTATCATGCTGGACGCCAATATTATCTTCTGCATCACCTTCATCATGGTACTCCATATTTTCCTCTTCAAAATTGGGAACAAGTTCATGGTCATCCACATCCCTGTGAAAGTCGCCTCGCTCAATCCTCTCTTCATACTCATCCATATCATCAAGATTTTCACCATTATTTGCAGCATGATCTTCGTCTTCGTCTTCATCTTCCTCTTCCTCCCCTAAATGTGTCTCTTGAGGTTGGAGTGTTTCACCAGTATTAGCAGTATGATCTTGAGATGGGAGCATAAAACTTTCCATTGTATAGCCTCCCATTGTAGTGCATCCATCATCTAGGCCTGTAAATTGCAAAGATGTAGTTGTTTGTTGAATCTCCTCAGTATCAACTTCTGCAAGTGGCTCCGAACTTACGTACAACTCAGCAACATTTACTTGGAGCATTTTCTGGATCATATTAAACATGAGCTTTACATGTTTGTCTTCTTTGATCGCCATATACCCGTAATTTATCCGTTCATGAAGGACTTCTTGTGGGTAACGATAAATAATATTTATGTCATAACAAGCAGTATTCAAATTCAGTTCTTCCATTATTTTCCTTTTCAAATCATTCAACGTCTTCAACTTACGACGTATCATCATGTAGTAGCATTCGATACCTGGCCCTCTAAATGGAAATCCGTTAATCTGTTCAGGATTGACAAGGGGTCCACCGTAGTAGACATTTATATTAATATTCTTCAGAGGTTGTGAACCTATTAAAATCAAGTGTTAGTGACATCTTTTATCTCTTTCATTTAACATTAATTGGAAAACCTTTTCTATCTACTCAAAGTCCAAAAATTTCAACTTTTCACCCCACATTTGCATATACTCACCACACATCACATACAAACACACTCAATCATTATTATTTCATACTCAAACAAATAAAATAACTAAACACAAAAACTCACTCCCATTACAAAATTTCAACTCATTCTAACAAAAAAATAAAGTAAACAAAATATATATATGTCATGATAACAAGCCTAACAATACTCACCCTATCATTTGTTTCAAAAAAAAAAATCATTAATCATACTCATAAAAAAAAAATCATTAATCATATACTCATAAAAAAAAATCATTAATCATACTCATAAAAAAAAATCATTAATCATACTCATAAAAAAAAAATCATTAATCATATACTCATAAAAAAAAATCATTAATCATACTCAAAAAAAAAAAATCATTAATCATACTCAAAAAAAAAAATCATTAATCATACTCAAAAAAAAAAAATCATTAATCATACTCAAAAAAAAAAAAACATTAATCATACTCATAAAAAAAATCATTAATCATACTCATAAAAAAAAAAAAACCAAAACAAAACAAAATAGTCATGATACATAAAAACCTTATATAACTAACAACTAGAGAGAGTGAGAAACCTTACTTGACATGAGGATGTGAAAATAGGATATAGAGGGTGAGTTTGATTTCAAAATGGAATGAGTTTTGTATGAGAGTGAGAGAGAGGGAGAGAGTGATAGAGAGGAAAAAAGAGAGCTGCTGGGTTTTGGAGGAAAAGAAAACGGCAGAGTGAGAAGAGTGAGAGTGAGAGGTAGGGACTTGTGGGACTTATTTCAGTAGCCCTAATCACGTGGGGTATCCAAGTGAAAATCGAGTTTTTAAAACTCGGTTTAGAAACCGAGTCTTAAAGACTCAATTTCTTGCTCTAATCCACGTCAGCTTTGTTTTAGAGTAAATCGACCATTTGAGTCTCGATATAGAAATCGAGTCTCTAAGACTCGATTTCCACGTAGACAAACCTGCCAACTTACATCCGGGCAAAACAAGAAAACAACAAGGAAACCGAGCCTCAAAGACTCGATTTCTAGGCCCAAAATCGAGTCTTTGAGACTCGAGATGTTAGAAACCTTTATAGTTTGGAAATTCAGCCTACTAACTAAATAGTTACGAAAATGGGGCTAAAGCCCCATTTTCACCCAAATATCAGAGAAAGTGAGAAGCTTCTAGACCGGGTTGAGAAAGATGGAGAGACCGAGGGAGAGTGAGAAATAATAATAATAAAAAATAATAATAAAGAAATAATATTTAAATGAAGTGTTAAAAAATAGAAGTTTTGATGTAAGGGATATTATAAAGTGATGTGTTATATGTTATAAAGTTAGTTTTTGAGACAATAAATGCTAAATTTTTTAAAAGATTTTTTAAAAGTTTTGATGGAAATGCTATAAGCAAAAAATAGAATAGTCTATAAAGGGTGAGAGCCTTAGACATCATTCAACCTTCATTCAGGAAAATACGAGAGAAAGTAAAAGCGACGAAGAAATGACTTACTTGTAAAATTTATCTATAAGTAATACATTTCTTACATTTACATGAGATATATATTTCTTTTAATAGGGTCCACACCATGATAAGATTTTTAGCATGAAGCCAAGGTGAGGGGGTTTTTTTATTTTATTCTTCTTCTTCTTTTTTATGGGAAAAAAATGTTATATTCTTTTTTCAGCATGCAAAAGAGGAATTTGGGTCTTTAAGGGTCCGTTTGTTTGGGGTGAAAATAGGGAAGATGGAAAACAAAGAGAGGAAATTAGGGTAGAAAATACTGTTTTCCACTGTTCGTTTAGGGAAGGAAAATAGAAAGGAGAGAAAACCCGGAAGAAAGTTTTCTCTCCAGACCCACATTTTTTTCCCTCCCAAATCGGGAGGAAAATATGGGGAGAAAAGTGCCATAGTAGCACTTTTACAAAAATGTCATATTTCCACCTATTTTTTTTCAACGTTCTCTTCTTTTTTCTTTTCTTTTTTTCAACGTGATTTGAACGTTTTCTTTTTCTTTTTTTCTTTTTTTTTTTTTCAACTTGACCTAAACGTTTATAATAAAAATAATAATATAAATTTATATATATGATGTGATAAATTTTATATTATTTAATGAGTACAAATAAATCTATTTTTTACATATTATGTAATAAGGGTATAATAGTCAATTTATATAAATTACATTTTCCATCCTTCCCTTTTTCTCTCCAACCAAATAAAAGAATTTTTCACCATCTCACTTTTCCACCCCTCCAATCGAACACATAAGAGGGAAAACTAAATATATTCTATTTTCCCATTTTTCCACTCCTTTAACCAAACGGACCCTTAAATGTAGGGCAACATTTAATAGTTTAAAGTTTTTTTTTTTTTTTTTTTTTTGAGAAGCAATAGTTTAAAGTTATATAATAGAAAATCATTTTTAAGAACAACCAGGTCCCATGGTCTAGTGGTCAGGACATTGGACTCTGAATCCAGTAACCCGAGTTCAAATCTCGGTGGGACCTCAAATTAAACATTTTTCTTGGTACTTCTCCTTTTTGCCTTTTTTTTTTTTTTTTTTTTTTTTCTCTCCTTTTGGCTTATTTGACGAATTGCATATGTCAAAAAATCATCATCTTTACTTAATATATATATATATATATATATATATATTTTTTTTTTTTTCTATTAAATCAGCATCTCTAAACGTAAAAGTCCCATCTTTACTATCAGTGTCAGCATTAAGCCATTATACTAGTCCAAAGATGGAAAATGTATCAAGCCTGATCCGTTTTTCTCTTATATTTTTGATTCCCTGTAGGACTAAAAATTTGGATGACACTTTTATAGTTTTATCTTTTAACTTCAAAAAAAAATGGTTGGCTTATTTGACGAATTGCATATGTCAAAAAATCATAATCTTTACTTTATATATATATATATATATATATATATATATATATTCTATTAAATCAGCATCTCTAAACGTAAAAGTCTCATCTTTACTATCAGTGTCAGCATTAAGCCATTATACTAGTCCAAAGATGGAAAATGTATCAAGCCTGATCCGTTTTTCTCTTATATTTTTGATTCCCTGTAGGACTAAAAATTTGGATGACACTTTTATAGTCTTATCTTTTAACTTCAAAAAAAATGGTTGGATGACAATCTAGCAAAACCAAAAGTGCAGAGTGAAACCTTAATTCAAGTTTCATAATCTGCAGCCATTGACTGCCCTCAAACAAAATTATAGTAAGAATAAGAACACTATTTCGATTAGAATAGGCGTTATGAAAAGATGGGTATAATCTCTCATTCCTTTTTTCTTTTTTTTTAATCCCTTGGTCCTTTCCTCTCTTTTTTTTTTTTTTTTTCCCTGAACCAAAATAAGAATATGATTTGAATGAAGCATCCTCAACAATTACAATTTACATTCCACAAGAGGACCAGAAACCAAAAAAAAAAAAAAAATCAATTACAGCTAAAAATTGTAGCTTGTATCTACCATGATGAACAAGCTGTCAAACAAATAAGAACCATATCCGTCTGTGGCACCCTCCGAAGCCCCTCTGAAAATTCTGTATCCAGACCCAATCCTCAAAATGAATTCACCATCCCGAAGACAATAACTTTCATGAAAATCTCAGTATCAATCTCCCTGCAGGGGGGAATTTAGATATCATGCAATGACCCCGAGTACAAAAACATCTTGAAATCACAATTAGCTTCAAAACAAGAAGGGCAGGCACTGCATGGTACCAGAGAAACAGGCACTCAAATGGGAAGCCTGCTGTATTATTGACAAAGAATCAAGAAGTCTCAAACTCTGTGCTGTGCTAGTCCTGATTTGGTCTCACTATATCTTGAACATCAGATGGTTCCGGGACTATCTCCCTGGAATGCCGTCTGCGTGAGGATGAATGCTCCCCATTTTGGCCACTTCCTTGTGAACCTGTGGTTGCGGACTGTTTTAAACTGCTGCCTCCTTCAGCTTTATATGTAGAGGCTGCTGGAATACCAGAAGCATCAGATGTGCTATGACGCCAGCTACCAAACACACCAGCATTCCAAGACCCTCTAGAAGAAGTGGTTCTAAGCCTTGCAGAGCCAGAATTTTCTTCCCTGACTACCTTTAAAGGATTTTCCAAAGCCCTGAGGATGTATCTCATGAGGGGTCGCCTTGAAGGCTTTGGATTGAGGCAAGACAAGGCAACAATTGCCATGGCCCAAACTTCCTCCAACAGATCCTCATCTATTATTAGAGATGGATCCACAATTTTTGTCACCAATTCCTTGTCATACATACTGATGTAAGGTAGCGTATTTTCAAACCATTCCTTAACTTGGGAGTCACTCGAGGCACTGATACCAATTTTACCAGTCACTAGCTCAAGTAACACCTTACCAAAGCAGTACACATCATAGGAACACACTGATGTCAGTGAACCTGGCCATTCATGAAGATGTAGTTTCAGTAATGAAATACAGATTCAGAGATCACTATAAATTATAAATTACAAAGCCCTGCAGCACATGTAAAGTGATTTTAATCTTTTAACCTTTTCTATTTTCTTTTCTTTTTTTCCCCTGTACAGGTCAGGCAAACTATAACATTCTTTATAAACAAACTTTTAAAGAATCCATAAACTAAGACATTATCTGGTGCTGCTAGAAAATATAAAAAATTAGACTCATCTTGAATCAATTAGGATTCACAATCACTAAATTCAATTCAAAAATCTGTCAGCCTCAACCAGAGAAAGAAAATCATAGACCGCCAGCCTCTCAACATATTAACCACCAACCACCACTTCATCATGATACAGGTTTGCCCTCTTTGCTGAACATAAGCCCACTGAAAAAACTCATCAGCAAAGGCCATCCAAGTTCTTTACTCTAATGCTATGTCACAGCATGACTACAGATGAACTTAAAGGGGTTTTGAATAACCACAAGCATGGGCTCTTTAGAGACTGACACTAATCTTTTGAGTCAAGGAACAGGATTTATGCTATCAAGTATAAACTTGAAAGGTTGCTAAACAGCCATATGCAGGAGGAAAGGCTATACAAAGTTAAAAGATACGATGGGCATTAAGAGAAGCAAATGGCTATTTCCACCAATATAGATCAATAAACAAGAAAGAAACATATATGAAACAAAACTGATTTGGAAAATGAATACAAAATTTTACAATTAAATATGAACTTACCAGAAGTGCCTTGTTCGGATGACCTGCACAAAATAAAGAAAAATATTATGACAATGTCACAGGCATCATAAATACATAAGATCTTCATAAAAGTTGAAGACAAGAGCGGCTAAAACTAAATAAAAACCCCACAGCTACAATAAGTACTAGATAATTTATTTGGAGATTATTATTACATTCAGAAGTACAAGTATCACAACAATGTCTAGGCTTGCTCCAGGTTTAGCTTACACCAATTAGTTAGACGATGTATAATATTTATGCCTTCACTTATGTTGCTATAGCAAAATGTAACATTTTCTTTTCATTAGTAAGCATGTCACAGCTGTTTGCAATAAACATTGTACATATTCCATTTCAAACATCAACTTTTCACCAAGTGAATAGGTGAAGAAAGAAATCTCATTATGTGTGACCAAATATCATAAATGCATTATAAAGGCAGAAGGCAATCTTGAAAGAAAGATAAGGATTTGGTATCAATTATCAACATATAGAACTATCAAAAGAATACTTACTGTGGCAACCGCAGCAACCTAGTAAATCTGCTTTGATGAGTATCCCCTTCTTGAGCACAGACCTCACTCAAGCTCCCTAGCCTCACTTCAAATTTATCATCAAGAAGTATACTGCTTGCTTGAACATCCCTTCAACAACGAGAAGAAAGCCATGTCACCATATGCACCCACAGGCACAAATTATCCTAACGTAGAAGTAGTGATAAATTTATCTAATGCACAGTCAAGACATCTAAATGAAGGAAAGAGAGATGCAATGATTCAATGAACTTCTTCACAATCTTTCTCTATCTCTCGAAGTAGTAAGAACGTTAACTCTTTCTCTACTGGTTGATGAAAGGATAGATTTGCAATAAAACCACACATGAAAAAAATTCATCTAATTGGAAAATATGTATGCTTAAACAATCAAACAAGTATTGTGTTACATTTCCAAATTTTGCTCTATATGAAGTAACTTTCTCAAGGTTTCAACCTCTTTGGCTCAACAATGCATATCTCAAAGAGGAATTATCAAGTACTTCTGTTTTTCTTGACTATTTCAGTTACAGCCAAACATCATACTTTTTTTTATATAAGTAATAAGTAGTTTCTAGCCAAACATCATACTTAACTCATCAGTTGTCTAATTAACCGAGCATTCAACTTGGTACAGCAAGATTGCAAGATAACAAGAGGCCTGACTTTGAAAGCTTAGGTGTCTAGCAGAAAAGATATACAGGTACAATGAACAGCTTTATACTTTCCCATCTTATTTGTGTTTGTGTCCTATAATTTCTTAAGAAATTATATTGTTAGAAGAAGAAATTACTTTCCTTTATTTCTTTTTCTTTCAATTCCATATTATAGTTCTCAAAATTGTTTCATAAACTGCCTAAGCAGTAAAGTTGATACTTGCAATATCTGACTTCCTGTCTCAAGTATATTATAGTTACCTCTTACAAGCTCCAAGAGAGTTATGTTATACAAATTTTGATAAATAACTCATTATGTAATTAGAACAATAACTAATAAAACCCACTTATTTCTGTTTAACACATCAATCCATTATATATGTTTCTATTTTGCAGCCACTCTTGTTTGACCAAGTTTTAACTTCCACTGACACCCATAACAGCATCTTGAGCCATATAATAAGCTATCTTTGTGCAGCAACTATATGACGGTTTAACTCTGTTCAATGTTTCAACAGTACATACTGACTCTAGTGCAAACTACTTGTCAACTATTACTCTCAAAGTTTCTTAAAAATACTAATTTCTCAAGAAGTCATAGGCAAGCCCTAATACCACCACTTATTTTTTCATGTTAGGTATACATTCATTAATAACATGCCACTTGATTCAGTGCATTAGCAATATTAAAGTATTAGTTACACAATCAAAGGGTGGGAGTGGTCTTTAGATTGTGAAGATCCAACATTTCACCAGAAAAACTGACTCACATCAATGACAGAAATTTAAAAGAAATTGACCATATGGAGAAACATAAAAGAATAACAGAAGGGAATATTACAAAAACCACGTCTAGAAATACCTGTGCACAAGTGGAGGAGTGCATTCATGATGCAGATAACATAGACCCTCCGCAGCTCCAGTAGCAATTTTCAGTCTTGTTATCCAATCCAATGACTGCAAACTATCTTCCTCTGAATCTGTTTTCCGATACAAGGAATTTGACAAGTCTCCATTTGGCATATATTTGTAAACCAGGAACTTCTCGTGCTCATTCTCTAGGCAGTATCCAAAAAAGGGGACCAACCTTGTATGTGAAGCCTTACTAAAGAAATCCAATTCCGAAAGGTATGTTTCCCTTTTAGTTGTTGTGCGCAAATCAATCCTTTTGATAACCACAGGGACCCCATTCTCCAATAAACCACGGAAAAGATCCCCTGAGTGGCCATATTTGATGAGGTTTGCATCGCTAAACTCGCCTGTGGCCTGAAGCAGTTGCTGATATGTAAATGCATCTCCTAGACTGGAAAAGTTAATCACTACTCCAGGAGTTGGTGCACCACCCTCTGCAGGAACTGGCCCCATGTCAACCCCCTTTTGATTTGTAGCACCCCTCTTGCGGGTGCATACTAGCAACACTACCAACCCTGCCACCAAAAGCAACAAACCAAGTCCCCCAAAAACTGCAGCAAATATAATTGTCTTTCTATTGCTCTTCCCAGAGCTTCCTGCTGCAGGAGGAGGTTGAACGGAATTTGGAAGTCCAAAATTATCAAAAGTCAGACCCCTCTCTGCATAGAATGATGAGCATTCAACTGAAGTCCTTTGACCCGGCACGTTTTGGAGGCAATTTCTGTCAAGAGACGCATTACTACGCACATAGTCTGGAACAGCACCTTCAAAGTAGTTTCCAGAAAGATCAATGACACTGAATCTTCTCAGTATAGCCGTGAGATTTCCATAGAGCATATTTTGAGAAATGTTGAGTACTACGCCCGTGGCATTGACATTCGAGCTAGAATTAGGCAGCATACCAGTGAAATTATTGCCAGAGACGTCAAGTAAACGCAAATTAGACATTGACCACAACACATCAGGGAGAATACCAGTAAAACCACTATGTCTCAGAACTATGGACTCCAACTGCGTCAGAGTAGCAAACAAGCTATCCAGCAACAACCCACCAAGCAAATTGTTCCCGAGTATAATGTTCTTTAAACTCCTCAAACCACTCAAATCTTCAGGCACTGATCCAGTCAAATTATTGAAACTGAGATCCAAGTCAACCAAGCTAGTAAGGTTCCCTAACTGACTAGGTATCGAAGAAGTTAAACCATTGCTGGAAAGATTCAAATACTGAAGCTTCACTAAGGTCCCAATGTCAGAGGGAATCGACCCGGATAAGTTATTCACAGACAAATCAAGAACTGAAAGATTTCTGAGTGAGGCAAATGAACTGGGAATCGATGAAGTAAACGAATTCCTTGAAAGATCAAGCACTGATAGGCCTAGCAATTGTCCTAAATTAACAGGAATTTGGCCAGTGAGGTTATTATGAGACAAGTACAGAGTAGTTAAATTGGTCAAATTTCCAAGACTTGAAGGGATAGCACCAATGACAGAACAAGAACTAAGATCAAGCACTTGGAGAGCAGCCATTTGAAACCCGAACCAGTAGGGAATCGGGCCCGGAAGCAAGAAATTGGAAGCATTGAACCATGACAAAAGGGTCAAATTGGCCAAGGCATTGACTGAGAATTGAGGGTTTTGCCTGCCAATTCGGGTTCTTTGAAACCCAGAAATGTTTAGCCCAATGACCCTACCATTCTGGCATGTCACACCATTCCATATCAAGCAAGGATTGGCCTTTCTAGGCCAGTCCTTGCTTCTCAACCCTAAGGACGATCTGAGTTCAAGTAGAGCAACTCTCTCAGCTCCTGAACTCGGTGTCTGTGACTGTTCTAATGTAGACTCCAACACCAACAAAAACAACAACAATAACAACCAAAAAGATACTATGTTTCGCTGATCCACCATGGCTTATGAACACTGACCCAGCAAAGATCCAAACATGCCCATCTTTTCTCTTTCTTTCACATATGTATGTATAACCAGTTGTATATGTATCTTTGACTATTACAAGAACCAAAATCAGAGATACCCAATACACCAATATGCATTTTTTTATCTCTCTCTCTCTCTCTCTCTCTCTCTCTCTCTCTCAAAAAGAGAGCAAAAAAATGTAAAGAGAGAAAAAGAACAAAACAATACTCTTACCTCAAAGTTTGGTTCTTTGAAAAAAAAGAAAAAAAGAATAACAAACAAAACTGTTTGTGAATGGTGACAAATCTGTATCACTTTCTTCTTCTTTTTTCTTTTCCTTTCCTTTGCTTTCTTGTTTCTCTGTCTCTCTGTCTCTCTCTCTCTGTCTGTCTCTTTCTTTCTTTCTCTCTCCACCTACTTCTCAATGAATCCTTCAGTTTCTTTCTGTTGACAAAAAGAGAGAGGGAGAGGGCCAGGGAGTTTAGAAATATTAAATTTAAAAAAAAAAAAATTTTGGGCGAGTTAAAATTTTTACCATTTTTGTTAAACTAAATAAGAATCATAATAATTTTAGAGAGAGAAACTGAAATAAATAAATCTTTTAAAGCCTGGACTGTCACACTCTCATTTTGCTGCTGTAGTAAAAAGTTTAATTTTTTTTCTTTTTTAATTAAAAGGGCGGCTTACTATTGTTAATATTTTTTTAATGACTTTATAAAAGGTAGATTATGACTGTGGTATGAGCTTGCAAAAGGTTTTTAAAAAAATGGCACGAGCCAAGGCTGGACCAATGGCTCGGTGGTTGGTCCTAGTCTAAGTGTCTGACACTGAACCAGCAAAGGGTTTGACCTCCAATAATCCAGCTTAGTCCAGCTAAGCTCATATCCTAAACTAGTGCAAAGTACCAATCAGCTTATTGTGTGTGTGTGTGTATATATATATATATATAGTATTGTATCTAACTCTCTCTATATATAGATAGATATATATAGATACAAGAATCATATAATTATTATTGATGTGAAGTGTCTAAGATTTGAATGGAAAGTGATTTAATTTAAGAGATGGTCTAGGATAACAAATTATTCTATAATTTTTTTGACACAATTCTAGCTTGACAGACTATAAATGATTAGTAAACTCATTATTTTTTCTTCACGAATCGCGCTTTATCACGTTACAGTTATATAACAAAAAATTGTAAAAAATTTGCGGTTTAGACTTTTTCTTAATTTAATTATAAGGTGGTTGTATTTTGTGGTGTTTTGTTTTTTTCTTCATTTTGGGTTTATGGAGGAAGTGAAGGAAGTTAGGAACGAACTTATGTCTTTCAACAATTTAAGAAGGTTACCTAGGGTTTTAGATTTCTAGGTTGGATAGTAATGGAAATCTGTGTCCATTTTTAACGAGTTATTTTTTTTCTTGATTATGATCCCAATGCTGTGAAAGGGATTTTACGATTTCTGAAACTCTTGGGAGTTGAGAGAGTGTGCAAGTGTTAGCTATTGGCCACACCTTTATTCCCAATTGATTTTTTTTTTTTTTCTTTTAAAGTAAAAAACAAAAAATTTATGATTTTGTTTTGATTAGTTGATGTTTAGTCTTAATTTGGGTAAAGTTATTTACCAATCACTTCTATTAGTGTAAGAAATTTGAACATTAAGAATGGCCCTTTTTATTTTCCTTTTTTTTAGATAATACAAGATTTCATCAAACATAAAAAGAAAAAGGAAGACTTATTATCATAAGCATAAGACCTATTCGCATAAACAGACTTAGTAAGGAAATGAGCAACAATATCTACATCTCTCTTTTTCTTTAACTCAACTAAAATGGACATATATCAAAATAATGGCTAAGTTCTATAACATTGTTTCATCTTATTCAAATCAGTTGAATAACAAGTCCATTGATTAGTATTACTAAAAATAATGTCAATGATAGATCCATGTGAAAACGACAATATTTTTTCAATCTTAACTTACCATGTTAATATTTGTAAAAGAAAAAATTATAAAAACTTTTGCATCCAAAGTGTTACACTTTTCACATTAGTATAATAATATGGATAAAATAAAATTCTTAATAAATTCGATTTAACTTGACGTAAAAATTAGAAACAAATTATTTAGTTTTTTATTTTTTAGACCGGTAAAAAAAGTGAACAGCAATAAAAGAACTAACTCAAATCTTATTTTACCATCTTTGCAAGAGTATTCAAGTGGTAGACTCATTATTCTGAGCACAATATAAATTTGGAATTTTCATAGACAATCCATTGCACTATTGGTCCATAAGGTTTAAAGGAAATCTTATGAACAAATAGTGAAATAATTTGACTAGATTAAGACGCTACTTCCCTTTTCATATATCAGATGAAGGGGTAATTTCTGTTTTTTTTTTTTTTTTTCTATAGTATTCCTTTCATGATATTTACTGTTGTGTTCTTCAAACTACGTAGTATAAAACATATTTATACTATATATAAGAGGATTCATTTCTTTCAACTGGACTTTTATATGGTTCAAAAATACCCTCATTAATAAATGGTAACTTCATTTAGAAACAATGTCATAAATGTCAAATAAAAATTTTCATTTTGAATTTAAAAAGAAAATTCCTAAAATTTAAGATTTTTTTTCCTTCAATTTCAAAAAATAAATTACAGTTACTGTTTCTCTTTAAAGTCTATCCTTTTTTTGTTTGAAAAAAAAAAAATTTTAATTATAATATGTACAAATTATTAATTTTTACCTAAAAAAATAAAAGAGCCTCGCATGTGCTTAGAGGCGAGTAACTATATATGTGTGAAGGGATGAAGCAAAATAACAGTGTTGAAGAAGGGCCTCTGAGCGTGAGGCAAAGCCAAATAATTTTCAAGGTTAGTAGTTGTAGAGCATTTCATTGACCCATGGGTTTGCCTGGAGAATATTGACCATGGTAAAGGGTGACTTTTTTTTGTTTAAGAGAAAATCATAAGATGTCAAGGGATTTGTTAAGATATTATTATTTACGAGTAGACTCATAAGCTTAATAATGGGTTAGAGCATTTGCATTATTTGATGCAAAGTCTTACGTAATAAAAAAAGACACAAATTTTACACATTTTTCCTCAAAACTGCTCTACATTAGTGCTTTTAAAAGTTAACAGTGTTGAAGAAGGCCTCTGAGTGTGAGGCAAAGCCAAATAATTTTCAAGGTTAGTAGTTGTAGAGCATTTCATTGACCCACGGGTTTGCCTGGAGAATATTGACCATGGTAATGGGTGACTTTTTTTTTTTTAAAGAGAAAATCATAAAATGCCAAGGGATTTGTTAAGATATTATTATTATTTATGAGTAGACTCACAAGCTTAATAATGGGTTAGAGCATTTGCATTAATTGATGCAAAGTCTTACATAATAGAAAAAGGCACAAATTTTACACATTTTGTTTTAAAAATGCTCTACATCAGTGCTTTTAAAAGTGTGCATATTTACACATTTGCTACAGTAAATGTGCATTTATGCACAGTTATTATAGCTCTTCCATTTAATATTTTAGCATTTGTTTCTCTCTCCTCTCTATACCTCTGACTCGTCTCACTCTTTTTTTCTCATTTCCTCTCTCACCTCACTCTCATTTTCTCATTTCCTCTCTCACTTCACTCTCACCGATCAACTCTCCCATTTCATTAGATCAACTCTCTCAGATCACTCTCTCATTGACAGAGCGGCGGCAACGGTGGAGTCAAGCTTGCCAGAATTGGAGGCAGCGGTGTTGATGGCAGCGGTAAAGTAGGCAAGCAGGGTGAGGGGGAGGGACTCGGAAGCGAGGATGGAGCTCATGGCGGCGGCCATCACAAGGAGGTGGTGGTGCTGCGAGGTGTCAATCTTGCTCAGGTCGAAGGCGTCGATATCACTCTGATCTGTTGGTTACTAGTTTTTTGGTTGATTGTGGGTGTGGGTCGGTGGGTCTTTGGGTTGATTGGCTTGTTCTTTGGGTTGTGTGGGTTCCGATTGGTGGGTTTTGATCTTGATCGACTTATTTTTTCTGGTTCATTTGGCTGGGTTGAATGACAATGTGTGGGTTGTGTTAGGTCTGTGAGAGAGATAAGTGTTAAAGAAATAAATATTTTATTAAATAAATGTGTAGAATAGATAAATTGATATAAATATTTTACAAAAGTAAGTGTGTAAAATAAAAAAAATAAGTTTTTTCTCACAAAATAAATGAAAATTTTACCCTAACAGATGCTAATGCTCTTACATGAGTACTGTTTGCAGATCTGAATTTATGAATATAATATAACATTTGTGGCCAACTGCATGCTAAAGTAAATATTATTTTATGAGTAAGGGAGTTATCATTGAATGTTAAAGTCTGAGCTGACTTACCAACGAAGGTTGGCCTGAGTGGAAGGGGCTCTGGTCGCTTAAGCAAGAGATCTCGGGTTCGAGACCTTGTGTATGCAAAAAACTTTCTTGGGAGAGGTCCCCGCTTCGGCGCCCGACAGTACCTCGAGGGATTAGTCCTGGACAACGTCTGGGGACACCCTGGGAAACCAAAAAAAAAAAAAAAAAAAAAAGTCTGAGCTGACTTTGTAATAGCTCAATTAATCGTAATATCTTTGGGAAAAAAAATTAAAAAAGTAATACTACAATCACAAACTACTTTACAATATTTTTATAAACTGTTGATATGATCAAATTCTTATTGGTTTTCATATAGGCCCACTATTAATATTATTTTTTTATTTACCAATAACCACTCATCACTTCATTATTTTATAAAAAATTTTGTAAAAAAGTTTGTATCTCTGTTATTACTCAAAAAAATTAATAGTATTATCTTTTTAATTGAAGATAACTATTCTCCACAATGCATTAATTTTTTAGATCTTTTTTCCCAGCTAAATGCAGTGGAAAAGCCCATTAAATAAGTTTTTTTTTTTTAACAAGTTGATAATACAATGGGTTAAAGGAGATTAAATTCTGTATTTTCTAACTTGAATATACATGAAATGTCAGTTAAGCTATTATCACACATGGGGTCCATCTCTACAAAAAAACTCAAAAAGTTATAATTCACCAAATAAATTGAATAATTCACCTAAAATCATATACTATACGTTTGTATTCATTGATTAAAGTTATCTTCTTCTTTTTTTTTATGAACATTGATTAAAGTTATCAGGTTGTACTCGTGTACAGACGAAAATTATGCAGGTTGTAGTAACTTTTAAGCTATTTTTTAGTTATCACAACTAGCTTTTTCTTTTCTGCTATCCGGAAAAGTGGCTTTTTAACAAAAATTGCAGTTATTAATTTATTATTTGGTCCTGTATTGCAGTGCATTTTACTTTTATCTTATTCTCAGTACACAATTTTGAAAGTGCAAAAAATGCTCAACTGTGCTTAATTTTGGCAGGTAGAAAAGGCTTCTATGCTGACAAGAAAAAACAGCGTAGAAGAACCAGAAACATAGCCACATAGGCCACCAACTATTACCAAACAACTATATGTTTTTACACCCCGACCCTAAAATTCAAAGTTGTCTACATTGCTCACCTACAACATTCAAAGCATTTCAAACTTAATAACTTATAAACATGAATTTCATACGTGCAAGTTTTTTGCTCCATAAAAAAACATATGTCATTCTTACATTTTATATACATTAAATATAATAATTTAACCGTCAAAAGTTCTATAGTTAAATGGGTTTATCCAAAAAGATAACCTAAATTCGAATCCTCCTCCACCACTTTTTGCATGCTAAAAAATACATATATATATATATATGATAATTTAACCAATTTTTATTTTCGAGATAAAAAGTTGTTGATTATGATTTATATTACCCACCGAAAAAAATATTATGAAGCTCCTAATTGACAAAATTTTCCTTTTAAGTTAGTTTAGAGAAATTTTCTTCATCGACAATAAATAAAACCCTTAATCGGCGATTAATAAAACCATTTACATGAATTATTTTATGAATAAAGTTTGGCTCTAAACATTTGAGTAATGCTATTGATACAAAAATTTTTATAAAAAAATTTAAAGCTGCTGATGCGGTTAATAAAACCCTTAACTGGCGATTAATAAAACCATTTACATGAATTATTTTATGGATAAAGTTTGGCTCTAAACATTTGAGTAATGCTAGTGATACAAAATTTTTTATAAAAAAATTTAAAGCTACTGATGTGGTTAGTGGTTATTGGCTAGAATGCACGAACACAGTTACAGGCACAAGTACAATACGGTGACACGAGCAATTTTTGAAAAATTATAATATGATACAGCAAATTGGATACTGTTACAACATGGGTATGACACTGGTACGGCACCCTAAAGGAAATGTCCGTACATCCTAAGTTATTGGTAAATGAAAAAGTTATGCTAATGGTGTGCCTAAATGAAACCAATAAAAAACTAGCGACATTAAAAGTTTGTAAAAATATTGTAAAATACTTTGTGACTGTAGTATTACTCCTAAACATTTTGGAAATAGCTTTTCCAACTTATTAAGTAACTATTAATTATATTATTCATATATATTTTATAAACAATTCACATGAGTCATAAAAAAAAGTCATATGACTAAAATAGTAAAACTACATTTTTTTATTGTTAAGAAAACAACTAAAACTACACATAGATGATATTTTTTAGTTGTCATATAATTTGTCAGAGTAAGATAGCTCAAAACATATTTAGAACCAATTTTTTTTCCTTATTTCAATAAGTTATATTAAAAATGAATGATTTTATTAATTAGGGCAAGACTTAGGTACAGTATTAGGTTTTGTTCCTTAGGTTCTCCATTTAAAATTCTGCTATGTGGATTTTTTCTCATGGGATGAAAATATATTTTTTAGTTAAATAGTCACATGACCGAATCTTAAAATGAGAATTTAAAGAACAACACCTAAAGTATTGTACTTAAATTTTGTCCTGTTAATTAATAACCATAGTCGTGGATTTAATGAATTTTCCTTAAACTTTTTTTTTTCAAAAACTAAAAAATAAAAAAGAGCCTATCATGCATTTATACTACCACCTATATCTTATCTGAAAATTTTCACTATCAAAATACTGACAGTGAAGATCCTCAATATCAGTGAGGTTGCTCTTCAATCAATTTTAAGCAGGAAAGTTAATACCGTACCGTACCGGCCTCGTACCGGTACAAGTACCTCCTTGTTTCGTATCGGAAAAAATACCGGCCGTACCGGTAAATTCCGGCCGTACCAGCCTCGTACCGGCCGTACCAGACCAAAACACAAAATGTTGTGTTTTTTTTTTTTTTTTTTTGGTAATTGTGGCAATTTTTTAAGGGCAGGATAATAATACTCATATATATTATAGTCCTGAAGTAGATCCTTTTGATGGATGAGAGTAGATAATCCTATGTAGTTTGTGTTAACTTAATTATTTGTATTATTTGTTTTCTTTGTATGCAATGAACAATTAAATTTTTTTTTTTTATATTGTGTTTTTTTTTCTTTGTATGCAATGAACAATTGAAGTAATGTTTTATCGTAAACAGGAGGTAATGTTTTATGGTAAATAGAGATTTTGTGTGTGTGTGTGTATATTAAATATAAAAAATAACTGTAAACCCGAAACGATACACCAGTATTGACCAGTACCCGAAATATATCGTACCGGTGGCCAAACCGGTACAGCCTCCGGTACGGTATTGACTTCCTTGATTTTAAGAGTAACATGCAAGCGTGGTTCACTTACCAAATAAATGAAGCATGGTTGTTTGTCAAATTTTGCTTACAATTACTTACAGACAAAAAAGGACTTATTAGCAAAAATAAAAGAATTCATCTATGTATTTCGTTTTTTCTAGATAAGGAGAAGGAGCTTTTATATATTTCCACGCATGAGTCATGGTCATGGACCAATAAGTTTTTTCTTTAATACGCCATTATCAATCTATGAGTATGATGCATTAAGTTAATAAAATGTTTCTCTAAAAAGAAAAAAAAAAGTTAATAAAATTACTTAATTATCTTCTTTGTTGCAAATAATTTAAGAAGTATGGACTTTTTTTCCCTCCCAAAATTTCCAACATATATACATGTCTACAATGTGAAAGAAAATATAAAATTTACTTCGATAATTCTTTTAATTTTAGGTATGTTTTTAAAAGATTTTTATATTTATTATTTATCTTAAAACTTAAAATAAACATAAAATGCATTATATAAATAAATGAAATATGCATAATGTAAGATATATATCTTAGATGATAAATACAAATTTTGCAACATGAGACTTATAAAAAGATGTGTTTTCAATTACAAAAAAGTAATTCAAATGTTCATCTGTTAGGGTATTGAAGTCTACAAATCATATTCATTGTCACATCATTTTGTATATATTTTGTAATAACATTTTCAATAACTTTAACACTTCTCATATCTTAATTTATGTATCTTATCCTATTTAAAGTCCATATCCATGTTCATGCTTCTTACCACATAATTACAACTACTAGTGACGAAATATCTTGCATCAAGAAATGCATCTTTCTTAGCAAATTAACATTAATAAATTTAGAGACACAAAAAAATTTCACAACTATGAAGATAGCAAGTTGTTATTGGTAGGTAATAATTAGTAGTAGGCCTAAATAAGAATCCGTAAAAGCCTGACAACTCAATTATTGTGAAAATTTTTGTAAAAAATATTAAGTCTATGCCATCACTCAATTAATATATAAAGCTATATGTCAAACACAAGAAAACATAACTTTCTCTTGATTAATGTGGTCCTGATCTCACCTGTTTTTTAAGAAATTATATCAAAATTCGAAATTGTTGGCACAGGTAGAAACTAGAAGTTGAGAATTGAAATATTTTATATAATTGCATCCATGATTGTGGCAACCTTCAAATTAAGATGTAAGGTTTCAAGAATCTTATCGGTAATAAACTCAAATTGATTTATAATTCAAAATAATATTGGATTAGTTCGGGTAATTAGGATTAGTCAAGAATATTCTTCACCCTACCATTTTCCCTGCCTCAATTCCATTGAAAATTGAAATACTTGATAAATGTTTTGGTAAATTTAAAAACTCTTACAAATTTTGGAGAAGTTAGGAATTTTTTTTTATAGATATAATAAGATTTGTACTTATAATATCTGCTTAATAATAATAATTTTTTAATTATTATCTCAATAGATTCAAGACACCAATGTTTTTTTTTTTTTTTTTTGGGATAGTTAGAAATCTAAAATTTGATCCAAATAATCCTTTATTTGATCACATTCATATCAAACTGAAAGAACAAAAATGTTGTTAGCCACGATGATAATCTCATTAAGGCTCTGTTGATAAATGTTATATTATTAATTACTGTAACTTGGCGTGAGATCAATTAACTGCATACCAAAAATCTCATTTTTATTCAGAATATATATATATATATATATATTAATTATGCTCTACTCGACAATTTCATTTTTATTTTCAGTTTAAGAGAGAGAGAGAGAGAGAGAGAGAGAGAATACTAGATAGTGGAGAGTCAAGTACAATTAGTGGTCAACACACCGTTGTCTGTCTGGATCAGTGGATCTCTCCCTTCATGTCGAAGGTCCCAACAAGGCAACAACAATAATAAATGACAGCAACCACACTCATAAGAGACACAATTAACTGTACAAGAAATGAAGCGAGCATTACCGTTGTCAGCAACTCAGGTGCGTTGGTCAAGTGGTTGGACGCCTGGTTTTAAAGTGTCTGTACCAGGTTCAATTACGTGTACTCTTAATTTGAGTTCGGATATCTGCATTTAAAAAAAAATCCTTAATTGGGCTGGCGATTTATTCTATTATGGTCCACTTGTCGCGAATAGTGACTAATTTTTTGTTGAAAGTTTTAAGAATACATGATAGAAAACCCAAAAAAAAAAAAAAAAAAATACTGTTGACAGCTTCTTTTTTTTCTTTTCTTTTTCCCCAAACAATTAAGAAAGTGATAATGTGATATATAATGATTATAATCTTTGATTTAGTTTGCGAATGTAAGTAAGCAACTAAGCATATACTATTATACTTCCTTCAAGTCGGTCTTAAAATAGAACTTTTAGTATTTAGAAGAAAATAAGGAACAAAAAGAGTTATTGTGAGTGTTAACAAAATATCAACTCATAAAACATCTTTTAAATGGAATAAAATTTGAAAATTTCAAGAATTGGCTCAATGTTTCTTAAGAATTCATGAGAAATCTCTAATTTGTATTTAGGGACTACACACACAACCGAGAGAATAATTAGATCCATGTGAGATTATTTTTCATAATAACTTGATATGTATAGAATGGAAAGATTATATACAAGAAAACATAATTAAATACTTGAATTCAAAGAAATCAAAATACTCTCCTTTATATTTTTATTTATTATAAAATATAATGAAATTTTGAAAGAACTACTACAAGCGCAAACTATAAGAAATAATTATTCTATTCTTTAATAAGTATTAGCTAATCAATAAAATTAAATATCATTATGCAAATAAATAAATAAATAAATTTTAGTCTCAAAACATCACATCAACTACATACTATACACTAACTTATTGTGATCTGTGAACATTATTATATATTCTCTTAATAATAATTATTTATTTATTTTTATGTAATTAGAAATCTAAAAAGTTTGTCAACTACTAAGAAAAGTTAAGCATCTTTTAATAGCTTTTGAATGGTGATGTGAAATGTGGTTTTTAACGCATTGCATTATTACATAAGGATGTGGACCGAGTCTAGCTTGTTTACTTTTGTCTAAATAATTGAGTCAGTCAACTACCACTTGCCTCTGCGTACGTGAACCACTTGCCTTCTCTTTTTCTTTTCTACTTGTCGGCTGCCACGTCATCATCTAGATTGCACGCCCCACCTTCAAAGTTCAAACTTTTTTTTTTTTCCTTTTGTTTTCTGCTTCTGGGAAAATTTTTCCACTTTTGGAAATTGTAATGGGGTTCTTTTGAAATTGCATAAGAATTTCGTTTTTGCTTTTTCTGGTGTTTCCTCTAGAAAGTCTAGGTATGCAGATTTTATGTTGTAATTTTTGGTGTTATCAATAAATAAATAAAAAAGTTGTAATTTTTGGTATTTTTTACCTAATTAATACATTTTTATGAATTATATAACTAAAATGCCTCCTTAATTAGTTATGTTACTTTTTTGGGAATTCAAATTTTCCAAAATTCAAAATTGAGTTCAAAGTCATACTTGATTTCACTAAAAACTTTTTAAAATTGAGTTCTGGCAAAATTAAGTTCCAAAATAAACTATATAACTAAATAACTTCTAGCAAAATTACGATCATGATGTGGTTGGTTATAACTTATAAGAGATAAAAAAAAATTATATTTATGTGAAAGTAATTGTCCTTCACTCTAACAAATTGTGACATATATATGGTAAGAGTATGATCATAAAATAATTGTTTTGTTTGACAATAATGTTGTAACTTAATTTGTTAGTACCGTTTGGTATTTTTAACCTAGACATTTATGGTTCAAATTTTTCTCTATTATTGTAACTAGTGTGTAATTTTGTGCATATACACGAATAAATTTAAAAATAATCACAATTACATACACACACACTAGCTTCTATCCGCGCGCATTGCGCATGCTCAGAGGCTCTTCCATTTTTTTTTTTGTAAAAATTAATAATTTGTATCTATTATAATTTGAAAATATATATTTTTTTATTTTTCAAACAAATAAAAAGGATAAATTTTAGAGATAAACATTAATTATAATTTCTTTTTTGAACGTGTGTTTGAAAGTGGTGCAATAATATAGAGAAAAGTTTGGGTAGGAAAAATAAGATGAGCGTGAGAGGAAATAAAGCTAAATTTTAAGAGTTTTCTTAGTTTTTTATTTTTATTTTTTAAATTTGGGTGTTTTACTGTTATTGGATGGAAAATGAATACAAAATATTAAATTTTAATGAATAATAAGATAAACATGAAGGGAAAAAAATTCTAAATTTTAGGAGTTCACTTTTGAATTCAAAATGAAATTTGTTATTTGACATTTATAACCCTATTTTTAAGAGAAGTTACTTTTTATTAACGAGGGTATTTTTGAACTACATAAAAGTTCAGTGCAAAGAAAAGAATTCTTTTATAGGTTGTGTGTGTGTATACATGATTTAAAATCTAATTAGATCTAGATTCTTTGATTTTTGCATATAATAATTCACTTGCCACAAAAATTAAAAAATTAGATAGGACACATGGCGCAAAATTGAACTTCAATTTAGAATCTAATTGAATTTAGACTCTTTAATTTTTGCACATAATAATTCACTTGATAAACAAATTTAAAAATTAAATCAAATTTAGAATTTAATTAGATTTTCTCATATATATATAATTTTTGTTTTTGTTTTTAGGACTTTGTTAATAAGTGCCGCCCGTACCTATTAATGAACTAGCTGTGGTTTATTTATGATCTATCACAAATCCCATCTGTATTAAAAATTGACAAACTTATACTTTAGTTTCTTCAATACTCTATTTAAACTGACACATATTTAATACATATTTAATTTTTTTTATATATAAAAAAAATAATTTATTTTAAATTTTATTACATTAATAGTTACTGTATTTACAGCACCTTGTTTTTAACAGAGAATAACCATTTGGTTGAAGAAGTCAAATGCAGATTCGGATATGCGCGTTTTATTGCTATTTAATGCTATAATTTATTACGGCACGTCTTTTCGTCATGCTGTTCATCAAAGAAAGACATAAATTTAGCGTATTCAATCACTGGCCAAACTTTCTCGATCCTTTTTAAGGATTCCACAATTTTTATCTTTTGCCTTTTTAACATTAGAGCCAGACGTGTTCATGCTTTGCTACTTTCTTCTTCTTCTTCTTTTTTTCAACTTTTTAACGTCACTTAGCTTGAAAGGAAATGTAAAAGTGTGTTTTCCTTCTCCATGATTTAACAAATCGAGCTGGATAAAAAATAAACAAAGGGAATGATTCCCAATTCTTTGCTTCTAATACATGATGTTATAAATAATTTTGTAATTATGAAATAAAAATATAATAAGGTTTTTTTTTTTTTGTGGTAAATATATAATAAGTTGTAACTAATAAATAGTAATATATACTATTAAAAATATAAAATTTTAATAAATTTGAAATGAGTTTACATATCTTATATTAAGAAAAAATAAAAAATAAAAACTACTCTCCCTTGAAGTTTGGGAGAATGATATCCACTTCAAACTTTAAAATAAGTGACATTTCCCTTCCCCTAAGGTTTAAGAAATTCGACAAAATTTGGAAGAATGATATCTGTCCCAATTAAAGGAAGTTATCCTTCCTTTCCTTAAGTATTTTTTTTTTTTTTTAAATCAACATATTAAGCATTCTATTAATAACAATATAAGAAAATATTGAAAAGATTCATTTGATCAAACCTTAATCGTCGTTTTTTTTCGATACAACTTCAACATATGACGTCCTTTCCATGGCCCTAATAATCTTTTTATTTTTGTATTTTTTTTATTTTATAAATATGATAGAATTTCAACCTATGTAGTATGTTCTATGATAATTTTTTTATCATTAGATCAAGACATTATTTGGTTTTTGGTATAATGAAAGTATGAACCTCTATATTTCTTTTTTGAAAATAAGAGATTTTACCAATTGAGTTAATTGGAACCCATAAGCCCTAATCATCCTTAAATAATTTTTTTTTTAAAATATTGTTCCTTGTTACAAATCTCAAGAGAGGGAAATGTAATTTACCTGGAAAAATTGTACTAAAGGTGAAGTTGTAAAATTTTTAGGAAATACCCAATTGTGTAAAATTTAAGTTTCACCCTAATATCATCCCCAGATTTAATAAAACTAATTGAGAGAAATTACGGGTGTTACAAGTTGTGGGTTCGGTTAACTGATGTGGTGTTGGTTTTTGGTGGTTTAGTGAGACAAAAGAGTATGTTTGAATGGAATAGTTAAAGAACAGAAAGTTTATTGGAGAATATAATTGAGAAGAGGACTATAATTAAATTACAAAGAAAATGTTTAAAATAAAATGTCCTTTTCTCAACAAAAAAAAAAAAAGTCTAAAAAATTAGCTATTTCGTCTTGGATATTCTTGATGGGTTACATTATATCATGAGGTGCACTTAGCAGGTGTGCTAGCACAAATCAAAAGCAAAATGCATTTTAAAGATTTTAGACTTTAGATTATTTTAGTACTTGCCAAATGACCCATCTAAGATTTGCACATTCCCTTCTCTTGAATCTTAACTAGCCATTTATTAGATACTAGTAAATTGTAGAAGACACTAATGGGTAATGACCAAATTACCACAAAAACTTAGGTACAATGCACTGCAACTGACCCATTTTTATTGGCTTTTCTGCTCACTTGAACTAATACAATCTTAATAGCATTGCTATTAATTTAAGGGTAATGCTAACGAGTGCCCTTAGGGCACTCATTAAGAAGCCATTAAAAAAAAGTTTTTATTTCACTTTTATGGAAAATGTAAAAAGCTGTTAAAATATTAATTACTTTTTTTTCATTTTCCATACAAACTTTCTTTAAATGGATTCTTAATGAGTGCCCTTAGGGCACTCGTTATCATTTCCCTTATTAATACTTATAAGGCTTGAACCAAACTATTTCCGTGATGGGAAATGCTAACGAGTGCCCTAATCGTTAATAATCCATTTAAAGAAAATTTTTATGAGAAATGAAAAAAAGTAATTAATATTTTGACAGCTTTTTTCATTTCCCATAAAAGTAGAATCAAAACTTTTTTTAAATAGATTATTAACGAGTGCACTAAAGGCACTCGTTAGCATTTCCCTTCTATGATTAGGAAATAATTCAAGTGTGTGACCACTTGTAATTTATTTATTAGTTGCCAAATTGATTATACAATATTTCAGGGTCCAAAGTCCAGACTGTCCAGTAGAACCAAGTGACTCACTGACTTATCTTGGGCCCCCTAGAGAATGCATGTGTGCTTAGAGGCATATACATAAATCAAATCCTTGTAGCAATATGAGTGAATTTTTTGAAGCCCAATTGTTATATTTTAATGTATGTACAACCAGAAAAAAAGGACAGATCTTTAGGGTATACTATTAAAAGCAAATCAGAAGTAATTAATTTACTTGAGGCTTTAAAAAAAATAAAAATAAAAATATTGTAGATTTTCGAATAGTTTATAATACCATCTCTGTAGCAAGGTTGTGATAATTATTTAATTAAAAAATTAAGCATTATATTACGCCAATATCATGTTCATGATCTTTTGTATGAATATTTGCTTATAGTGGTTGGCACGCATGGACACATGTGCACACAAGTGAGTGTAGGTACATGTGTATCACTGAAGATGACCATTGGCAGTGAAGATTACTAATTTATGATTAGATAATTCGAACATAATTTTCTTCTCTAAAACATTTTACTCTTAGCAGTATTTAAATTAGATTGAAAAGTTTGATATATTGACAAAAGAGAAGAAAATGGATGGATTAATGAGGGTGAATTCAAAGTGGAGTATGTAGAAGGGTAGGATCTTCTAAAGTCTTTAGAATAACTCTACCAACTACAATATCTTATCTTTTTTCTTTTCTTTTCTTTTTTTTAATTCAGTAATCATGGGTGGGAGATCCAAACATAATTTTTTACCATTGAAATTATTAAAAAGTGTCAACTAGTTGAGTCACAAGACTCTTAGCTTATACTGTAATAGCTAGAGTTTTTAAAATCTTATTCATCCACTATAAAATAAAGGCAAAAACTACTTTTTCATCCTTATATTTTCACGCGATTCTTATTTTGGTCCCTAACTTTTTTTTTTTCACCGCTTTTAGTCCCTATCCTGAAAAACGCATCTCGTTTTTGTCCCTACCGTTATATCAGAAACGGAAATTGCACAGGTGGCAAACGGAAGCTGACGTGGCCATTAAAATAATAATAATAAATATTATTTAGCATTAAAAAATGCCACGTCAGCATCTAAATTAAAAAAAATTAATTTATTAATTTTAACAAAATAAAAAAATTTTAAAAACAGAATTAAAAACCAAAAAACACAAAAAAAAAAAGAAAAAACAAAATTAAAATCCAGTTGAACCAAACACAAAACACAAACTGATTTCCAGCAAGAACAAACACAAGAACAAACACAAACACAAACCCAAACCCAGAAACCAAAATCTTCATCCACGGCCTCGACTGGGACACCACCGCCGAAGCCCTCACCTCCGTCTTTGGCAAGTACGGCGAGATCGTGGATTGCAAGGTGGTCACCGACCGTGTCTCAGTAAGTCCAAAGGCTCTGCCTTTATTCTCTTCAAGCACCGGAGCAGTGCCCGAAAGGCTCTCAAGCAGCCCTAGAAGCAGATCGGCAATCACACCACCCCATGGCCAAGACCCATGGCCACACCCATCAGTTGTTGATATTTGAACATAAACACAAGATCATAAACCCAGATCTAAGTGTGTTCCCACAACAACAGACCCAGCAACCACAATACCCACACCCACAACCACAACAACATGATGATTCCACCACAAGCCCAGCTCGATGTGGAGATTCAAGCCCCACCTTAAATGTGGGCCCCTCAGGCACCGGTACAGCACCACTTCCACCACCAAACTCAAGCCCAAGCCCAGCTCACCAGCGTTGACGAGGTCCGCACTCTCTGGATCAGAGACCCCGCATCACTTTTCTACATGCTTTTTATTTGTTTTTAGTTTCTGGGTTTTGATCTGTGAGATTGTGTTGTGTGTTTTGTTTTGTTTGTTTGTTTGTTTTTTTTGTTTTTTTTTTTTTTTGGTTATGTGGTTTAGGTGTTTGATTTATTATCTCTGAGACTTCTTTGTCAGAATGGTTGTTTTTTTCATACCCATTTTTTGTTTTTCGATGTTGTTTTACATTTGTTCTTCGTGTTCTTCCAAAAAAAAAAAGAAAAAAAAAATTAATTTAAAGGTTTGTTTTTTAATTAGATTCAAGTTTTTGTTTTTAATTTATTTTCTTTTTTGGTTTAAATTTTCTGACATGGCTTTTAAAAAAAAATTAAAATGCTGACGTGGCATATAAAATGCCAAATAATTTTTTTGAAAATATTTTAATGCCACATCACTGCCACGTCAGTTAGTAGAATGCTCCGTCTGCCACCTAGGATTTTACCGTTAGGGCATTGATGGTAGGGACTAAAACGAGATCGCTTTATTGATTTTAGGGACTAAAAGTGGTAAAAATAAAATATAGAGACCAAAGTAAGAATCGCGTAAAAATGTAGGGACTAAAGTGTGCTTTTCGCCTAAAATAAATAGAGTGAATTTTGTCAAACTGTAATAGCTAGAGTTTTTAAAATCTTATTCATCCATTATAAAATAAATAGAGCGAATTTTGTCACGTTTTTCATATTTGAGTAACCATGTATGCTATATCCTACATTTTTTAAAGATTTGAATACTCAATACAGAAAGAAGAGCCTCCAAGCCTCTCAATAATGACCACAAAAAAAAAAAAAGCAAAAAAAATTGTAACACTACCTAAGGCTAAAAAGTTCTATTACTGAAAAGAAAAGAAAAGGAAAAAAAAAAAAAAAAAAAACCCTACTGAATAGTACAATGTATCATGAATTAATCTATTCTATTTCATATCCAAATGACTTCATCAATAGAATCTATTAAAAAAAATCATCAATAATTCTTAGGGCATGTGTCTCATCTCAAATGAGCAAGCTATGGATTTCAAAGCCCATTATCTACCCCTCTCAAGTATTAATAGCATGTCGAGTTGTGGATTTTAGTTAACTCAATTTATAAAATCTCTTATCGTCAAATAATGGTTTTAAAAATTAAATCACGTCTAAAAAATTTATTAGTGTTTTGACATAATTAAGAACCATAATCAAATGAACAATTCAAATACAAGCATATTTACATTTTAATTTTTTTTTAAAAGTAAAGTTAAAACAACATTGTGTTATGAGTTATTATTACCATATAACTAAAGCAATGGACTACCACACAAACTGATATCATGTTCATGTCCAACAATCCTTGGAGGTACCGCAATATGACTGTAGCAAGATAGAATATGCATTAATCTTAAAGGATCTGGTTAACTAGTGTTGGAGTGCATTGGTTATGGTTAAGTTTTTTTTTTTTTTTTTTGATACATTTATAGTTGAGGTGGGAGGATTTGAATGTATCTTTGTTAGAAATACAAAAAGACAACAATAAAGTAAGTTACAAGGCTCTTGACAAGTTTACTTTTTTATTACAATAGATTAGTTATTTATGGAGAGTCGCACAATATTCAGTTAAAGAGAGAATACAAATTATCTGTCCCAATTTTTTGGGGTCCAATTTGTGTTCTATTAATTACAATTTATTATGCGTTTGCTTGACTTTTCTTATAAAATAATCAAAATTTATAATAGAAAAAAAATAAAATAAAACACATGACCTATCATTATTGGTGAAATTTAAAATAAAACACAAAAAATGAAATAAATTATTTGCATTCATTATAAAAAGTATATGTTTATTAACTTTTGCTGCTTCTCAATGCAATGGACAGCTAGATTCATTCTTTAAGGAATATATATATATATATATATATATATTATACTTTATAGTTAATGTCAATACACGTGAGAAGCTAAACTGACTTTGTCCTGGTTATATTATCATCTAGTGCATATCTGCACTTTTCATTCAGTAAAGAAGAGGATATAGAAGACAACGACAGAACAACAATCATGAGGAATCGAGCTGATTATAACATTAGAATGATTAAGTTAGGCGTACAAGGACATTATAATGATTAATGTAGACCATGTCACTCAAGACTCAAAGAGCACCTATATCCCATCCAAAAAAAAAAAAAACAGGATAGTTGCCATCAATAAAATCAAATTTCACCAACCTACCATTTCTTCGATCAATTTTGTTTTTGAATTTGGAATTATTACTTCAAAATTGATTATTTGGTTGAGATTTATGATTGTACTTGCTCATTGGTTGCTGTACAAACTTCTTGCATATGCTCATATACACCAATATTCTCCATCGGCCAAGTCCTTTCCACCGATTTAAGTACTGAATTATCTTTTAGATTATGATAATCGACCCTTAGTCAACATCTTAAATGATAAAGGAGTACTCAACTAAGAACGGCAATTGGTGGGTTTGAGACGAAGATTTTTTTTTTTTTTTTTTCCCTTCCAATCCTCATTTGTCATATCATTTTGATACCGCACTTTTTTGAGGTATACTTTTTTTAAACCTCACATTATGTTAGGTGATGATGTCAAGAATCAAACCAGTGAGCTGCAGGGCTTGCGCGCGTTCCAGTCGGCCCTACACAAGTAAGAAGAACCTCAAAGGGAAGTACCGGTGTGGTACCGGCCAACAACCCTCCGATGGTTAGGTTAGTATTTGTTCACAACTCCAGAGTGCCAGAGTCGGGTCTTAGTATGCGTACCTCGATTTTCGGAGGGTGTGGCGGTATTTATAGTGGTGGTAGTGGCCTTTAGATGAGGCGTACTGGAGAAGATATCGTTGTACCGAAATTGCCCCTGAGTAGCGTAGGACGCAAGACTCTTCTTGGGTGGCCAAGCGTGTTGGACACGATTCCCTTCTTGGGGGTAGGGAATCGTGCTATGTAAGACATCTGGCTAAGTAACAGCGTATGCGACAAGATTCACCTTTCCAAGGAAGCGTACGTGGCAAGGCTGGCTTCGGTGCATGGTGACAACATTGGGTGATCCTCTCACCGTCGACTACTGAAGGTCAGGTCGTCAACACCCTGAGTCCGTCATGTATATCCGTCGTCATAGGCCGAACCGTCAGGTGGAAGATTTACCCCTATCATTAGGTATATTTTTTTCAAAAGGTTCATTATCAAAATATTGAAAAAAATAAGTTACACGACAAACAAACACAAGTATTATACATAGCAAACTCTTAAATTTTAGAAATTCAATCTCAAACCCATCCCGTTGTATATATGAAGGCCCAACCTCTTTCAAACTCATCCATATATCTTAATAAGGATCGGGTCAAACAAGTCTTAAGAGCTCATGCTGACCTAAAATTGAATATCTAAAATGCTTTTTAATGAAATATATGGATTATGAAACCCTAAGCTTTTTACAAATAAAGTAATAATAGAGGTATTTAATAAGTTAAAGAAATAATTGGGTACCGTATCGTATCGTACTGGCCCATACTGGCCAGTGCACCGGTACAGGTACACTCTTATTTCATACCGGAAAAAATACTGGCCGTACCGGACCGGAACACAAATGCTCTGTTTTTTTTTTTTTTTTTTGTAATTGTGGCAATTTTTTAAGAGCAGGATGGTAATACTCATGTATATTATGGTCCTGAAGTAGATCCTTTTGATGGATGAGAGTAGATGATCTTATGTAGTTTGTGTTAACTTAATTATTTGTGTTATTTGTTTTCTTTATATGCAATGAACAATTAAATTTTTTGTTGTTTATATTGTGTTTTTTTTTCTTTATATGCAATGAACAATTGAAGTAATGTTTTATTGTAAATAGGAGGTAATGTTTTATGGTAAATAGAGATTTTGTGTGTGTGTGTGTGTGTGTGTGTGTGTGTATTTGTGTATGTATGTATATTAAATATATAAAATAGTGGTAAACTTGAAACGGTACACCAGTATTGACCGGTACCCAAAATATATCGTACCGGTGGTCAAACCGATATATTCTCTAGTACAGTATTGACTTCCTTGATAAAAACAAAACCCTTTCCAAATCATGACTAGTTTAAAAATGTGAACTCAAACACATTCCAAACTCATTTAAAAAAATATTAAATCCTTACTATTATGGTCGGATTGGTTCAAAAAAGTCACCAAACCCAACCTAATGCTATCCGTCCCTATATACTTAAAGTCTCAAACACAATAACGAACTTCTAGAAAAGCAGAGTATTCTATTCTGAATGGAATTTATAATTATAATTATTTTTTAGTTGAAACTCTGTATCAAACAACTGTCACTATTATCTTCAAAAAAAAAAAAAAAAAAAAACTGTCACTACTATAAAACATTCATTTTTAAGGAAAATGGTTGAATATTCCCAAAATATCATTAATGTGTACTCTCCCTCTCGCATAAATTATGAGTCTTACGATAAATTTAATTAGTGAAACTCACAGTTTTATGAGAGGAAGAATACACATTTATGATACTCGAGAGTACTCAATAATTACCTCATTTTTAAACTTGCCATTATGATCCTAATATTATTTTCCACATCCATACATTGTAATTGGTAAAGGACAAACTTAGGTACAGTACCTTGGATGCTGTTTCTTAGGTTTCCTTCTTAAGATTCAGCCTTGTGGCTACTTAACTAAAAAAATACACTTCTATCTTATGAGGAAAAATTCACATGACAGAATTTTAAAATTCCTCTTAAAATTCAGCCATGTGGCTTTTTTCTTAGGGGATGAAAATGTATTTATAGTTAAGTACAACCACATGGCTAAATGTTAAGATGAAAACTTAAGGAATAATACCTAAGTACTGTACCTAAATTTTGCCCGTATTCGGTATATTGGAACTTGAAATTGTCAAAACCAACTTATAAATGAATACAAATCTTTTATACCACTTGTTGTATTTCATTTTATATTTTAAACTTTCTTGAATTCTTTTATTGCCAATTCAATTCTGCATAACAATCTCCAACGTTTTTATTGATACAAACATTTTCTCAAAACGTAACTCCATGCACAATTAAAACATGGTAAATGTAGTGGGTTCCAGTTAGCTCAACTGGTAAAATTTTTGATAGTTGAATAAGAGATATGAGGTTCAATCCCCGTATACACCCAAATCCGATTGATGTCTTGGTTTGATAATAAAGACTTAAAGAGTTATTATTAGGAGTGGACGCCATAGGTTGAAACTCTCTAAAATGAAATAAAAGACATGGTACATGTTGGAATTGTTTGTTTTCTCTAACCTAAGCCAAAAGAAACGTCTGTGAAGAGAATATCTATAAAGAATGATATCTTATTAGCTTGTTTACCGATATTAATGATTGGGAATTGATTCTCAAAGTGGCATCTAAACCTAGTCTTAAGAATTATTCAAAGAAATTAAATAAAAGAAAAGAAGATAGAGAGGTTGATTAAAAACTTGTTTCATTCAGCTAGTCAATTGATAAATTATAAGTGCAATGCTTTTGAATTAGTTTACCATAAATCCTTAAAGATTTTGCAATATTTATTTATGTAGGAGCGTTGGGCTAGGAATTTCTTACCCATGAATATGTTGGGCCTAAAGCCCAAGCCAAGGACTAAAATTTATCCGAGGATAAGTAAACTTTGTCAAGGAAGTCTGCGTTGGTAAATAAAGAAGTTAGTATTGAACGCAGTAACCAAGGAGGTAGTGCCGAGGATGGATATCACCTCGGATAACCAAAGTCGAGGTCTTTTTTGGCGGTCTGCCATTAGGATAACACTCCAGAAAGTTCTGTCGGAACAGACAAGTATTGCAGAAACGTACAGCAAGAGAGGATCCTAAAATATCAAAGGAGAAAGTTGCTACTATCACATTAAATGCTTTGCAGTTAATTCTCTAGTCGCATTAATGTGGAGGTGATATCTAAGCAGTGCTTTTCAACCTTACAGCTACTATACAAAGGCTTCTGGAAAAGAGGGATAGGACAAGTATCAACACCAACCACCTAATCTGCACATAGAAGGCAAAGAGGAGAAGAAAGAAGAGTATAAATAGAGGAAAATACCCAAAAGAATGGGGATCGAGAAATTAAGAGAGAAACACTGTAGCCACTAAGAGCTAAATGTGTAATTAAACTTGGAAGAATATATATAAGAACTAATCTCCTTGGACATTTGCCGAGGACGATTTTTTGAAGTTGAACTTGTCTGTTTTCTTTTTCTTATCATCTAAATCCATCATGTCCATTGTCAAACTCGTCCTAACCCAGTATTCTCAACCTACTCTCTACAAATTTATTATTTTAGGCCTTTTAGGCTGGTCTATTCATCGTTTAGGCCAAGGGTTCAAATCTGTGTCTTTACAATTGGCGCCGTTTATGGGGAAGCTAGTCTGATAGTGTGTCTGATTTTCAACCATGGTAGGTTCGGGTCCAAACCAATCGGAGTCTATGGGGTCTCAACGGGAAGACCACTTTTATGATCTCAGGCATAAAAGGGACCGGGAGGAAAGTGTGCATATTACCCATACTAGTGAGAGTCATTCTCGGGGTGGTAGCCACGTTTCTCGTGAGAAGAATGCCAAGGTCATGCAGAAGGAGATTGATCACCTGAAGAGGAAGTTGCGCCATGAGCGGAGAAGGCGAAGTCTCTTAATCTCTGATCTTTCTTCTGATAGTGAGGGGGATGGTAACTATAGGCGTAGATCAAGAATACCTCCAAGCGAGACCTTCTCGTATGAAGAAGATTATCATCTTGAGCGCAAGAACAGAGATTCATCCTCGAGAGGCTTGGGAAATGATGCCATGAGTAAGGCACTTAACCGAATCTCTAGATCACCTTTTACACGTCAAATTGAAGGGGGAAAATTTCCTCGGCGGTTTACCTAGCTCACATTCGCCATCTATAATGACCGGACAAACCTTGTGGAAAATGTTAGCCACTTCAACCAGAGAATGGCTATGCACTTCAAGAACGAGGCCTTGATGCGCAAGGTGTTTCCGTCTAACTTAGGACCTGTGGCGATAAGGTGGTTCGATGGTTTGGGAGCAGGTTCCATCAACTCTTTTAAAGAGCTCACTCGTGCGTTTGGGTCCTGTTTTATCACATGCAGCTGAGTTCCTCGGCCTCTGGATTCTTTGTTATCCCTATCCATGAGGGAAGGAGAAACCTTGAAAACATACTCGGATAGATACTGGGAGATGTTTAACAAAATAGATGGTGATTTTGACAACGTGGCTGTCAGGACTTTCAAGGTTGGCTTGCCTGCCGAGCATGGCTTGAGGAGGTCCTTAATAGGGAAACCTGTTACTAGTGTACGCCAGCTCATGGATAGGATCGATAAGTAAAAAAGAGTTGAGGAAGACCAGCAGTAAGGAAAGGGGAAAGGTAAGGTTATCCCTCAAAAGAGGAGGGATTTTAGGTCGGATCGTTATAACAACAACCGGCCGCAAAGGGATTTTGGAGGCCAATTCGGGTCCATAGTTGCCCAGGTGGTTAACACTGTGTTCCGGGAACCAGTGCATCAAGTCCTAAAGAAAATCAAGAATGAGTCATACTTCAAGTGGCCAAACAAAATGAGCGAGGATCCCCTGAAACGCAATCAGAGTCTTCATTGCCAATACCACCAAGAACGGGGGCATACAACCAAAGATTGTAGAACCTTATAAAGTCATCTGCAGCAGCTGATCCGAGATAGTAGATTGAAACAGTTCTTGAATCGACCTAGCAAGCAAGAAGGTCAGGCAGGGTTAGGGATTCAAGGCAGTAATTCTTCAAGGCCCCCTTTGGGCACTATCCACGTTATTCTTGCTGCACCGGGCAGAACAGGATCTTGTCTATCCAGGGTAATGACAGTAGCTAGATCATCTGCCGAGAATTCTGGACATGAGCCAAAAAGGGCTAAGGTGGGCGTCCGGTCGACATTAAGCTTCTCGGACGATGAGAAAGCTGTGACCATACAGCCACATGATAACGCCCTAGTAATAACCCTTAAGATTGGTGGGTATGATATGAAGAGAATACTGGTGGACCAGGGTAATGAGGCTGAGATTATGTATCTAGACCTGTACAAGGGGCTTAATTTGAAACCAGAAGATTTGACCAGCTATGATTCACCTCTGGTGGGCTTTGACGGGAAGGTTATTGTCCCAAGAGGACAAATCAGACTACTGATGCAGGCCGGTTCAGAGGTGGTGGCGGTGGATTTTATTGTGTTGAATGCTTTTTCTCCATACACTGCCATTGTGGCGTGGCCCTAGCTATATGGCCTAAGGGTCGTCTCGTCCACTCTTTATCTCAAAGTAAAGTATCCATCCGGGATCGAGTTGAAGAACTGGTTGGGAGTCAGTTTGTGGCCAGACAGTGCCTTGTGGCTGCCATCATGCACCAGCCTGAGCCTGATTCCTCGACTCCAGCAGATAAAGGTTTGTAGTAGTTAAAGACCAAGGCCTCATCTCTTGATGATAAGGTTGAGGAGGCGAAGTGTGAGGATTTAGAGAAAGTCGTTATAGATGATGATCTGGAGAAATTCTTTCAAATCGGAACTCAGCTGCCTCCTCGGGACAGGGAGGAATTAGTAAAGTTTCTCAGGGCGAACATTGATGTTTTTGCCTAGAATGCATACGAAGCCTCTGGGGAAGATTCGAGCTTCATATGCCACCACTTAAATGTCAATCCATCTGTCGTCTCTAAAAAGCAACAACCTTGGCGTTCTTCAAAAGACCACTCTGATGCTGTCAAGGATGAAGTGGTGAAGCTTAAACGGGCTGGGCCTATTAAAGAGGTGTTCTACCCTGAATGGTTGGCTAATACCGTAGTTGTAAAGAAGAAGAATGGAAAGTGATGAGTATGTGTAGACTTTACAGATTTGAATAAGGCCTACCTAAAAGACCCTTTCCCCATGCCTCAGATCGACTAATTAGTAGATGCAACTGTAGGGCACCCCTGGATGAGCTTTCTGGATGCTTTCCAAGGCTACCACCAAATACCTTTGGCTTTGGAGGATCAAGAAAAGACAGCTTTTGTCACTCCTACTAGGAACTACCACTATAAAGTGATGCCTTTAGGGTTGAAAAATGCAGGGTCTACTTACCAGAGAATAATAACGAGGATGTTTGAGCCACAGTTAGGAAAAAACATCGAAATTTAAATTGATGATATGGTGGCCAAGAGCAAGAAGGAGGCCGAGAACGTTAACGATCTTGGAAACATCTTTGAAATCTTAAGAAGGCATAAGTTGCAACTTAATGCTTCCAAATGCTCTTTTGGTGTTGGATCAGGAAAGTTTTTTGGCTATATGGTCACACATCTCGAGATTGAGGTCAACTCAGACCAAATTAAGGCAATCAATAATTTGTAGCCACCTCGGAATTCCACAGAGGTTCAGAGTTTGACGAGAATGACCGCTTCTTTAAACCGATTCATATCTCGGTCAGTAGACAAGTGTAGGCCTTTCTTCCAGTTGTTGAATAAATAGAAGTGGTTCGAATAGACCGAGGAGTGTGTTTTGGCTTTCCAGCAATTGAAGGAGTACCTTTCTCGGCCATCTATCGTGTCTAGACCCCAGGCGGATGAGGTCTTATTTGCCTATATTGCCATGGCTGCCCATGTGATGAGCCTGGTCTTGATAAGGGTAGACAATGGCATACAGAAGCTAGTTTAATATGTGAGCAAGTCACTGCACGAAGCCGAGATTCGATATTTATCGCTCGAGAAGGCTATTCTGGCAGTGGTGCATGCCACTCGTAAGCTTTCCTATTATTTCCAATCACACACAGTTATCGTCTTGACCCAACTCACACTCAAAGCTTTGCTTCGAAGCACTGACTATACAGGAAGGATTGCAAAATGGGGAACGATGTTGAGAGCTTTTGACATCAAGTATATGCCTCGCACTTTTGTCAAAGGTCAAATCCTTGTCGACTTTGTGGCTAAGTTTGCTGAAACCCCAGTAGAAGAAGAAGTGAGGAAGCAGAACATGGATGGAAATTCAGTTGGTGTAATCTCCGTACAAGAAGCTTTGTCTTGAAGGGTCTATGTTGATGGTGCTTTGAACTTCAAAGGATCAGGAGTGGGGCTAGTTCTGGTTTCCCCCGAGAAGATCATAATTGAAAAATCCTTAAGATTAGGCTTCTCGGCCACAAACAATGAAGCTGAGTATAAGCCTCTGCTAGTTGGAATGACCATAGTGCAAAAAATGGGTGGGAAGGCAATGCAAATATTCTCGGATTTAAGTCTGGTGGTAGGTCAAATTAGAGGAGAGTTAGAAGTCAGAGATCCCAGAATGCGGGAATATTTGAGCCAGGTTAGACATTTACAGTCTGGATTTGAGTTCTTTAATTTATTGTAAAATTTCTAGAAACAGAAACACACATGCAGACTCACTTGCAACCTTAGCAACCTCCTCGGCACAGAATTTACCTAGAGTAATTCTTGTGAAAGATCTTGCTAAACCTTTTGGGTTAGGAAGAAAGGTGGTCTCTATTCACCAAATAAGGGTAGGTCCTAGTTGGATAACCAAAGCCGAGATCTTTTTTGAAGGTCTGCCATACAAGAGAACACCCCAGAAAGTTCTGTCGGAACAGATAAGTATTACAGAAATGTACAGTAAGGGAGGATCCTAAAATATCAAAGGAGAAAGCTGCTACCACCGCATTGAATGCTCTGCAGCTATTTCTCTCGTCGCATTAATGTGGAGGTGATATCTGAGCAGTGCTTTTCAGCCAACAGCTACTACACAAAGGCTTCTGGAAAAGGGGATGAGACAAGTATCAACACCAACCACCTAATTTGCACATGGAAGGCAAGGAGGAGAAGAAAGAAGAGTATAAATGGAGGGAAATACCCAAAAGAATGGGGATCGAGAAATTAAGAGAGAAACACTGTAGCCACTAAGAACCAAATGTGTAATTAAACTTGGAATAATATATATAAGAACTAATCTCTTCGAACATTAGCCGAGGACGATTTTTTGAAGTTGAACTTGTCTGTTTTCTTTTTCTTATCATCTAAATCCATCATGTTTATTGTCAAATTCATCTTAACTCAGTTTTCTCAACCTATTCTTTACAAATTTATTATTTTGGGCCTTTTGGACTAGTCCATTCATTGTTTGGGCCAAGGGTTCAAATCTGTGTCCTTACAATTTATATAACCAATTGAAAAATATTTGCAACTTTTCTAATATATATATATCTCTATAACCATTAAAAAAATATCTCCTAGTCAAATAATAGCACACAATTTTATTTAGAATTAACAGGGTCAACTTTTAAAGAACTAAAGGAATGAATCTTTCATTGTTTTGCATGAAAATTCCTTCCATAGGAACACAGTCAACATAAGTTACCTACAAACCTAACTAAAAAGATTGGAACAACTTATATTTTATGTCTTAAAAACTCTGATTTGAAGTAGTGTTCTTTTTAAAAGATGAAGAAAACTGTGACGCACCACCATATTTGTGAACACCACTAAAAGAATGTAATTATATATGTTGTTATCAGATTTAGTCAAATTCATTGATTATTAGAACTCTTGGAATGCTTCTTCTCCAAGTTTTTTTCTTTTATTTTATTTATTTATTTTTCCCTATATAAAATTTCAAAACTGCAATTATAAGCATATGAAATAAATATGACCTTAGCATATATGCACATGATTGCATGACAGATGATGCGGCAATATTCAAATAGAATGTTTAAATAAAAAATATAATCTTCCCATAACAAAAATATGTACAAATATCTAAATTCTATATATATATATATATATATATATATAAAAGGATAAATGATTATATATACACACATTTTTTAAACATTTTTTATTTTAAGTAAATTACAGCTACCCATGTACTGTAATTATACACATGAAAGTTCATTAAATATGACTTTATCTAAAAAAAATTATTTTCTCTCCCTCTTATTTTGTTTATAAATTAAAATCTTGATGATTATGACAGTTATTAATAAGAATTTATTTTGATGTATTCTTATATGACATATTAAATATGGGATTTGATAATGATAGTAGTTATAAATAGGTATATATATTATAATTTATGTTTTTACATGAAACTAATAAATATATATGGTAGTTATTAAAAAAAATTTATTACAATTTTGTATATGTAATTATATATTTTATTAAAGAAAAGTATAATTTGGTAAGATTTTAATGGAGAGTTTAAATATAAAATAAAATTTTAATTTATTCTATATTAAAATATATAATATAATTTTTCTATATTTTAATATTGAATAATCTATAATTAGTACAATGCACACGAAATTTGAACATAGTAATATTTTTTATCTTTATTATCTTGTGTGTGTAAATATGGAATTTGATACTTAAGGTATTTATAATAGCTATTTATAATTATTATAGTTGCATATGGAACTAACTATTTTATAGACTTTTACTCAAAAAAAAAAAAACTATTTTAAAAGACACAAACTATTTTATAACATTTTTACAAAATGTTAATGTGACCAACCTTTTATTGGTTTTCATCTAGGTCTACCATTAATATAACTTTTTTATTTACCAAAAATTACTCACTACATTAGCAGTTTGTAAAAATTTTTGTAAAATAGTTTGCATCTCTAGTATTATTCATGGAACTAAATATTTTACTATTAAGCACTTATTAGAATTGTATTTGTAGATAAAACTATATATTCTGCAATTTAAATAAAATATAATGTGTCAAGAATATATTATAAACCAGTTTCTAATTTGTGTCACGCACATGCATGAAAGTCTAACAAAAAAATTTTGAGAAATGCTACAACCATATACTATTTTACAATATTTTTACAAACTATTGATGTGACAAATTTTTATTAATTTTTATTTAGGTTCATTACTAACATCATTTTTTTACTTACCAGTAACTATTTACTAGTAACAACTCACCATATCAGTAATTTATAAAATAGTTTGAACCTAATACATATTTAATTAATAAGCATTAATAAATAAAAATTTCTAATTAGAGAATTTATTAATAAATAAAAGGGAACATATCTAATTTGGTGTTGAGCTGTTTTATCCCAAAGGATGGTGAGTCTAAGTCCTAATTAGTTTTAAAAAGCATAATTTAGTACTATTTGTAATTCTAAAATCCAAAATTAAAAATAAAACGTTAATATAATTAGATGAATTAAAATGAGCTTTCAAATATTATGTATTTAGGTTGTCGAAATTAACAAAAGTGAAAGAATTCTAATCTCTCGTGCCTTCCACTTGACAAAAATGCTAAATTCATTATCAATTTTACTAGAAAAGTTCACAAATTGGCATGTTAATGAATATGATTGGTCCAAATCATTTTTTTTTTTTTTTTTTTTGCTAAGATGGTACTACTACATTAATAGCATAAAAATAAATTTCTTAGCCTTTTTTGGTTATATGTTTAAAAGTTGACACATTAGTATCGATTTCTAATTAACTCAACTGGTAGGTTTTTTGTTCTCAAATAAGAGATTTAGGAGTTCAAGCCCCAGTTATACAAAATCTGATTGATGTCTTGACTTGATGATAAGAAGCAATCATCATGGAGTTAATGTCATATGTTGAAATTTTATTGTATCTATAAAAAAAGAAAAACACACACACACACTAATTTGTAAGACTTATATAATGAAATTTGTAGCATCCCTAACATTACTTTGTACTGGTAACAATTTAGGCGTAAAACTATTTAACATTTCTTATCATGTCTCACTTAACATAATGGTCTCGTGAGTTGTTTAACTTGTTTTCCCCATTAAATTTGTACTAAGCTCTCAGGATTTCATTTTAAAAAAACTTTCGGGATTTCTAAAACTAGTTTCATACCAAACACTAACATCTAATTTTTCAGAAATAATTAGGAATTTAAACTTACTAAAATCTTAAATCTTCAGCAACAAAAAAAATCTTATCAGCAGAACAGGCCTATATATATGCATGCTTTTATGACTGAAGTCCAAGAGAGACAAACCCAACTTTTTTATTTTTTTTTGGAGAGTTTCAACTTATGATGTCTGCTCTTGATAATAATTTTTGATCATCAGACCAGGATACCAATCAGTTTTTGGTGTAGGCAGAAATTGAACCTCAGATCTTTTATCCAACCATCAAAAACTTTACCAGTTAAGCTAACTAGAATCCACACAAACCTAACTTCTTATTCTGAAGTGATGATCGAAATTGCACCAGACCAAAATTGTAGTTGCTAAAGGCCCACAGGCAAAAGCCAGCAATCAGTTGAAATTTGAACCAAGGCCCAATCGATTTCAAAATTGTGATTGCACAAACAATTTCTCTGTGTTTTGGGCCTCTATGAGCAGCCGAAGAGATTATCAACACTTAATAGCGATCCATATTTCCATTTGGGCCATAATGAGCACTCATGAGATTAATAACATTTTGTTGAGATTAAAAAAAAAAATGTTAGCAGTAGACTTCCACTTAGTAAAGATGGATTTTTTTTTTTTTTTGAGAGGAGATAATGGAATATTGTGGGATGTCTTTTTGCATAGTGGAATCAATGTTTTGATTTTGAATAGTGGGATATCCTTTTACATAATACATTATTGTTTGCATTGATGAAATGATGTATTGTTATTGTCTTGTTATGTCGACAGATACTGTTCAAGGTTACTGCCGATGATATCTTAAGGTTCCCAAATATATAATGGATAGAACATTCACATGGTGTTAATTATATGATATCAAACACTCAAAATGGAATTTTATCTTCATGTAAATTGAATGGTTGAAAAATAAGAAAATTGGTGGTTTCTCCACTTATATATTAAAAAAAAATTGGTTCAAGTTATATATGATATAGCTTTTATCAATTTATACCACTTAGTATTTTTTTTTTAGTTTTTTTGAAAAATCATTTTTGGATTACATTACTTGTTTATCCTCCATGCTTGTCAAATCTCAAAACGGTAAGAGATCAATAATTATTTTTCCATAAACTTTTTAAATTTTAAGTTTTTTTTTTTGTATCACCTATGTGAACATACAAATATGGCTTGAAGGAAGAGAATGAGAAATTGTTTTACAATGATGTGCCTAATCTTGGCATTATGAAGTAGAGATGAAATGGGGAGGAAGTTCAATCATACAAGAAGTAATGAAGAAACAATGCTCAAAGAATCAAACTTGCCTAAAGATTACATCTTAAAAGTGTAGGGAAGTTGAAGGCAGAAAGTAAGTGTAATCAGAGTTTATTCATAGATTATTTAGTTTGAATGGAGAAAATATAAAATAGATAAACCACAATTTTTAATACTCAACTTTTATTTTATTGCATAGTACTATACTATACGAGTACAACACAAATTAATTGGTTTCGATATTATTCATACAATTTTATTAACCTTAAAATTTGTTTCGCCATGTGTCAATTGATTTAATTAATAAAATTTCTTCTTGTAATTTTTTTTTAATTTTTAAAAATCCCTAAGATTGAACTTTGTTGTGCAATAAAAAAATCAAGATTTTCATATGTACCAAAAAAGAAAAGAGTATTAAAGTAAAGATTATATAAAATAAAGATTATATCACCTTGAACACGGGTTAGGTCCAGTAGATCAGTGCACTAGACTCGACACAATTTAGACATGTGTCTAGTTTTGAATACATGTTTGAATCATATCGAGTAAACTGAATACGATTCTGAATAGTGTTGTGTTGGGATCAGTGCATTGGAACTCAACTTAATCCCTGCAAACCTTTTGTGTAAATCCACAGACCAATGGGCTTTAATGGCCGTAATGAAGCCCACCACTACAATCTCTTAGATTTTATTGGGCTGACCTACAATATCAAGGCCACTAATTGTCGGCCCAATTCTGTATCCCAATTATTAATATTTTGTTCCCATCCAAAACCGAAGCTGAGGCACAAAGATACCATTCTAGGATAGGTGCATTGGATTTATTAGAGGGCCCCATATAATAATGAATGATTAACAATATAATAAAAACGACAATAATTGTTGGTTTGGAAAGTTGAAAATCTCGTAAGGCGTGAGGGGCAAATCCGTATTTTAAGCACTTGAGATATTTTCGAGGTAAGTAAATATCTCTCTCTGTCAGTCCTTAAAAATATCAATTCCGTCATTGCAGGCTTTCAGTATCACGTGACACCTTTGGACCCTACCCTTTAACCCTTGTGGTCCCACAGTTTTTGGTAACCGCGATGTCGGGTTACCAAACGCCTTGACTAGCAAGTTGTGTTTGGTTGCATTTACAAGCTTATTCTGAACTCTGGCTTCGATTATAGGGCCCAAGGTCTAGACAGTGCAGTCCAAAACATAGAATTTAAGGTTCCGATTGTATTTTTTTTAAATATATAAGGATAAAAAAATATGTAAAATTCATATAATATTGTTTAAATACTAAAAACAATTGTTATTCAAGTGTATGTACTAAACATCTCCTAAGTTTCAAGTTTTTTTTTTCCTTGTTCTAAAATGTGTAATAAAAATTTGAGGAAGATATTTAAGTTGTACTCGTATTTAGCTTATTTTTAGTGCTTACTTTTTTTTTTTAAAGATTTTTAACTTATAGGGTCCGCTCTATAATCATTGCATTTCATTACCTGACCAAGATTCTAATTTTCTTTTTCAAAAAAAAAAAAAAAAGAAGATACTAATTGGTTTTTTATGTTATTTTTTTTTTTGAAGAAATAGTAATACTTATTAGAACACATGAACATGATATTAGCATATAGAGTTTTTTAAACAGGCTTATAATATATTATATAACCAAAGTACCACTAAAAAATGACTAAACTTTGTAGTAGTGATGTGATCTCTTATTCCAATACAAAAAAAACTTTACAAATCTTTTTTTTTTTTTTGTGAAATAAAATGTAAGTTAAACTCACTCATATTTTGTTTAGTTGATTGAAACTTTGAAACTTGTTATTGTGACCAAAGTGGTCAAGTAAAATGTTTTTGTTTTTTATTAATTCAAAACTAGTGTTAAAAATCCTCTATGATGTTTTCAATAGAGAACTTCAAAATTTAAATCCACATTATCTATTATCATGGGTGACAATTTGTGTTCGTGTGTTGGGTTTGTGTCGTATCAACTCACGAGTATTCGACTGAATGGGTTGACATGAACACAAAACATTTATTAAATAAGTCAGAATTTGTAAACCCTAACATGACTTATTTATTAAACAAGTAAGTCGTGTCAACTTTTTTATCAGATTTTATCAAAGAGAAAAAAAAAATACAAATTTTAGCATTAACATAATTGATATGGACCATTAAAAACAAAACAAAGAAGGTTAGGTAAGGTGAGATTGAGGTACGAGAGTGAGGTGTCAAGGGGCTTGGGAGAATGCAACTTGGAAATAAAATAAGATTATACTTAGGAGTTTGAAGAATATATTGGTAAAATGTTATTTAGTTAAACATGTCACGCATGTCAAATGGGTTTCGTGGGTTGGACACAAACACGAAATATTTATTAAACAAGTTAGGTATGTCAACCTGAATATAACATAAACTTGTTAAGCATCAACTTATAACCTGGTAATTTTGTGACATGTTCATGGGTATATCGGATTTTTGCCACCTCAACCCATTTTATATAAAACAAAGTTTGGCTACAATTTTTTTTTTTTTTAAGTAGAAATTTAGTTGTTGCCAATTGTTACATTTCTACTTAATATATTTTTATTTAATGTGAATTTTGATAAATCCATTATTGGATTATATTTTCTTCTTATATATTGATACTTGCAAAAATTTTAGAATATAAAAAATCAATAGTTATATCATCAATCAAATATTTAAATTTCAAATTTTGTAGTCTAAAATTATACATAAAAATAAATTTATGAATTGAAGAGTAAATAATATCTAATTGATACAAAATGTGACATGCTTATTGATAATATAAAAAACATGTAATTCAACAATTAGATTTCAAAACATGCAATAATATTAATTTTTTAAATAAAGGAAAAAATTTAGCTACAAAATTGGTTGTACTCTAAGGCTATTACTTTTTTTTTTTTTTTTTAACATTACATTATATTTTGAAAATCTATGAGTTGGATTGCCTGTTCATTACGCTCATAATACACATATCAAATTTTGTGTCAATCTGATATTATTTATTATGTAATCTATAAACTTATATGTAGGGACAGGGTTTGAATTCTTGGCCTAATGGGTGTATGGACCAAAATCAAAAAAGCTCAAACAATAAATTTGTAGAGAAGTTGATTGCATAGCTGGGCTATAGCGAGACAAGTAGCGGTTCAGCAGGTTAAGGTAACAAGGAAAGAAAGACAATGAACGTTCAAAAGAGGAAAATGTATTCGGCTAAATCCGAGGAGACTGATTATTTTCTAATGCTTTTCAAGTTTTATTATAAGTTTTTTTTTTTTTTTTTTTTTTTTTTGCCTCCCCTCTCCTTTGGAGTATCTTGCACATTATATAGTCATTATGGGTACATCTTGATCCTACACTTGTTGATCATCTCAGCCTCCACTTGAGTGCCCATCACATCAGACACCCACTTTAGTTTTCTGTGAGTTGTAGTAATCAAGGCAGCACTGTTCAAGGGTTTTTTCCACATAAATGCGGTCAGGAAAATAGTTGTAATGCATTTAATGTGGTGGATTTCCCTGGATAGGTTTGGATTTCCTTCCTTCTTGCAAGTTCATGGGGCATACTCCTGTCGCTGAGGCTTTTGCGAGTGCTGCCTCCATCGCGGGGACTCGAACCTCTCCAATGTCTGTTATGTTCAAGGAGAAATTCCTCTTCAGATCACCTCTCCTTATCTTGTGCTCATGAGATTTCATACCGGAGCTCTCCTTACTAATTTGTTCTTCTCGGACCTGCCAATGCTCCTGAATAAAGCCCAAGGCCCAATATTCAATTTTGGGCCCTGATCCCAACATTATATTTTATGCATAATTTTAAATTACAAAAATTTGTTATTTAAACAATTTATTTATGACATAACTATTGATCTTCAATTTTTTCTAAATTTTGCAAGCGTGAAGGATATAAGAAGAAAATGTAATTTAACGGTGGATTTGTTAAAATTTATCTCTAACAAAAAGATATTAAGTAAGGTTGCAGTTTTAGACTACAACCAATTTTTTAGCTAAATTTTGTCATTTTTTTTATGAGAATTGTAGCTATTGACTACAATCAGTTTTGTAGCTAAAATTTTTCCTTGTATATATCAAATTATCCACACAAAAGAAAACTAGCGTTGAAATTGCACATGGCTCATTATATATATATATATATATATATTAATCATTTAGCATAATTAATTCATTAGAAAAAAATTGGATATGGTTGGCTTTTTAAAAATTTTTTTTTATAGTGTCATAATTTTTAATTCATTCCAATTTGAGATTTACACATTTTCTCATTAATATTACATATTTAGAACTACTAATATAAGCAAAAGTGTCATGAGGCTAGCTTAAAAAATGAACAAATATTACACGTTTATTTTGTAGCAAAAAAAAAAAAAATGTTTTTATTTTATATATATATAATTTTTATTTTGAGAATCTAATTTATAAGTAGATAAAACAATTTGAAAATCAACAGGAAAGTGACCCTATTTTTTAAGCAATGTTTTAATGAGAGTTAGAATTGTAATGAGGATTTCAAACATGAGAAGTCTCTTAAATAGTACTCTTTCCGTCCCAATTTGTTTGGCTTGTATTCCATTTTGGATAAATAGTAGTATAGATATGGATTGACTTTAGACTTTAAATTTTCAAATTACATCTAATTTCAAATCTTTTTTTTAATATCTTAGAAGTTGAATTTATAGATAAAATAATAAATAATATCATATTAATATGAAATTTAGCATGCATGTTAAAAACATTAAGAAATTGTGCTTCAAGATTATAGTTTTCAAAATATTAAATCATTATAAATTTATTAGGTACTTTAACCTCAAAAATAGTTACACCTCATCTAATTTTTTTTTTTTTTTTTTTGGGGAGAAGAATCTCATCTAAAAAAAAAAAAACTAAATCCTTATTCTAAATACATTGTTTTAAGAAATTTTGTTGTCATATACTCTATTTGTTTTCTTTACCAATATGTCATGTAAGGGCGGGTTTTTAGTCCTTCAGCCCAAAAGGTGAATGGATTAAGGCTCAAAGAGCCCAATACAATGAATTTGTAAAGAGTAGGTCTACAAGCTAGGCTTCAGTGGGTCCATGAATGTGTGCAGTGAATCAAAGATAGCAAGAAAGTAAAGAAGATCCAACTTTCTACAGAAGAAAACCTTCCTTGGCGAAGTCCGAGGAGAATGATCCTACAATATATTTCTTTTAGGTTAAATATTATTACAGTTCTTATTGCTACAATGTTTTCTTTATAGATTTTTCCATTCCCATTTTTTAGAGGGTCTCGTACATTATATAACTCCCTTCAAATGATCTTGGTGTTGGATAAAATACATGTTTGTATCGCATACAAAACATACGTAGCGAAAAATTAACGGATCTACTTCATTCACAATTGATAACATGTACTATGTAAATTTTAGAATTCAAGAATATGAGAGTGTACCTTGGTGTGGTGAATTTCAAAACAAAGATCAGAAGTTCTTGAGAACACTTTTAATCTTTACTCCAATTCCACTAACGCCCAAGAAGCGTGGTCTTTTAATCAGTTTCTATGAATTTGTTCAAGGGAGAATGAAAGAGTGTTTAATAACACTCACATACAAACCATTTATTGTTCACTTACAAAAATTTTGTATATTTCTCTCCTTATAACTGATTACCTAATTGGGTTATCCTTTTGAGTTTTTCCAATTGGGCTTTAATATGTGGCTTGGAGTGGGATTAAAAGGGAACAAATAAGACACTAGCTCCAATGGGTTTTGGGCTTTTCTGTCAACTCTTGATAAGTCCAAAGTCATCATTAATTATATTTAATACTACTATATAAATATAATTGCACTCTAAACCTTATTAATAAATTATATTTCAAGACTTTATTATACATGCAACCCATTCATAAAATATTCGTAGTAATACAAAGTTATTAATGTAGACTGTCATTTTGTAACTTGTCACATCTTAATCCTTGAGTACCCATTTTAAACCTTTAAGTTATTTATCATATATTTATGAAATCCAATTTCATTAATATATATTTTAGTAATTCCTTAATAAAGTGGTTAGGCCTAACTCTCTGAATAACTGAACTTGATATTGTCTAGAATCAGTAGGCTGAATGTTCTGGCTTCGATGACTAACGGTTGTTGCGAAGACCTGTAAGGAAGAACACACAATCAAAAGGTGATCGGAGTAGATCGGTCGAGTCCCCTTCGATGACTAAGTTAGTTTCTCTCTTGAAGATTACGTTCTGACTCAGAGAAGTAACGTTAGGAAAACACTTACTTTGATTTGGTGCAGACCGGTCTTTATATAGAAAACCTTGGAGCGGTTATTCACTTTGTAACTGCCCCAAGATTTGTGGGAATCAATGAATTCTGACATAACTTCCTCAACGGCTATAGGAGTTACAACTGCTTAAGGAAGTTAAGCATTTGTGAGGAATTTGCGGCGACATGTACGGGTTTGGTTCTTGCTCCTAAATTATGTGGTTCGAATTCTCAAGACATATGAGTGGAATCATACTTCAAAATTCTCCAAGTGTCATATGGTCGTCCGTGCGTTTCGTCTATGGACGACCCCTTTGGTTATAGACGGCACAAGTGAATCTTTTCGCCTTTGGCTCATGGACGACCCCTATGGACAACCAAGAGATGGTAATTTTTTGTTATCCCATCAGAACCCATTAAACTTATCTCAAGGGAATATTTTATATCTCCGTTAAAAGGTTATGAATTTCATCTTGAAAATATATGTTCCATCAACATTAAATGTGGCTGCCCAACATACTGAGGTTTTGACCGTTACTTTAGATCTCACTCCTGATATATAAAAGTAAGCTACATTTCATGATCATGTTTATTATCCTCTCAGGATTAAGAGTTCATGTAAATAGAAGTCATAAGATTTCTTATTCAATTGACAGTCGTTAGGAGAATAATAAATCTCACAGCGGTCCAGTTCAATATGTCTTAACTCTTAAAACATATCAACATATCAACTAGAAGTCTCCACTTCCATGATCAAGACAAATCATCTTAGTTGATATGTTATAGTCTTTGCAGATGAAATGCCTAATTTCATCACCGATTACGAACTAAATTTTTGAGTTTATAAAGAACTTGTGACTTATATGTAAAAAAAGTTTTATTGGATGCTCTTTAAATCATTTAAGAATAAACATTTTTTGTGGATGAAATGTAAGACTTATTAACATTCCAAATAATTTCAAGCTTTAGAACAACGCATCTTTGATTAATTGGAGAATTTTTGATTAACAAAATGATAAAATTAGTAGTCTTTTTCAGATGAGATTCTTCCATCTTTGATTAATTGGAGAATAATGTAAGACTTTTTTTTTCTTGATACATGGAAGAACATTGTATATTCACATCCACGATAAAAAGGGACAATAATGAAATAAAAGTAGCGCATACTTAGGCAAGACATGATAATATATATTTTTTATTATAAATTTAATCAACCACATTTATTATAAACATTGATGATAGATTATCGAATATATACTGATACAAATAATTAAAAATTATTTTTTTAAAAAAAATCAACTCACCCATATGATATTGTTTATCTCCTTATCATATTGGATCAAACTGTTTTTCTAACCCAATCAAATGGCTCATTACAAATTGACTGGATCAAATAATTTGACAAAACTTAAATTTAGGCATAGCCGATCAATCCACGAAATAATTGGCTAGTTGTCAACATATTCTTTAAATAGTCAATTGTCTTCAATAGAATATATACAAACCTACCCGTTACAAAATCTCACACAAGTTGAAATAAAAAAAGAAAGTATATTATACCAAAATCCACCACAATTCAGAATGAGAATATTAAGCCTGTTTGGTAGCCATTTCTAAACTCACATTTTCACATTTTAAATAACATTACACACATTTTTACACACATTTTCACCTGCATATATTTCAAAAAACTGCAAAAATCCCATCTCAAACTTATTTAGCTGAAATTTTTGAAAATTTTTTGCTGAAAATACTTTAGATAAAACTAAAAAATAGCTGAAATAGTACAATGAGACTTATGAATAGTTTCAAGAAGTGCAATGAGACTCATAAATAGTAGCAAAAATAAGCTAAATAGTAAAAAAAAGTTAACTTTTTAAGCCAATACCAAATGCAACCTAAGAAAATATTATAAGATTTTATTCCCATTATAAACTTTCTATATATACCATATGTCACTTTCCTTGCAAGGAGAGACTGACTTGTTGGGTACCAATTTAGTGATATTTCCTAAATTAGCAAACCCTATTAAATTGTTCAAAAAAACTGAAAAGATAACCCTAGACGCACTCAAGAGATAGGCTTATATCCGTAACCAAACACTCCACCACAATCATCGCGATTGGTTAACCCTGGTTAACAAATACATTTCACAAACTAACCCTAGTTAACCCCTCTTACGCGCCAAGAGATCTATATAAGCGACGCTTACGATACCTTCAAATCACACACTTTCCTCAATTTCCTTCTTTGCCCTTTTTTAGGGTTTCGGTTTTTCTCTCTACTTTTCTCTCCTTTTCAGTTTCAGAAATCTCATCAATGGCGTCTGCAGATGTCGAATTCCGATGCTTCGTCGGCGGGCTCGCCTGGGCCACCGATGACCAAGCCTTGGAGCGTGCTTTCTCTCCGTACGGCGATATCCTTGAATCGAAGGTCCGTTGGTCGTCGATCAGAGATTTCGGATCTGACTCGATCCGGCTTTGTCGTCGATCCAAATAAAAAAAAAAATCCTGATCTGATCTGATCTGTTCTGCTCTGTTTCTCTGTTACTTGATTCTCTGTTACTATAAACTGATTCTTTTATTACTCACACAAATCGGTACGTTCATCTTCAGCTTTGTTTCAAAAAAAGCGAAGATCGATCGGTTTTGTTAGTTTTTTTTTTAATGCTTTTTGGATATGGATCTGATTAGATCTGGTTTGTTTGCTCTTTGTTGTTGTGGTTTTTGTTGTTTTCAGATCATCAACGACCGTGAAACCGGTAGATCTAGAGGATTCGGGTTCGTCACCTTCAGCAACGAGAAGTCAATGAGGGACGCGATCGAAGGAATGAACGGCCAGAACCTTGACGGCCGCAACATCACGGTCAACGAGGCTCAGTCTCGCGGTAACGGCGGCGGAGGCGGTGGCGGAGGCTACAGCCGCGGCGGAGGCGGTTACGGAGGCGGCGGAGGACGCCGTGAAGGTGGAGGCGGCGGTGGATACAGCCGAGGTGGAGGCGGATACGGTGGAGGCGGTGGTGGATACGGAGGAGGTGGCGGCGGATATGGCGGAAGTGGCCGTGACCGTGGATACGGAGACGGCGGCTCAAGGTACTCAAGGAGCGGCGGTGGCGGAGGTGACGGTGGTAGCTGGAGGAGTTAGATTTGTTAGGAAATTATTGTCTGTGACGCTCAGTTTGTTGGTGACTTGAGTGCCTTATTTTAGCGTTGCTTGGATCTATGGCTATGTTATCGCTTTGGTTTCGTTATGGTTCTCGTTCTGGTTCTCGTTCTGCATTGTGGTTCTCGCTTTTTTGACCGGTGGTTCAGTTTTGACCGATGGTTACTTGTCCTGTGTCCTCTATGTTACCCAAAAAAAGTAGTTCAAATGAAATGAAGTATATAATCCTTCTTTCGCAATTTCTTTCTCGTTAATTTAATTTGATCATTATCCACTAATATTCAAAGCTTGAGAAATTAAAAAGATATTTTGGGTGGGCCATGGTTAGTGTCATTTTCAAAGAAAAAGTCGTATTTGGTGGCAATGTACGGCGTAAATTCAGCGTTGACCGGTAGGTTGGTTGTTCACATGTTATTCACGGTGCGATAAAGTAGTGTTGTACCAATCCCGTCCCGTTACGTATCTCGGGTGCAAGTTGCAACTGTTCACGACAAAAATGCAAGTATATTTCGGAAATGATATTTAGATAAGTATCGTGTCTTGTGTCACAATGGGATATACTAACAAATTCAACTTGTTTTTGATGTGGGAAAACCAATCTGAAGAATCCGTTTTAAAATTACTTCAGAAAACAGGGTGTGAAAACACGCAACAAAAAGCACCACCCTCGTGCACTTTTCTACTTTAAACTGTTCCTCTCACTGCACACTACTACTTTATCATTATTCTCTGTCCTTTCTTTGTATAAATAAGACTGAACAACAGCTTTGAGATTAATTGATAAATATAATCTTCTAATGAAAACTTTAAATGACAATAGACTCAAAAATAGAGACAATTGGAAAAATGATTCCAAATTATTGATGTTGCAAAATATTAATTTGATTTTAGCTCTTTGATCGTTTGTAGACTAGAGAGCTTCGCTGTGCATCAAAGAGAACAAGAGGAGAGAGAAGAAATCTTTCTTTTATTCAGCTATTTTGTTGCTTGAGGCGAACTCTGATTGCTAGCCACAGTCCTGAGTGTTTACCTAAGAGAAGGAGGAGCTTTGTCTCCTTTTCTTTGTTGAGAGAGAGAGAGAGAGAGCTAATATAGTACTCAGCGCTAGAATTTTTTAATGAATCTATTCCTTATCTACCCAAAAAAAAAAAAAAAAAATTAATAATAATAATAACATAGGCTTGAAGAGGTACTGTAGATGAGCAATGAGATTTAGAAAGATTGGATCAGTATTTTAAGATTTCATTTTTTATAATAGAAAGTATGTGCATTTTAAATTAAATTACATTAAAACTTAAATCAACTGAAAATTAATAAAAAGATGAATTATAGTAGTATTTGTTAAAAAAAGAGTTAACATATATGTAAGTTAAATTAAATTAATTAAGAAGATTGGAAGACTATATATATAGTTATGTTTTGAACTATTTTTTAGATCAAAAGTGAATGAAGTGAAATAGTTAAAAGTAACGAGTATTGTGCGAGAGTGAGTGAATTTAATAATACTTCTAAATACTTGAAAGATTTTGAGCTAAATAAATGTGTTTCTTTTGGTGGAGCATTGAGCCCAATCACTTATGCAGAGTTAGTTTGTAATACACAAGGAACTGTTGGACTGTTGTATCATGGAGGGGACAAGTCAAAAGTGAATTTTTGTTGTATTGGTTTCTAGGCTTTGCCAACCGTAGAGGGTTTGAATCTTCTTAAAGAGAGCGAGATTTTCGTGCCTCACATTTTGTATTGTAACCAAAATATCATTTTAGTGGTAATTTCTCTAACAATTTTAAGGATGTTCAAAATGGAGCCAAGGATATTCAAAATGAAGCCAACAACTGAGAAGCCAGCAATGTCGGACATCTCAACAAGCCTTTCTGTTTTAAGTGAGCTCATTTCAAAAGATAGAAAGCCAAGGTCCTTTTCTATCTAAGCCTTCTTAAGGTAGCCTATGTCCTCACTGAGAAGAATCCAAACAAGGTTTCTATTGACGACATGACCAAAGATGAAATTTATGACCATCAAGAAAAAACAGATAAGTATGAACAAGATTAGTATAAACGTGGCCATTATCTTTCAAATTGTCCTGCGGATCTTTTCTATGATTATTATAATACTACATACACTTCTGCAAAGAAAATTTGGAAAGCTTTATAGAGCAAATATGACACTGAAGAGGCTGGCGCAAAGAAATATGTCGCTAGTCGTTTCTTTTGCTGTCAAATGGTGGATAGTAAATTTGTTGTGGAACAGGTTCAAGATTTTCAAATGATCATGGCAGAAGTTAGATTCGAAGGCATAAAGATTGAGGACAACCTTGTTGTGGCTGGTATCATTGACAAGCTACCACCATCATGGAAAAAGTGTCAAAAATCAATGCACCACATGCAAAATGAGACGTCCCTAGAATCCTTGATCACTTGCATCCGCATAGAGGAGGAAGCTAGAGGACAAGATGCACTTATAACATAAGAGGATAATGGACATTCTACCATCAAGATAAATTTAATTTCTACAGGCAATAACCAGCCCAAAGATCATTTTCCTAAAAATGCACAATTGAGGCCAAGAAAGAAAAATATGAAAAATTATGGTAGACTTTACAATAGGGGTAACCCTAGTTAAAGGAATAAGAACCAAGGACCTCCTTCAAATAACCAACAAGTTAATGCATGTTTTGTTTGTGGCAAGAGTGGGCATATTGCTCGATTTTGCAAATTTAAAAAACATGAGCCTGTCCCATAGGCTAATGTTACCGAAGAGCCTTTAGTGGCTATGATTACAGACATTTACATGATCCAATTCCAATATGTTGAAGAGTGTTGGGCAGACTCTGGTGCCAATAGGCATGTCTACTATGATAAAAATCGATTCAAAATATATACTCCCTTTGAAGAAGAAAAAACAATTATGCTTGGTGACTCTAGTAAACCAAGGTACTTGGGAATGATGAGGTTGAGCTGAAATTTACCTCTGGACGTGTGCTCACTTTGAAAGATGTGCTATACACACCGTCCATAAGGAAAAATCTAATGTCAAACTATTTGCTGAATAATGTTGGCTTCAAACAAACAATGGAATCTGGTCGATATGTAATTTCTAAGAAAGGATTATTTGTGGGCAAAAGGTATGCTTGTGATGGAATGTTCAAACAAAATATTGAAAATAATATATCATCTGCTAGTTCTATTTATATGCTGTCCTTTATGAATTTTTGGCATGCTCACTTGTGTTATATAAACAATGTATATATGGGAATTATGAGTAACATAGGATTAATCCCAAGACTAACAAAAGACTTTGAAAAATGTGAAGCATGCAGTCAAGCTAAAATTACTAAATGGCCTCATAAAAATGTTGAAAGAAATACCGAATCGTTAGAAATAATTCACACAGATCTTTGTGAATCTGAAGGAAAATTAACTTGTGGAGGAAACATGTATTTCATCACCTTTATTGATGACCAAATATGCATATGTTTAGCAATTAAAAAATAAAAGTGATGCTTTTGAGAAGTTTAAATAATTTTTTAGAGAAGTTGAGAACCAATTCGGTAGAAAAATAAAAATATTTAGAAGTGAGAGAGGTCGGGAGTAAGAATCTACTGAGTTAAGCTCATTTGTTCAATTTTTGGGAATTATCCATGAAACTACTCCTCCATACTAACCTGCATCTAATGGTGTGGCTAAAAGAAAAAATAGAACTTTGATTAATTTAACAACTGCAATTGTAATTGAGTTAGGTGCTCTCCTAAATCTATGGGGGGAAGCAATTTTAACAGCCTGTCATGTTTTAAATAGTGCGCCACCCAAAAAGACTTAACTCACACCTTTTGAGTTGTGGAAGGGGCATAAGCAAAATTTGGGATATTTTAAAGTTTGGGGTTGCTTAGCTTTTGTAAGGTTGACAAATCCCAAAATACCTAAATTAGGCATTAGAGCTACCACCTATGCTTTTCTTGGATATGTAGTAAATAGTACAACCTATAGATTTTTGACTAGTGAAAAATGTGATTTTTGAATCATGTGATGCTATCTTTCATGAGGAAAAATTTCATTTTAAATCTAAAAATAGTGGGGGCCAAAGAAGTTAGAGAAAATGTGTTATCTTAGCCTAGTTCTTCTACTCATTTACAAAATCAAGAAAATTTTGAAATTAAACTTAGAAGGAGTAAAAGAGCTAGAGCTAGAGTTGAAAAAGATTTTGGCCCTGTCTATTATGTTTTTGATGTAGATGAAAATCCTCTTACTTTGAAAGAAACTTTGTTATCACCTGATTTTGTATTTTGGAAAGAGGCTGTGAATGATGAAATAGATTCACTAATTTCTAATAAAACATGGAAGTTAGTAGATTTACCACGTGGTTGTAAAACAATAGGTTGTAAATTGGTCCTTAGGAAAAAGCATTAAACCTTATGGCGCAATAAACAAAATTAAAGCTAGACTTGTTGCGAAAGGTTTAAGCAAAAAGCTGATATTGATTTTTTCGACACTTTTTCACCTGTTTCTAGAATTACAATGACTAGATTGCTAATTGCTGTAGCAGCTATACATGATTTGAAAATTCATCAAATGGAGTAAAAATAGCTTTTTTAAATGGGACCTAGATGAGAAAATTTATATGGACCAACTTGAAGGCTTTGTGGAGACTGGTCAAGAAGGTAAGGTGTGTAAGCTAACTAAATCTTTTTGTGGGTTAAAACAAGCTCCTAAACATTGGCATGAAAATTAGATTCCTGCGTGATTGAAAATGGCTACAAGTCAAATGAATGTGACAAGTGCATCTATTATAAAACTTGGGAAAACTCACATGTCATTATTAGTCTCTATGTGGATGACTTACTAATATTTAGCTCTAATTTGCATGTTACAAATGAAACAAAAAATATTCTTAGAAGCCATTTTGATTTGAAAGATCTTGGTGAGGCTAATTTTATTTTGGGCATGAAAATTACAAAAACATGTGATGGAATTTATCTTGAGTAGTCTCATTATATTGAGAAAATTTTGAAAAAAATATCACTATCATGATTGCAAACATGTTGTTACTCATTTTGAATCTAGTGTTCATTTGTTTCCTATTAATAATGACGATGATGTTGTTAATCAAAAGGAATATGCTAGCATAATTGGTAGTTTGTGATATGCGACTGATTGTATTAGACCTGACATTGCCTATGCAGTAGGAGTACTTGGTAGATTTACTAGCAAGCTTAGTAGAGATCATTGGCAAACCATTGAGTGAGTTATGAAATATCTATCTGGTTCCAAATTACATGGTTTTTTCTATAAAAAATATTTTACTGTACTTGAAGGTTTTAGTGATGTCGACTGGAATACTTTGTCAGGTGATTCTTTGTCTACCACTAGTTATATTTTTACTTTGGGTGGTGGTGCAATATGTTGGAAATCTAAAAATAAAACCCTTATTGCTAACTCTAATATAAAGGCTGAGCTGATAGCTTTGGCTTCAGCAAGTGAGAAAGCAAACTGGTTAAGAGATTTATTGCATGAAATTCCTCTTTGGGAAAAGCTAATACCACCTATTTTAATTTATTATGATAGCACTGCTACAATTGGTAGAGTACATAACCGTTTTTATAACAGTAAATCCATCCCCATAAGAAGAAAACATAGTACTGTGAGATCTTATTTAAGTAATGGCATTGTTAATATAGAATATGTTAAATCTTGTGATAATCTTCCAGATCCTTTAACTAAGGCCTTAACAATAGAAAGGGTTTGGAATACATCGAGGGGGATGGGATTGAAGCCCATCTAATCATGAGCCATGTATGAGAATACTCAACTCAGGGACCAGAGATCCTGAGAACTAGGCCTGTTCATGTTTCTACTGGCACCAAAGAAACCGGTCTAACCGCGCCGATCCGCTCCGCTTAGGGCTCCATTGAAGGTTTCCAGCATGGTGGTTAGCTGTATTTCTTCAGTACCAACGTTGGACCGGTGCGGTTATCGGCGCCGAGATGTACACATCGGCGAGACTTGAACTAACCTAAGTATGTTATATATATATATATATATATAGAATTTTTTTTTTGAATTAAGAATGATAGGAGTATGTTATTGATTGAAGAAACATTACAGTAATGAACTGGCTTAATCAAACCAGCTGGGGGTAACTACCAACATCCCAATGTGGTGTCCCAAAGAGCAATACATAAACTTTTTTCGAAAAAACAGAGAATGAAACTGATAGGGGTAAATCTTCTATATGACGGTTCGGCCTGCGACGACGGGTGTACATGACGGGCTAAGGGGTTGACGACCTGACCTCCAGTAGTCGACGGTGAGAGGGTCACCCAATGTTGTCACCAAGCGACGGAGCCCGCCTTGCCACGTACGCTTCCTTGGGAAAGTGAATCTTGCCGCGTACGCTACTACTTGGTCAGATATCTTACACAGCACGATTCCCTCCCCCAAAGAATGGAATCGTGCCCAACACACTTGGCCACCCAAGAAGAATCTTACGCCCTACGCTATTCAGGGGCAATTTCGGCACAGCGATATCTTCTCCAGTACGCCTCATCCAAAGGCCACTACTACTACTATAAATACCGCCACGCCCTCCAAAAATCGAGGTACGCATACAAAGACCCGACTCTGGCACTCTAGAGTTGTGTAATATACTAACTTAACCGTCGGAGGGTCGTCGGCCGGTACCACACCGGTACTTCCCTTTGAGGTTTTTCTTCCTTCTACAGGACCGTCCGGAACGCGCGCAAGCCCTGCAGCCCACTGGTTTGATTCTTGACATCATCAGTTGGCGCCGTCTGTGGGAATTCGCACAAGTTCCTGTTACGTGTTTCCCGGACTAAGGGTTGCATGGTACTCACGCGTTCAAGGACAACCACCATGAACGACCAAGGCAACGAACAACGCACCACGGCCCTTGAAAGGCAAGTCCAGACTCTGGCGGCCGCGGTGGAACGTCTCACGAAGCGCAACAATGACTTGGAAGAGCAGCTGTTGCGAAGGAATGTGACGGGTGACAATCAGGGAGAGAATCAGGAGGAGAGCAGTGCCGAGGAGAGGGACCGTGAGGGTCCTGAGGGAAGCCATGCATTGAGCCGGCCTGAAGGACAATAGCCAAACCATCCGTCGGGAGATGGCCACGCCCAGTCTGGCATGGCCGTAGAAATGCGAATGATGAAGGAACGCATGGACTTCATGATGAACGCCCTCAAAGGGCGAGTGTCCAGCGACCTCGACGACCTCGTCCACCGCACGGACTCCCCATTTACAACACCCATCATCATGTTCCCTACGCCACCGAAGTTCCGCATGCCCCAGGTGGAAAGCTACGACGGGTCCAAGGATCCGCTGGACCACTTAGAAACTTTCAAGACGTTGATGCACCTGCATGGCGCGCCAGACGAAATCATGTGCAAGGCCTTCCCCGCGACGCTTAAAGGCTCTGCAAGGACCTGGTTCGGTAGACTGGCGCCCGGTTCTATCGGCACCTTCAGGGAGCTGAGCGCTCTGTTCGCCTCCCAGTTCATCGGAGGACACTGGCACAAGAGATCCACCGCATGCCTGATGAATATTAAGCAGCGGGAGGATGAGACGCTGAGATCTTATATAGCCCGCTTTAACAGAGAAGCGCTGACGATTGACGAAGCGGACAACCGGATACAAGTGGCCGCGTTCACCAACGGGCTGCGGAAGGGTAAATTCCTGTTCTCTTTGTACAAGAATGACCCGAAGACAATGTCAGATGTGTTTTACAGGGCAACAAAGTACATGAACGCGGAAGATGCGTTACTGGCAAGGGAAGAGAAACCCCTCCGGAAGAGAGAAAGGCAGGAAGACACTCGGCAAGATAAGGGGCGGAAGGCGCCTCGGACAGGGGAAAGCCGAGACAGTAGACGCCCAAAGCCCAATGCCGGGAAATTCACAAGCTACACACCATTGATGGCTCCGGTTGATCAGGTCCTGATGCAGATCAAGGATGACAGATCCTTGACATTTCCGGGAAAGATGAAATCAAACCCGGACAAACGACCGAAAGACAAGTATTGCCGCTTCCACCGAGACCATGGGCACGATACCGCCGACTGCTACGATTTAAAGCAACAGATCGAAGCCCTGATCAGACAAGGGAAGCTGCAGAGGTTCGTCAACAGGGAAAAGGCCGAAACGTCTCGGCAGGCACAGACCCCCCGCCGGGACAATGAGCGTCCCAGACCACCTATAGGGGATATAAGGGTGATTGTGGGTGGCACGCCGGTTGCTGGTTTTACAAAGAAGGCTCTGAAGTCCCACCTCAGGGCGGTCCAAAATGTTCAGGCAGCGAGCTCCGTCCAGAAGAAGCCGAGAACTAGCAGCCCCACTATGGAATTCACAGAAGAGGATGCCCAACACCTCCACCATCCGCACGACGATGCCCTTGTCGTCAACATCCGGATAGGGGACTACAACACCTATCGAGTCCTGATTGATAACGGGAGCTCCGCGGATATTCTCTACTACCCCGCATTCCAGCAGATGCGGATTGACAAAGAACGCTTGATCCCCACCAAGGCCCCGCTCACTGGCTTCGGGGGGACCAGAGTATATCCTCTCGGCTCGGTCACATTGCCCGTCACTGTTGGGGAATACCCACGGCAGCTCACTAGGGACGTCACCTTCCTAGTCGTCGACTGCTCCTCAGCATACAACGCAATCATAGGGTGACCAACCCTCAACGCCTGGAAGGCCGCCACCTCAACCTATGCCTTAAAGGTCAAGTTCCCTACAGAGTACGGGGTAGGAGAAGTATGGGGAGACCAAGTGGCCGCACGAGAATATTATGTTGCAATGGTTGAGATGAATGGCCAGCTACAGACGATGAACATAGAGCAGAGGACGGGGGCAGAGCCTGTGGAGGAACTCGAAGAGATAATTCTCGACGAGTCCAAGCCTGAGAGAACCACCAGAATCGATGCTCTCAACAGTCCGGCGACCCGCCAGGCACTCACGACCTTCCTCAAGGAAAATCAGGATGTATTCGCCTGGAGCCATGAGGACATGCCGGGGATCGATCCGTCGGTCATGGTACATAGGCTGAACGTAGCAACCTCCTTCCGGCCCGTCAGACAAAAGAAACGAGTATTTGCTCCAGAGAGAGATCGTGCAGTGGCAGAGGAGGTTGGCAAGTTACGAGAGGCAGGGTTCATCCGGGAAGTCTACTACCCCGACTGGTTGGCTAATGTTGTAATGGTCAAGAAGGCCAGCGGGAAGTGGCGGATGTGTGTGGACTTCACGGACCTGAATAAGGTGTGCCCGAAGGACAGCTACCCCCTCCCTCGAGTCGACGCTCTAGTAGACTCTACGGCCCGGCACCAGCAGCTGAGTTTCATGGATGCCTTCTCAGGATATAACCAGATCCGGATGGATGAGGCAGATCAGGAGAAAACCTCGTTCGTCACCAGCCAAGGACTCTTCTGCTACAAGGTGATGCCATTCGGACTGAAGAATGCAGGTGCCACGTATCAGAGGCTGATGAACAAGATGTTCGCCAATCAAATAGGGAGGAATGTCCAAGTGTACGTCGACGATATGCTGGTGAAAAGCCAGCAAGAGAAGGATCACCTGAGTGATCTCGAGGAAACGTTCGGAACCCTCCGTTCATACAACATGAAGCTCAATCCCTCGAAATGCGCCTTCGGGGTAACCGCTGGAAAATTCCTCGGCTTCATGGTCTCTCAGAGAGGCATCGAGGCCAACCCGGATAAGATCAGGGCAATAATGGAGATGGCCCCTCCGAAGAATGTAAAAGAAGTTCAGAGTCTGAATGGGAAGGTTGCCGCGCTGAACAGATTTGTGTCGAGGGCCACGGACAAATGCCTTCCCTTCTTCCGCACATTGAAGAAGACGTTCGAGTGGACGGACGAGTGTCAAAGGGCATTCGAAGAGTTAAAAGCCTATCTCTTTTCCCCGCCATTGCTGAGTCCTTCACAGCCCGGGGAAGAACTCTTCCTCTACCTGGCTGTATCCCCAGCTGCCGTCAGCGCGGCCTTGATCAGAGAAGAGGACGGGGTGCAAAAACCCGTATACTACGCCAGCCGGGCGTTCCAAGGGGCGGAAGGAAGGTACCCGCCCATGGAGAAACTCGCCTTCGCCCTAGTCACCGCAGCCCGAAAGCTCAAGCCCTACTTCCAAGCTCACACAATCGTTGTCCTAACCGACAAGCCTCTGCGGCGAGCAATGCACAACCCAGAAGCCGCAGGTCGTCTGGCCCTATGGGCGATAGAGCTCACTGAGTTTGACATTCGCTACAGCCCACGGACCGCCCTTAAGGGGCAGGCAGTAGCTGATTTCATAGCCGAGTTCACCAACACAGAGGACGAGGGAGCAGATGCAAGTCCAGCATGGAATATACATACAGATGGGTCGTCAACAAGACGAGCCGGTGGCATTGGGGTCGTGCTCCGTTCCCCCGAAGGAGACCAAATTGATTGTATGATCCGGCTAGACTTTCCCATCACCAACAATGAGGCAGAATACGAAGCCTTGATAGCCGGACTGGATCTTGCCAAAGCAGCAGGCGCAGCCCGAGTGGTCGTCTCCTGCGACTCCCAGATAGTCGTCAACCAAGTCAACGGGAACTACGAGTGCAGAGGCGACAGAATGAAGAGGTACCTCCATCAGGCAAAAAGAAGGGTAGATGAGCTCGGAGCAAGCATAGTCCAAGTCCCCAGGGAGGAAAATGAGCAGGCCGACCGCCTCGCCAAAGCTGCTTCGTCGGAGCAGCAGGGCAGCACTGACGGTGTGCTACACTTTGTGCAGGTCTCTCCACTGGTAGACTCTATTGAAATGCAGGAGGTCGGCTCGGAAAGTAGCTGGACAACGCCGTTGGTCTCATACCTGAAAGATGGTGTCTTGCCTGACGGAAAAGAAGCCGCCAGACGATTGAAGGTCCAAGCATCAAGGTTTGTCCTGATAGAAGGAGTCCTATACAAAAGGGGCTTCTCTCGCCCGTACCTAAGGTGCCTGGGTTCCGAAGAAGCTGATTATGTCATGAGGGAAGTGCACGAAGGGGTATGTGGAAACCATTCAGGGTCACGGTCGTTGGCGCATAAGCTGATCTGCGCAGGGTACTACTGGCCGACCATGAGAAGAGACACGCAGGCTTATGTCCAAGCTTGCGGCAAGTGCCAGAGATTCAGCAACATCGTCAGACAACCCCCCGAGGAGCTGACCCCAATGACGGCCCCATGGCCATTCGCTCAATGGGGACTAGATATCATGGGCCCATTCCCAACAGCGGTACGACAGCTCAAGTTCCTTGTGGTAGGCATAGACTACTTCACAAAGTGGGTGGAAGCTGAGGCATTGGCAACCATCACGGAGAAGAACATCCGAAGCTTCGTCTGGAAGTCTATCATATGTAGGTTTGGGATACCCAGGGTATTAGTCTCCGACAACAGCAAACAGTTTGACAATGGTTCCTTCCGGGAATTCTGTGCGCAGCTGGGAATAAAGAATCACTACTCTTCCCCAGCCCACCCCCAGGCCAACGGTCAAGTCGAGGTAACGAACCGATCCTTGCTCAAAATTATCAAGACTCGGCTCGAGGGGGCAAAGGGAATATGGCCAGAGGAGCTGCCAAGTGTATTGTGGGCATACAGGACGACAGCAAGGACCCCCACAGGAGAAATACCGTTCAGGCTAGCCTACGGAAGCGAGGCAGTCATTCCAGCCGAAGTGGGACTCACAACCTACAGGGTGAACACCCATGATGAAGGCCGGAATAACGAGGCCTTACGCCTACAGCTTGACTTGATCGACGAAGCAAGGACAGCAGCAGAGCAAAGGCTAGCCCAGTATCAGGATCACATGGCTAAACACTACAACGCTCGAGTCAGGCACAGGGAATTCCAGGTCGGTGACCTCGTCCTAAGAAAGATCATGGGCGCTGCCAGGGACCCAGCCCAAGGAAAGCTCGGCCCCAATTGGGAAGGGCCCTATCGAATCACAGCGTGGCAAAGAAAGGGCACCTACCACTTGGAAACACTAGACGGGCAGAAGCTGCACCACCCGTGGAACGCTGAGCACCTACGTAAGTACTACCAGTAAGAAAGAACGGCAGCCCCCTACTTGTATCTAGTCTGTAATTGATCCATTCCAATGTATATTCCTGGGACATGTTTTCTTCCTCACAAAAATTATGCAAGTCATACAGAGGTTTATTCAAAGTCTCTTCTGCTTATTATTTAACGCTGAACGTCAGAAACTTGCAAAAACCTTAGAGTTAAATCAGTTCAAGCATAACAGGCTAACGATATCAAAGGCCGACGGCTCCAACCTACAGGCATAAAAGCGTCATGCGCCCATGCTGACGGCTTAAAAGCCACAAAGTTTTCCTAAATGGAAACGCCTAAGTCTTAAAGACGACGGCTCCAACTCGACGATGGCATAAAAGCGTCATGCGCCCATGCTGACGGCTTAAAAGCCACAAAGTTTTCCTAAATGGAAACGCCTAAGTCTTAAAGACGACGGCTCCAACTCGACGACGGCATAAAAGCGTCATGCGCCCATGCTGACGGCTTAAAAGCCACAAAGTTTTCCTAAATGGAAACGCCTAAGTCTTAAAGACGACGGCTCCAACTCGACGACGGCATAAAAGCGTCATGCGCCCATGCTGACGGCTTAAAAGCCACAAAGTTTTCCTAAATGGAAACGCCTATCTTAAAGACGACGGCTCCAACTCGACGACGGCATAAAAGCGTCATGTGCCCATGCTGACGGCTTAAAAGCCACAAAGTTTTCCTAAATGGAAACGCCTAAGTCTTAAAGACGACGGCTCCAATTCGACGACGGCATAAAAGCGTCATGCGCCCATGCTGACGGCTTTAAATCCACCAAGTTTTCCTAAATGGAAACGCCTAAGTCTTAAAGACGACGGCTCAAATTCGACGACGGCATAAAAGCGTCACGCACCCAAGCGGACGGCTTAAAAGCCACCAAATTTTCCTAAGTAGGAACACTCAAAGCCTAGGTCTAAGGTTGACGGCATAAATGGCGACGGCTCAAAGCCAACTACACCGTCTTATAAGGTTAAAAACCAAAGCCTTAGTCTAAGGATGACGGCATAAATGGCGACGGCTCAAAGCCAACTACATCACCCTAAAAGGATTAAATGCCAGAGCCTAAGTATAAGGACGACGGCATAAATATTGACGGCCCAAAGCTAACTAAGTTACTATAGCAAGTTGGAAGCTAAAATCTTGTCAAGGGTGACGGCTCAAAACTATCTACATTATTAATTATGACGGCCTGCTATACTGACGGCTCATCATATTGACGGCTTATTATGTCAACAGTTTCACGAAGCACAAACAGCATTTGAAATGAACCATGCAAGCAAGCAACATACACAAGCAAAATTTGAAACAGCATATGAATTGACACAAATGTTTCTAAAAACAATATTGTTCTCGACGGTTCAAAAATTGACCGTTCTACAAAAGTTACAGAAATTCTCCACAAAAATTACAAGTCAAATGGACAGGGGGAATCAACCACGTTCACTTCTTCTTCGGCTTGGATTTTGGGCTGAACGGCTGTCTCAGCATCGTCATCAAGGGCCCCGTCGCCTTTATCATCCCGGCCTTCATCAAGGGGGCGACCTGCTGTGTCGGAAGCGGCTTGGATGACGGACGTTTGCGCCTGGCCTCCGTCAAGGGACACCTGCTGGAGATCCGTCTCCGGATAAAGGGCCTTCACCTGACAGACGGCCTCATCAAAACCGTCCGCCATTACGCCACCAAGCTCCATCAGGTACTCCTCAGAGTCTCAAAATTCCCTGATCGCGTCCTCCTTGGCCTGACGGAGCTGATCCTTCATAGACTGGATCTCCAGCTCCTTGTCCGCAAGGACCATCTGCAGCATCTCCGTCTGCTTCTTATACTCTAGCCGATCCTCCTTGAGAATGGAGAACTTCTTCTCCATTTTCACCTTCCAAGCTTTGTATTGCGACAGCTCGTCCTCCACCTCCGTCGTCTTTGCCTGTAGACGGGTCATGGCCGTCTCCTCCCGGACACAACGGTCCATCAGGCCCTTCATCATGACGACAGCCTGGAAGTCAAAGACACCAAGTCAACGTGACGGCGAGGATAAATGTAGATATTCAGAAAGACTGACGGTGACGGAAAATTGCTTACCTGGGCCAAGTTGAAAAGGCCCGTCTCCCCCATGGCCTCTGTGGAATGATTCCCTATGTCCTCATAGTCCTCCATCGTCAGTATGGAGGACAGCTTCTCGATTGCATATTTTGAGTCCTCACGCAGGAGGACGGGTGGCTTCTCGACGGCGGGTGGAGGGCCGCTCGTCATGAGACCCTTCCCCTTGCCGTGTTTGACAGGGGCCTTCCCTCCGTCTGCCTCTAGCCCGATGACGGTCTCGGGGGTGGTCTTGGGCTTTTTGGGGGGACGGTCCCCCTCCTGATCCTGTTTTCTCTTCATGACGGGCACCTTGGATACGCCCGTCCCTGCAGCTTGGCTCTCTCTCTTCCTTGCAGCTGCTTGCTGCTTAATTAGGGCCCTTCTCTTCGCTTCGTCCATCTCTGCAAAACAAGATGGCACACGAGTTGTTACAAAGGCAAGAGAAAAATGGCAAAATATAAAGCTCAGGTGAACGGACATACGTTTCCTGACTTGTGTCTCGTACTTCAAGGCTTCCTCGGACGGTTCAGGCCCGTCACAATGCCAGCAGATGGTCTTCAACGTCACTAGTCTGGCCCAAGACCTCTCCGTCAGCTCACTTTTCTGGAAAATCTTCTCTAAGAAGCTCCAGTCCTCGATGGAAACTTGTGGACGGTCCTGGACTGCAAGAGAGGACGGTCAGAAACCAGTGAAGTTTGCAACATAGAAAAGAATCTGAACGGAGGCATACCAGACGGGGGTAAAACACCCCAAGTAGTGTCGACGGGCATAAATTCGGTCTCGCCGGGACTCCCCATCCATTCGTCCCCGTCTATGAAAAAATACCTAGACTTCCAGTCCCTATTGGAATCTGGAGTATCACTCACCAGCCTCAGCAACGGGCTCCTCGCCACGAAACTGTACATTCCCCTTGATTTCAAAATCTCTACCGGACGGTAGCAGTGGAAAAACTCCTCCACCGTTAACCTCTTCTTCCCCTTTGAATATGATCCGTACAGGACCTCTACCCCAATAAAAATCCTCCAGGCGTTTGGGGAAACCTGGTTGACGGACAGCCCCAAGTAGTGAAGTAGGTGACGGTGTAGTCGGGTTAAGGGAAACCTCAGCCCTGCCTTGAGCATTTGCTCGTAGACCCCGACGCCCTTGACACCACGGTAATAACACTTCTCTCCTGGACGGGGTAGACGGAGAGGTATATTTTCAGGGATTTGATATTTGCCTCTAAGTGTTTTAAAGTGTGACTCTTTGATTGTGGAGAAGAAGTCATTAACCGTCCATATGGAAAGCGTGATATACTTCCTCATCCCGTCACTACCTACGACGGATTGGACTTGAGGCTCGTCCCCCTCTATACCGTCACTAAGGTTGCTCTCTGCCCTATCACTACTCGACGGAGAAGAGGTTGAAGACGAACTCTCTTCACTCGAGGATGTTGTGGCTGCAGGATCCTTTGGACCCGACGGGTTGACTTCATCGTAGCCCGCTCCGTCACGGACAAACGACTGGTTACTCGACGCGCTAGACATGTCACCTACAGGTGACGGAAAACCCTAAGTCCAACGCTCTAAAGACACTGACGGTAAAAAAGAAGTGGACAAGCAGTAATTACTTACCGGCTACTTGTGCTGATGAATGACGAAGACAACGGTCGCTTGAATATGACGGACACGCAAGTTGACGGATCAAGTGCTTTTCTGCTGGGAAGACGGATGCGCTCTGATGGTTTGTTTTCAGTAGAAAGTGAAGAATGAAAGAAAAGAAGAAAGGCTTTTATATGAGAGAAATAGCGGGAGACGAGGGGACGCCTCGGTCCAAGCACACGGTCCACGGGTTGACGACACGTGTCCTGCATTTATTACCAGGCATTAATTACCGATGACAGTCTGTCTGTCCGACCCTTGGTATGGTTTGGAACCGTCACCCCATTAGTCCGTCGTTTGAGCTTTCACGGACTGATGGGCTGAGGGGGCAACTGATAGGGGTAAATCTTCTATATGACGGTTCAGCCTGCGACGACGGGTGTACATGACGGGCTAAGGGGTTGACGACCTGACCTCCAGTAGTCGACGGTGAGAGGGTCACCCAATGTTGTCACCAAGCGCCGGAGCCCGCCTTGCCACGTACGCTTCCTTGGGAAAGTGAATCTTGCCGCGTACGCTACTACTTGGTCAGATATCTTACACAGCACGATTCCCTCCCCCAAAGAATGGAATCGTGCCCAACACACTTGGCCACCCAAGAAGAATCTTACGCCCTACGCTATTCAGGGGCAATTTTGGCACAGCGATATCTTCTCCAGTACGCCTCATCCAAAGGCCATTACTACTACTATAAATACCGCCACGCCCTCCAAAAATCGAGGTACGCATACTAAGACCCGACTCTGGCACTCTAGAGTTGTGTAATATACTAACTTAACCGTCGGAGGGTTGTCGGCCGGTACCACACCGGTACTTCCCTTTGAGGTTTTTCTTCCTTCTGCAGGACCGTCCGGAACGCGCGCAAGCCCTGCAGCCCACTGGTTTGATTCTTGACATCATCAGAAACTATGACCCAAGTAGCCAACGACCTCACTGATGCCTACTCTGTGATGACCCACATCACCTTTGTGCTGCATTTAATCTTTGATATTCCTCCAACAGAGCAACAACACCCTCAAAAATAAGCTTTGGGTGAGTTTGAACATGGTCAAAATAAAACTTATTCCTTGTATTCCAGATTGCCCAAGCTTTAGTTGCCCATTTTTCTAGCTCTAGGGCACTGGGTATATTATATGTTATATATTGTATAAGATATAATATATATATATATATACACACACACACACACACACACACACATATGAGATGGGTTCAAGTTACACCTGGTGTAACTCTAAAGAGTTACACATTTTCTAAGCCATTGGGTTTAAGTAGGTCCAACGGTAAAAAAAAACACTCGTTAATGCTAATATTCTAATTGATTTCATTTATTATCCCTGTTGGGGGGGATAATTGATGCTTCGGAATAAGATGTTGGGGAACCAAACCGAAACTCAACTATGAGCTCTTAAGCGGACACCCAAAGGCTATTGGTGTGATGACAAGCCTATCCAAGCAAGGAAACAATGGCTGCATTCAATAAAACAGCAACAAAAGCCCAATAAAAAATACTTTACGATGCTTAGTTAGTACATTAATGGTCCTGTTTTGATAGTTCAAGGGAAATAAATTCTCCAGCGGTAAGGGTGAAGTTACATTTAAGTCCAAAAGATAAATTGTCCAACAGTAGGGATGGAATTACATGGTCCAGCAATCAATATTTAGACAAATTTAGGTAAATTTTAGATACTTATGTGTCTTGTTCAAGAGGAATTTATTGCACTTTCAGCCACCATTACATCAATGTGAGGGAAGAGTTCGATTGTTAAAAATACATCATATCCTTCAACAGTAAGATCCCCAGCTCGGAGCAGCAAGTACTAAGCTAAAATTTCAATGAGTGAGTGTTTATAAGGTGTGGACGAGATGAATGAGGTCTGTTTTTTGAGTGAGTGGTATGGGACAGATACTGAGACTAAAGTCTTTTATGAGTAAAGAGTTGTTTATGATTGTTTGGAAGACATCTAAGAACTATGGCAGTGTAAAGGGGGTGAAGGATATCTGGGATTAGATGGGTGAAGGTGGAAGATGATGGATGATGAGCCTTAAGAGAGCTGAACCACCAACAAAAGGAATGGCCAACTAATCTCAAAGTTTTAGAGGGGTAGCCAGCCTGTTCTTGGGGTTAATTTGCTTGTCTATTTATAATGGAGCTGAAGAAATGCATTAATTGACAAGAATCCAAAACGTATGACGTCTCAAGGCTGACGAAATCAAAGTCAAACTTTCTTGGGGTTTTTGATCAGAAGTAGAAAAAACCATTTCAGGGGCTGCCTTGCTTCTTTGAGTAATGATGGGATTTTAGAGCTTTTTGCATTAAATGCTAGGATTTTTGGGCTGAACTTGATTATTGTGTTTGGGATGTGTATCAAGAGAGAATCCTAATGCTGCGACTGAGATTTGGTCCCCCAAAAAGCAAGATTCAACACCCCAAGCCAGGTGTCAAGTTCTAGTCTACTTCAGGGGGTTCCGCTGGAGATCTCTTTATGCCCTCCAAACCACATGTTCCCAATTTTTCCCCTTTAGGATTCATGGGCTTGGCACATGAATCACGTCTTGATCACGCTAGCATTTTTAACATCAATTTGTTGGAGTTTGAATGATTTGGTTTTAGCTCTCCTTCCGCTGGAGGTGCAGTTTGATGGAGTTCTATCATTTTTTAAGTTTCGGCTGACATGACAAACCTTTGGTTACTGTTCATGTCAGGTAAAGTATGGCAGAAGGTTGATGGGACATCCCTTGGTCCATTCTCAAAGGCTTGGTTCCCTTGTATGAGTCCTTAGTTGCTCTTTTTGGTTAAGGGTGAACAAGGGCTGTTTGCCTATTCCTTATTTTTTGCCTCCTGCTGGTGTTTATTGCTTGGGCTTGCTCACATGGGCTAGTTCCCTTGGGCTGGGTTGTGTGCACATGTTGCCATGGATTTTTATTAGTAAATATTTTTTGGGTTTTTCATAAATATTTGTAGTGGGCCTTTGGGAAATTAGTTGTAGTGTTTGGAATAACAAGACAAGTTTTTCAGAATTCTTTTATAAACATTATTTACTATGATGAATTCCATAAAACAATGTTCATGGCTTCTAATAATCGCATCATAATTTGAATGATGAGCTTGTAGGTTTGAATGTTTTACCACGAGTGTTGAAGGTATATATCATGGACGTCGTGATGCAAATGATGTTTATGCACTTCACGAGTTTATAATACGAGAGGATGATCCTTAAGACGACCGCCATGGTCCCTTTTGCCATAATAACATTTTACCATATATGTATTTTTTCTTTGCCAAGTGTTGATAATCTTGGGTTTTTTTTGATAAAGTAATGCCAATGAGAATTGGGCTTTGATGTTGCTAATGAGAATTGGGCTTTGATATTGCCAATGGGAATTGGGCTTTTAGATAAATTGTCTTGGGTTTAAATCATGGGCTTTGATTTATGAATTTGAATTCCATTGATAAAATTGTTTTGTCATGGACTTGAATCATGGACTTGAATCATGGACTTTTCAAATATTACCAAGCATAAGTATTCTTGGGTTTTAAATAAAATGGTGTGTGTAAATAAAATTAGGTGTAAAAAAAAGTACCCTAACATTTAGCTCCCCGAGTCACGTGTGATCAAGTTACAATATATATTTTTTGAAGGAAAAATATTACGATCACACGTGCGAGTTTTTTTTTTTAATATTTATATGTATTTATTTTTTATTTATTTATTTATTCATATACATATATTTTGTGTATATGTTTCAAAAAAAAATTTGTCATTGCTATGTTTCATATATACGTATAAGAGTATATATTGTTTGATTAGTCATTTAGTTATTTGTCCTTATTGTTATTAACGCTTATTATTATTATTATTATTATTATACACATATTTTGAAAAATGGTGACCGTTTGGGGCATTATGCGTGAACTCTTGTGAAACCTCATCTCAGATTCCAGGGTGGTTGCTGTTACCTGCAATAACTGCAGTCTCCTAGCATGTCTTTTCAAGGCTACGTTTCACGTTTCTCAGTGTAACCCAAAGAGTTGAATGTTGCCTTTTCCCATTATATATTTTTTTCAAGGTTGAGAAACAGAGAAAGAGGGAAAAATAGAGAAAATAAAAGAGCGGGAGAAGGGGGGTTTTACCTCTTCCTAGTTTCGGCACCATCAAAAGGGAAACAGAGACAAGATTTCTTCCTCCACATCTTCCCTTCTTGATTTTCGGGCACAGAGAGGAGTGAAAGAGAAAGAAAAAAAAAAAAGAACTCTTCAACCATTTTTTTTTTTGCGTTGCAAGGGAAGAGAGGAAGACCCCCTTTGTTCTTCCTCTGTTGTGCCTTTTCTTCAGCCTTATTCATTTGTGTTTGAGAGGCTTCCATCATCAAATCATGTCCATGGCTGAAGAGGAGGAAGTGCCCATTGCCGTTGATGTCGAAATTGCGAAAAAATCACTCCTACCATTGCAAGACCCGTGGTACTGCTCTTCTCCCTTATTTCCCATGGTTTCGACTGACACTGGTGCTTCTGATGCTCCTTCTCAATGGAACATAAGGGGTGAAGCCCCTAATGTTGAAACTGCATGGGTGCCTTTGGCATCTGGGGTTATGGATTTGCGCCTCCAGTGGAAGGAGCTTCTACCTTTACCAGTGCAATTTTGGTGTCCCAGTGGATTGATCAATGGTTGGTCCGATTGGCTTGATAAGGAAATTAAGAATGAAGAATTTTGTCAGGCTCTCCGCGATGCCAACATTTTTGAAGCGGTATTGATGTCTCGAGGGTGGCATGTATTTAGGGACATTATTGCACTGCGGTATTTGATTCGTCGTTGGAGCCCGGAAACCCACACTTTCTTTTTCTCTTGGGGCGAAATCACTATCACCCTCGAAGATGTAGAGCGGTTATTCTTACTGCCAAGCATGGGGAGACCGAATCCGATGGATTTGGAATTGGATGATGATGAGACTAAAATTGAAGAGAGGCTTTACAAGGCATTCGGGGGTCGTGCGGCATCGCCCACTGGGCAAAGGGCCAGGTTTTCTTCGTGGATTCTTGCATTTAAGAAATTTGGTAGTCGTGTGATCAGGAGGGCTGCATTCTTGGCAATGTGGCTGAGTAAGTGCATCTTTAGCTGCTACCCTGCTCAGTTCATCAAACCCTTCACCTTTCGTCTCGCCATAAAGCTTTCGCAAGGTATGTCCTTACCATTAGGTGCTTTATTTTCAGGCTGCCTTTACTCGGAATTAGATCAACTTCATTATAATGAACTACCTGGTTCTCTGTACCATATTGTTGATACTAGGGTAAGCATAGTGATGTTGGAAGCTTTTAGTTGGGAGCATTCGAGAAGGTACCTTAATGTAGGAAAGAGCGTAAGTGAGATCCGTGACACTAAGAGAGTGATTTCGATGGGAATTATTGATGGTGAAGAGAAATTTTTAGGGTTTGATCATGGCCTTCCTTTATTGATGAAGTGGATGGCTTTAAAGGTATGGGGTTTGCCATCAATCTGTTCATTAGACACTGCTTCTGATTTTATTTGGAGGCCTTATGCTTATCATGCTGATGGTTTTTTTTCGCCTTCACCATTTCCAAGTGCTAGGCCTGATTCTTAAATGTTCAACTTAAGGGATGGCAGCAAGGTTTTGAATTTTTTGCTCACTACTTCCCCACTATCAATCCCTTGCCTCAACAGTTGGGGTTTTAGCCTTGTGAAATATAATCCTCATAGAGTGTCATGCCAATTCGGGCTCGACCAAGATGTGCCTATAATTAATGACATGGAGTATGATATTAGAGAGGCAATGAGGCCTTTGCTTCATGATTCGGCCATGGATTATTGGTGTGAGAGGGAGGTGGATGTGTTGATCCCATGTAGGTGAAGGGAAGGTCGTGTCACTCGGAACATGTGCTCGTACTGGCGGAGAGTAATGAACAACTTTGTCGCCTTTATTGCTAACCGAGAGCATGAAAGGGCGGCGATTGGCCCTCCAAGGGCAGATATGCCTCCTAACCGGTGCTTGTTCCCGAATACCCGGGCTGTTTGTTCATGGGCAGCCAGGCAGAAAATAAGTTTGTCGGAATGGCATGCTGACCTTGATGGTTGGGTCGTCTATGGTGACAACGTTCCCGAAGAATGGAGGAGCCAGAATAAAATAGTGGCAGCCCCTGAACTCATGGCAGAAGAGCATAGGACACCAAGTAAAAGGGTTCGAAGTGGGGCTCCTCCGGCGGGAGGTGCCTCTAGGAGGACGATGTCTAGGATAGAGCATGATATTGGCAGTAGTAAGAAAGATAATTCCAAGTCTCCGGTGATCGAGTTGTATGATTCTCCAATTCAGGATACAAGTCTTTCCCTCACACCCCCACCGGTAGAGGCTGTCACTTCCTTGAGCCTAGATTTTGAGGGGAGGACATATAGGAGAAAAACTATTGCTCATAGGGCAAAAGTTGCCGAACTTGATACCGGGAGCTCCTTCGGAGAGGTAAATCTTTGACCTTTAAGTTCTTTTCCTTTTCTTCCCTTTTTCTTCCGTTATCATTGTATTATTTCTTATTTCTATATTCATACTGACACGTCTTCCTTTTGCTGTCAGCTGCCCCATCAGTCTAGTGACAGTGAGAGAACCCGCTCTGAAGACCACGGAGGTGGTTTCATGGACACCACCATGGATTCTGCTAACCTTCTGCTACTTGCCTCCTTATCCTCCCATGTTTCTGCTGCTGCTGACGGCATTTCTATCACAAATAATGTTGCTGATTCTTCAATGGTACATGCGGAAATTATGGAAATTGGTGAGGTTGGGGCTGCCGTTGACCTTTTGTCAGCACCTAGCAGTGTTGCTGATGCTAGTGTAGTTGAAAGAGAAACTGGTGTACCACTTAAGGAAGCTGCTGATGGTGGCGCAATTGGAGGGAGTGCTACTGATCCCTTGCTGCCACCTAAGGGAGTCGCTGGTGGGGCCGGGGAAAATACTATACCCGCACCTACCATGCCCACATCTGACCTTGATCCTCTCAAGAGTAGAAAGAACACGGGTACGGCTTCTATTGTCCATGCTTCTATAATATCCAAAGACTTATGTTGGGCCTGCCTAAAAAAAAACTTCCTTTCCCCTCCTCTCTTTTTTCTTTAAAACAAATTAACTCCGCCAATCTTGTCTGACAGTTGTGGAAGGAGAGCCATCAAGTGCTGCATTTCAGGGGGTTAATGTGCAAGATTTCACGGAGATGTTCAATCCAGAGAGAGAAAATGACAAATTTGCCAAGGACTTCTATGCATTTTCGGGAATCACAGTGAAATTTCAACGATTTGATGTTCCCGTTGAAGGTCTGCCGTTGTTGGAGAAGATATTTTCAAAGCATCCAGATTTTATGTCTAGGTGTACATACGGTAATGCAGTGAGGAGGGTGATGTTCAAATCCTTCGTTGCGGTTTTGCTTGACATAGAACGTACACCCCTCAAGAGTTTCAACTTGCACAGGGTTCTCGAGTGGAAGGACGTGCTTAGAGAGTTGCAATCCATGAGGTTTGATGTTGGGTTCATTCTTGATTGGCTCAGAACTACTGCTGCCTCATGCATTATTCGTGATTGTGAGATTAGGTTGGCTGAACTCTTAGTGAAGATTGCAGATTTAGAGAAAGAGATTGCAGCGAAGGTATCAGAATTATCCCTCTTGACAAACCAAAAGGAGTCCATCATTCTGTCCTTAGCTACTGGCAGTGACTCGTCCTCCGCGGAAACCCTTGGTGGCTTGTTGGATTAGGCTACTCATGCTTTAGTTTATTTTTCCTTAGTGGGCAACTTTGTTGGGATGTAATATATATCTAATGTGTTACTAGATGTTTGTTGAGATTCTCTAACTATAGAGACTCCTTTCCCCCTTTCTTTTTGTAATATAAGAAAAAAAAAAAAAAAAAAATCTTCTAAGTGCTGTTTGTACTCATGTATGCGAAACTATTCAGCTATATATAAAAACTCATTTAGTTGTGGTCTGCCTAGTTGTAAGTGTTGCCGTTATCTGTGCAAAAGTTCATTTAATTGTGGAGACCAACATCTTATGTGAAAGAAGGATTAGTCAACCATGGATGTTGTCTCGTAGAGGGGTTCATGCCCTAAAGAAATTTTTTTTTTTTGCATAAAAGAAAATTTTTCTGCATAAAAAGGGAAATTTTTCTGCATAACAGGAAATTTTTCTACACAAAAGACATTTTTCTGCATAAAAAAGAAACTTTTTTCTGCATAACAGAAAAATTTTCTGCATAACGGAAACTTTCTGCATAACAGAAATTTTTCTGCACAAAAGGCGTTTTCCTGCATAAAAGGGGAATTTTTCTGCATAACAGAAAATTTTCTGCATAACGGAAACTTTCTGCATAACAGAAATTTTTCTGCACAAAAGACGTTTTTCTGCATAAAAGGGAAATTTTTCTGCATAACAGAAAAATTTTCTGCATAACAGAAACTTTTCTGCACAAAAGACGTTTTTCTGCATAAAAGGGGAATTTTTCTGCATAACAGAAAAATTTTCTGCATAACAGAAATTTTCTGCATAACAGAAACTTTTCTGCATAGCACAGAAGACAATTTTCTGCATAAAAGGGAAATTTTTATGCATAACAGAAAAATTTTCTGCATAACAGAAATTTTCTGCATAACAAAAACTTTTCTGCATAGAAGACAATTTTCTGCATAAAATGGGGTTGTCCGTTACTACTTTTTATGCATGCACATGCTTTATTTTACTATTTGTGTGAAGATATTGTACTGTTCTCAGCAAAGGACACCTCCAGTCATATCTGTTGTGCCTCTTTTTTTTGCAAAAATGGTTTTTTTTTTTGCGCCCAAAAGGGAGGGGAAGAAAATGTTTTGTTATCAAATAGTGTTCATTCATCTACGTATATGTATACACATGTATACTGACATATGTACATGCATCATTAGCCTTTTCTTTTAGCCATTCTTGTGTAAAAATTGTACTTTTCATGGCAAAAGACACCTCCAGCAGTAGCTATTGGGTTCCCTTTTTTTTTGAAAAAGGAAGAAAATAGTGCTTACTTATATATTTACACATATATACATGTACGTATACTTATATACATATGTATGTGTGTGCAGTCATATGTATATCTATATATACATACATATATTTTTCAAGAGAACAGCTATAAATATATATATATATATATATATATATGTATATATTTTTTAGAAAAAACTCAATACTTTTCAAAGAGAACATGCATGATCATGGCAAAGGCGATGCTTACTTCTTTATTTAGTAGTAGTTGTGATTTTACAAAAGAGTGGGAAAAGACCTTATAGTACAAGCATGGTAGATTAAGCATAGTACAACTTAAGCCATTTGCCGTTGATAGGTTCCGCGAGGACTTCACCACATGCTGTGGATAGATGATAGTAACCACTCTCATTGGCTTCCCTTACAAGGTATGGACCTACCCAATTTGGGGCAAACTTAGAGGAGGCAGAGAGATTCCTTCTCACATGATCTGCTGCCTTCAAAACAATTTGCCCATTAACAAAAGTTCTGGCCTTCATGACCTTGTTGTAGGCATTGGCCATCTGCTGCTGGTACCGTTGGATACGGCTAAGGGCCAAATGCCTTGCTTCCTCTAGGGTTTCAAGGTTGGAGACTTTACATTCTGCATAGGTGGCTGCACTCATTTCAATTTCTTGACCATGAACCATCCTAGGAGTAGGAATTAATAACTCAACCGGTGATATGGCCTCGGTGCCATACACGAGAGCAAATGGTGAGAAACCAGTAGCCGTCTTTGCTGAACTCCGATAGGCCATAAAGTTTCCAACAAATGTTCATTCCATCCTCCCTCGTATTCGTGGACCATCTTGCTGAGGATTCTCAACAGCACTCGATTAGTTGCCTCTGCTTGGCCATTGCCTTGGGGATAATAGGGAGTAGACTTTCTATGTTTGATGTGGCGGTGGTCAAGCAATTTATGGACATCTTTGTTGACAAAAGTGGTGCCATTATCACCTATGATCTTATGGGGGATGCCAACCTACAAATTATGTGCTCACGGATGAAGTTTGCAACCGCTAGACTGGAAGCTTTCTTTAACGGGATCGCCTCAACCCATTTTGTGAAGTACTCAGTAGCCACTAATATCCAAATATAACCCTTGGATGGTGGATTGATTGGGCCTATCAAGTCTAGCCCCCAAGTGTGAAATGGCCATGGCGTTGTCATGTTTTGGAGGCTAGTGGGGTGAGTGTGGATTAAGCTCCCATGGACTTGACAAGTGTCACAAGTCTTCACATGCTTAGCCGTTTCTTGCTTCATGGTTGGCCAAAAATACCCAAGGTTAAGCAGCTGCTGGAGAAGTCGTTTCTTGCCTTGATGATCCCCACATTCACCCGCATGAACCTCTTGCATGACAGATTGCGCTTCAGGGGTCCCTAAGCATCTTAAGGGCTCTCCATTGAACCCCTTTCGGAAAAGGACACCTCCTTCCACAAAGTAGTGAGTCGCCATCCTTTTTAAACGATATGCCTCATCCCGATTGTCGGGCAAAATACCTTCTATGAGATATTCAAGAAATGGGATTCGCCAATCGTTAGAGGTGAACGTAGCATATGATTCTTCATGGCTAGGGATGTGCTGACATTTCTCACATTGAATTTGGATGTTGGCAGCTTGTTTGCCCATGTCTGGCCAATAATATCCTGACCGCTGGAGGCGCCTGTAGAGGCTTACAGTTTCGCTGAAGCCGCAGGATTTCTCATGGACTTCTTTTAGTCTCTTGCCAGATTCACTTAGGCCTAAGCACCCTGCCAAGACTCCCCCCAGAAACTTTCTGTATAACTCCCTTGCCACCAAAGTGTAATCTTTGAAACATTTCAATTGCTCTTTGCTTGAGGGAGATAGTAGGGCTTCTTTAACGGGCAACCGCCAGTCTGCTTGGTCTAGTGGCCGACTGAAAAACTCCTCCTTCAGCATCTGTATAGCTGGAACTAGTTTCTTTACGATTGTAACTTCAGCAGTGGTACCTTCAAAACTAATCTTAGCCCCCAAAGTGGCTAATGCATCAGCAAAACGATTGTCGGACCTTTGAGAGTGTTGGACATCAAAGTCTTCAAAAGAATCTTCCACCATTTGGGCCATTGCTTTATATGGTGCCAATGATGGTTCTTTGAGTGCAAACTCTCCCTTAGCTTGACAAACAACTAGGTTCGAATCTCCAATCACCCTAAGGTGTTTGATTCCCATTTCACGTGCTACTGCCAAACCTGTGAGGTATGCTTCATACTCAGCTGTGTTGTTAGTACAAGGGAAGTCAAGTTTGAAGGACATAGCTACTGCTTCCCCTGTTTCTTTAATTAGGACTATTCCAGCTCCTCCTTCAGTAGCAGTGGAGGATCCATCAAATCTAAGAATCCACCTAGCTCTAGCCACTTCAATGGCTGACACTTCCGGTAGATCTCCAGGGACCCCATCAGTAACATCCTAGCTTTCTTCTCCTGGGAACCATGCTAGTGGGTCAGCTATAGCTTGTCCTTTTACAACTGTAGGGACAATAGGGATGATTTCAAATTCAAACAACTGCAAAAGCCATTGTGCTAGCCTTCCGGAAAGGACGGGACGCCGCAAGAGTGAACGTATAGGATGGGATTTCGTCATGAGGTAAATTGTATGAGCCAAAAAGTAATGTCGCAATCGTTGTGCAACATGTATGAGAGAGAGACAAGCCTTTTCAGCTCTCGAATATCGAGTCTCAGCATCCTTCAACATTCGACTGACATAGTAAATTGGCTGATCAGCCTCCTTTTGGTCCTCTTGGGCTATTAATGCCCCTACTGCCTCACTATTGGTGGCCAAATAGAGTTAAAGGGGTTTTCCTGATGTGGGTGCACATACAGTTGGCAGCTTGGTCATGAGGTACTGTAATTGGGAGAAAGCTTGCTGGCATTTCTGACTCCAGCGATAAGGCCTTCCCTTCTTTAGTAAGGGGGTGAAGGCAGCGGTTTGAGCGGCTAGACTGGGAATGAACCTCTGGATGTACGAAAGTTTGCCAAGGAAGCTCTTAAGCTCTTTAACCGTAGTAGGGGGCTTCATGGTAGCTATAGCTTGTGCCTTACTAGGATCAACATCTATCCCCCGTTGGTGAACAAGGAAACCCAAAAACTTTCCAACGGAAACACCAAAAGCACATTTGAGGGGGTTCATATGGAGCTTGTAAAGGCGGCATCTTTCAAAGACTCTTCTTAAGTCATAAAAATGGTTTTCCCTTGCTTTTGACTTTACCACAATGTCATCACCATAGTCTTCAATTTCTCTGTGCATCATATCATGAAAGATTGCGGTCATGGCTCTTTGGTAAGTGGCGCCGACGTTCTTGAGGCCAAAGGGCATAACGGTATAGTAAAAATTCCCAATGGGGGTCTGGAAGGCAGTTTTGGCTGCATCCTTAGGAGACATCCTAATTTGGTTGTAGCCACTAAAAACATCCATAAAGGAGAACATAGCATGTCCGGCAGCCGAGTCAATTAGCATGCCCATGTTTGGAAGTGGAAATTCATCTTTTGGGCTTGCTTTATTCAAATTTCGAAAGTCAACATAGCATCTTATTTGCCCATTCTTTTTCTTGACAGGCACTATGTTTGACAACCATTTCAGATGCTCAATGGGCCTAATAAAACCAGCTGCAAGGAGTTTCTGCACTTCTTTGATGATTTGAGCTTCAACATTCAGATGGAAGGTTCGCATGGGCTGTATTACCGGCTTCACAACTGGTTCAACATTAAGAGCATGTGCCACTAAATTGGGATCCAAGCCAGGCATTTCATCATATTCCCAAGCGAAGACATCAGCATACTCCTTCAAAAGTGCAACTAGTTGGGTTTTCTCCTACTGTGACAGATTTGTGTTAATAGAGGTTGTTCGTAGGGTATTTGGGTTGTTACTAAGATTGGCAACTTCTAACTCCACATCAGCTGATAAGAACAAATTGGGTGTCAGTAATGACTCTTCACACGGCTCCACAATGTTGTAAGCAGAATGCTTCGCTGGAGCTACTGTTTCTTGAGTGTGGCAGCAAGTTGGTGTTGTATTGGCTTCATTCAATCCGGGACCTTTCTGTTTGAGACAGCTAGGCCCCGCGTACCATCATAATCGGCAACCGAGACGCCCATCTGGTAGTTGGACTTGCACACACCTTAGTTGTGAGTCACTGCTAGATGCTTCCTTCCGCTCTCTCTTCTTTTTCTTTTGAACAAGGATTCCTCTCAGATCCACCTCGGGTTCTTCCTCAATAACCTTCCAATCAGGCAGCGGGGTCCCGGTAGGCATTGACATGGCATCTTCCCCAAACGGGGTGAATTCATTATAAAAATCTGCTTCAAAGTAATGGGCTTCTGACAAGTCAAATGGAGTATGGTTGGCTGGGATGCGTATGGGTTTGCCAAGGAACCTCCCCTTAACACATTGGTGATATGCAGATGGGACCAGCTTATGTCTATGGAGCCAAGGCCGCCCAAGCAGGGCATGGTATGATACGGCTGAATCGATCACATGGAACCTTGTAAGCGCCACAATAGGTCCCACTCTAAGGACAAGTCATATGCTTCCAATGGTATGCTCTTGCATCCCTGCGAAACCAACCACTTCTACGGGAGCACCAGTGATTCGATTAAGAGAAATTTCAGCTGCTTGGAGTGTACTAGTCGGGATGAGATTCAAGGATGACCCAGTATCAACTAGTTCCCTCCGTATGTGGACATCGTTGATTCGAGCAGCGACATATAAGGGCCTGCTATGATCAGGGTGCTGCACTTCCATATCTTCGTCAATGAAGGCGATGGCATTGGTGGTTTCTAAGACAGCTCTGCTGGCATGAGCTTCGGCGGTAAGGCAGTGTGTACCGGAGTCAGAGGCAATGGATATTAGTGCTTCGGTTGCTGCCTTCATTGCTTCCTCATTGAATCCAAGCTGGTTGAATAGGGCACGAAAGGCTGGGCTCCTTTGAAGTGCTGAGACAGCTGCGGGTGGTAGTTCCCCGCTGTTACTCATATCCTCCTCGCCATTCCCAGTATGAATCACCATTGCAGCTGTGGCCTTTCCTCGGTTATGTTGTGGCAGTGGGTTCCTCTGGACTTCCTGTTCTTGGGTTAAATCAAGGGTCCCGTCTGTGATTTTTTGATGAAACATCTTCCGGAGAGCCCTACAATCCTTGCTCTTATGTTGCATATACTGATGATAGTGACAATAATGAGGGCTTTGTTTATCTTCCTTAGTGGGCTCCCGACTTGGCTTGATAACTCTAAGGACTCTATCAGCTACCCACTTCTCAACAATCACCTTAATTTCTTTGTCAGTACATGGAATGAGAGGCAACTCTTGCTGTTCAGCATTGCCATCCCTCTTGAGTTTTACCCCTGCTGCTGGCTCACCGCTGGAGATGGCAAGAGCCTGAGGAGGACTTTTTTTTTCTGCTCTAGGCTTGTTAGTGGCAGATGGCTTGACTGATAGGGCTGTCTTACGAGCCTTTTGGAGCAGCTGGGCAAATTGATAAATGTCAAGGTTTTCCAAGTGCACTCAATACTCCGGGAACATGTTGTCGATGCAAATCTCCACTAGCTCTTGTTCTTATATTGTCCATAACAGTCAAGGGCGGTATCCCTAAACCGTCGGATAAAATCAAGGAGCCCTTCGGAAGGCTTTTGTTTTGAATTGTGAAGAGTGATGATGGTGACCTTCTCCTCGCCATGGAAATATTTAGCACAGAAACTTTCCACCATATCTTCCCACGTAGGGATGGAATTAGGTTGAAGGGTAGAATACCAATTGTAAGCACGATCAGCGAGGGATTTTGAGAACTCCCTTAGACAAAGCTCCCCGTCTCTTGCAAATGGTCCCATGGAATCCATAAATTTGCTGACATGCTCCATTGCACTCCCTTTCCTCCCATCATAAAGGGCAAAGGTAGGTGTTTTATACTTCTCCGGATATGGTTTGCTAAGTAGCTCTGCTGGACATGGGGGTATGCAAGTATAATGCCTAGGCTCCCTTGGGTACTGTTCACGTCAAGTAAAGTATGGCAGAAGGTTGATGGGACATCCCTTGGTCCATTCTCAAAGGCTTGGTTCCCTTGTATGAGTCCTTAGTTTCTCTTTTTGGTTAGGGGTGAACAATGGCTATTTGCCTACTCTTAATTTTTTGCCTCCTGCTGGTGTTTATTGCTTGGGTTTGCTCACATGGGCTAGTTCCCTTGGGCTGGGTTGTGTGCACATGTTGCCATGGATTTTTATTAGTGAATATTTTTTGGATTTTTCATAAATATATGCAGTGGGCCTTTGGGAAATTAGTTGTAGTGTTTGGAATAACAAGACAAGTTTTTCAGAATTCTTTTGTAAACATTATTTACTATGATGAATTCCATAAAACAATGTTCATGGCTTCTAATAATCGCATCATAATTTGAATGATGAGCTTGTAGGTTTGAATGTTTTCCCACAAGTGTTGAAGGTATATATCATGGACGTCGTGATGCAAATGGTGTTTATGCACTTCATGAGTTTATAATACGAGAGGATGATCCTTAAGACGACCGCCATGGTCCCTTTTGCTATAATAACTTTTTACCATATATGTATTTTTTCTTTGCCAAGTGTTGATAATTTTGGGTTTTTTTTGATAAAGTAATGCCAATGAGAATTTGGCTTTGATGTTGCCAATGAAATTTCCGCTTTGATATTGCCAATGAGAATTGGGCTTTTAGATAAATTGCCATGGGTTTAAATCATGGGCTTTGATTTATGAATTTGAATTCCATCGATAAAATTGTTTTGCCATGGACTTGAATCATGGACTTTTCAAATATTACCAAGCATAAGTATTCTTGGGTTTTAAATAAAATGGTGTGTGTAAATAAAATTAGGTGTAAAAAAAAGTACCCTAACAATCCCTTATTTAATACATTCCATACTTATTTCTAAACTTAAAAAAATTTATAACACAACTATTGCTTTTAGTTGTTCTCTATCTCCATGTTTCTCTCTCTAGAACACTTTCTCTTTTTCCTCCACCGCTCTTCCAACTCCATGGATAGGTCACCGGTAGCCCAAAAAAAAAAAAACAGCCGGGGGCTAGTATTTTACTTCATCACTGATCCTGGGTAGAAGGATAAGCCCAATTCACTAGTATTCATTAGTTACCTTAAAATCTCATAACACTTGGTTATCATTCATTCATTTGTCATGAACAAGTTCAAAGTCTATTAACTCTCTGTGAGGTTCAACATAGAACTGCAGAATCTCAACAACTAAAAGTTAAATGTGAACTCTGTACAACTTACATATATTCGGTCTAAATTCTACATATCAGGACAAAGATTGATTTGAAGGTATCTATGCTTTTGTCTATACGTATAGAAACTAAAGGCAATAGTTGTGTTATAAATTTTTTTGGGTTTAGAAATAAGTATAGAATGTATTAAATAAGAGATAATAAATGAGATCAATTAGAATATTAACATCAATGAGAGTCTTTTTTTATCATTAGATTTACTTAAATCTAATAGTGTAAAAAATGTATAACTTTTTAGAGTTACACCATGTGTAACTTGAATTCATAAACATATATATATATATATATATAAGGTTAACGTGTGTCAGGAGAATTATGGAAATTGGAGTAGTCTCAAATCTCAATCGAATTTTGGCACAACAAATGCCACAACTTGCCCATGTGGCGAGTTGTGGTTAGTGGAGGGGTGACGTCTTGTCTGAGACTGAGTTGTCTCCTACTCTCTTTTTCTCCTCTTTAGAGTTTAGACTTCCCACTTCAGCTCTCAGAGACTCAGACAATCAGACTCACTTAGCAACCTTCGTTTTTCTTCCAAACCAGTGTTTCCCTCTAAATCTTAGGCCCTAACCTAACCATTTTTCTCTTCATTTTTGCTCCCAGCCACTTAATGTAGTTCTGTCTTTGGTAACCCTAACCCCTAATTTTTTTAGTTTTATTTTGAAGTCACTGAATGTTTTTTGTTGATTCTATTTTTTTTGGGTTATTTTCTTATAATTTCAGGGGTAAATTTGAGAGATTCAGCTTCAGCCTAGTAAAGACTAAATCTCAAAGGCTTAAAGAGTTCCTGGATATAATCTCATACTATTTATACTTGTTTTGAATTCACTAATGTTTGATTTTTTGCTTTGCTATTTGATTTTGTTTTAAGGGTTGTTTTGAGTTCACTAATGTTTGATATTATTATGCTAGAAATATTATCGTTAATGTTGCTGCCATGCTAGAATTCTCTTGTTACTTATGGTTGAGATTTATACTTTATAATTGTGTGTTTGAGACTTGATACTTTATAATTGTGTATTTGATTTGGAATGTTGTGAGTCTTGTGACAAGTTGCGGTTTTTAGTCTTATTGTGGTTGAAACTGATAAAGAGAGACTTAGTTAAAAAGAAGTCAAAATGGGCTCAAAATGCTATTTTTTAGAGGCCCAAAACTTAAAATAATAGTTTATAAAAGCCTAGCCCACATAACCGAACGAACTGTATCGAGCCGCTAAGATTAATAGCACCTTGTGTAGACCGGTTCTTCCCTTCCAAAAGTGAGGTGCGGTCAAGCATAGGGTGAAACTGCACCCTAGAGCCGTGGTGCAAAATACCTCTAAAAAATCGACCGAACCGAACCATGTACACCTCTACTAAGAGCTGAGTTTAATGGAAAAAACGAATCATATGGTTGTCGTAAAAAAATGCATTATTAATTTTAATTTTATTTGAACCAAAAAAAAAAAAAAATCCATCCCTATGGTGTAAATGCATTTATCCTGTGATGTGTAGGAGGTTGAGTTTTTTAAAACTCTTAATGAGCAATCTGTAGCTCTTATGAGTGGGGTATCAAAGTTACAGGAGCACAATAGATAGATTTCACCTATGTGAGCGTGGGAGTGGGGTTGCTCCCTATGAGAATTGAGCTAATTCTCAAAGACGCTCATGAAAACTGGGATCAGCACAGGTCCATAATGTGCTTGCTAGTGAAGCTCATGTCAACACTTGGATCGTTATATATGAGTAGTAATACTTTATTTCCCCTAAGCAGTCATAGTTCAAGTCGGAGTAGAGATTGTTGTTTTTCTAAGTGAAGGTTCATTATAGAGCACACCTTCATGATGCATAATAATCTCTCTTTGCCCTGTAATCTCTCATTTTCCTAATTTAATATTAAAATGAGGGGGAGAATGTGTGCATTTTAAATTAAATTACGTTAAAACTTAAATTAACTGAAAATTAATAAAGAGATGAGTTATAATGAAATTTGTTAAAGAAAGAGTTAACATGTATGTAAGTTAAATTAAATAAATTAAGAGGAGTTATCTAAACTAATAAATAACATGTAGGTTATGAGAAGGATTGGAAGATTATATATATAGCTATGCTATGGACTATTTTCAGATCAAGAGTGAATGAAGAGAACTTGTTAAAGCAAAGAGTATTGTGAAAGAGTGAGTGATTTCAATAATACTCATAAATACTTAAGAGATTTCGGGCCAAAGAAAGGTATTTCTTGGCTTTACCAACCGTAAAGGGCTTGAATCTCCTTAAAAAGAGCAAGATTTTCGTGTCTCAGTCCGACATTGTTCGTTTATATTTCTATTTGTATTGTAACCAAAATATCATTTTATTGGTAATTTCTCCAACAGTAAGTATTTTGTGTTTACTTAGTTTGCTGGAGATGCTAAGAGTGGTCATCCACGAACGGGTCCTGCCTTTGATTCAATCAAGGTTTCTTGGCAGCCTTCATCACTTGAACGAATCTCATGTGTTCGAATTGTAGAACAACTCGTGTTCTTCTCTCATTGTAGAGAGAAAAAAGATCCGAATGTCTTGTTGCAGTAAATATTCACTGCAACAAGGCTTCACAGAAATGGTTTTCAGAAAGTTCAATCTAGGTTCTCATTGTCTCTCATATGCTTATGTATTTGTGGTTGATAGGGTAGCAGTAGATACCTCTTTGATGGGCAGCACATTCAATTGTCCAGTTTGCAATTTATGTTGGCATCTCTGATGAGGTTTTGGAAACAAATGGCAGCCAAGTTGTAACCCATGGTTTCTCTATTATGGCCATTTGATACATGTTGTATGTTAACGTGTATAGTGTTGTGGGCTTTAGGCCCAACTAGTTTACTTGTACAACACACGTCTTGTACTATACTCCTACTTGTACTACACTCATATGCCTCATATATATAAAGGCATACTCATGTATATTCTTTTAATTGAGAAATACAATATTATTGCATTCAGTTTTTCTAACATGGTATCAGAGCCACTGCTATAATTTTCTTGTGTCCTGCAGTCTTGTTTTGTCGGTATTTTTCGCTGCCTCAAATTCTGTGGTCAGTAAACCCTCAGGGTTGAATTTTCACCGCCAGAAGCTCCTCCTCCGCCGCCAAAACCACTGCCATCATCAGATCTGTCACCGTTGACCTCTGATTAGGACATAAGACATATCACCGTGTAGCTCCTCATACGCTCTACACATCTCCGGCAGAAACACCGAGATCTGACCATCCACGCGCCACCACGCGCCGGACAAAGTTTCGACAAAAACTTCCACGCGCTTCACGCGCCACCAGGGTTGCTCCGATCTTGTTGCCACCGCCACCATCAGAATCGTCTACCTTCGATCTACATCTTCGTGAAAGAATCGGCTTCAATAGACAGCCCACGCGCCCTCACGCGCCGCCCAAATAATGGGCAAAGTTCATCCACGCGCCTCACGCGCCCCACGCGCCACTGGGATCTTTGCTGACGTCATCTCTGACGTCATCACTGCCACGTTAGCCCTAGCTGACGTCACCTGCTTACGTTAGCCCCACATCGTCTGCTGACATCAACTGCTGACGTCATCCTTTGACCTGTGTGTTGACCGTTGACTTTGACTTTGACCAGGTTTGGCCGTTGACTTTTGGCTAGAGTTGACTTTTTGCAGTTCAGGTGCTCCTTACCCAGTTTTTCGCGTAGATTTCGTTTTTGTAGTCTATTTTTGAATATTTTGCTTCTAAATGAAGAATAAGGGCAAGTTTTCTTCCTTTTGCAACAATCATCGCCAAAAATCCAACAAACGTTTTTGCAATTTTTGCAAACGTTTTGGCCATAATATTGAGACTTGCTATCAACGCAATAAATCAGCTGTTTCATTTTCTGCTGCTATTGTTGCCACCTCTGAGAGTGTCCAACCAATGGCTCCCGTCACTGCACAGTCTCAATCTTCTGGATCCACTTTCACCATTTCCAGAGATGACCTGATAAACATCATCGCTAATGTCATTCGTATGGTTGGTAATGTATCTTATTCCTCTTCTCTCTCAGCTTTATCTGGTATGTCATCTTCCTCTTGGCTTATGGATTCTGCTTGTTGCAATCACATGACACCTCACTCGTCCTTATTTTCTGAACTTCAACCTGTACCACACCCTCTTAATATTCGCACAGCAAATGGTTCCACAATGTCTGGTCATAATATAGGTTCTGTTTCGGCCTCCAACCTCTCAGTTCCTGGGGTCTTTAATGTTCCTGACCTTTCTTACAATTTATTTTCTGTGGGCCAATTAGCTGAGTTGGGTTATCGCATTATCTTTGATTATTCTGGGTGTATTGTGCAGGATCCGAGGACGGGATAGGAGCTTGGGAACGGTCCTAGAGTTGGACGTATGTTTCCCGTGGACAACCTTCGTCTTCCACTTGTTGCTCCTATCTCTGTTGCTGCAGCTGCTGCAGTTTCTTCTATTCCTTTCCTTGCACTTTGGCATGCCCGACTTGGTCACGCATCTTTCTCTCGGGTACAACAGTTGGCTTCTAGAGGTTTATTAGGCTCAGTGTCTACAGAAAATTTTGATTGTGCTTCATGTCAATTAGGAAAACAACCAGCTTTGCCTTTCAATACTAGTGAATCAGTGTCTATTGATATTTTTAACCTAATTCATTCTGATGTTTGGGGACCTTCCTCTGTCTCTAGTATTGGTGGATCTCGATATTTTGTTGTTTTTGTTGATGATTATTCTCGTTATAGCTGGATTTTTCATATGAAACATCGTTATGAATTATTGCAAGTATATTCTAATTTTGCAAAAATGGTTGAAACTCAATTTTCCAAACGTATCAAAATTTTTCGATTTGATAATGCTCTTGAGTACACTCAATATGCTTTCCAAGCTGTTTTGCATTCCTATGGCACTGTTCATCAACTAACTTGTCCAGGTACCTCTCAGCAAAATGGTAGAGCCGAACGAAAACTTCGTCATATTCTTGACACTGTTCGTGCTCTCCTTATCTCTGCCAAAGTTCCTGCTCCTTTTTGGGGCGAAGCTGCACTCCATACTGTTCATGCTATTAATCGCATTCCCAGTCCTGTCATTCAAAATCAAACTCCATATGAGCGCCTTTTTGGGTCATTTCCAGATTATCATCACCTTCGCTCCTTCGGTTCTGCCTGTTTCGTTCTTCTTCAGCCACATGAGCATAACAAACTTGAACCTCGGTCAAGGCTTTGTTGTTTTCTTGGCTATTGCGAAACTCAAAAGGGGTATCGGTGTTATGATCCTGTTTCTCATCGTCTTCATGTCTCCCGCAATGTTGTCTTTTGGGAACATCGCCTCTTTGTCGAGCTCTCTCACTTCCGTGCCTCCCTATCTTCCTCCTCTGTCTTAGATCTTTTTCCAGATGAGGCTCATATTCCTTCTGTCGCTGCTCCTGATCCTCCTATAGTTGCTTCTGATTCTCATGTAGACTTCTCTATCCAACTACCAGATATCATTGATCCCTTTCCTAGTTCACCCTTTAATGAACAGGTGGAAGATGAACAGGTTGAAGACGAGCAACCCAACCCCAACCTTGAGCTTGGGTCCCCTGCTCCTGCTCCGCCTGAAGATCTTGCACAAGACATTCCACCTCGTCACTCAACTCGGGTAAGATCCATTCCTGCACATTTACTTGACTATCATTGTTACACTGCCCTTGCTACACTGCACGAGCCTCACACCTATCGTGAGGCTTCCACTGACCCTTTATGGCAGATTGCAATGAAGGAGGAACTTGATGCATTATCTAAAAACCATACTTGGGATTTGGTGACTCTCCCCCCTGGGAAATCTGTGGTTGGTTGTAAGTGGATCTACAAGATTAAGACACGCTCTGATGGGTCCATTGAGCGCTACAAGGCTCGTCTTGTTGCAAAAGGCTTTACACAGGAGTATGGGATTGATTATGAAGAGACCTTTGCTCCGGTTGCACGTATCTCATCTGTTCGTGCCCTCTTAGCTGTTGCTGCTGCCAGTAAATGGGACCTTTTCTAGATGGATGTTAAAAATGCATTCCTTAATGGGGATTTAAGTGAAGAAGTTTATATGCAACCTCCCCCTGGTCTCTCTGTTGAATCAAATAAGGTTTGTCACCTTCGACGTGCACTTTATGGCCTTAAACAAGCTCCACGGGCTTGGTTTGCCAAATTCAGCTCTACCATCTCTCGCTTGGGTTACATGGCCAGTCATTATGATTCTGCCTTATTTCTTCGTCGCACTGACAAAAGCACTATTCTACTTCTCCTGTATGTGGATGATATAATCATAACTGGTGATGACCTCAGTGGCATTCAAGAACTCAAGGATTTTCTCAGTCAGCAATTTGAGATGAAAGATCTTGGACATCTCAGCTACTTCTTGGGTCTTAAAATCACTCATTCCACAGATGGTCTTTATATTACTCAGGCTAAATATGCTTCTGATCTTTTGTCTTGTGCAGGACTTACTGACAGCAAGACTGTTGACACTCCAGTTGAACTTAATGCGCATCTGACTCCCTTGGGGGGGAAACCATTGTCTAATTCTTCTCTTTACAAACGATTGGTTGGCAGCTTAGTTTATCTCACAGTCACTCGTCCAGACATTTCCTATGCTGTTCATCAAGTAAGCCAGTATCTGTCTGCTCCACGATCGACTCACTATGCTGCTGTTCTGCGCATTTTTCGATACTTGAAGGGTACTCTCTTCTATGGCCTTTTCTACTCAGCCCAATCTCTACTTGTACTTCGTGCATTCTCTGATGCTGATTGGGCAGGAGATCCTACTGATCGCAGGTCTACCACTGGTTATTGCTTCTTCCTTGGCTCTTCTTTAATTTCTTGGCGAAGTAAGAAGCAAACCTTTGTGGCCCGCTCCAGTACTGAAGCAGAATATCGTGCCCTTGCTGATACCACATCTGAGCTCCTTTGGCTGCGATGGCTTTTTAAGGACTTAGGTGTGTCCACATCCTCTGCTACTCCTCTTTATTGTGACAACCAGAGTGCCATTCATATTGCTCATAATGATGTCTTCCATGAACGGACTAAACACATCGAGATTGATTGTCATTTTATCCGTTTTCATCTTGTCCATGGTGCTCTCCAGCTCTTCTCTGTCTCCTCCAAAGATCAACTTGCAGATATCTTCACCAAGTCACATCCTAAAGGACGCCTTCGAGATTTAGTTGACAACCTCAAGCTGGTCTCACATTCACCTTGAGTTTGAGGGGGGCTGTTAGCGTGTATAGTGTTGTGGGCTTTAGGCCCAACTAGTTTACTTGTAGAGCACACGTCTTGTACTACACTCCTACTTGTACTACACTCATATGCCTCCTATATATAAAGGTATACTCATGTATATTCTTTTAATTGAGAAATACAATATTATTGCATTCAGTTTTTCTAACATTGTAAAATCTTTGTTATCTGGGTTGCGTATAGGGGAGTTAGATTTCTATAGGCTTAAAGCTTAACGAAGTTTCTTGCATTTCAGTGGCACATGCTGAATGTGCTTCTGATTGTTTTGTATGGTCGGAAGATTTGTGTGCCTATGTAGGTTGTGCTTCTTTATGTATCCAAGTAATTTTATGTTAAATAAGTATATATTTCTAATCTCACGTAGTAAAAAAAAAAAAAAAAAACTCTCAAGAATATAAATAAAACTTTAAGATAATTTAAGATCTATTTAAAATTCACTTATTTTATTAAAATTGAAAACTGAAAATATCGTAACAAAATAATTTAAAATTTAAATTTTTTTTAGATTAAAAATACTATAGCTGAAATTGAAAGTGTGAAAAGTACCGTAGCTAAAGCTAAAAGTAGAGTTAAAAATTTAATATTTTATTCTATCTCTCCCTTTCTTCTCTGACTCTCCCTCTTCTCTAACTATCTCTCTATTTCTTTGTCTCTCCTTTTCTCTCAATATTATTTTTTCTCTCTTTCTCTTAGCTGTTTTGGTTGGGTTGAATCGGTGTTTACTGGGTTTAAAGTGGTGGCTTGAATCGGCTGGGTTTCAGAGGTGGGTTGAATCGGTGTGTGTTGTTGAATCGGCGTCATTGGTTGAATCGGCGTGGGTTGCCGAATCATTGTAGGTCGCTGAATCGGTGGTGGGTTTTTGAATCAATTTCGGCTCCAGGAGCTTGTTTGAATTGGTGAGAGTGGTGGTTGCGTTTTGCTTGGGTTTTCAGTTGTTGAGTTTTGCGTTGTGAATTGGTGTGGGTTTTAGTTACTGTGGTTTGAATCGGTGGTTGGAGCTTGTTTGAATCGGTGTGGAGAGTGGTGGAGCCATGGAAATCAGATTGGGTGGTTGCGTTTTTGCGTGGGTTTCATTTGTTGCGTTTTGTGTTTTGAATCTTGTGGGTTTCAGTTGTTGTGTTTTGCATAGAGAGGGAGGAATAGAGATCTACATGGTGAAAAGTTGCAGAGCTTATAAGCTCAGGCCATGGAGATTTGGCCATGAAAGGAAGAGAGAGCTACGGTGGTTGAGAAAGAGAGAGAAATAACATGGGAGAGGAGAAACGCACCGTTTCCTCTAAAATAATCTGCGTTTTTTGCTTTCAGCTGTGGGCTCCATGAACAGTAAAGAGGGCCTCACAAAATTAAGCAAAACGCAGAAACACAACTGTTTAAATGCATGCCAAACGCACGCTTTAAATTAACAATTATAATAATGTCTTTCAAGTATCGTTAAATTAATTAGTGCGTAATCCTGTACATATGTACGGGTACATTTAAAAACAATCACAATTACATATTATTTATATGATTATATTTTTTATAATTTATTATATTAGACTCTTCGTTTTCAACATTAAATTAACTAATTTGGCACAAAAATTTAAAAATTTAGATTAAATAGGACACGTGGCACAAAATTAAACTCTAATTGAAATTCAATTTTTACCTAAATTAACTCACTAGGTACAAAATTCTAAAATTTAAATTAGATGAGACACATGGGGTAAAATTAGACACTAATTAAATTTTAATTGAAAATTTAATTAAATTTTTTCTCTACTTTACATATTATTATATACAGATTATCAATATTATACCATTGAAAAATCTATAAACCGTTACTCCTTGATGTATTTTTAAAGTTAAATCTGTGTACCGTTTTTGTTTTGTTTTTATTTTTCTGTTCGTGGGGAAAAAGTTTTATCTCTATTTCACTCATCTTTTGGAAATTTGACACCTCCTACAACAAAATTGCTGTTTGTTTGGGTGGTTTAAAAATGTATATTTTTAACATTTCACTTTACTCTAGGTTTTATTATTATTTTTTTCAAATGACTCGTTATATATATATATATATATATATATATAAATAAAAAATAGAAAAGTGACTCTATTTCAAAGTTTGAAAAATAAATTGTTTCAAACATACATTTATAGGCTTTATTTTAAAAAGAAAAAGAAAAAAAAAGAAAAAGAAAATGACACTTGTATGGAATTTTTTTTAATGGGTTGCATTAAGTGCCTAAGAGTTTTACTTATGGCTAGGCCTTGACTACATTGCTAGGGCAAAATACAGGCCCAACTGTGCCTTTTGGAGATGACAATGGTATCGGGCACGGTCAGATTACGTGTGTTTTCAATTGGGTAAATTACAAAAATCTACCCTGAGGTTTGGGATAATACCAAACCCATCCAAGAGTTTAATAAAATGACCAATTTGGTTCTTAGACACTAACACCGTTTGTGCACTGTCTATTAAATCATTCTATTTCCATTTTTTATGTTTTGCCTTTCCTTTACTCTGTCACTTTGCTCTCTCTTCTCCACGCTAGGAAATCTCTTCGTCTCTCTCTCTCTCTCAAGCCAAGCTATAAGGTTTCAAACCCAGCAAAGAACCAACAAAGTCCGCCATCAGAATGGATTCAAAGTCGATTTACCCATAAATCTCACTCCATACGCTTTCGTTTAAAGCTGGATGGTTCACTATCTAGGAGGATGGTGGACTTCGGTTGCTAGCAGCGATGAGTGGTGGTCGGCGGTTGCGAGATCATAGTTTGGTGGAGCTCACTGTCGTGGGTATGAGTTTAATTTTTTAATTTTGATTTGGGTTTGTTTGGGTTTGGGTGTGAATCATATGATGTTGGATAGTTGGAATTGTTTGGGTTTGAGGAAGATGAGTGGGTAGTGATAGGTGGTGCCGTGGTGGACGGCGGTTGCTGGGTCACACAATGGTCTTTGTTGAGGGTGTGAGTTTTGTTTTGAAATATTTTTGATTTGGGTATGTTTGAGGTTTGATGTTGGATGGTTGATTGGTTAAGTTGATCCACATTTGATTTTCTGGTGTGATGCTGGATCTAATTCGGTTGATTTTGTTTTGATCATTGATGTAGTGAGTTTTTTTTTCTTTGAATGTTCTGCAATTTTTTTTTTCTCAAACGAAACTGTGTATGATTTTGGAAAGGGGATATTGGTTTAATGAGATTTTCTTTTGAATTTTGCTTACATACATGGTAGTGTATAAATTGTATAACCTTTGGATATTGTTTGAGCTTGTGAGTGAGAGAGAGGTGTTTATGTTATAGGCGAAGAGCAGAGAATGAAGAATACAAGATGAACCAAAAAATTGTTTGGAAGAGAATGAACAAACGGCACTACACGCCGTTTGTATTTTAGGACCACATTGGTCATTTTTTAAAACCATTGGATGTGTTTGGTATTACCCCCAAACCTCAGGGTAGTTTACTGTAATTTACCTTTTTCAGTTTTGTTCCTTTTTTGGCAAGGGAGGGGAAACATGTCGGGACAAGACAGAAGGTGTAATAATTTTTTTGCTATCCTTAATGATATGGTGTCGAGTTTAACTTTAATCAAAACAATAATTCCAGAGACATTAAATTTTTTCGCAATTAATTGTTGACGGTGGCAAGAATATTTTTTGAGTGATCATTAAAAAAATTTAAATTACACAAAATTTAATTAAAATAGAATTTCATATATTGATAAAAAAAAATTGCATACACATAAATACATAAAATTTTACATTTTTTTATAATTTTTTTTATTTTTAAATTTTTGCATGATAGTCTCATTACCAATATTGCAAGTTACATCTCTATCAAAATTTTAGTTAGATAAAAATTTTTTTGGGATTTTTCTTTTTGTTTGTAAGGACCTAATATATTATTAAGGGAACTAAAATTTAAGGATAAAATTTGACTACAAACTTGTACCCTAAGGCTATAACTCATTAAATAAATTAACATGACCACATATTTTGAAAATCTAATTGTTAAATTACATGTTTTTTATGTTTTTAAAATGAATGTTAAATTTCATGTCAATCGTATGTTATTTACTTTTGATCCATAAATTTATTTTTTATGTATAATTTTAGATTAAAAAAACTCGAAATTTAAAGATTTGATTGATGATGTGGGGACAGGGGCCCAAGATTACGTATCGGGCTGTGAAGAGGCTGAGAACCCCAAGATCATGTAATAGGCCTCATAGGGTTAAAGGCCTATAACAGTGTGTGGAGCCTTTGGCCATGTCCGAGGACGTGGTACAGTCTGAGGAGAGGGAAGTGGACATGCAGAATCCCAAATTGCGATTTGTTACGTTTGGAGTAAGAGAGACAGTCCGAGGAGTGACCCCAGCTCTAGGAAGATGGGAATTCCCAAAAATACCTAAGGAAAGGCTGCCACCACCGCATTAATTAGGGGTGTCAATTTGGGTTAGCGTGTCGGGTTCGTGTCGTGTCGAGGTAGGGGTATTCGACTAAATGGCTCAACCCTAACCCGACCCATTTAATAATCGTGTCAGGATCCTTCAACCCTAACCCGACCTGTTAATAAGGCGGGTTGACCTGACCCAACCCATTTGACACGGTTAATAAACGAGTCGTGTTGGGTTGACACGAATGTAACACAACCCATTTCAACCTATATAATATTAAATATAACATCCATCTAGAAATAATTTTTTTTTACATCCCAAAAAGCAGTGCATACACTTCATGTCTTCAACCCACATTCAAAATAATATAATTCAACAAAAAATATAACATTCATCTAGAAATAAGTTCTTTACACTCCAAAAAAAGTGTAACACTTTAACCCAAATTCAAAATAACATAGTTTAACAAAAATAAAATAACATAGTTCAACAAAAATATAATATCCTTGGAACTCGCTAAATGCTAAATATCAATATTAAAAGAATTTGAGCAAACAGTATTCTAATCCTGACTATGACCATAATTATCATCCATAGATTCTTTGTTGATGTCCAAATTCATAACATCTTCCACAAGCTTATCCAATTTCATTTGTGCAAGTTTTATGCCAAAAAAATAAAAATAAATAAGTTTTAGTAGTGTTACAAAATATGATCATGTCTCAACAGTTTTATAAGAACTAAATAATAATAATAATAATAATAATAATAATAATAATAATAATAATAATAATGTAAGAGTAATAATAACTAATGAAACAAATAAGAATCTATGGATGTTATGATATGCGAGTTAAATGGGTTGTGTTAAGTGGGTCATTTCAGGTTTGACACAAATAAATTGGCTTGTCAAACGTGTCTATTGCGAGTTACGCGGGTTGACCCGCTTATGACCTGTTTCTTATCGTGTCGCTTTTGGGTCGACCCGTTTATGACCCAAACCCATTAACGCCCAACCCTAACTCGAAAAAACCCGTGTCGGGTTCGTGTCGTGTTCGCAGGTTGGATCGAACATTGACACCCCTAGCATTAATTGTGCTGCACCAACTCTTCTGGTCGCATTTATGTGGAGAAGACCCTAAAACAGTGCAACTTTGGCCACCGTGACTCACAGTAGGCCAAAAAGGATACATGATGGGACATGCATTCAAGTGAAGAAATCAGATGGGTGACAAGTGTAAGGTGGAGATGATCTTGAGAGAATTATATATTGTGAATGAATTCTCCTCTAAGAGGAGCGGCTTTTTGGGGAAAAAGAGAGAGAGAAAGAAAAGGAGTTGGGATAGAAGAATTTACCTCCTCGGATCTATACTGAGAAGAGTTCATCAAAACTTAAGCTCCTTATGTTTTCTTTCTGGAAACCCTAACCTATTGCACTGGTTGTTTAAATCATCCTAGCCCAACTTTTGCATTCCACTCTCTACAAATTCATTGTTTAGAGATAACTTGGGCCGGCTCATGAATCCGTGTCCTTACAGATGATATAGCTATTAATTTTTGAACTTCTTGAAATTTTGCAAATATGGAAGATATAAGAAGAAAATGTAATCTATTTATGAATTTGTCAAAATTCACGTATAAAAAAAAAAAATATTGAGTGGAGTTATAGTCTTAGTTTACAACCAAGTTTGTTATCAAGTTTTGTCGTGCCTAAAAAAATTAAGGGTGGTCACAAATATTTTTTAAGAATTAAAAATTTATAAATTTTTATAATTTATATATAATAAATTTATTTTTCTCAGATCAGGGTGGTCCTGTGACGCTAGTGATTGTTGATGCGTTATGATATGATTAGTGCATAATAGAAGAAGATGCTCGTCTCGTATCCTCGCTAAGGTAGAAAAACCCAAGCTGATCGAGGCAGAATATTTTGCGTTCACTCCTTGTTGTACCAGCATTTGTATATGTTATTCCATGATGATGGCATGGCCAGAACCTTGAAGCAGGGCCATTGAAGAGGGGTGATGACAAAGTCTGGAGCTCGAGCCCAATCTAAGCCCATAGAAAGACATTATAAGACTTGCAAAAATTGAAAGAATAATTTCAGGCTGCACCAAGCATGGGCTTTGTTTGGCTATATTTCAAAGCTGAATTGTTAACTCAGCAGGGCCCATCTTATAATTTCTGACCCAACAGGCAGGTCTTGTAACTAACCCAAATGACATTTTCTATCTGTGCTTTTGTGATTGTGTGTGCCGCACTTGTAGGAAGGGCTAGGCAAGGTCAATTCTGTAGTAAATTTTGGCATTGCTATTTTGAGGGTCAAGAACATACTCATTTTGAGGTTTACTTCAATTTGTGCCTATAAACTCTCTTGTCTCCTTTTTATTTTTTATTTTTTTTAAGGACAATCTCAAGTTTGATCTCATGTATACTTTTTTTTTTAATACACGATATAATTTTAACTTATTAGGCGCATCACTTTATGATGATTGTTCTTTATTATCAGGTCAAGATATCAATTAGTTGTTGGTCTTTTATTTGACGACACTAAACTTTTTCAGTTGAGCTAATTGAAACCCATTATTAGATATAATTCATTTGGATCATTATTTGCTCTTTATCGTCAGTTAAGATAACAATTAGTATTTGATGAGTGTGGGGTTCAAACTTTGAACTATCCAAATCTCTTATGTGACAGTATGAAATTTTGCTAATTAAGCTAACGATCGATAACCACACCAAATTACTTCATTGAAGTTGTTAGATAATTATCGAGATAAATGGTATGTAAGACCACTAGAAAAGTCATTGTGAGTTCACAATTTGGACCAATGCTTGTGCTTTACAGCTTTATTGCATTCTATTCATCTTCTCTTTTTCTCTTCCCGGCCTCCATACCATAACACAATAATATTTCGGATCCAAAAATAAACAAGAAGAAGCTACTTGGCTAACCCCTTGGAAATCTTATATGTTCAATGGTTCAAACTTGAACCGACTTGTGTCCTCGACAAAGCATTTTATTTTTAAACACCAAAGAGACAAACATTAGAGGAACGAATCTAAAAACCAGTACATATTGCAAATGTACCTAAAGTGTCGAATGATATGAATTGTGACATACGGAGAATCTTGCTATAAGATCCGTCGAATTCTAACATAGCTACTGTCCAAAACCTAGGTTTTGCTCGATCAAACAGGTACAAGAAATTAATAATAGATCTTGCATGGCATCAATATTGACACGACTGGTATTCTAGGTCTGCAGACTTAGCTACAATTGTTCTGTCGTCTAGTGTCTCATATTTTACCCAAAACTTCCTGCTCTAGAATTGATATTTGCATTTTGGATGGATAGACATTTGAAACGATTCTTTGCCAAACCTAGGATAAGTGGATAACCATGGAATAGGGGAAGATTCTGTCTTGAACATACAATTTGGATGACAATTAGCTCCAAAGAGTCCAAACCCGCTTACGAGAAATCTCCTCTAATTTACTAGGTAGAGATTTATAAGATTATTTATGCATTTATTTAAATAAGTCACATATTTTATTAAAATAATCATGTTATTAAAGCAACACATAAACGGTTGTCTTCGATGCCATATAATGTAGAGTCAAACTTTTTCCTACATATTTTTTTCTACATAACGCCTTTCCTTAGGAAAAAAGAAAATAAGAAAAAACAATGCATACACTGACTGTAATTCTATGTTACTTGATGAATATATACAATTAATAGAAGTGCCACAGTAACAAAAGACCATATATAAATAAATATATATATATATATTAATTATTGTTGCCTAAAGTAGATCAGAAGGGCATGTTAAGCAGTAAAGTACACAAAATGCATGCAAAATTTCAAATGGCTTTAAAAAAATGCGGTGCTGTTTAATACTGCTAGGCATATTTCCTGTTAGGCTGTTGCCGACTCCTAGTGATAAATTGATAACAACTAAAGAAATCAAAGATCCCATCAATTTCACTTGAAAAAAGGAAATAGTACATTTTACTGTTGTTGTTTTTTTTCTTCTTGGTTAGAAATCTACTGAAACCTATCCCTACCCTCTTGGCTGCTACTCATGTGTAAAATATCACATCATTTAAAAATTACAATTTTTTTGATAAGATAAAAATTATAAATAATATGACATTGAATACACATTTAAAATTAAAATACTTAATTTAAATCATATATTGTATCAATTTCAAATGAAAAGGATTCTAATCTCTTTTAATTGATAGATAGCTAGGTTAATTATTCAATAAGTGAAGACTAGATTCAAAATTAATTTCACAAAATATTTCATAACCATCAAGGTGACACGTTATGAATAATAAATAATAAAGTGACGTTAGTGATAGGTTTAAACGTGAATCAATAAAAACTTTATTCTTAATTATTAGAACATCAAGACTTATCTAAAAGATGACATTTTAAAGAACACAACATCACCATATCGTAGGCACATCATGATTAAGATCCCGTGTGATGCCCTTTGGATGGCCGAGATGAAAAGTTGAGTCTTAGCCATCTGGCAAGAAAAAAGTTGAAAAAAAGTAAAGTGTTACTCCTATTATTCGATCGGACGGCCGTGATGAAAAGTTCGGCCATTTGGATCTCTCCGGCAAATCACAAAGGAGAAAAAAGACAAAAGGATTGACTTTGTGATGCACTTCAATGAGAATGACAAGACAAGATCAGCGTGAGGATATGAGAATGCATGCCCCACAATATCTTGGTCTTTCACAACTGAATTTCTAACACACAAGAATACCACATTGTGGGTTAATGTCACATGCAAAATTTGAAGTCAGTTTTAATCAGAAATAAAATTTGAAATTTCCACACCCAAACGAAAGCCAAGTTCTTTTCTAACATTGGTCCAAACATGATCTACAGAGTTGAAAAAACAACGTTATTGGTTGCCCAGTAATGGATATGGAATAATGATGATTGGTGACACCGTGAAGTTTTTAGCTATTTTTTTGTGATTTCTTTTTGCCAAATTTTGCATGGCTCGTGTGAATGCATCATATCTTATCCAACCCATATAGGCCACATATGTATTATCAACTTATAAGGGCTACTATATGGTTTCGACCTCATTCATTTAGATTCATATGATCATATGTAAAAGAAATATATCCTTTTAAGTTTTAGGTTATGTTAGACTAATTAAGTAACAAAATAAGTGTTTGTGAGGATTGTATTTAAATAGTTTGGTTTGTATGTATATTGAGTTGAGTCAAGGAGTAGGGTTGAAAAAAAAAAAAAAAAAAATGAAAACTCATAAGGCTTACTACTTGAATGACCCTATTCTCGCTTGAGTGAAATTGGAAAATATTTTTTGAGACCCTCATTCGACTGAAACTTAAATAGAAAGTTCGGACAATCGAGATTGCGGCAAAAAATAAACCAAATTAGTTGGCTTCGCGACTTAACCTAATTCCTCCCATACAAAAGAAGCATTATTAATTGTACAAAATTGAGGTAGAGAGGTGAAAATCTTTCCCTGTGCTTTTACAAGCTTGGTTAATTTATAAATTGATTTTCACGAAGTTTGTTCCTTGACAATGAGTTTACTGTTGTTTCTCTCCAAAGGGTTCTTTAGGTAGAAAATAGGGTTTTGCCCTTTTTTTTTTTTTTTAAATATCCAGCAAAATGTTTCATATCTGAAATTATTTGAAAAAATGCTTCTGTTTTGAAACTCAATTTTTGAACAATCGAGTTACAGCAAACTGAAAATTAAAAAAAAAAAAATTTCTGGAACTCGAGTTTTATTCAAAGAACTCGAGTTCCATGAACTCGAGTACTTTACATGGAACTCGAGTTCTAGAATTTTTTTTTTAGGTCCACATTCGCTATAACTCGATATTCCAAAAATCGAGTTTCAAAACAAGAGCATTTTTTTAATTAGTTTCAAACATGAAACATTTTGTTGGATATTTTTTTTTTAAAGGGCAAAAGCCCATTTTCTCCAGTTCTTTACCAAAGTTCTAGTTGTTACAAACAAGTTTGTTTGTAGAAGAAATTTTATAGAAAGATTCTAGAGTTTTGAGGTCACTGCAGTGGGAGTAGACCAAATTGTTTATTGAGGTTGCATAAAGAATTTATTTTACAAAATTTTTGTTAGTTTAAACTATTGTACCAGTTTCTTATAAAATGATTTTTCTTTTGAAGAGTTCTTTAAAAGTTTCCGTTTTGTCACTATTTTATTAATCTCTTTGAATTGTGGTAATTATTATTGTGATTGTGCTATCTACTAAATTAGCAATTTTTGGGTATAAGCAACAAGTTAATCCAAAAATTAGAACATTGGGTCCATCTTAGATTTTTTTCATATCTTAATGATTGTGCATACAATTACAAATGCAAACAGACTCAAATTTTTAAGGAGGTGTTCAATTTTCATTCACTAAAGTGGTATTTTCTAATGCATATTCCCCATAATATTGTGAAGTTCCTTGATCCTTCCTACAACTAAGTCTTCCATTAGAAATTCTATTCTCCAAACCCCTTGGTTCAAAGATTCCATCTATAAAAAGAGACCCTTTATGACTTTGCGGCAAAAATGTAGGGCCTGCCGGCCAAGTCTTAGTGGTGGACTTTTTCCCTTCACCATTAAGTTAGGTATTTCAGATTCCCTTGTCTATAAATGGTAAAAAAAGGATCAACAATCCAATCAACATGTTTAATATCCTGAGTAGACACAGATTATTTTACAACATTTTTACAAACTGTTGAGTTGACAAATTCTTACTGATTCTCATTTGAGCTCATGATCACTAATATCACATCTTTACTTATCAATAATCACTAATTACATCAACAGTTTGTAAAAAAATTTATGGTTTTAGCATTTTTCTAATACCTTTTACTTTTACATCAACCTTTTGAATCTAAGCAAACAAATTTCTAATTAAGAAGAGACACTATTGGACCATCAAGAGTCCAAGGTAGATCGATTTCTATCACTAGTGAGGAAGGACCACTAGTGTTTTTGAGAAGGAGGAGGACTCCACACATATTACTTTCTATTGGAGTCTTGGAGATAGACTGGATGATAAGGATTCGAAATATCTGTAGGGGGGTATATCTCAAAGCATCACTTTTTATTTTTATTTTTAAATTTTTTCTTCTTTTTATTCGTACAGATTCCTAAAAAAATTGCTCAAGTAGTTTTCAACTAATGATCAGTGCTAGCCCCATTAGCATGTGGCCAGAATCCTATGACCATGACTCATGCAACTTGAAAGCCCGGGGGCCACTTTTGCCTCCAATTTTTTGTAGAGATCAACGCAGCAATCTGATAGGGACAAAACTTTTTCACAATCTTTTTCAAAATGATTGATAAAACAAGTCGTAATTGGAGCAAGACTATTTTCATATTAAATTTGTTATCGATACCCCATTTAATAAACACCAATCACCATATACCACCTTATCGATTATGAAAAGAAATTGTGAATTTTTTTATTTATTTTTATTTATCTAAAAGACTTATTGAATCAAGAATAGATTTGCTAATCAAATTCCAACTTCTAAGGAAGTTGGCAATATGATATGAAAATCTGTGGAGTTGTGTCACCCTATAACTTTTGATGAGAGAGTAAATGGAAAGAGTATCAACAGGTATATATTATGCAGTTAGTATCACAAGAGAGATGCATAAAATTAAGATTTTTTTTTTTTGATAAAGAGAAAATTAAGATTCTTAATGACCTTTTGTTTTGCAAATAGTTTGTATCTAACTTGTTTATATAATTATAGTGTCTAGAGAGTTTTAGTGCATCAATTTTTTTAATTTTTAAATAATTCTTAATTAAGTTCAATCAAATTTTATCACTACAGCATCAAGATCATAAGGAATCATATGCAATGAGGAGTTTCCTGTTTCAGCCACACTACTCCTACTTCTTCCAATATCAAGAATTGGCCTTACAGGTTCTAGAAGTATTGAATAGACCAGACTGATGTCTACTAGCAATATTTTCACTAATATAGGTCCCATAGGTTGGGGCTACCCTATAACAACTTGCACCCTAAAAGCCATGGTATCACACCGCCAAAGCTCCTAAATGTGATGCTTTCTTAGATTTAGCTTTTTCTTCCCAACAGATATTTAGTCTCACTCTCACCCTCACCCAATAAATTGTGTCATTTTCTCGATTGAGATTCTCTCTAACCAAGCACAATATGAAGGAATATTATTACGCTCACCCCAAAACTACCAGAAACCAAATCTAAGAATACAAGGAGACCAACCCGCTTGCATGTTAAGCACACAATTCTGAACCAGCAAGTGACAAGCATTGTTTGTTACTGCTCATGTTGACAAAACCAAATGTGGGACTGCGTTTAGGAGTCCTAGTTTTAATTAGGGTTGAAAGACTGATATAACAAAATATAGGAAAGGGAAATGGTTTTTTTTTTTTTTTTTTAATTTTTTTTTTTACAATCTTCATGTATCAAATAGAAAAAAAAAAGGTTGCTTACAAAATCTAAGAAACTTAAACTTTCTAGAAAAGCTTATCATCTTGTAAAATGAAAGTAGTGTCAATAAACAGAATAACCTCTTTATTCTTCTAGTTCTAGAATAAGCATATAGCTTTTTTTTAAACATTCTGTTTTTGTTAGGCATCATTAATAGGAAGTGATGGAGATTTGGGAAAGTGGGGGGACATGAAAAGCTTAATTTCTTGTTCTATAATGTAGTCGGCAATTGTGCATACGTATCATTAATATTCCTACGTAAAATAATGAAAAAGTGAAAAAGATTCTGTCAAGACAGTGACTCATATTCTAAATAAAAAAAGTAACACAAATAAGGGTTATGAATGCATCTTTATATAAACTAGTATATAATCTGTGTTTATGCACATAAATTATGAATTATAGTGGTACTATTGAAGTTAGTTTAGGTTATTAAATATATAGGACATTAGTTCAACTAGGATATTCAGAGGTATTAAAATGATTTTTTCTTGCAATTTTAATGATATTGGTTACGCCAAATTTCTCATTACATTGTTATTATATATATAATTTTGAAAATCACTATTGGACACTACATATACAATAACAATTCACTATCATTGTCCATGAAATTCTATTAAATATAACACAAAATAAAAGAATAAATTGGTTCAATATAGTATCTCCTAATTAATTGAATAATTAATTGAATGAGGATAGGTGCATGGAATTGTTTAATTACAGTCTGTTACATTTAATATCTTTATATACAAAATATGTAAATAGAAATGGTATAAAAAAAAAATACTCATTAGTTCAAAAAATAAAAAAATAATAACAGCAAAAATCTAAATAATTTAATTTGTATGAAAAGCTAATATAGGCAAAATCTAATTTTGACTATAATAAAATTTTCTCTAATCTTTGGTTTTAAATATATATATATATATATTACCTAAATTTATTTATATTGGACTCGTTGTTTTCTACACGAATTAACTCACTTGACACAAAAATTTAAAATTTTTAGATAAGATAGGACATGTGGTACAAAATTCAATTCTAATTGAAATCCAATTTTTACACTAAACTAGCTTGTAACCCTATGCATATGTATGAAAATACTTAAAGATATACAATAAAATGCATAATATAATTCCTATATATATAATTTAAATACTATTGATAGTTATTTTTATATTTTATTAACTCTTAAAAAATTTGTTTGTAAAGATATTATTAAGTATAAAATGTAAATTGTCCATGTTTTTTTTTTTAAACTTTTGTGAAACACTTTTTTTTTTTTACGATTTATTTATTCTAGACTTTTTGGTTTTTGTACTTAATAACTCACTTGGATGAATATTTATGATGTGATCCTACATTTGATTTTAAAATTAAGAAATAAAACTCTTTAAGAATAAATAATTTATGACATATGGCGCAAAATTGGAACTCTAATTTGGAATTCTAATTTGAGTTTCTCTCAGCTTCACCTATTATTATATATATAGATTAACTTACTTGAAACAAAAATTTAAAAGCTTAGATTTGATGAGACACATGACGCAAAATTAGACTCTAATTGAATTTCAATTTGAAATCTAATTAAATTTTCTCTCAGCTTTGTCTATATATATATATATATATATATATGTATGTATGTGTGTATGTATGTATATAGTTACGTGCCTGAAGTGAATAATTGGTAAAGGGCTTAGGAGTGAAATCCCACAGTACGATACAACTATGTTAGGAAATCAATGCATTGAGTTTAGGGTTTCTTAGGCAGTATAAACTACAAATGCACCTGTGGACATAGACAAACGGCCAAAATATCTTAAATCTCTGTGTAAAAAAAAAGGAGGGAGGGGGGGGGGTGATTTCTATTTTTACTGTTACTTAGAATAGAAAACTTCAACCAGTTCAAACCAAACTGGGCCACTGCTAGAGAATCTCACACATTATTACATTTCAGTTGCCCATACCTTGACTATTAACCTGATATCTGCTAAGATACGATTGTGGATCTTCATCATTATCAAGGGTGAAAGAGATATATGGGCCAGCCAAGCTCAATGCATGTGTTCATCCAAGTGAGGTAAAACTTCAAATCACTTTCCCTATCATTTCCAAGGATGAGAGCATATGGCAATAAAGAACAATGATTTCTAAACCCTAATGGATTAAAATTTAAGACAAAGTGGCCAAACTCCTTGGGTCACCGTACCCTAGAAAACCATCCTGAACTAATAGCTAACAACAAAGTAAACAGATCCTCTGTGGATACCCTTGTTATTTATAGCAGTACGGTATGTCGTATTCTTGTTATGTGCTTTGAAACTGTCTGCCACAAGAAAGTACTAAACCAAACTCTTATCAAACAAAATAATGCATTCTCAACTTATTCTACATGCATATATATATGCTTCCTGTTATGACATTTGTTTTTCTGATTCATCATAAAACTTGCTAAAGATTCTCACATTAGCTGAAGATAATGCATATATTAACCACGAATCACTTTTGGACTATGCATCCATAATTACATGATATCATATATGCTTTGAGTTCAAAGCCATATCTATCAGTGGTAACATAATAACAACACCCTCAATCATTCATTGAAGTTTGATGGTAATAATTGAATTAGGGAACTTTCATTGTCTGATAAAAAAGAAATCTCCAAAGTACATTTTGTTGAGAGGAAACCATTCTGAGAGAAAAACCAACATCCACGAAAATAAGGTCCCAACTACTAAAGAAAGTCGGTAATATATGTTGACCTCTCCTGGGAGAAGCAAACATGATATAATCAATGTAACTCATTTGGCCAGCTAGAGTGCTTGGAATGTTGTTCAGGACAGAGTACATTGATAAGATCACCTGTAAATGAAGATAATTCTACAAGCCTTTTATTGTAGCTAGCAGATCTCTATTGTGGTTCAAAAGCGAAAAAGTTTTGGTACCTTCATTGGATTTATTGTGGTCACTGCAAGTGAAAGTAGGAGTAGGATAAGAAAAGGAGGGGAAAAATCTGAATGAAATCCAAACAGATGGAGAAGCTCACCGTGGCATTCTTATCTTCTATGGCTTTAATCCTCTAAAAATTATGTAATTTTCCTGAAGATAGGCAGCTTTCATTGGATACATGTTTAGATTTGTAATTTTAATTTAAACCATGAAACGTAGGAAAGAGGATCATCAAGCTCATTTCACGGTTAAAGGATTTTCTTTTATGAATTTCATAGTGTACAAAGTGTCACGTTTTCTAAAACTTTATATGACGTGATACTAGATATATATTTAAATTTGTAAGATTGATTTATTTCAAATGAAGAAAGCCTAGTTCGACCACCGACGAGTGTTGTATAACTGGTAGGTGACTATTGAGGTTTCACCACATCCCAAGTTCGAGTTCTCTCGGAGACTGTAATTGCAATTTCTGATAAGTCTCAAAAACCAATAGATCCCGGAGTGTGTGTGAATTTGGGGTCTCCAAGTTCCGGTTCGAACTAATGATACTTATGGGCTTATCCAAATATACCATGGGGTGTGGGACAATGATTGCCTAGTTCGTGTCTTCTTGTTTCACAATTAATAAACCACCCCAAGTGAATTTTGCTAGGCTTAGATTTTCTTTACAAAACATGGAAGGGCGATTCTCTAGTTTTAGAACTTCTACCTTGTTTTTATGTATATAATCCAAATGATTATAACTTATAAACACAATTTTCACCTGATCTCTCTTATTAAAAAAAGAAAAGAACTAATTAATTTATTTTAATGTTCTTTTACTTTTTCTTTTACTTATTAGAGATACATATTCTCCTTCTTTGTCCTTCATTTTGTGGTTCCTAAGGAGACAAATCATTGAAATTCCACCTACAATTTTGCAAAATTGTAGGCCAACTGGCGCAACCCCACTTCACCCCACGATTCCTGCTTATAAAGAGAAGGCAGTGCCACCTCTTTGCACATATCAACCCTTGACTAGTCTCCTCTCTTGACTCTCATCAAAACCTCTCTCACTATCTTTGTGGCCTATCAAGTTTCAAACATTTCCAAATATTTTCCCTTCTTTTATCATCTCCTCAAGACCTTAGTTTATACTCAATAAGCAACCACTATAACACCCTAAGCTAAGCAATGGCATCCAGTTCAATGTCCTCCTCTGACTCATGGACTGCAAAAGAGAACAAGGCCTTTGAGAGGGCTCTTGCTGTGTATGATAAGGACACCCCTGACCGTTGGCATAATGTCGCTAAGGCTGTTGGTGGGAAAACACCAGAAGAAGTGAAAAGGCACTATGAACTTCTTGTGCAAGATGTCAAGCATATTGAGTCAGGCCGAGTTCCCTTCCCCAAATACAAGACAACTGGTGGGAGTAGCCAACCAAATTAAACACCGACGAGGAAAAGAGGTAGTGTATATATATATATATATATATATATATATATGCAAATTAATACAAATCTTCTGCACCATAGATTACATATTTGTATATATATTTTGAAACGTTATACTGTATATACTGCTTGCTTGACAAACAATGTAAACTCTATGTCTAAAATCCTTAACCATTCACCACTACCTAGGAAGACTTTCCTTCCATTAATTTGGACCCAATCAGTAATAATAAGAGTAGCTCTTGACTTTTATTTTTTTCCAAGTCTTACTTCTTCAACTTTTATTTGGATTCTCTGACACTCAGTTAAAAAACATTGAGTATTATTTCGTCTATATTTCAAAAGTACTTCATTACTTTCGAATGCACAATTGTTTATACTTTTGCCCACAAAACCTGAACCAAAGGGCTTCAATGGATATATCATGTCCACGTTTACATGAAATCTGCATATATTCGATCATATACTTAAACCATGATGTCATATTAAATATGTAGTTCAATGATCCACGTGCCTTGGATGTTTATGGTTTTTAACTAACAGTAACTTTTTTTTGTTTTTTTTTTGTTTTGTTTGCTTTTTGTAGGAGGGTTTAACTAATAATTATGCAATGACTAATATATGAAATTGTGTCACATGTTGGCACAAAAAACGTGACATGTAAATCAAACTAATAGAATAAGTTTTCTTTTTAGCCAAAGCCTAATGTTGTTGTCGTTGAATTCTCCTCTTATTTGCAGGATGGCAAACCTCCATTGAAGTGTAATAGCCGTATCAGCAAGAATAAGGATCTATCAGTCTGCTCTACCTAAGATTCAACTTTGTTGTAGTAGCTAGCAAGTGTACTAGTTTAAAGAATCACAACTAAGTGGTTCTATGTTCTATTTCATGTCCCTTTAGTTCTAGCTTTATCACCATAAGCATAAGGATGTCTCCAAGGAAGACTCATTGAATGTGAGCTTATCGCCTTCTTCAATCTGTCACTAATGTCCAAACTTCTCTGTAATCAAATATGTGTAATACTAGTATGTGTTTTGTTTATCAAATATGTAGCATGTGTTTTGTTAAAGTATAACACTTAAGTTTTAAACATTTCTGACCTCGGCTTTTGGAAACGATCTTGAACTATCATAGATTTGGAATTCTCAGAAATGATATTGATTCAAAGCTTTACAACATTGAAGAGAGGGAGAGAATATAAGAGTTAGATGGGGAAGTCAAGAGGCGGGAAATATATGGCTTTGAAAAGTCCTTAGTTCCTTTCCAAAAAAAAAAAAGAAGAAGAAAAAGGTCCTTGGCCCAGAAAGGGAAAGGATAGCATTTCGGTGACTCAGGAACATTTCAACTCAAAACCATTCTGCCACATGGCTGGCAAGAGAAACACCACGTCTTTGGAACAAAATTGAGATTTTATTTTGATGCCGCAAGATATTCTTGGATTATCGCAAGATATTCTTGGATTATCAAAATCTTGCGATGCACTTCATAGAGTTCAATAGTAACCCAACGAAAATTTACAACATTCGGTCTACCATATCACGTATGGATATTACCACAATATGCAATTTTAACTGTTTTATATGGTCCATATGTGAGGTAATGGTTTAATTTGGGAATATTGAGAAATTATGTAATTTTATTGTATTCCTAGATGGACTAGTTACTAAGGTGTTTATAGAGTTTAATGGTAACACAACATAAATTTACAATATTCGGTCTAGCATATCACATATGGATCTTACCACAATATACAATTTAAACTTTTTTTAATGATTCATATGTGAGGTAGCTTACTAATTTGGAAATATTGAGAAATTGTGTACTTTTATTTTATTCCTAGAAGAACTGGTTACTAAGGTGTTTAAAGCAGACTGTGCTGATGTTAGGGTGTAATTTATTCCATAAACAAGTTATAACCCTTACCATCCAGCAAGATGCAAACCTTTGACACCCATTTCATTTGTTTGAAGTTTGAACTATCACCTTTAAGAGTGGTACATAGAAAAGTGAATAATGGCATTTCATATGTGAGAATGAGATGTCCAATTTTAGCACTATGTAAAAGCTAGATACCAAAATAGTCTAGACAGTAAGTCTTTATCTTCTTTACAAGTTATCTAAAGATGATTAGAGCAATAAGAGATAATTTCTCTCTCCAATTGGTTCTCTATGTCTCACTCTATAGTCTATATGCCGAGTGCTAGACTGCTCTAGGTAGTGTTAAAAATTATTTTAAGTTTTCGTCTATGGCATCTGGTTATGCAGGTGGCAATCATTTTAAACCAAATTGTTTGGTTAAAGAGTTCAAATAACAGTTTTCAGTTTTTAAAACGTTTTTAATTTAAACTTTTAAAGTATTTAAACACTGTATTTTGAGAACACTTCAAGAGGGATTTTTAGTTTTCAAATAACAATTTTGAGTGACATTGTTGTAACTTTTTTGAAAACTGTGAGACCCAAATAATGTTGACAACACATAAAACACACTTAAAAAAAAAACATATACTCACATTAAACAATTAACTATTTTTTCATTTTTTTTAAATATATTATTAGAAATATGATACAGATTACATTTTTTTTTTTGTGCATTATAAAGTATTTTAAACACGTGTTTTTTCAACACTTTATAAACCACAATTTTTACATTATTTTAATAACTAATATATTAAAGTCTCTTAAGAAATGGGTCAATCTTGTGAGTCGTAAAAGCTCTAGATCCTCATTGTAGATTTTTTTTTAATAAATAAATTATTTAAAATGAGTTTGCAATTGTCTATCGATGTAAGTTTCCACAAATTCAACCTTAATCCAAAGTATTTAACGTTTATTGTAGGATGATTTGGATCGCTTAGAATAAAGTGAACAAATCATATACTTGTTTGATGTTAGCTTGGTTGTTAAACAACCTCCCCCAACATACGAGTTGCATGTGCCTCGGGCACTGATCTCTAATACATTATTTAAGATGGCCAAATGGAATCAGCATGGTAAGGAAGACCCCCTTTCCTTAATCCCCAAGATCCTCCCCCTTCTTTCTCTAAAAATTTGTTGTGGATTTTTTTTGACATGTCTATACGTTAGGCAAATGATAGGTTCTCTTCAATCTTGCAAGAATATATATATGGTAATTAATTTGTAAGTAATAACTTACTTTAGTATAAAAATATTAAGATTTATATTCTCCTTCATATGTGTATATTTGTTTATATATATGTCTTGAGTTTAACTTTATACATGCATCAATACATAATTCATTTCATCCCCAAAAAAAAAATCTTGGCCCGCCACAAAAAAGCAAAGACAAGGTTTAACTTTGAGACCACTTGTTTAAAATACAATAATCAACTAATACTTATCCTATATAAGCTAAGAGGAAAGTGATTAAATTATTAGTATCATGCACATATATTCTTGGAGTATTTTTCATTACTATCTCTTAGGATATATCATAAAATACTTTGAAAATTAAGGACTATTAAGTGACAATTGGATCCTCGATAACATGTGGTGAACCTGACAAATAGTTGTTAAGAAGTTTTAGGTCAATTGACACTCATTTCATGTGATCAAAAAGGCATGTGGGATCCACATGCTGTGAGAGGAGGGTTGCATATTAGCTATTGCATGAGATTATATTCCTATTTGATGGTCAAAATCTAGTCTAAAAATGGACAACTAGTCTAAAAAATGGAACAAAGATTCTAAATGTGGTGGACAAATGATTTTTTATTATTTATAATCAATTTGTACTTGAAATGTAATATGATGTGCTTTTTAGTTTTTAGTTTACCCAAAAAGATCCTAAACCTTTTATTTTTTAATAACTAATTGACAAATAGTTGTTATACATTTTAGATCAATGACACTCCCATCTCATGTGATAGAGATGGTATGTGGGATCCACATGTTATAAGAGGGTGATGCATAAAACTGTCGCATAAGATTATTATTTTTATTTGATGGTCAAGATCTATGATTCAATCCTTGCATCTTTACCTAACTCCAAAGAAAAGGACAAATAGTCTGAAAAAAAGATCAAAGATTTTAAATGTGATGGATTGATAAAATTAGTTTGTACTTGGAAATTGAAATGTCATGTACTTTTGAGTTTACTTGGGAAGATTCTAAACCTAATAGACATCTTAACATTGTGTTTAATTTAAAAAAAAAAAATTAAGGGAGGAAATAGTTTGGGGGGATTTGGAGGGGTAAGATACCCCTCTAAACCCTTTTTCCCTTCCAAATCCCCTCAATTTTAGTTCCTCCAAATTAAGGAATTTGGAAAAGGATTGTTTCCACTAATATTAGAATTTTTTTAAAATTTTAAATTTTGTCCTTATGATGTTAATTTAATGTCAATATCTTTAAATAAAATTCTCCTTCCTATTTTAATTTCTAAAGCATCCAAACAAAACAGATGAATGCCTATATTCCATCTCCAACTTAAAAGTTTATTTTATAACTGAAGCAAAAGGAATGGAATACAAATATACCCCCTCCATTTCCTCTCTTTTCAAACTTTCTAACACACCATAAGTGGAACTAACAACCACAATCCTATTTTTGTAACTCAGATTCAACTTGGGCTAATCAGAATCAACCCAAAAAGAGTAGACTTAAGCCCATTGAACTATTTATCAAACCAAGGCCCTGTCAATTGCGTCAAGGTTCATAGCAATTTTGCCTTGAAGTGAGAATGTAGTACAAAGGAAAAAGAAGACTTAATATCAAAGATATGTAAACCAAGCCATAACGAATATGGAATTTAATATAAATTATATATATTTTTTGAGAATCATATAAATTATATTTTTGATTCATGGAATTTAATATAAATTATATATATTTTTGAGAATCATATATATATATATATATATATTATATTTTTGATTCCTTAGATCTTGAATGATTTTAGTCTCTTAAATTTTAAAATGTAACAATATAGTCCTTCTGTTTATTTTTCATTAATATATTGCTTAATTATCTAACACTAATAAAATGTTGAGCACCTTATATTTAAGGGACCAAAATGAAACGATCCCATGTTTAAAAGATGAAATTCAAACCAATCCAATATTTAAATTTTAAAGAACCAAAATTGAACTAACCCATATGTTAAGTTTGTAATTTGTAATTTAGCAACGCCGACATTAGCTAAAAAGGTTGCATCAACAACATGCTAATAGCCACGTAAACAATAAATGGAAAAAAAAAAAAAGGGAACAAATTTGTTCCCTTTTTTAAATTTACAAAATCAAAGTCCAACAAACCCCAAATGTAAGAGATCAAAAATCAAGTTATCTTAGATTTTATATTTCATTAAACCTTTAGAGTTATAATTAAGAGGTTTTCTCGTTTTAATCAATAATTATCTCATGTATTTTATATATTTATTTTCCTTGTGGATACCACATTTTATAAAAAGAAATATTCATATATATGATGCATGAGATACTACAATAGAGCCCACACATTATACAAATAAATTTGCATATATAGGATGTATGAAAAAGAAAAATGAAAAAAAAGCTTTCAATAATCCTATTACTACTATGAATGCCCGAATGCTTAATTAATCTTTATCAGATATATCTGCAGGAATAACTATTATATACAACTGATATTAGGCAATGCAAGACCCAACAAGTAATCTGAATTCCAAAAGATTGGGCAATGAAATTGACCACAGCGATAAATTACCTCAACCAGAAACTTATCTCCCATAAGATTCAAACGCTATTAGCTTATTACTGAAAAGGGACCATAGCAGCAAAACTGCAAAGCATGCATGAAAGAAGCCAAATGAACAATGAATTTTCTTAATCTGAAATCTAATTTGAGACAGTCATATGTACTCATATATACCATCAATATCAGATGTAAACTTTTAACAAGTTTAGCTTCATCTTTATTCAATGTTTTTTTATTGGAAGTGAATTTTGATAAATCAACTATTAGATTACATTTTCTTCTTATAATCTTTATACTTGCAAATTTCTATAAAATTAAAGATCAATAGCTATGTCATCAATAAATTGTTTAAATTTCAAGTTTTTGTAGTTTAAAATTATGCATAAAATATAATCTTGTAGATTGTATAGTAAATAATGTCTGACTGGCACAAAATTTGACATGTGTATTAAGAATGTAAAGAACATGCACTCCAATGGTTAGGTTTTTGAAATATATAGTAATGTTAAAGATATTAAGTACGGTTGTAGCTTTAGGCTATAACAAATTTTGTAGCTAAACTTTATCTTTATGATATTATTATCCTTGCAGAAAATCATGGTCCTAAAATATCATGTTGTCAGCAATGGGTGGGAGGCATTCTAATCCGACACTGTTGTTTGGAGGGGCAGAGAGCTTTCAACCTCCTTAGTTTCAGAACTCCTTTCTGCAACAATCTTTGACATTCCAAACATCTGGAATTGTATATGAATTACACAATTAGTACAAGTACAGACAGGAAAAGCAATGAAGAAACAAGTTTGGGGAATGCAATAAGTAGCATCAAGTTGAAAGAGAGATTCAACCTTCTTCAAGGTCTTCTGGAAGCAATTTTTGTGTTCATCCATAGATGCATGGATGAACTCATCAATGTGGTCCTTCAAATCCTCCAAGAAAGCGGCATCATTATTCTTCTTTGTGCGACATGAAGGGATGACTATAGCAGCAGGTGATGGCTGCTTTTCAGGTTGACTTTTCTGTGCTTCCATCCTCAGTTAGCTGATAATAAGTTACTCCATATTAACACAAATCTAATCAGACAACTTTGATGAGATGAAACTAGCAGCTTTGCTTAATAACCATCCATCACTTTGAAGTACATCATAGTCAGGTCAATACACTCAATTCCTTTTTATTCATTTCATTTAGAATCTTTACAAACCAATTAGCAACATATTATTCCAGAATTAACAGAATAATCCAAATAACATACTGTGCATTAAAAATAAAATAGTTGAGAACACAAAACTGCCACGCAAACATGGTGTCCTCCTATGTGCGTAGGATCTAAGTATAATATAAATACAACTTATTTGAACTTGTCACAGAGAATGTTTTTCTTTCTTTCTTTCTTTTTTTTTTTTGGAGGGGGGGGGGGGGGTTGTGTTACAATAATATGATGGTTTAGATGTCAAGCTGAGTTCAGATACACAGCATCTAATCAGCTCTCAGCACACTAAAGAACAAGCTAAGCCAAGGTAATTATGAAATACACAGACATTTGAAAAGCAAGATAGCCCTTTTAAAATCATTTGGTAACATAGTGAGAAAATTTCACATTGTTGGAAATTACAAAAGCAAGATATCTTACTTTCACTGCTATTATTACAAAGACTACTTAAAAGGCATTGATATTGATAATTTTCATGTTTCCGGGTTTAATTTATATAAAACAAGAGAGCCGACAAAAAATGTTTGACATCTTAATGAAAAATAACGACTAATTATTTTCTTCCTATTAATTTGTTTAGGGGATGTAAAAGAGGGCTTTCTAGTCTAAAGGCAGGGATGAGCTTTCTCACTATACAATGATCACTACAAATGAAGGACGAACAACAACAGAGGAGAAGGAGGAGGAGGAGGAGTAGGAGCTAGCTTTAATTGAAGTAGGGGCGAAATTGAAGCAAAGAAATTCTGAGTTCATATTTTAGACTGTTTTCCTCAATCTACAAACATCACACCCATTAATATTCTTAACCCCAACACACCCACAACTAATGGCACTAATCCCACCAATTAATAGTTTCCACCACAATCTATCTAGGTGTAACCAAACTTCACTACCACCGTCACCATTGGACATCCAATGAAACAATAATACCATCCCAGCAAAAAACAACCACCACAAAACAACATCACCACCACCCAACACAACAAATAGAACCATCCCCACCCCAATGATCACCTTCAGCCATGACTATTGAAATGGATGGCAAATGAGCCTGTTTCAGCGGGGTTTGGATAATGTCATAAAAATATCTGGTATACAAGTATACATTTGCCCATTTAAACCCATCTTCTCAAATAGGCATATAAGAATTTAATTATCTAACATTCTGATAGAGATTGTCATAAACATTCTCCCACTTTTGAATTGCCGAAAAAAGAACTTTATGTGAGAGTCAATTAATACCATGCTGTCAATCTCACCATCACCACAAACACCTGTAGACTGCCATTATCTCCATTAACTCCACCACCAACAACAGCATTGTCTACCCATATATCACCACTCACCACCCTTTTCATATCCACCAACACCATACCACCAAACCCCAATTCCTCTTATTTCAAATAAAATAGCCAAATTTTCTTTCTTTACTTATATTCAAACAAACCCCTCATGCTATTCCTCTCACATCTCATAAAGAAACTTAGGAAAGCAAACCCAAAACAGAAACATAATTTCCACACAAACAGTGCTATAATAAAACTGATCAGGTTTCAATTTTGATCACATAATCATTGTGAAAATTATACAATCTGTAGGATATCCAAGCCAAATTTCAACTCACAAATGCATGTTTTTTAGCTCTGAATGAAGTCCCAAAACAATTAATCTATGGTTCAATAACATTCTCTCTAACTTCTAAAAGTGAAAACTGAAAATACCCAATTGCATATTTATTAGCTAATGCCTTTAAAAGTTAGAACTTTTAACAAAAACTGAAATTTCATCCACAAAATTCATTGAGAAAAGTCACAGAATCAAACATACCTTTTATCGAACACAAGGCGTGCAATCAAGTGAAGCTGAAAAAAATAAAAATAAAAATAGAGCTTTCAGCTGTGACAAGACCAACCGCCTTAGCTTTTATTTGACAAAAAGGAAATGAGTTGTGATCGGGTACGTATTGTATACTTCTATAGCTGCAGAGTTGTGAACGTGTCTGTGAATTATATGGTATAAGTATTTATGGTCAGAGTCAAAGTTAAGAACTTTTGACTTTTTATAAGGTAGGTCAATAGTTTGTTGTCACGTGGATTGGATTTTGTATATTTCAGGTGGTTGAAATAATCTAACATTTGCTTGGGAGAGAAGTTTAGACATGATAATTTTTGAGGTAAATTATAGGGTGTAAGACTTCGTTACAATGTACTGTTTTTTAAGTTTCGATCTTAAAATTTTATAACATGAATTTTTTTTTTTTTCATGAGATAGAAGTGCATTTTTTAGTTAACTTGTCATATGGCTGAATCTTAAAAGAAAATCCAAAGAATATCACCTAAGATATTGTACCTCAGTTTTATTCAATTACAAATACTAACTAACTTTTTAGTTAATATACAATTCATCCATTCTTTTAATATTTGTCAAAATTAATCCATTAAGGAACCCAAAATAATGAAGTTTGTATTAAACAAAGTTGAAAGTTAATGGTGTAATTTTGACTATTACTAATGCAAAAATTAGAGAATTGAATTGAATGAAAGTAAAGTAAGAGAAATTAATTGACTTTTAATCAAAGTTAGAGGGTCCAATATATTAAAATTTCTATTAAAAACAAAAGGCCAACAAAATACAATTCTATATTGCTTGGAGTGTATACAATTCTATATTACTTGGAGCGGAAGTTTGGCTGTGTGATTTTATTTTTTTTGGGATAAGGTATGGCCATGAATTGAAAGATTAATCCTTAAAAAAAATTAAAGAGATATTTACTTAAGCAACGCCGTTTATACCAATTACTGATAAGTAGCTGCAATTTTTAGATTGATCATAGATCTGTTCATCATCATGATGGGCCCAAAAACATTTGGGCCGATAAGGATGGTTGGTGTCGACAAATGGGCTACTGGAATGCAGGCCCAATAGTTTAAAAATTCTAGGATTTTATTTGTGTATTTATTTTAAAAATAGAAAATTTATTGCATTTTCAACTATATTGTTATGATACAGAAAGTAAATAGACTATAGTCGACCCTAATTTAATCAAATTTAATTCGGGTTGTGTAACCCAAGTCCACCCACGGCCTAACAAAAATCCGACTCTAACTAGTCTAATCTTCAAATGGGTTATCTTGCTCAAGTGGCACCCTACATAATTCACTTAAACGTAAAATCATATATTATATCATTAACTATATATAAAAAAAAAGTTGTTATGAAAGTTGTTACTGTGTTAAGTGGATATCTTACCCAATTGTCACATGTATACTTTTAGTAATATTTTTACTATTATTTTATTAACTATTTTTTTTTTAACGCGTGACTTTTTTGCTTCTTATCAACTTATTTATTTATTGAATTGTTTTTTGTTAGTAAGAACTTTCTTCTTTTTTTTTTTTCTATTAAATTTTGGTAATGAGTACTGCATTCACACATCCGTTAATGAGAAATTTAATAGATCAAACTGCATTGAAAAGTAACAAAGTACATAAACAAATATTTCTTTAACGTGCAACGGTGCAACTACACTCAAAATTTTGATTGATTATAATAAATAATTCAACCTTAATCGTTGTCTTTAAAAACTTGTTAGCTTGACCCATGAAATATTGACAAGCAAATTAAGATGTGAATTAATGTTCATCATTAAGTATTTAGTACTCTTAACATGTGCCTTTTAAGGCATTGGTTAACAATACTTTTTTTTTTTTTGGGATGATTGGATGAAAGAACAACACAAATAAGCCTTTAAGAAAATAAATTAAGAAAGTACAATAGTTTTAGTTTTAGAGGACAACAGCGGCCTTATGAAAAGAGGCTTGAACATGAGTAGATTGTACTTAAAATATGGGATATGATTATCTCCTATCCTGGTTTCTCAAGAAGCTTGAATGTCGAAGCTCATTCCACAATATAACTGGGAGAGACAAGACAATATAGTAGTGAACGTACCAGCTCAAAGCCTAGAGTTCACATGTGTCATCTTCTTCGAGCAACTTGCCTGCTGCATTCTCTTCCTCTTCATCAATCTCTAAGTATGGATTCCTTTCCATCGGCTTAAAGTTAAAGAAAATAAACACATAGAAAGCCAAGCTTGCAGCTTCTGTTATGGGCCTTATGGCATCCGGAACCCATTTATATTCATAAGGACATACAGTACCAATCATCACTGCAAAAACCCTTGTAAAATACAAGTACCCCACCAAAACCGTGTACAATGTCTTGAACATTATTAAGTTTTCAACATTCCTAGCTGCCTTGCCATCTGTTTTGGATGCTTCTCGTAAGCTTTTAATTGACCAAACTTTGGGAAAAATATTGCACACCAACAAATGATATCAACCAAGAAGAAAATCTGTATCCATTTTAACCAATCCTTCATTTGTATTGCTGGACCTGTTTCCTCCAAAACAACATAAGTTAAATTCTCCACAACCTGTAATGGAATTACAATCATCAAAACAATCTTCTCTCGCTTTTGTATGGATTTTGTCAACAATTAGTCTTTGTTTGATGTATGTGAAGACCCATATAATGAAAAAACTTGTATATATGAGAAAGAAGATAAAATAGAGCATTGGCAAATTGGTTGTGCCTGCAGAAGGGAAATCCTTTTGACCATTTCGTAAATTGTACATCTCTGTGTGGACATCCACTTACACTTCAAATTCTTGCTGGCAGTTAGCAAAAGACAAGGTGTATTCTTCAAGTTTATCAATGGGAGTGGAAAAATTATAGGTTGAGTTGGTGGTGAGCTTTTCAAAAGTGAATAAAAGCTTAGCATACTGATGCGACAAAATGCAGAAACCTACGGTGAAATTGGTGGGGGAGGACAAGTTATAGAGTTGGTCAAAAACTGAAGAGTTGTAAAGGTAAAATCCCATCGAAGAAGTGTTTAGTTGTGCCTTGTGATTCGATGATTTCCATGAGACATCTTTAATGGAAATGGAGACTCGACCGCCTTGTAAGAACCCGAATGTCTGAAAGGTTGATCTTCTCTCGGGAGTCATTGACAATGCGTGCGTTCCTGATCTCAGAGAAAGCAAACGGAATGCTTGAAACAATGAGTAATGAGTATGAGAGTTGAAGCATAGGATGATACTTCAGAGGAAAGAAGTTTTCCATAGCTAGAGTGAATATAGGATTGAAACTCCAAAAATGTAAAAATGGTATCCAAGTTGGTAGAGATCGAATTATTTTTATGTTTGCTTAAGGTGGTTCAAACTGAAAACAATAATTGGCAAATGGCTGTGTACAAGTGTGTTTGGTTGGATATAAATGGCTAGCTCTAAATTGTGGTAACAACAAAAAGAGAAGAACGGTTTGCCAAAGATTTGGAAGAGTGACAGGTCAACCTCATGACATAGCATGTACAAAATCATTTACAAAATATTTTAGCGTACATTATTTAATGCAATATGAGAAACAATCACACTACAACTATGATTATGATTTAAACCTCAAGTTTCATTACAGCATAGTTAATTTTAGGCTAATCTAACAATTTAGTGCCAATTATGTACTATCTTAGTCTCAAATTGTTGGTCCTGTTTAAAAAACTCAACTTTTTAAGGGACATAATTTATTATCATATTCAAATAAAAGTTCTAACATATCATTTTAATCAAATCAAAAAGGACAAAACTTAGGTACAGTATCTTAGGTGTTGTTCCTCAGATTCTATTCTTAAAATTCAGCCATGTGACTATTTAATTAAAAAATACACTTTCATCCCATGAGAAAAAATCCATATGGCATAACCTTAAGAAGGGAACTTAAGGAATAACACCTAAATACTGTACTTAAGTCTTGCCCAATCAAAAAACCCTATACTCCTAGAATACAAACTCTATTGGATGAGAATAGCATGTGCAATGCCAATTCTAATTAGTTGTTTTTGTGCAACGAAAACTTTATTTTGCGGTGATGTGTTGTGCAATGTAAACATGTTTCTGTTTTTTTTTTTTTTTTTTTTTTTTTTTTTTTTTTTTTTAATAATGTAACTAAAAAAGTTCCCCATTTATATGGATTTTTATATGTTGGTTTAAAAAAAAAATATAAATGCTCTTGGAAATAAAATAGGGATATAATTGAAAAGTTAGTAAATTAGTGGTTTTTAATTTTAAAAACAGGAGCTAAAAGGAACAATTGGATTGTATTTAAATTTAAAATAGGAGTTGGATCCTATGATTTAAGAACTTGTTGTGATGATGTTTTCTCCTCTCTAGTATTTATGTACTTTGAAAAATATGAATGAAGTTAGCAAAAAAATTAGTCATCAAATGTCTTTCTCCTTTTAATGTTTAGGAGGCTAGTTACTCCGAATTGACTAAACTATCATTTTAATTTTTCAGTTTACACCCCCACTTCTCAACATAATAGAAGTTCCTCTTGTTTAGGGTTCTCATCCTTTCAGTGCCTTCAGCAGGCCTGTATGGATCATCGTTCTTCTTTATTCATCTGTCATTTTTCATTCATTCTCGCTATTTCTGAGTGCTCTAGGGGTCTATCATGGACAAAAATCCAGAGATTGCATGTAGCTAATCCATGCCACAAAGCCCGCTACCTGTAGGCTGTAGTACGTGGTTTCCCTCACGAGCTATCATATAACAAATTGGTTTACACGGACATTTATATTCTTATAATAAGATTCTTGGTAGTTGGTATCATAGCTAGGTTTGAATACCTTTGTAATGCAACGAGATTAGATTATGCATATTAAGCTATTGACTAATGTATATATGTTATATGCCTTACGAAAAATTCAAAAGAATCAAGAATGTCTTGGAGAATTTGCCTTGTTGATGATTGCAAGGAGCTTTTGAGGAGAATACTAATCAAGACAATTAAGCACTGCTATAAAAACTTGAACTTGATCCTAATGCTGTGATATGCCTCCTGAAAAGTTCAAATGGATGATGCTTGGGCAAGAAAGGGTGTAGTGTAGGAACAGGATTTTGTAATCTATATTACTAATAACAGGAAAGAGTAATCGACCCTTTCCTACAAGGTAATTCTTTTAGTTCTTTTTTTTTTATTATTTTATCGTTTTATTGCTCATATATGATTTTGATTGTTCTATTTGATTTTTAGTTGCTTCTTTCTCTTTATATTTTTGGAAAATTTTGAAACTAAAAAAAAAAAAAAAAGCTCCTTCGCACGTGTGAAACCCGTGTGGTAAGACTAGTTTTTGATAATCTCCTTATTCATGTCGATCTTTTGTTACTTTTAGGGTTTGTTTGGTTGGAGGAGTGGAAAAGTGGGAGGATGAAAAAAATGAGAAGATAGAAAAAAATTTTTAATTTCTCTTATTTTTGTTTGGTTGGGAGTGGAAAGTGAGGAGATGAAAAAAGTGAGTTTGTATAAATTTACTCATACACCATTGTTAAAAAATGATGGTTAATTAAAACAAAAAAGTGACAAAAAAAAAAAAAAAAAACTATCACACCCACAGCCTAGGAAAAAAAAAAGGCAACATCTAGGAAAGGAAAAAGAAAAAGAAAAAGTAAAAAAGAAAAGAAAAAAGGAAGAGTCAACATGCCCAGGAAAATACCAAAAAAAAAAAAAAAAAAAAAAAGGAACTGGACAAATTGCTCATGTGCAAGTGCATATGGGCATTTTTGTCAATTAAGCAGCCTCATCTTCTCCCTTCAATTTTCTCTCTATTTTGGAGAGAAAACTTGGTGAGCCTAGGGATAAAACACCCAGGACTCACCGTTTATTTTCTTTCCTTCCTACTCAACTAAATACACTCTAAAAAAGTTTTCATTCTTATTTTCTTTCCAAAGTTTTTTTTTCCACCTTATTTCATCTCCAAACAAATACACCCTTAGATAATATGGATATGTACTATGAAAGGCATCAAGCTAAGTGCCTTGTATTCTAAACTATTAGTTTCTTAATGAAGTTCCTTTATTAACCAAAAAACAAAAACAAAGACAAAGACTAATAAGCCTAATATATGTCCTCTGGTCCTTCAATCGTTAATCCACATGAGGTTTTTAAAAATAAAAATAAAAATTCAAACGAGTTTTAAGACACTGAAATTATTATAAAAAAAAAATTGCTAATATACATTATCATCACAAATAATAAATGATATCCTTACAACTAACACGCCTTGGTCAAATGATCCTCAGTTATGTTTGTATTTAATTTCAATAATCTGGAAAAAAAAAAAAAAACTTAACTTGATGAAGATATCCTTATCCACACAACAAATAATTATCCCCGTTCTCAAATCCCTCTCTAGCTTTTTATTTATTTATTTTTAGAATACCACTACAAAACTTGATCATTCGTATAAATTCATAAACAGAGAAATCCAGAGAATGAATATGGAAACATATAAGTTTTTTTTTTTTTGGGCCAAAATAGGAGAGTGTGTGCAGCATTATTTGGGCATCAGCCCAACTCTATTCCTTTTATATTCATTTTGTTTTTAACCATTTTTTTTAGTACAAAACTTAGGTACAGTATCTTAAGTGCTTTTCCTTAAGTTCTTCTCTTAAAATTCAACTAAGTGGCTACTTAACTAAAAAATACACTTTCATCCCATGAGGAAAAATCCACGTGGCAGAATCTTAAAATAGGAACTGTAAGGACACAGATTTGGGGGCGTGGCCTAATTGATGGAAGAACTAGCCCAAAAGGCCCAAAACAATAAATTTGCAAAGAGTAGGTTGAGAAAACTAGGTGAAAATGAATTGGACCGTAGATAAGATGGGTTTACAAAAAGAACAATAAAATGAACAAGTCCAACTTCAAATAACAGTCCTCGGCAAATATCCGAGGAGGTCAATTTTTATATATTGCTCATCACTTAATTACAAGTTTGGTTTTCTTCTAGCTACAATGATTCTCTCTTGATTTTCTTCTCCATTGGGGGGTTTCTTTACACTATATAGTTCTTTTTGGATCAACTTGATCCTACACTTGTTGATCATCTGAGCCCTCACTTGAGTGCCCATCCCATCAGACTTCCTCTTTGGTCTTCTGTGAGTTGTGGTAGCCAAGACAACACTATTCAGGAGTCTTCTCCACATAAATGCGGCTAGAAGAGTAAATGCAGCACATTTAATGCAGTGGCAGCAACTTTTTTTTAGATATTTGTTTTGGGTTTCTTTCCTTTTCGTATACTCATGGGACATGTTCCTATAAATGGGACTTCCTCAAAGATCATTTCCATCGTCGGAGTACACCCTGAACAGTATTCATCATATCCGAGGAGAAGTATCTCCTCAGATTTCCTTTCACTCACTTTATATTTATCAGCCCCAAGGCTTGGATTCTTCATAACTATTTACCTCTTTTAGGACATATGCTTGTCTTTGGATGAGGCCTAGGCCCAACATACGATTTTGAGCCTTTATCCCTACAATAGCCCCTCAAAATTCCAATTTTTCCTTTTTTTTGACGAGAAAAAGTGGGGTTTTGATTCTTAAGGGGTGAACCCATTTATTTCTTTGGTTCACACGTGCAAATTTATTGTCTTGCACGTCTTATGATTGCAACTGGCACTTCGGAATCCGCAAAGTGTCACTAATTACTCTAGGCGACGCTATGTCTCTTCCATCTAACGGTGAGAAAAAATCAAACGGTGAGCATGTTCTCTTGAATTTTGAGTGGGATAACTCCCACTCAATTACATCCCTTATAAATAGCCCCCCGGGGAAATCATTTCTCCCCATTTTTCAAATCTTCAAGCTCTCAAGAAACCTCAAACACTCCTCTTCTTAAGATTTCCTAAGTGCTCCAACTTCTCAAGCCACTTTTCATTTCAACAAAACCTGCTTTATCCTTTTAAGAGTCTGAAGGTTAGTATTCCTGCTTCTCGTAAGTTTTTGACACGCAAGTTTGTTTTCTGTACTTAATTTTCTCCTCGGCCAAGCCCCTCGGCCTTGTAGATCTTATTTCTTGGTTTGCCGATTGACTTACCTCCCTTTAACTAGTTCGTATGGGTAGATTTAAGGATTTAGTGGACTCCCCTTCAAAAATAGAAATTTTTAAAGACAAGTAACAAATTCCGCAGGAAGTAGGACTGCGATACTGCCATCCAGACCGAATAGATTTTGACAGGGAGGAAGGGGAAGTTGTCATTCCTGTAATAGCCTTTATAGAGGCAGGAATGATGCTCCCTATGGGTAGGATAACCCGTGATTACCTTTTTCACCATAGGCTGTGCCTTCATCAGTGTGCACCCAATGTCTTTAGGATTCTAGGTTGTATCAATGCTCTAGATAAGCATCTAGGTCTGGGGCTTACTTAGCAGGATGTGGTACACCTGTACGAGGGCCACTCACAAACTGATGGGGGATATTACCTCAAGTCCAGATCGCCTATCGTTAGGCTCATTTCCTACCTTCCTAGATCGAATAAAAACATGAAAGACGACTACCTAATAGCCTCTAGAGCGTGGCATGACGGCGTTCACTGCCTTGTCAAAGAGGGGGACCCAGGTGGGAAACCTTAGAGTTAGGTTCCTTAGCTAGAGTTTTAGATTCTTTAGCACTAACCGTGTCGTCATTTCCTTTTTTTTTTTTTTTTTTTTTTTTTTTTTTTTTTTTATCTTTTGACGATGGACTCTAATTTTCTAACCATATTTTCTTCTCGACTGTTTGCAGATAAGAACCTAGTAGCTCCTCGGCTCAGCCACACCAACATCCCAGCCCTCAATTATCTGCTCCGGTCAGAAATTTTTGTGAACGAGGATGGGCAACTGCGAGCTGTCCACAAGATCTTGGACTTCGAGCCCATCTCGAGGTCATTTCAAGAGATTGGCAACAGCATAAGAGCTGGTGATCCTCGGATTAGAAGGATTGACGTATCGAGACCAGATTTTCTCGCTCCACACGATCTTCCCCCGGTTGTGCTGCCAATCCACTAGAACGTTCCACCACTTGCAATTCCTTTACAACAAATTCCACTCGGAGTTGTAGAGGTAGCCGAGGAGGATATCACCTCATCACGTTTATCTTTAGAAGAGGAGATAGACCGATTTCGGTTTGAAAAAGAAGAGAATCCGATACCAGCGCCGGCTGAAACTTTCAACGTCGAGGATGAGACCGACAATCACTTAAGTGTTCACGCCCCTGTCCCTATAATTAATTGTCCGAGCACCACCTCTGAAGAAGAAGAAATGGCATCAAACCAAAAGGGCAAGGGGTTGAGAGAACTCATGGCCACGAGGAACCAAGGAGGAACTTCCAAGGAAGTCCCTAAGTCCAAAGTTCCTCCTACACTCCCTCTTCCTCCTCTACCCTCCACCTACCTTGGTTTGAAGGTCAACCCAGACTTAAAGAAAAAAAGGCCGATTAACAACCTTGAAGAAGGGGAGGTGGGTCATCAGAAAGGGACCAAACAATAGAAGGTGTCCAAAGATCCTCGGGACAAGAAGTCCTCCTCCGCGGATAGTAAGGAGGAGCCAAATAGGGCTGAGGTGCGCCTTTCACAGAATGCTTGGTCTCCTCGGCTCGAAGTTGACGGGGTCCCCATCTCTTGGGATGCCTCTATTCGGGAATATCGAAGAGGACAAGGTGCACACATAGCTGAGACTTTGGAGCTGTCGATCCTTTTGCCCAAGGATATGGAGGCCGTGAGGAAATTGAGCCAGCAAGACCTCTTTCTATCCCTAAAAAGGGATCTCGCTATGGTAGGTTTACACTTGCACATTTTTTACTCATCTGATTGTTCACAATTTCCTATCTCTAACAAGACGTTATGTTGTTCTTGTGCACGTCACCCAGGAGGTCTTTGTGGCTAAGGAGTGGGTAAGAGAGGCTTAGAATGGTGCTAGGCACAAATTTAACCTCCGCCTCGAAGTTGAGAAGGCCTTGGGGGCTGGGAAGGCGGAGAATAAAGAGCTGCTCTCCAAGTTGGTTGCTGAGGAACGGGAGAGAAAAAGTGCTCAAGTAGGTCTAAAGAATGCCGAGACACAAGCTGAGGACCAGTGCAAATTGCTCTATCAAACTGAGTTAGAGCTAGCCACTTCCAGGCAGTTTGTACTGGATCTGAAGGCTCAACTGCAGAAGGCCTTGGATGCAGCTCAGTTGGCTAAGGGGGCAGCCGAGGCTAAGAAGCGAGCCTCTAACCTGCTCGGCTTTGAAGAAATGCAGGTCAGACTTACTGAGGAGCTGTCCGAAGTTTGTAGGGATTACTGCAACGCAACATGGGATGAAGCCCTAAACGTTGCAGGTGTCCCTATGGACTTAGCCTTGAGGTAGTTTGGAAGTATATATTATCATCCAGACATCCGCAAAATTTCAGATGCCATCTCCTCAAAAGTCCCTGATGCTACTAAGGCCAAGGATGCTGAGGTCCAGATTGTAAACACTAACCCTAAAACCATAGATACCACTGCTGAGTCAAAGGAAGCAGAAGCCAAGACCAAGGAAGATGATCCCAAGGCCAAGGACGCTCCTACTTCTCAGTCAAGCCAGAAAGAGGACCCTCCTGCTCCCGAGACCAAGGCTTAGAACTTAGGGTTTGCATTCCTATTTTCTTTCTCTTTTTTTTTTTTTTTTTAGTTTGTAATATAAGTTTCTTCTTATTAATGAAAAAATCACTCTCTTTTATTTTATCTTCGTGGTTATTATTCCTTTGTTAATATACCTATGTTACACCACAGCTTATCTAACTAAATTGAACATGTATGCCAACAACCAAAAGAACTGTCCTATATATGTGTTAAGGATAAAATCTGTTATAAAGAATAACTTGTAACACTTGATTTGGGCTAACACCCAATAACACCTGTTAATACCTATGGCTTTTAGTCCAAGGGACTATTCATGATTCATACTTTTGCTAAATATTCAGAAAGTGTATATAGTGTTAACATTTAATGAGACAAAAATAAAGTGTTAACCTTCCTAATATAAATGGTCTGAAGATCAAGACAAAGGGTCTGATTGACACTTAGATGAGTTTCATAAAGTATTAATTTTTCCAAAGCAGATGGTCCGAGGAACCAGACTTAGCTTAGGGTTTAATACTTAAGAGCAATGATAGGAAGATGTCAATTTTTCCAAGGTATGTGGTCTGAGGGGCCAGGCATGACTAATGATCTGTTTGACACTTAGATAAGTTTTATAAAATATTAATTTTTTCAAAGCAGATGGTTCGAGGAACCAGACTTAGCTTAGGATTTGTTTAATACTTAAGAGCAATGATAGGAAGATGTCAATTTTTCCAAGGTATGTGGTCCGAGGGGCTAGGCATGACCAAGGGTCTGTTTGACACTTAGATAAGTTTTATAAAGTATTAATTTTTCTAAAACAGATGGTCCGAAGAGCCAGACTTAGCTTAGGATCTGTTTAATACTTAGAAAAATTTCATGCAGTATTAATTTTTCCAAAGCAGATGGTCCGAGGGGCCAGACGTAGCTAAGGGTCAGTTTAATACTTAGCAAAATGATAGGAAGATGTCAATTTTTCTAAGGTATGTGGTCCGAGGAACCAGGCATGACCAAAGGTCTGTTTGACACTTGCAATTTTAGAGTAATTAAACATCATACACAATGCAATGCAATGAATACGAATATGATAAAGTATATTCTTATTAATAATAATACTTTTTCAGGTTATTTACATTCCAAGGATGTGGTACTACCTTATCCTTTAAATCCTCCAGGTAGTATGCACCTATTCCTGCCATAGATGTAATACGGTACGGTCCTTCTCAATTGGGTCCCAATTTTCTCCAGGCTGAGTTCTTTGCAGAATCAACCACTTTTCTCAGTACCAAATCTCCAGGGGCCAAAAGCCTTAATTTCACGTTGACATCATACCCTTGTTTAAGTTTATGCTGATAGTAGGCCAATTGGTCTATGGCATTTTCTCTTCGTTCTTCAATTAAGTCCAAACTTTTCTCTAGTAAGTCGTCGTTGCTGCTCGGAGTGAAAGAGCTCGCTCTTAATGTAGTAAATCCAGTTCCAATGGGATAACAGCCTCGGCTCCATAAGTCATTGAGAAAGGAGTTTCTCCAGTAGACCTCCGACGTGTAGTCCGATAAGTCCACAGAACATGTGGTAGTTCCTCTATCCATCTTCCTTTGGAATCATCCAATCTCTTCTTGAGCCCACTTACTATGACCTTATTTACAGCTTCAGCTTGCCCATTTCCCTGTTGATAGGCTGTGGTCAAATACCTATTAGTTATTCATAGCTCGCAGCAATATCTCCGGAAAGATTTGCTGTCAAATTGAAGGCCATTATCCGAAACTAGGGTGTGAGGGACTCCGAATCGTGTGACAATGTTTTTTTAAATAAATTTCATTACATCCACATTTCGGATGTTAGCCAGTGGTTCTGCTTCAACCCATTTAATGAAATAATCTGTGCTGACCAATAAATACTTCTTGTTTCTTGCTGCTTTAGGGAAAGGTCTCACAATGTCCAAACCCCATTGAGCAAAAGGCCAAGGGCTGGACAGAGGATTGAGGACTCCTCCTGGCTGATGGATATTTGGTACAAATCTCTGGCACTGATCACACATTTTTTAATATACTCTTGGGCTTCTCTCTGCATATTGGGCCACCAATATCCTTGAGTGAGAGCTCTATGGGATAAAGACCTCCCACCTGTGTAGCTTCCACAAATTCCCTTATATAATTCTTCCAAGAGAATTTCAACTACTTCAAGATGTATGCATAATAGATATAGCTCGAAAAAAGATCTCATCTACAGTTTCTGATCCTTGGATAGCCAGAACCGAGGAGCCTTCTTTCGTATCTTATCTACTTCCAATTTGGTCTCAGGTAGAACATCATCTTTGTGGAAATGTAAGATAGGATCCATTCAGTTAGGACCTACCCTTATCTGATGAATGGATAACACTTATTTTCTTGACCCAAAGGGCTTAATAAAATCTTCAACTAGAATTATTCTCGATAGACTCTGTGCCGAGGAGGTTGCTAACGTTGCAAGTGAGTCTGCATGCGTATTTCTACTTCTAGGAATTTGCAATAAATTAAAAGATTTAAACTCAGGCTGTAAATGTCTAACTTGGCTTAAATATTCTTGCATTCTGGGATCCCTAGCTTCTAACTCTCCTCGGACTTAACCCACCACCAGTCTTGAATCCGAGAAAATTTTTATAGTCCTTCCACTCATCCTTTGGACCATAGTCATTCCTGCTAACAAAGCTTCATACTCAGCTTCATTATTCGTGGTCGAGAAGCCGAGCCTTAAAGACTTTTCCATTGTGATGCTTTCAGGGGACACCAGAACTAGCCCTAATCTAGATCGAGATTTGAAGCGCCATCAATGTAGACCTTCTAGGACGATGCTTCTTGCACAGAGATTACTCCAACTGAATTTCCATCCATGTTTCTTTCCTTCATTGCTTCTTCTACTAGGGTCTCAGCAAACTCACCCACAAAGTCGGCCAGGACCTGTCCCTTGACAGAAGTACGTGGCATGTACTTGATATCATAAGCCCCCAGCCTTGTTCCCCATTTTGCAATCCTTCCCGTATAATCAGGACTTCGAAGCAGAGCCCTGAGTGGCAGTTGGGTCTGGACAACGACAGTGTGTGACTAGAAATAATGGGGTAGCCTGCGGTGGCATCTACCACTGCCAGAATAACCTTCTCAAGTGGCGTATATTGAACCTCAGCCTTATGCAAGGACTTCCTCACATAATACACAGGCTTTTGTACACCATTGTCAACTCTTATTAGCACCAAGCTTACCGCATGGGCAGCCACTGCAATATAAGCAAATAAGACCTCATTCTTATCGGGTCTAGACATGATAGATGGCTGAGAAAGATATTCCTTCAACTGTTGCAATGCCAAGGCACATTTCTCGGTCCACTCAAAACCCTTCCATTTATTCAACAATTAGTAGAAAGGTCTACACCTATCTGCTGACTGGGATATGAATCGATTCAAGGCGGCGATCATCCCCGTTAACCTCTGTACTTCTTTGGGATACCGAGGTGGTTGCAAATTATTAATTGCCTTGATTTGGTCTGGATTGACCTCAATTCCACAGTGAGTGATCATGTAGCCGAGAAATTTTCTTGAACCTATGCCAAATGAACACTTGGAAGCATTAAGCTGCAACTTGTGCCCCTTTAAGATTTCAAAAATGTTTCCAAGGTCATTAACGTGCTCGGCTTCCTTCTTACTCTTGACCACCATGTCATCAATGTAAATCTCGATGTTTTTTCCCAATTGTGCCTCAAACATTCTCATCATCATTCTCTAGTAGGTAGACCTCGCATTCTTACGCCCAAATGGCATCACCTTGTAATGGTAATTCCCGGTAGGAGTGACAAAAGCTGTCTTTTCCTGATCCTCCAAGGCCAGAGGTATTTGGTTATAGCCTTGGAAAGCATCCATAAAGCTCATCAGGGGATGTCCCATGGTTGCATTAACCAATTAATCAATCCGAGGCATAGGAAAGGGGTCCTTTGGGCAGGCTTTATTTAAATCCATGAAGTCCATGCATACTTGCCACTTTCCATTCTTCTTCTTCACCACCACAGTATTAGCCAGCCATTCAGGATAAAATACCTCCTTAATAGCCCCGGCCCTTTTAAGCTTTATCACTTTTTCCTTCACAGCATCAGAGTGATCTTTTGAAGAGTGCCGAGGTTGCTGCTTTCTAGGGATGATAGACGGGTTGACGTTTAGGTGGTGGCAGATAAAATTTGGATCTACCCTAAGAGCCTTATAGGCATTCCAAGCAACAACATTGATGTTCTCTTTGAGAAACTTCACCAATCCTTGCCTATCCCGAAGAGGCAGTTGAGTTCCGATTTGGAAATACTTCTCCGGATCATCCCCTATAACAACCTTCTCCAAATCTTCACACTTCTTATCCTCGGCCATGATTCTACGTTGTAGGGCCTCAGATTTTAACTGTTATAAACCACTATTCACCTGCGCCGAGGAATTAGCCCTAGACTGGTGGTTGATGGCAGCCACTAAGCACTGTCTGGCCATAGACTGACTCCCAACGAGCTCTTCAATCTGATCCTCAGCTAGATACTTTACCTTGAGATGGAGAGTGGATGGGACAGCTCCTAGGGCATAAAGCCAAGGCCGGGCCAAGATGGCTGTGTATGGAGAGAAAGCATCCACCACTATAAAATCTACTTCTACCACATCTGAACCGGCCTGCATTGGCAACCTAGTCTGTCCCTTTGGAACAACAACCTTCCCATTGAAGCCCACTAAAGGGGAGTCATAACTAGTTAGATCCTCCACTTTCAGGTTAAGCCCCTTATACAAATCCGGATACATGATTTCAGCTCCACTACCTTGATCCACCAATACCCTTTTCACATCATACCCTCCAATCCTAAGGGTTATCACTAGGGCATCGTCATGTGGTTGTACGGTCCCGAGTTTATCCTCGTCCGAGAAGCTCAAAGTCGGTGGTATGCCCATCCTAACCCTCTTCGGCTCATGTCTCGAGTCCTCGGTAGATGATCTGGCCACCGTCATCACTCTGGATGGACAAGATTCTGTCCTTCTTGGCGCGGTAAGGATAACATGGATGGTGCCTAAAGGAGGCCTTGAATACGTACCGCCTTGAACCCCTGAACCCACTTAACCTTCCTGCCCGCTGGTTGATTCAAAAACTGCTTTAATTTGCCATCTCGGATCAGTTGCTAAAGTTAACTCCACAAAGTTCTACAATCCTCAGTTGTATGCCTTCTCTCTCGGAGGTATTGACAGTGAAGGCTTTGATTGCGCTTCGAAAGATCTCCACTCATTTTGTTTGGCCACCTGAAGTATGGCTCATTCTTGATCTTTTCCAGGACCTGATGCACTGGTTCTCGGAACACAGTACCAACAACTTGGGTAGCTCCGGATCCAGACTCCCTTCGGAATTCCCTTCGCGGCCAGTTGTTGCCATAACGATCCGACCTGAAATCCCTCATCTCCTGAGGGATAACTGTGATGTCCCAATTTGATTGATTGTGTGATGTGTGTGGGTGTGTGATGAGTCCCACATCGGGTATTTACTGGGTAGATCTGGGCTTTATTAACAACTACAAGGAGCCTCAATTGTGACTAGTCCTTTTGAGGTATAGCGTAGATGTGACTAGCGCTTTTCCTTGGGTCGTTACATATGGTATCAGAGTTGGACCGGTAACCCTGTGTGGGCTCGGAGACACTACCCCACAAAGTGGGCCCTAACGAGGACGTTAGGGATTTAAGTGGGGGAGATTATGATGTCCCAATTTGATTGATTGTGTGATGTGTGTGGCTGTGTGATGAGTCCCACATCGGGAATTTACTGGGTAGATCTGGGCTTTATTAACAACTACAAGGAGCCTCAATTGTGACTAGTCATTGTAATGTCCCAATTTGATTGATTGTGTGATGTGTATAGGTGTGTGATGAGTCCCACATCGAGTATTTACTGGGTAGATCTGGGCTTTATTAACAACTACAAGGAGCCTCAATAGTGACTAGTCCTTTTGAGGTATAGCGCAGATGTGGCTAGCGCTTTTCCTTGGGTCGTTACATATGGTATCAGAGCCGGCCCGGTAACCCCATGTGGGCTCGGAGACACTACCCCACAAAGTGGGCCCTAACGAGGACGTTAGGGATTTAAGTGAGGGAGATTGTAATGTCCCAATTTGATTGATTGTGTGATGTGTGTGGGTGTGTGATGAGTCCCACATCGGGTATTTATTGGGTAGATCTGGGCTTTATTAACAACTATAAGGAGCCTCAATAGTGACTAGTTCTTTTGAGGTATAGCGCAGATGTGGCTAGCGCTTTTCCTTGGGACGTTACAATAACCTTGCCCTTCCCCTTCCTTTGCTGCTGGTCCTCTTCAACCCTTTTATACTTGTTAATCCTATCCATGAGGTGGCATACGCTGGTAACGGGTTTCCCTGTTAGGGACCTCCTTAAGCCGTGTTGGGTGGGTAGGCCAACCATGAAGGTTCTGACGGCCACATCATCAAAATCACCCTCTATTTCATTGAACATCTCCCAATATTTATCCGAGTAAGTTTTCAAAGTCTCTCCTTCTTTCATGGACAAGGACAGCAAGGAATCTAAAGGCCAGGGAACTCGATTACATGTGATAAAACGGGACCCAAACGCTTGAGTGAGCTCTTTGAAAGAGTCAATGGAACCCGCCTTTAGACCATCAAACCACCTCATTGCCACAGGCCCCAAACTAAACGGAAACACCTTGCACATCAAGGACTCGTTCTTAGAGTGCACTGCTATTCTCTGATTGAAATGGCTAACATGTTCAACAGGGTCTGTACGGCTGTTGTAGATGGTGAATGTGGGCTGAGTGAATCGTCAATCTTGCGCGTAAAGGGAGACTTAGAGATTCGGTTAAGCGCCTTACTCATAGCGTCATTTCCCAGGTCCCTGGAGGATGAAATTTTATTCCTTCGCTTATGATAATGAGTTTCATCATATGAGAAAGTCTCACTAGGAGGCGTTTTTGACCTGTGTCTGTAATCATCATCCTTTTCACCGTCGGAAGAAAGGTCAGAGACGGAAGGACTTCGCCTTCTCCGTTCATGACATAACTTTCTTTTTAAGTGGTCAATCTCCCTCTGCATGTCCTTGGCACTCCTATCACGAGAGTTGTGGTTATCGCCCCTAGAACGGCTCTCACTGGAACGGGTAGTATGTACACTTCCCTCTCGAACACGGTCTTCATGTTGAGACCCCATGGACTCCAACTGATGTGTACCAGAACGTACCATGACTTTAAGTCGAACTCCCTGTCACCACAGTAATTCCCACAGACGGCGCCAATTGTAAGGACACAGATTTGGGGGCGTGGCCCCATTGATGGAAGAATTAGCCAAAAAGGCCCAAAACAATAAATTTGTAGAGAGTAGGTTGAGAAAACTGGGTGAAAATGAATTGGACCGTAGATAAGATGAGTTTACAATAAGGATAATAAAATAAACAAGTCCAACTTCAAATAACAGTCCTCGGCAAATATTCGAGGAGGTCAATTCTTATATATTGCTCATCACTTAATTACAAGTCTGGTTTTCTACTAGCTATAGTGATTCTCTCTTGATTTTCTTCTCCATTCTTGTGGGGGGTTTCTTTACATTATAAAGTTCCTTTTGAATCATTTTTATCCTACACTTGTCGATCATCTGAGCCCTCACTTGAGTGTCCATCCCATTAGACTTCCTCTTTGGTCTTCTGTGAGTTGCGGTAGCCAAGACAACACTATTTAGGAGTCTTCTCCACATAAATGCGGCCAGAAGAGTAGATGTAGCACATTTAATGCAGTGGCAGCAACTTTTCTTTAGATATTTGTTTTGGGTTTCTTTCCTTTTCGTATACTCATGGGACACGTTCCTATGATTGGGACTTCCTCAAATATCATTTCCATTGTCGGAGTACACCCTGAACAGTATTCATAATATCCAAAGAAAAGTATCTCCTCGGATTTCCTTTCACTCACTTTATATCTATCAACCCCAAGGCTGGGATTCTTCATAACTATTTACCTTTTCTCGGATATATGCTCGTCCTCGGATGAGGCCCAGGCCCAATATATGACTTTGGGCCTTTACCCATATAGGAACTTAAGGAACAATACCTAAATACTGTACCTAAGTCTTGCCCCCTTTTTTTTATATAAATTTATTTTATCAAATCCTCTATGTGCCAGTGCTCATAAATGATTTCCTTTTACTAAGATAATGAAATGAGAGTTTGAGATTTGAGGCTTGGTATTTGGTTGTGAAAATGTAATTGAGGAAGTGTTTGGGAGGTTACTTGAATTTTTGTAATTTTAAGATATGAAAGTATTTTATACTTTAAATTTAAATTTATAAATTTCAAACTTCAAAATCATTTAATCAATTTAAAAAATAAAGTTTACAAATAATATAATATGGTAGTCTCCTACAAATGTCAAAAAACTTGACTATTCTAACCTCATAAATTAAGATTAGTAGAGCAATTTCACTTAATATTCAGAAACCAATTCAATGAATTTTTTTATATATAAAATATCAATTGATAAAATTGAGTTTCAAAGCATTCTGTAATATTTTGGTAAAACATAAATATTATACAATAAAACAAGTATTATAAATAGGTCTTAAAAAAACATAAAAAATTATTTTAAATGAATTTGAAAGGATCCACGCATCGCACGTGAAATTATGTAGTTTTATTTAAATTCTCTTATCAAACACGCACTAAGTGCATAATGAAAAGAAAGTGCAGCTATGTAGTCAAATTAAACTAATAATATCATGTGGGTTCCCGTTAACTCATTTGGTAAAATCTTGGGTTGATGATAAAGAGTTATCATTATCATTAGAAATGGACATTATAGGTTAAAACTCTCTGAAAAAAAATAAAAACTAATAATATCCTAATATTTAAAAATAAAAATCAAACATTTCAAATAAATCCGTGCATTTTTATTTTTTTCCCTCTAAAATTCTGTTTTTTTTATTTTTGGTGTAAATCTAGTTTTTTGTTTATTTATTTATTTTTTCTATATCAATTCAAAATTTTGGACGGTTCATTGGTTTGTGACCATTCTTTTTTTTTGGTAGAGAAAAACTGATTTGTCATATGTGACCATTCAATCTAACCATCCCCTTACCCTTTAAAAACGAAAAAAAAAAAAAAACTGATTTATATGATCAGTTCATCCTTTAGATCAAATTCAAATTGAAAGTGAGCTCCAATGCAAACTTTGTGGTCAATAAATAACTAATAGAGGGTTGATCATCTTGTTTGTAATAGATCAAGATATGCATTAGTCTGGATCCCTTTACCAATACTTCATATGATTTTGAGATAAATATTCTAAGTTATACACGAAAAATTAAACAGGCATTAGTGCATTACAAGCTAGCAGTTTTGGTTGGTGCCAAGAAAATTTCTTATTTAATCGCTTTCTACATTAGGTACTGCCTACTGAGAATAGACTCATCAGGGGAGGGTGTTGATTGAGCAAAGCTTTGTCTCTCTGAAATTAATTGTAAAAATATAAGATTGCAAATGACATATATGGATGACGATTTTTTGGCAGAACTTGTGGACATGGCGCCAGAAAAGATGGGAACGAATAAATAACCATATACTAGATTCACAATTTAATAATTAAACTCTTTTTTTAATTAATTTATTGAAACCTTATCGATTTGAATAATGACATTAGTAATAAAAATTGCAATTGGGAATATAGAATTGTGGAATGGAGAGTGTTTTGGGGACCATATGAATATCAGAACATATATAATCAACCTTTTAATAGTGGCAATTTGATGGGGGTTAGGATAACATTCTAATTTCTAAGTAATCTATATATATAATAATAGGTAAAGTAGAGAGAAAATCTAATTAAATTTCAAATTAGAATTCAATTAGTATCTAATTTTATGCCACGTGTCTCATTTAATCTAAATTTTAGAATTTTGTGCCAAGTGAGTTAATTTATTTAGGTAAAAATTGAATTTCAATTAGAGTTTAATTTTACGCTATGTTTCCCATATAATCTAAATTTTTAAAATTTCTGTACCAAATTAGTTAATTTAATGTAGAAAACGAGGAGTTCAATATAATAAACTATAAAAAACATAATCATATAACTAAAATAATTCAAATTTATAAGTCATATATATTAATAGCTAAAGCAAAGAGAAAATTTAATTAAATTCTAAATTGGAGTCTAATTTTGTGTCACGTGTCATTTAATTTTTAAATTTTTGTGTCAAATGAATTATTGGGTGCAAAAATCAAAAGGTCTAAATTCAATTAGATTTTAGATTGAATTTTAATTGGAGTTCAATTTTGCGTCATGTATCTTATCTAATTTGTTAATTTTTTTGGCAAGTAAATTATTGGGGGCAAAAACCGAAGAGTCTAGATCCAATTAAATTTCAATATATATATATATATATTTTATATGTAATTGTAATTGTATTTAAATGGACCCGTGCATATGCACGGGATTACACACTAGTATTATATAATAATAATTAACATTGATAGATAAATTAGAAGTAACACATTCTCAAAAAAAAAAAAAAAAAAAAAAGAAGTAACAGACACCATTTACACTCATATTTAAGTATAAATAAATATACTATATTTTTTCAAGTTAAGTTTGAGATTCTATTAATTAATTTTTCTCTTTTAATCGATTATTATAAAAAGATATTAAATAAGGATTCGATTTTGCTCAATTCGTTAAATCTTTTATTGTCAATAAATGATATAAGCATGAATCTTGTTTACACTTTACACTAAAAGAAATCTATTTGTATCTTAGCCTGAAGGTATATAAAAAAAAAAAATCATAAAAAGAATGTGATAAATTTAAATTTTATTGTATCTATATTAAATAGCATCAAATAATCTAGTCACTATAGAGTTTTTTTTTTTTTTTTTTTTGAGAAACTAGTCACTATAGAGTTAAAACTTAAAACTACCAAAAGTACCAAACTTGGGTTTTGATTTGATATATTATTCATATCACACATCCCCACAACATGTGCAATACCCCAACTTATTCCACTTAATATGGAGTATAGACTATTTCAACTTTGATTTTGATTTGTGTCTTATACATGTCACATGTTCTAACTACTTATTTAACACTCTAACTTAGCTCTATACACAAAAAGTGAAACATTTTTTTTTCATTTGATTGTGTCTTGTATATGTCACACATCTACTTGAGAGTGTTATATACCCTAACTACGTATGTAACACTGCAGTCTGCAACCTATTCCAATTAATATTAAGTTGAAAGTTGAAACTATCCAAACTTCGATTTTAATTTGTACCTTATACATGCCACACAATCCAACTACTTATGTAACACTCTAGCTTACTAGCTCATACTAAAGGGCTTAAAAAGTGAGCCATACGACTAGAAGTGGCCCATGGTGCTGAAAGTTCAATGCTTAACGTATCTGAATTCTTCTAATCTTCAAAATCAACAATTCATAATATATATATTAACGGGTATGGTAGGATTTTTTTTTTTTTTTTGAGTAAACAGTAATACATATTAGAATAGACAAGAAAATAATAATACTAGTATTTTAAACTGGATTTATAATATATTATATAACTACAGTAAAATTACAAAATGATATAACCTTTGTAGTTGTAGATTAGAGTTATAAACAGTGGACACTAAACACGCACAACCAATATAGGATAAACATTTTTTTTTTTTGTGTAAACAGTAATGCATATTAGAACAATAGTAATACTAGCGTTTTAAACTAGATTTATAATACATTACATAACGTATACTTTTTGCTCCATTTGGAGACCAAGATGACAAGATCCCAATTGATTTTTATATCCCACCGCATAGTGGCCGAATCAATGAGGTCCCTTACATATAAATTATGCCAAGGCTCTTCTAGAAACACTGGCTTATGAGATTATGAGTTGAAACTTCAATAGTTCTCCCACCGTCCACCCTCCACATTGACCCTTCCTTTATGATGTCCCCTGCTGCCAACAAGCTACGCCACACATATAAAGGATTATTGCCAAGACAAGCATCCATAAAGATCATGTAGGAAAGTACGGACACTTGTACACCCAATAGAATAGCGAATGAGTGTTTTGAATTAGTCGCCACGCTTGTTAGCTAGTAAAGCTAAATTAAACGCTTGAATATCTCGGAAGCCCATACTCCCATTGATTTTTGATATAGTTAGAATTCAAACTTAGATTTCTTAGCTAGGATTCCCTTATTTTAACTGAATTTTTATGTGGTTCAAAAATACCCTCATTAATGATGTGTAACTTCATTTAGAAATAAGGTCATAAATGTCAAATAACAAATTTCATTTTGAATTCAAAAATAAAATTCCTAAAATTTAGGATTTATTTTCTCTTCACATTCAAAAAAGAAATTACAATTATTACTTATCTCTAAAGTTTATCATTTTTATTTTTTTGAAAAATAAAAAAAATATTTCTAAATTATAATAGATGCAAATTATTAACCTTTACCCAAAAAAATATTTTTTAAAAATATTTTTTATATTCTACTTTATCAAGACTCATCGGTTTCTACTTTAAAAATATTTTTTATATTCTACTTTATCAAGATTCAAGACTCATCTATTTCTTTTATGATACTGGACCCAAAAAAATAAGCCTTATCGCACGCGCAAAGTGCGTGTGATGAGACTAATCTGACAATAATAGATATCAATTTAGTTAATAGAAATTCATAACCTTTTTTTTTTATATATATATAGAAGAAAACTCTTAACAATTTAGGTGTAGTTATGCAAAAAGTTGAAATTGTACTAAAAGAGTAATTAGCCACTACGAACATGGTCCATTCTAATTGATCGGTCCAATAATTATATGCTATGTGCACAATGTTTTGTTAGTTGCCTTAAAAGAATTAAGGCCTCTAATTTGATAAAATGATCTATTTTGAGTCAGTCCAGACCTCTACAATAAAATTCCACCCAATAATAATATATTTAAGCATGCTTTGTTATTCAATATCAAGCCATATAAATACTAAATAGACAGATTTTACAAAATAAAGATAACATTTAAATTTTAAAAAATTTTAATCTCTATCTACTATTTATTCCCACTCTTATCTATTTACCCAACTAAAACGATAAGAAGACATAAGGATAAAGGCACATAATATTATCTTCTTTTTTTCTTTTTCTTTTTTTAATTTTTTGTAGAAACAAACTAACAGCTAAATACACACATACACTTTAATTACACTCTCTCACCAAATTTAAACACATTACTTAATCCAAAGTACTAGTATAAAAGGGCCTCATATTATCTTTTATATATATATATATATATATATACATATATATACCAGCCTCATCACATGCATTTCGCATGTGCGATGAGGCTTTTTATTTTTTTATTTTTTGGGTTTATATGTTTTACTCATGACCATTTTATTTTAAGAAAAAGTTGTATTAGTACTTGACTACTAATATGAGAAAGAAATGTAGAGATGGGAAAAAGAAAAGCAATAGGGTACGTTTGTGGGAAAAAAAATAGTTTTATTTATTTTAATTTTTTTTTACTAAAAGAAGAAGTTGTATTAGTACTTGAGAACTAAAGTGAGAGAGAAATGTGAAAGTGGGAGAAAAAACTGTTTATTTATTTATTTATTTTATTTTTTAATTTATTTATAATTTAGCTAAAATTAGGACTTTTTAAACTACTTATTTTACATGTTTAATTGTATGATTTAAGTCTTAGAAACGAATGAATTTGAGATTATTTTGGACATCTAAATTGAGGATCTCAAATAGGAGAAGCCCTTTATGTGGCGTTTGGTACGAGGGAATCCACATTACTCCCGACATCCAGATTCCTAGGAATGTAATTCGAATTTAGCTATTCCTATGTTTGGTTTCATTGGGAGGTTCCTAGGAATGTGAGATGATAATGTTTGGTGTATTCTCAGGAATCTTAAATGAATTATTTATTTTTCCCATTCTATTCTTAAATTTGAATGTGAACTACCAACTCTTAAAAAAAAAAAAACTTCCTTTAAAAAAAAAATATAAACTATTAATTAGTTCTTTAAAAAAATATCTTCTTTTAAATAAATTAATAATTTGTTGAACAACACACACACAACAGTAAAAGTGAATATCTGGCAATACTGATAACTTGTTTTATATTTTATCTTAATTGCTTAAATGATAAGGAAAAAAGGGTTAAAATTGTCAATTTATAAAAAATACAATTTTCTCTAAGATTGGGAATCTGGATACTCACCTGTTTTAAAGGAAATCCACATTCCTATTGAGAGGGGTTTAAGGGGGGAATTTAGATTCCCCTAGCATCTGATTCCCTGGCGTAATTTGCAACCAAACATGAGAATTTTTAAACATTCCTGGGAATCCTAAAATATTACCCCGTACCAAATGCCACATTAAACTTCTCCTTAAATAGTAGTCTAAAGGGAAAAAAAAACCTCATCCTCAGACCAGTGTCTCAGGCTCTCAGCGAGTAGCATCTCTGCAGCTCTGCCTCAGACTTAGCAACAGCAATAGAGCAACTTGGCAATGGCAAGACCACGCCCCTGGTCCCAGAGCACATTGGTTGATCGGCAATGGCGAGATCGGATCGGACTTCAGAGATTGCCTTGGCCTCGAGTCCTCAACGTGCTGTCGCAGCCCTTGCCCTTCAAGGTATTTCAGTTTTCTCTCTTTTTCTCTATCTTATCTCTGCTGTGCTCTAAGAGTGAGAGCGGAGCTCTCTCTCTATTTCTCTTTGAACTGAAAAATGAGATTCTTTATCTTTGGAATTGAATAGCTTTGCCTAATGTCTAATTGCATTTATTTGACATTTTGACTTTATCGGTTTGTGAGTTTGTCGTTTTGTGTATTGTGAATGTTTTATATTCTTTAATGTTTTGTGTAATGTTGATTGACTCTTGTCTATTGAGTGGAAGGTGGATGGGGGCCATGGGGCCATGGGGTTGGATATTTGGATTGGGGAAATGGACAGGCAGAGGCAGTAAATGCATTAAAAAACTAAACAAGGCATTATAAAAGACAAACAAATTAAATTATGTTATGCAGTGGTTTGAGCCGGGTGGATAATGCACAGTGGGGTGTGTGCTACTGCGAGTGTGTGCTAATGCACAGTGGGGTGTGTGCTACTGCGAGTGTGTGCTAATGCACAGTGGGGTGTGTGACTGCTAGTAGTCAGTACAGAAAAATAATGAAACAACTAAATAACAATAATTAATAATTTTATTAATATTTCAAATGAACTTATAGTTTATTTTTTATTCTTTTGCTAGAATTATGGACAAATATTTGATAACAAAACCATGTACCCAAGATTCATCTCCTGTGCAAGATTCATTTCTTGTGCAAGATTCATCTTTACCTTCTAAGCGAATTCGTGTTGACTTTAACTTAGAAAATCTTCATTCAGATCTTGGGCTACGAGAAAAGATATCATCTTATCATCCTAATAATCATGATGAAATAAGAAGATTTTATTTACAAAAAAGGTCATTGCCAACCTGTTCTCAATGATTGCCCTTCAACAGATTTTCCTGGAAAGCCCCGTCGATTTAGATTCGATTGGTATATAAATAGAAATTGGTTGGAATATAGTATAGACAAAGATGCAGTATTTTGTTTATATTGTTACCTATTCGGGCAAGATGTTGGTAAGTAAGGAGGATGAGAGACTTTTGTAACGAAGGGATTCAAATTTTGGAATAAAAAAGATAAGTTATCATCTCATGTTGGAGGAGTTAATAGTGCTCATAACCAAGCTGTTAGGAAGAGTGAAGATCTAATGAAGGAAAAGCAACACATTCAAAGTGTTTTGGTTAAGCAATCAAATTAAGATAAAATGAATATCGGGTTCAATTAAATGCAATAGTTGATTGCATAAGATTTCTTTTATGCCAGGGGTTAGCTTTTAGTGGCCATGAAGAATCTCAAGGTTCAAGTGATAAAGGAAATTTTCTTGAGCTTTTACAATTTTTTGCGGATCACAATGAATCTATCACTTAAGTGTTGCAAAAAGCTCCAAAAAATTGCAAGCTTACCCACCATGAAATTCAAAAAGATATTGTGAATACAGTTGCACGTGAAACATCTAAAGCCATCATCAAGGATCTTGACAATGAGTTCTTTTCAATATTAGTTGATGAGTCGTGTGATATCTCAGTGAAAGAGCAAATGGCCTTCGCTCTTCGTTATGTGAACAAAAAAAAGAATTATTATAGAGTGGTTCCTTGGTATTGTACATATAGCAAGTACCACTACTTTGTCACTCAAATATGCTGTTGAATGTTTACTTTGAGAACATAATTTGAGTTTATTGAAACTACATAGGTAAGGTTATAACGGGGCTAGTAATATGCAAGGTGATATCAATGGTCTCAAAACTTTAATTTTGAAATAGAATAAGTCAGCATTTTACGTTCATTGTTTTGCTCATCAACTTCAATTAACTCTTATTGCTGTTGCTAAAAATCACATTAAAATTGTTAAATTTTTTATGTGGTTAGTAATTTAGTAACTGTTATTGGAGGCTCTTGTAAGAGACAAGATGCTCTTTGAGATGCACAATTTGTCAAAATTAAAGAAGAATTAGAAAATGGTGTACGAAGAAGTGGACAAGGTTTGAATCAAGAGGCAAATCTTAAATGTCCTGGTGATATACATTAGGAATCATATTATGAGACTATTCTCAACTTGATTTTGATGTTCTTTGCTGTTCTAGATGTACTTGAGATTATTGAAAAAGATGGCCTCTCCGACAAAAAAGTTGAAACTCGATCTATTATGAGGTCAATTCTATCTTTTGAATTTGTTTTTGCTCTACACTTGATGAAAAACATTTTAGGGATCACAAATGAGTTGTCAATAGCATTGCAAAAAAAAAAAAAAAAAAAAAAATCAAGATATAGTAAATGCTATGGATTTTGTTATAGTGTCTAAGCAACGATTGCAAGTGATGAAAGATGATGAATGCGAATGTTTATTGACTGAAGTGTCTTCATTTTGTACTACACATAATATTCCTATCTTGAACATGGATGAAATATTTGCAGTTAGTGGGAGGCCGTGACGCAACACCCAACAAAATACAAATTTACATTATTATCGTGTTGAGTTATTTTATATAGTCATAGATTTGCAACTTCAAGAGCTTAACAACTATTTTTTAGAGGTGAATATTGATTTGCAACTTTGTATGGCTTGCTTGAATCCAAGTTTTTCATTTGTGGCTTTTGATAAGGAAAAGTTGATACGTCTAGCAAAGTTTTATCTATCTGATTTTTCTGCGAAAGATATCTTGGCACTTGGTTCTCAATTTCAGGATTACTTTTTTGATATGCGCAGCAATGGCTTGTTTTAGAGTTTTAAGGAGTTTGTGAACTTGCTGAAAAGTTAGTGAAGACAGGGAAGTATGACACTTATCTATTAGTTTATTTGCTTGTGAAGTTAGTTTTGACTCTTCCTGTTGATACTGCAACAGTAAAAAGAAGTTTTTCAACAATGAAATATATAAAAATAAGAACTGCGCAATTGAATGGGAGATCAGTGGATGCATGATTGCTTGGTTATGTACATTGAAAGAAATGTAGTTTGTAGCATTGATAATGAGATTATCATGTAACTATTTCAAAATATGAAAACTCATAGAAGGAAATTGTAAACTTTATGTATTTACTTGTTTTTTTATTGTTGTTGTTGTCGCCAATATATGAATTTCTCTTTTTATTAAATTATGTAATTTATACTTTTTAAAAAACACTCTAAAAAAAATTCTTAAAACTATCGACAATTTTCAGGAGCAGAAAATTCTAGTTTCATTTCACACGCGGTATTGAAGAAGTTGAAACGTATGGCGTAGCCGTGAGGCTGTGGATAGTTTGCACGGATACAAAGCTCTTTTGATGAGGATTTAATTCATGAATTTAATGAAAAACGGTTCGGTCAATTGAACAGACAGCTGTGAGTTGACATTGGGAGCTGCATTAACTCTCTCAATAATGTCAATGAATTTACGTGGTCATACTTTGGGACAGCAAATTCTATTACCTACATATCACGTACGGATTGTATCAACTAGACTTGTACTCTTATTATCACATTAATACTTTGGGAATCCAAATTCCTTTGCCTTCCTCATGAAGTTATTCATTCTAAATACTTTGGGAATCCAAATTCCTTTGCCTTCCGTATGAAGTTATTCATTCATAGAGAGAGAGAGAGAGAGAGAGAGAGAGAGAGAGAGAGAGAGGAGGAATGTTAACCATTCGATACCTTTAGGTATCTCTAATAGAAATATATAGGGTTTAAATTTTATTCTTTCAGTTGTCAAATTATTAACAAAAAAATTACTCGATAGCTTGTTCAATTGTCAAGGGGAATGTAATTTAATATCATGACTCTAAGATGCTTGTAACTTAAGTTCTCATTAACTATAGACTGCAACAATATTTGGACAAGTTGGTATCTCCCAAGGCACTAAGTGCTTAGGGGAGTAAGAGAAGTGCGTTGGCCTAAGTTGTCAAGGCAATATATTTAGTATGTATAAAATTCTATCTCTAAAAAATTAGGAAAAAATGTTATTATTAATTAGGAGAACTAGGGTTTAAAAACCACTTTCTCCATTATTGTAACTATCAAATTATGGGGGTAAAAATGGTCAACTCGACCCACCCAATATTGACAAGAATCACTCAACACCTTGGCCTAATCGAGAAATTTTAAACATTCAATGCATTGTACATGGCACGCATTCATTGATTATGGAGATTTATTTTTTTCTTCTTGACACTTGCCCTCTCTTGCTTTTATCTTTTTTTTTTTTTTTTTGAAGCACTATCCTTATCTCATCCCTCAATATTGACAAATCACTACCCAATACTTTCCTCTCTTTCTCTCTCACATCAATATATCACGGTCAATTCTCATCATGCACTCATCCTCATGTATTTTGGTCATTTCGAAGGTTTTGAGGGATTTTTTTTTTTGGTCTTTTTGGAAGGCTCAAGAATATTTTGGTCATTTTACGAGACTTTAAGGGGTTACTTAGGTCATTTTGGAGGGTTTGAGAGTATTTTTAATCATTAAGTTGTTTTGGAAGTATTTGAGTTATTTTAGAGATTTCAAGTGTATTTAATTATGTATATGAATGTATAATTAGGTAAATGGGTAGATGTTGAGGGCTCTTTTGAGAGGTGACACGTGTCACTTAGGATGTGTTTAGATACTGTTTATTTTGTTGAAATTGAAAACTTATTACTGAAAGTACTGTAGATAAAGGTAAAAGTTAGTTGAAATAGTACAGTGGGACTCATGAATAGTAGCAAAAATAAGTTGAATAGTAAAATAATTTTAATTTTTAATTGGTTCCCAAACGCAAACGTAGCGTGCGTTTGTGAAGCGTTGGGATGAAATTTTTATGCATTTTGCGGGAAAATGGTGGTTCTCACAGCACTGTTCATGGACCACCAAACTCAACAAAACGTAGATTTTTAGGTAAATTTGGGTCCTATAACAGTGGGGTGGCAAAATTGGAAACGACTCGCGAACTCTACACGACACGACACGAAATTAGCAGGTTATGGATTAAAGCCTAATGGGTTCGTGTTGTATGCGAGTTGACATGATTGACCCGTTTAATAAACATGTTGAGTTAGTGTTCAACATATAGAACCCGTTTGACCTGTCTAACCCATTTAATTAAATGACATTTTACCAATATACCTTTCAAACTCTAGGTATATAAACTTATTAATTTTTGTAATTTATTTTCTTTGACATATTATGATTGATTATTTGTGATATTGGAATATGCTTTAATTTTGAAAAATTATTTGTGATGTAGTTACTTACTAGTTCTGATTTTTATATTAAAAATATTTATTTGTTTGTTTTTTCATAAATTTTATTTTTTCCTTTTGATAAAATATGACAAATAGGTTGACACGACTAACCTGTTTAATAAATGGGTCATTTTAGAGTTGAAGAATTTTGATCCGTTTAATAAATATGTCAGGTTAGTATTGACCTATATAGTCGAATATTTATGAGTTGACACAACAACGAATGACCACCCCTATACAGCACTATTCACACTTTTAAAAATTACTTTGCTACAGTGTTTTTAGCAATAAATTTTCAGCAAATAAGCGGTATTCAAATAGACATAGGCTATGTTTGGTTCAATGTAAATCGAATTCTGAGTGTAAAATGAATGCAGGGGAAAATAAATTTCTGTAAAGAAATTAAAATCCGAGCGTTTGGGTGTACAATGGAAAATAATCCGAAAAATAATTTTCAGTGTTTGGTAACATTTGGAAAATAGTCAAAATATTATTTTCCTACAAATTTTTCACATTTTCTCAACATTTTCTAAGCTTCCAAACAAATTTTATATCACAAAATCAACCATCATCCACACACCAACACAGCAGAAAATCCACCACTACCCACACAAAACCCACCACCACACAATACAAAAACCACCAAAACACCACCACAAAAAAAAAAAAAAAAAAAAAATTAGAGATCAAAGAGATAAGGCAGATCGGCGACGAGAACAAGACAAATCGAGAAATTTGGGCGAGATCGACGAGATCGGCGAGCGGTGGCGACAGACTTACAGCGATCTAGACCCGGTCAAATCGAGAAACTTGGTTGAAATCGGGTCAAGGGGGGGTTGATCTAGAGGGCGGTGGCAATGAGATTGAGAGAGGTGGAGGAGACGAGCTACACGGTGGCGGCGACGAGAATGAGATGGTCAAATCGGGGTGGGTTTAGCTGGGTTCGTTGGCGCGATGAGGTGAAGAAAAGCCAAGGAAGACAAGGAAATAGTAATGACCGGTGCATGGAGGGGAATGAAAGGAGCGGTATGACCGGCGATGGGTTTGTGTGGATCGGTTGGACCTTCTGTCCGCTGCTCTCTCTCTCTTTCTCTGTTTTCAGTTTGTAAAATGAGATTTGAAGGTAAAATGAGAAAGGAATTGGTTTTACAGAGTTTAGGGGCTGTATTTTCGGTCAACTGAAATTGATTTTTAGTTTGACCGAATTTTCATGCGTGCCCAAACACCCTCAAGGGTGTAAAATATTTTCCGGATTTCCTTAACCGCCGAAACAAACACAGCCATAGTAGTAGACACTTAGTAGCCCATTGCGCGAATCACTCAATGAAGTCCCAAGTGAGTACAACTGGGCAAGAGACTACCATGAACTGCAGAACTTACCAATCCCTTCTAAACTCACCCAATCCGCTTTGAGAGCTCTCATATCCCTATTTTTCACGTACATTTTTTTCACTGTGCAGTGTAAACCTTATAAATCCATCTCCCCCCAAAAATACACTTCAAAAAACACACATATCAATCTCAAAGTTTCAAACTTTCAACCCCAAATATCCAAAAACCATGAGCACCGAGTCCTCAAACAAAACTGATGGGGTTCAGATCCACCAAACCCGGATTCTCCCAGATTTCCTTCAAAGTGTGAATCTTAAATACGTGAAACTTGGTTACCATTACTTTGTTTCCACCTCTTAACTCTCTGTTTTGTCCCTCTCATTACAATGATTATTGTCCAAGCCTCACAACTCAACCCAAATGACATTCACAACTCTGGCTTCAACTCCAGTACAACCTTGTCAGTGTCATTATCTTTACCATTGTCGTTTTTGGATCCACCGTTTACATAATGGCCAGACCCAGATCCATTTTCCTTGCGGACTATTCATGTTATCGTCCACCTTCACGTCTCCAATTTAAGTTCCAACGGTTCATGGCAGGGGCAGCTTGATGCATTTGGAGGCCAGGCGAAAATTGGTTACCTTATTTCATATATAAAATTACTATTAATCAACATGAATCACGTAAAATTTTTTTTTAAAGTTTATAAACACAAAAAAATTTGACAAAACTTTTTACATACGTTGATATGGCAGATTGATATTAGTGAGTAAAAGAGTGATGTCAGCGGTGAATCTTGTTGAAAATTAGTAAAAGTTTGCAAACTTGATTATTTTGAAAAATGTTGTGAATTGCTTTCTTCCCGTTCTTTTTTCTTTTAGAAGTACTACATTCAGAATAGTTTTCATGACAAATCTTAGGTGTTAAGTTGCTTCTTGTTTTCTAGTTGAACTTACCACTAAAATTATTTTTTTGCTGTCAATAACAACCTTTAACAATCTGCTATTAAGATTTTTTGTAAAAATATTGTGAAAAATGTTGTGGACATAAAATTTCTTTCTCTTTTTTATTTTTTTTCGTTTGATAAGAAAATATTATTTTATTTATTGGTTAATATTTTAATTTAATTAATATTATTGGCTAAAATTTAGGGGCTTTTTTTCACTTGGGGCCTTAGGCGGCCGCATCAATGGCTTATACCATTGAGCCGGCCCTGGTTCATGGAAAACTCAAAGCTCACCGGGGTCTTTGATGAATCGTTATTGGAGTTTCAGCGCAAGATTTTTGAACGTTCAGGTATAGGTGAGGAAACTTACGCACCTGAAGCTTTGCATTTCGTTCCTCCTAGACCATCTATGGCAAAAGCAAGAGAAGAGGCTGAACAAGTAATGTTTGGAGCTTTGGATAACTTGTTTGCCAACACTAATGTCAAGGCTAAGGATATTGGTATCCTTGTTGTGAATTGTAGCGTTTTTAATCCAACCCCATCACTAGCTTTCAGCTATATTATTTTGAATAAGTATAAGCTGAGGGGTAATATTAAAAGCTTCAATTTGGGAGGTATGGGTTGTAGTGCTGGTGTTAGAGCATTAGTAGCCGTGAAACTAAATAGTTATATAGCTATTTTAGCTTCACAAAAACATAAAAATGCATGATGTAGTAGTGGTGCCATAGGTAAAAAATTTTAACTTCTTGCTACAGTACACAGTTATTTATGGTTGTGCATTGTGGCAAGAAGTTAAAAAAAAAAAATTTTATTACACTTTTCATTAAAATAATATTTCTTTTCTTTTTTCTTTTCTCTTCCTATTTCATAGCTCATCTCTCTCTCTCTCTCTCTCTCTCTCTCTCTCTCACATTACTTCCCTCTCTGCTCTCTCAGACCAAAACTCCTCTCTCTCATCCCTTTCTCTCATCTCACAGATCAGGTCCTGCCCTTGCTGCTGCCCTTGCCACCGCCCTTGAATCCATCTCGCCCAGTTCTCCATGCCACTAACCCACCTCCCCACGCCGATGACCCATCTCGCCCAGTCCTCCATCTCACCGCTCACCTAACGCTGTTCCAAGCTCCACTGCCGTCCCAAGCTCCATTGCTGATCCAAGCTTCATCAGCGATCCAAGCTCCATCACCGATTCAAGCTCCATTGCTGACCCAAGCTTCATTGTCGACCTAAGCCATCTCTCCCACCATGTATGAGTTCAGACTTCTTTATGATTCTACTATTAATGGATCGTTCTTCTGTTGATTCGAAGGTAAAAAGATGAAGAAAGTTAATTTGATTATGTATTGTTTCAGTTGTTTAAAGTGTTAGTGTTGGTTTAATTGTAGATTTTTGGATATAGGTGAATGAAGGTGCAAACAATGGTTTGGGTTCTGTAATTCCTGTACCTTTGAACAGAAATGGTGATTCGTGTGATGGTTTTTGGCTAATTTGGATTTTTGGCAGCGGTTGTGGGTGGTTGCTCTTGGCTTGCTAGTTGTTATTAGGTGGTTGTTCTTGGTTGGCAGTGGTTATGGATTGTGTCATTGATCGGTTTGTGGTGTTTTTTTGGTAGTGGAATGTATTATTTTATTGTAGTATATATTATTATATTATGATATTTATATTATTTTATTGTGTTGAAAGCTAAAATAGATTCACTATTGCTGGATGTTTTGTAAAATGAGTAGGTAAAATAGATAAAGTAGCTTTTTGTCGTGCCAAATAGCTAAAAAAATAGCTCCATTGCTGTGGATGCTCTTATAGCTATTGATTCATGGGATCCTATTCTGCCACTAGATGATCTATATAATCTCATAATTCATGGGATCCTTAATGTGTGTTATCCCATGAATCATGGACCCCTTTTCCTTTATTTCATCAAACATACTTGTATATATTTGTACTCATCGGGTTTGTCAATATTATGTAAAAACATTCTCCATATTTTGTTCAGGTAGGAGATCCTGAGTTCGATCCTTGACTTTACTCTACCTCCTATTTAAAATGTTAAATTCTCACTTGTTGAGCTCCCACTTATTAAATGAAAGGTTAGGCTCACAAGTAAGGGGGAGTGTTAGAATCCTAGTTAAGTGATTAAATTCACCATTTCCTAATAGTTTAAGTTTTTGAGATAATTAGTAATTTAACAGTGCAATTTGGGTGGCACTGAGAAATGTCAAACCTTCTGCTAATAGTCCACGGGAAGATTGCATTCACAAGTACCCGGTGCAAATTGTTGCATCGCTCAACCGTGCAATTTGGTTAGAGGCTCCTAATTTAGGGAAAAAGAAGATACTTTGATGGGTTTGATCTAGAATTTTTACTATTTATGTGTTACTTGGTCTTTACAGCCATAAGAACATTCACATCTTGGATGTAAAAAATAAAACCTATTTTACTTTCTCAAACATTATTTTACCAACCTATTTAACAATACATCCAATATCCCAGTTTTTATTTTTACATACAACTCAATCAAATAATATAAATTACACAATCAAATAATATAAAAAAAATTTCTTTATCTCTCTTCTCTTCCATCTTTCTTTCCTCTCTCTCTCTCTCTCTCTCTCTCTCTCTCCAATAATATATATATATTTTTTAATGTTTACAACTCATGAATAGCAGGTTCTATATTAGAGAACTCACTGTTCACAGTTGCTAAAAAAAAAAAAAAACAATTCATATTCGGATAAACTTGATTTTTGGGGTGTTATTTGGTAAAAGAGCAACGGGGTGTAAGCTAATTTTCTAATGAGTGTGATTATGTGTGGCTTTTTTTTTTTTTCCTATAAAACCCAGCTCATGAACAAGATCGTGTTTTAATTTTTATTTTATCGAAATGAACATGAAGGTGTCAGAAAGGTCAATGAAATCATATAGCCAATAAATGACAACGTGATAATCTATCTGACTTATAAAGTCAAACTAAAATGTGGAAAGCTAGGGAAGGCGTCAATAATTATAAATTATAATAAGAAAAATGTTAATAAATGCTTCATTCATTAATAATTTATTTAAAAAAAAAATTTTATGAGAAAAGAAATAAAAAGTTATTAATATCTTGACAATTTTTTTTTTATTTCTCGTAAAATTGGTAACAAAACTTTCATAAATAAATTATTAACTAATAGGTCATGTTAACGAGTGCCTTTAAGACATTGGTTAAGGATTTATTTTAGGAAAATTTTAACATCATTTTTATGGGAAATGAAAAAAGTTGTCCAAACATTAATTAATTTTCTTTTTTTTCCTATAAAAACTTTCTTTAAATAGATTATTAAACAATGTCCTATGAGCATTGGTTAGCATTTTTCTTAACTAATACCCTAAGATCTCTCGTTAGTATCACCCTTATAATAAAACAATGTTTTGCTCTATGCGTAGAGACAGGTGCCCGCTTATTTATTTCTCTTATAAATTTATAGCCTTCAAAAAGGTCCCCTCTCCCAAATTTTTAGTTGGCTGATGATGGCTCAATCTTTCAAAGCTTTTCCATTGCAGCAAAAACGTTTCTTTTTCCTTCACAGAACATCAAATATTTATTTCGGGTTTGTTTTATTGTAAGAGAAAATTCTAGTTTCATTTCACACACGGTATTGAATAAATTGAAACATATGGCGTAGCCATGTGGTTGTGGATTTGTTTGAACGGATACAAAGCTGAGGATTTTAATTCATGAATTTAATGAAAATTGGTACGGTCAATAGAACATACAGTTGTGAGTTGACATAAGGAGCTGCATTTAAGCCTCAACAAGTCAATGAGTATACGTAGTCATACGTAGTAATACCATCTTGTACTGTGCTTATTATAACTAGTCGACACTTTTAAGTATGTATTTCAAATGGAAATACTTAAGATTTAAATTTCTTTCTTCCAATTATTAAATTATTATATTTTTAAAAAGTTACTCGATAGCTTGTTCAATTGTCAAAATGATTATAATTTAGTGTCATAACTCTAAGATGCTTGTAGCTTTGGTTCTCATTAATTAGACCGCAACAATATTTGGGCAAGTTGGTATCTCCCAAGGCATTAAGTGCCTGGGGGAGTAAGAGAAGCATGTTGGTCTAAGTTGTTAGGTCAATATATTTAGTATGTGTGTATTTCTAACCATCTCTAAAAAATTGGGAAAAAAAGTTCTCATTAATTAGGAGAATTAGGGTTTACATAATACTTTTCTCATTATTATAACTATCAAATTATGACCATCGCATACCTTTAGTGCGATTGTCACTCCCATGTATAAGTGCTTGTAGGATGGGGGGCAAGAGCCAGGGTTCAGGTCTTCGAGAGGGAGTTTCACACACATATAGGGTAGAGTAGAATTTCTACTTTGTATCAAAACTATCAAATTAGGGGGGGGGGGGATGGTCAATTCGACCCACCCAATATGTGTGTGAAATGGATACAAAGCTGAGGATTTTAATTCATGAATTTAATGAAAATCGGTACGGTCAATAGAGCATACAGTTGTGAGTTGACATTAGGAGCTGCATTTAAGCTTCAACAAGTCAATGAGTATACGTAGTCATACGTAGTAATACCATCTTGTACTGTGCTTATTATAACTAGTCGACACTTTTAGGTATGTATTTCAAATGGAGATACTTAAGATTTAAATTTCTTTCTTCCAATTATTAAATTATTATTTTTTAAAAAAGTTACTCGATAGCTTGTTCAATTGTCAAAATGATTGTAATTTAGTGTCATAACTCTAAGATGCTTGTAGCTTTGGTTCTCATTAATTAGACCGCAACAATATTTGGGCAAGTTGGTATCTCCCAAGGCATTAAGTGCCTGGGGGAGTAAGAGAAGCATGTTTGTCTAAGTTGTTAGGTCAATATATTTAGTATGTGTGTATTTCTAACCATCTCCAAAAAATTAGGAAAAAAAGTTCTCATTAATTAGGAGAATTAGGGTTTACATAATACTTTTCTCATTATTATAACTATCAAATTATGACCAACGCATACCCTTAGTGCGATTGTCACTCCCATGTATAAGTTCTTGTAGGATGGAGGGCAAGAGCCAGGGTTCAGGTCTTCGAGAGGGAGTTTCACATAAATATAGAGTAGAGTAGAATTTCTATTTTGTATCAAAACTATCAAATTAGGGGGAGGGGGGGGGGGGGATGGTCAATTCGACCCACCCAATATTGACAAATCTCACTCAACAAACTTGGCCTAGTCAAGAAATTTAAATATTCAATGCATTGTATATGGCATGCATTTATTGGTTATGGAGATTTATTTTTTTCTTCTCGACACTTGCCCTCTCTTGTCTTATCTTTTTTTTTTTTTTTTGAACCACTATCCTTATCTCATCTCTTGATATTGACAAAGCGCCACCCTATACTTTCCTCTCTTTCGCTCTCTTTCTCTCTCACATTAATATATCATGGTTAATTCTCATCTTGCACTCATCCTCAGGTATTTTGGTCATTTCAAAGGTTTTGAAGGTTTTTTTTTATTGTTGTCATTTTAGAAGGCTCAGGGGTAATTTGGTAATTTTAGGAGACTTTAAGGCGTTATTTAGGTCATTTTGGAGAGTTTGATGCTATTTTCAATCATTAAGTAATTTTGAAGGTATTTGAGTCATTTTAGAGATTTCAAGAATTTCTAATTATGTATATGAATGTATAATTGGGTTAATGGATATATGTTGAAAGCTCTCTTGAGAGGTGACATGTGTCACTTAGTAGCCCATTGTGCGAATCACTCAATAAAGTACCAAGTGAGTACAAATGGGCGAGAGACTACGACAAACCTTCCAACTTACCACAAACATCATGAAGTGATTAAGTGAGCATCAAATTTGTTTAACAAAACCACACCAATAAAGTTAAGAACTCTTTTAATCATCTAATTTTTTAGATTCTTGTTATTATGAGATTATCCACACAAACTCTCTAAAGTCCATGTTTATTTAAAAGACAAAGTTAACGAATATCCTGAGAACATTAATTTATAAATTTATTTTAGAAACTTTTTATGGAATAAGAAAAAAGTAACTAATTTTTTGATAAATTTTTATATTTTTCATAAAAATAATATTAAAACTTTCATAAAATAATTAAGTACAAATCTCCTAAAAATACTCATTAACTGACCCTTATTTTTTTTTTTAGAAAACCACAAGCCCTTATTAAAATCCCACATGCATAATTCACTTTCATTTATTATATTATTTTACGCGTAGGAACCCAATGGTAGACTGCTCGGCCAAATCGACAAGGGAGGAATTCCAAACTGGATGCTCCTTCACTCTCGAACCTATGTATGCTGTGGTCCAAATAATTAGAAGATCACCATGCGTCATCTCCCCCAAAATGTCCTTATTAGGTCCCATCCAAAAAAAATGAATTGGATGGGTAGAGCTTAATGGGTGTAATCTATTTTGTTAAATAGATAACAAATTGATAAATATATCTAACCTGTTTATGACTAAATCCAAAATATTCCCAACCCACTCATATGTCACACTTAACATGGAAAGCCAAAATTTGCCCTACCCACTGTATTTGTCACACTTCACATGGAAAGCATCAAGATAGAGATACGTGCGGCTATAGAGTTCTAAAATATTGGTGTTCGTTATTTCAAGGAAGAGGATTTTGAATATTAAAATCCTTATTAATTGATTTGACTGGAATTCAAATTCATATTTTTTAAAGTCAAATAAATCATTTAGCTTTGAATCCTAAAATCCAAATATGCAGAACCCAGATCTGTAATCCAAATGCTTTATAAAACACTATAATCACAAACTACTTCACAATTTTTTTGTTACAATCTTCACAATTTATCCTTTACAAAAAACTAGGATCATATACACTATAATTTCATAATTTTTTTTCATCATTTTAGAATTTGTCACGTTATAGTTTTGGTAAAAAAGTTGTGTTAATAATCGGTAGTAAATGATTTTTTCACAAACAAACAACCCAAGATGAAATACCCCGAGCAACACGGTTGGGGAACTCTGTGTGGAGTTGTTGGGAAACGTACAAACCCAAATCCAAACTTAAAAGCGTTCATAAATGAACCAGAGAAGCCACATTGGACCATCCACAACCTTCTCTTTGACTCCACTGAATTTGATTGAATCCCACACTCCTATAAACCAGCCTCCATTTTTTCCTTGAAATTTTATCCCCTTCAATGCAGTTTCTCCCACCAAATAAGCGAACTTTGAAAACACACTCTAGAACAGCCCCAACTCCCAAACTCAAATCTCTCTCTCTATTCTGTCCTCGCTATGATTACATTCATTCCCTTATCTATCTACATGTTTGAATAATCTGTATAGTGTACAGTGGGTCGTTGTAGTTGTATCAACCCCTTCTAAACTCACCCAACTCTCTCTCAGATCCCTATTTTTCACGTACAATCTTTTTCACCATACACCATATATATCCATCTCCCCCCAAAAACCCACTTCAAAAACACACATCAATCTCAAAGTTTCAAACCTTGAACCCCAAATATCCAAAAACCATGAGTTCCTCACCCACAAACAAAACTGATGGTGTTCAGATCCACCAAACCCGGATACTCCCAGATTTCCTTCAAAGTGTGAATCTTAAATACGTGAAACTTGGTTACCATTACGTAGTTTCCCACCTCTTAACTCTCTGTTTAGTCCCTCTCATGACAATGGTTACTGTCCAAGCCTCACAACTCAACCCAAATGACATTCACCAACTCTGGCTTCAACTCCAGTACAACCTTGTTAGTGTTGTTATCTTCTCCACCATTGTCGTTTTTGGATCCACCGTTTACATAATGACCAGACCCAGATCCATTTACCTTGTGGACTATTCATGTTATCGTCCACCTTCACATCTTCAAGCTCCGTTCCATCGGTTCATGGAACACTCAAAGCTCACTGGGGACTTTGATGAATCGTCGTTGGAGTTTCAGCGCAAGATTCTTGAACGCTCTGGTTTAGGTGAGGAAACTTACGTGCCTGAAGCTATGCATTTCATTCCTCCTAGACCATCTATGGCTAAAGCAAGAGAAGAGGCTGAACAAGTTATGTTTGGAGCTTTGGATAACTTGTTCGCAAACACTAATGTCAAAGCTAAGGATATCGGTATCCTTGTTGTGAATTGTAGCTTGTTTAATCCAACCCCATCACTTTCAGCTATGATCGTGAATAAGTATAAGCTGAGGGGTAATATTAAAAGCTTCAATTTGGGAGGTATGGGTTGTAGTGCTGGTGTTATAGCTATTGATTTGGCTAAGGATATGTTACAACTTCATAGGAATAGTTATGCAGTTGTGGTTAGCACTGAGAATATCACTCAAAATTGGTACTTTGGTAACAAGAAATCAATGTTGATACCCAATTGTTTGTTTAGAGTTGGTGGGGCTGCTGTTTTGTTATCAAATAAGGCGTCTGATAAGCAGCGAGCTAAGTATAAGCTTGTACATGTTGTGAGGAGTCATTGCGGGGCTGATGATAAGGCCTTTAGGTGTGTTTATCAGGAACAAGATGATGTTGGGAAAACAGGGGTTTCATTGTCTAAGGATCTTATGGCCATTGCTGGTGGAGCTCTCAAGACTAATATCACAACTTTAGGCCCCCTTGTGCTTCCTATTAGCGAGCAACTTCTTTTTTTCAGTACCTTGGTAGCCAAGAAATTGTTCAATGCAAAAATGAAGCCTTATATCCCGGATTTCAAGCTTGCTTTTGATCATTTCTGTATTCATGCTGGTGGGAGAGCTGTGATTGATGAGCTTGAGAAGAATTTGCAGCTTCTACCAGTACATGTCGAGGCGTCTAGGATGACTCTGCATCGGTTTGGTAATACTTCTTCGAGTTCAATTTGGTATGAGCTGGCTTATACAGAGGCAAAGGGGAGGATTAGAAAGAGGAACCGTGTGTGGCAGATTGCATTTGGGAGTGGTTTTAAATGTAACAGTGCAGTTTGGGAGGCCCTGAGGAATGTCAAACCTTCTGCTAATAGTCCATGGGAAGATTGCATTCACAAGTACCCGGTGCAGATTGTTGCATAGCTCAACCGCAATTTGGTTAGAGGGTCTCAATTTATGGAAAAAGATGATACTTTAATAGGTTTGAACTAGAATTTTCACTGTTTATGTGTTACTTGGTCTTGACGGCCATAATGTGTGTGATTATGTGTGGCTTAATTTCTTCTAGTTTGATGTTATGATAAAGTGTATGCTAAGTAAAGTAGTGTTTGGATCAGTATGGTGTATGCATTTCATCAAAGGGATGTATAAAATCTAAATGTAATGGAATTCATTTAATTTGGTTTGTGAAATGTGACAGAGTTTGAAATTAATGTAAACCATATATTTGATTTATGTCTTGGGAATTTGTCTGTTTTCATTTCTAAATGGTTGCCCGATTCTTCCTATATGAATTTAGTCAAATTACCATCTTGCATTGAGCCTTGGATGCAAGCAGGTAATCCTTGCTTATTATGCAATTTCCTTGAGCTCTGCTGATTGAACTTGATCAGTTATTGTATACTTTGATCCACATTGAGATGCAGATATAACTTAATTGTACCCGAAATCATTAATTTTCTTGAATAGTTAAATTTTATGACTTCAATATTTTTGGGCAGTTTATTGGCTTACTGCTGCTCAAGCCTACTCTGTCCTGGCCAGACATTCTGCACGCCAGTTGCTTGTGAAATATGTTGATTGCTTGAAAATATGAGTCCCCAATCACTATCAGTACCCAGCTTAACATTTTTCTTAAATTGACTTATCATGGTTTTCCCTCTTGTCAAAAAGTTTAACCTACACTTTACTTGTAATTGACTAGGTCTAAACTTCACAGAATTTACAAAGTCCTATTTCCTATGTTATCATTGCCTTTCATTTTCATGGTACAGGACACCTTGTTTTCTGCTAACAATGAATTTTCCCACACCAACCGTGGAGGTACATACGTTACCTCCTTTCTTCTCCAATAATAAAAAAAAATTAATAAAAGATATTGTTGTTTTGTGTTTTATCAAATGGCTTGCTGCCTCCAATTTATTGAAAATATCACTCAACTAGCGGTTTTGTTCTTACTGTGCTGCAGTGAGTTTAAGCCCATCAGTTTTCATAAAAATTCATAATTTCATGTACTTGGGTATACTTGAAGTCTGATTTTGCTCCTCCTAGTTGATGCTGGAATATTTTTTGTGCTAAGTGCCAACTCTTCCAATGTAAACTATTTCTTGACATTCAATTGTTGAGATAAACTAGATATTTTATAGAATTAACTGGGAATTTCTTGTCTTGAAAAGCACAAATTGAAGCTTGGCAGTGGACAGTTGTAGGTTCTCTATTGCTCCTTCTCTTCTACAACCAATTTTAGGCTTCTTGGGCATTGAGTATTTTACTCTCTGAAATCAAGGCCTACAATTCATCTTCTCTGTTTTGGAAATTGTGTCTCCATCAGACACCTATCCACTATGTAAGTAAAATTTTGGCATAAGGTGTAATGTCTTGGGAGTATATGTAGATTTCAATGTCTTGCTTTCTTAAAAAAACTCCTATTGTATTGGAAAAATATAAGTCATGGCCTATACCATCTATACCTACCCTATAACAAAGGTAGGTTCCTTCGTGGGCATCTTCTACCTTAAGCAATTATTTGGTTGAAATAGCAAAACAGTACGGTTTCGAAAATTTCACTTTTATATCTCAATTTCTCTGCACTTATGTTACTATTATGACTTTGGTATAATTGATCAGTTGGTATCTGAATCTGAATCAAGGGCATCTTATCTCATTCTAATTCTAATTCTTATGCAGGGGCGGTGCCACTTACTTATGAGGGTGGTCACAGGACCACCCTGAATTTTTTTTTTTTTTAATATATCTTAAAAAATTTTGAGTTTTAAATTAAAATAGGTCTTTTGGCCACCCTAAAAAAAACAATTTGACCACTCTAAAAAAAAACTTAAACACTCTTAATAACAACTGAGCTCATTAAAAATAAAATTAAACCTCTTCAAAATTTTGGTCCATTGAATGTTGAACAAAAAAATTACAAAAAATGCAATGTTCACAATATTTTTTTCAATATTTTCATAACAATCCTAAATAGCAGGTTGTTACTAATAAACAAAAAATAATAATTTCAATGCTAAGTTCAAATTAAAACCAGTAAAAACTTACCACCTAGGTTTTATTGTAAAAGTGTTGCAAAAATGTTTTGGATATAACATTTCTCAAAAATTGCCCAAACAAAAAAATTAGCCTAAAATCTCAAATCAAACATTATATTGTTATTTTTTAAATTGTGTTTTCAAATGGAATATTTTAGTATCGCTATTTTTTTATATAAAAAATGCACACTTTTTGAATAGCTAGTATGTTAGTGCTTGCTTTAGTTTTTAGCCGAATTTGTTGGATTTATGTGATATATTTTTTTGAAAAGATAATGCATTTTTTTATATTAGTACTTATTTAGAAAATATGTTAGTAATTGAATGAGAGATCAGTAGCTTAATAATTGTTTGGTTGTGTACATTAAAAAATATGTAGCTAATAAAATTGATATTGAAACTATCATATCGGACAATAATTTCAAAATATGAAAACTTGTGAAATAAAATTTTAAAACTTTACAGATTTGCTTGTGTTTTTATTTTGTGATGTTAATATATTCAAGTTTTATTATTTTTAAATTTTTTTTTAAATTTAATTGTTTTTAATGACCATGTGAAAAGAATTTCCAGAGCCGCAACTATTCTTATGTCCTTGAATTCTCTCCATAAATTTTTTTGTATCTTTATGCAGTTTTGGATCATGCTCTTGGCATGCTATCATTCATACACGTGTTTCATTATCTCCAATAACTTAGCTTACTTGTGATAGAAGGAAATTAGAAATAAATAAGTCATCTTTCTATTGTTTTTTATGGGAAATATAACAAGCCATTCACAGAGGAAATGTTAAATGATAATATGCTCTTGATGTAATGAGGAAATGGGAAGTCTAAATCAATCCTCTTCAGGTTAATGCACTTTTGGAAATTTCCTTCCTTGTTTGTTGTATCTATCATTTTCCTTCCATTTTTCTTTTAGCCGAAGCTTCCTTCAATCGAAAAGGAAAAAGGAAGGAAAATTTCTTGTTTCTTTCCTTGAAATTCATCCGTGTTTCACAAGCATTATATGAATCCTTCGCAACGTAATAAAATTTAATTTCTAATAGGAGTTTTGGTCATGTTATGGGAAGTTCAATTATGTGTATCTGAATTCACTGAAGCACGAATTTAGAGTATCCTTATTGTCATGAACGCAGAACTCATGAAATATCAAGTGTTTGAATCTTTTCAATCATACATCATAGAAGGATACGAATAAATTTTTGCAAGATCATATGTATCCTGATAGAGTGATAGGTTGGCTGTGAAATTAGGTCCAGCTTAGCATGTTTCATTAAATCTTGTAAAACCTTTGCGTGCTTGCTTTGACAAAGGCTATAAGATGAAACGTATAGATTTCTAAATTTGACCTTGATAACCAAGTTCAAGTAGAGCCAGTGTGGAAATTAGTTTAGTCAATTTCTTGATTTAGCAGCAACAATGTCACTAAAAAGTAGAAACCACCGGCCAGCTAGTCATATACTTATATTCAATTGAGTCTAAGGTGGGAAAGAAAAAAAGAAAAAGAAAATATTAATGAATGCTCTGAAGGGCATTTGTTAATGAACCATATTAGGAAGAGTAAACATTAGGTCAAGTTGTGGCATAAAACACAGGTTTTACGCCAGCCAATAGACCTTTACCACGTCAACTTTTGTATTCTCATCACTTAAATCAGATTTGGAGAAATAGAGCAGAATGATTTCATAAAATAGATAAACAAATAAAAAGTTCACGCCGTTTGGATCTGCTTCCTTCACGCCGTGTCCTCTGCAAAACAAAAATTGGAAACATAAACTGCCATTACAATCTGGTTTCATGATTTTTTTTTTAACAGTTCTCATACAGATTTTGTTGATAATGATATATTGGTTTCCTGCCACGATAATATCCCTTCTGATTTTTCTACCCCTCTCAATAACAAAATAAAATAAATATAAAAAAGAGAAGAAGAAAAGAAAAATTGCATATATATAAAGAGACAAGTGTAATAGATTTGGCTCTAATCAAATCTGTACACAGCAACAATGAGTTTTTCTTAAACAAAAGTAGGAGCAAAGAAAATAAATAGAAGTATTAGAAGAATGAAGATTATATACACCCCAATAAAATTGAAGAACAAAAAAAGATGATGATTATTGAAAACGAGACATGCATCATCAACTAGTTCTTCTGGTACTTGTCTCCAATCCAATGAAGACCCACAGCGGCTCCTTCCCTAACTTTCCTCGCACCAGTTGATGCAATAGCTTTAGTTTTCCTTAACCCATCGCCAATCTTCTTCGAACATGTAGCCTTTGAACTCTTTTTGGTCTCAGGAACTGGGTTTGGGCTATCATGGTGTGAAGGAGAGGACACGACATGAAGGAAGCAGAGGTGAAGCAGATCCAAACCAAATGGCGTGAAACTTTTTTTTTTTTAAATCGTTCTGTTCTGTTTCTCTAAATCTGATTTAAGTAATGAGAGTACAAAAGGTGACGTGGTGAAGGTCTATTGGGTGGCGTAAAACCTGTGTTTTACGCCACAGTCTGATCTAATATTTACTCTGTTAGGAAAGGTTTTATGAAAAAAGAAAATAAAAATGATTTGATATCTTTTTCTATTTTCCATAAAATCTGTGTTAAAATTTTTCTAAAATAGTTTGTTAACAATTGTTCTAAGAATATCTAATAACGGACCTCAAAAAAAGTGCCTCCATATCTATACTCTCTATTTATTTGCAGAGGAATCAAAGAATGCCATATTCTTAAGCACTACAACGCGTAAATGAGGGGTAACCCATGAGCGTCAAACTCGCATGTGATGATCAGCTGGCACCTTCATATCTTTCTTTGTCGAAAATTGAAACCTGGCTTGGATAGTTGGATATATTTTTTGTCTTACCAACGTTGTGCTGGAATGGTCAACTGGGAATTTATCAAAAAAATGAATGGTAAACTACGACAGTGTCAAAACTTGGCCGTCAGTTTGTCCTCTTCTTTGAATCAACACTAATTAAGCTTGATTGGGGCCCAAGAGAAAGTCCATTGATATAACAAATTCGACAAAAAATTTTATTCATGCGGGCATGATAGATTATTAGTGGTAGATAACGAAGTGATGTTAACGATGAATTTAGGTGAGAACAATAAAAATTTGTCAACTTAATGAAAAATATTGTGATTTTTTTTTTTTTTTTTTTTGTTTGTAACATTGCTTTGGGCCTAATATTGTCAACTTTCACGGGCCCAAGGAAATTATAAAAGCTAAAAGGTCTTGGTCCTAAAAATTGATCATGTCCAGATACTTTGGGCTGGCTCAGCTATGTGGACCTTTTCCCTTTGTAGTAGCCTAAACTTTAAGTTTCAAGAATGTCGGTGAAATATGGCATTTGGCAATATTTTAGCAATTATTTAGTTAGTTGTCAAGTTTGCAAAATTATACTATAAACTAGCATCTCGAGTTTAGTGAAGGAAACTCGAGTTTCTAAGCCTTGAGTTCAAAGTTGTGGTGATCTAATGTGGTAAAAAAAATCCACATGGAACTCAAGTCTCTTAAACTCAAGTTTTTATTGAAGAAAGATCTGTACACGCTCTACGAAACTTGAGTTTTCAAGACTTGAGTTTCTTCACTGAACTCGAGCCTTAGAGGTCAATATGTTAGTTTGCTAAAATGTTTCGAAAACATGCCAACTAATGAAATAGTTGCTAAAATAATGATAAATGGCAAATTTTCCCCAAGAGTGGCCGTGCCACATTCTTATTTTTATATTTTTGTTTTATGCTTTTTAATGTCTTGAAAGTTTCATTAACATAAATGGATGCCAATGCCAATATGAAAATATAATCAAACATAAGTGCCAAAATAGAAAATTTAAAATATAAAGGGCTAAAATAAAAACAATCCCAAACTTTAAAAGCCAAAAGTATACTTCAATGATCACAAAGCATACAACAAGCACATTTAGCGACCACAAAGCCTCAACTCAAACACTATCCTTCAAAGAGGTATTTAACACATATTCCCCCTAACTACAAGACCTTATGAGCAATGTGTCTTGCCTAAGTATCGCTTGAGCAAAACAATGAGTGCACTCAAGCGAACAAATAAGCACACTCGACCGAACTTGTCCTAAGCAATTTTAGTCGGTTCTTTTTGAATTGGTCTCTCACTCTGCACAAACTATTTTTTACAAAACTTCTCACCACTGACCAGAGGGAATCACCTCCCTCCATTGTTTTGCTCTAGGTATGGTCCCCAATTTCTTAATTGCTAGTTTAAGTGAAGGGGGGAGAGAGGGGAGTTGACAGGAAATTTCTAGGTTGCATAAATTGTACGAATTTTAATCAATTTCACCTAGGGTTATAGATTGATTATTATTATTTAAATTTCATGATTTTGGTTTGTAATTCATTAAGGAAACCTTCATAAATGTTCCTTGTTGAACTTGCATAGTATGTACAAATGTGTAAATAGTGTGTGTATAACAAACAAATGTTGTGGAAGTAGCACTTTTTTTTTTATATTATTCAATCAAATGTCTTGTCTATAAATTTTTATTACCAATACCACATATTGTTCTTAGCATACATGTTGTCTTTTCATAAATGAGAAGTAGTATGGGTTCACTCGACACACTCTAATACAATCACCTTCTTGAAAGCATAACATTGTGACATTTGGAATACTCTCCTCACATCTTTATTTGAAATCAATCATACTCATACAAATATACTTGAAATTTGTGAAGAATCACAAGTTTATATAAAAATTGTAAAGATGCCTTATGATCATTATGAAATAACATTACTTATACTTGGAAGTCACTTAATAAAAAATGCATGTACTTCTAATTAAAAATTCTTTAGCCACACCTTTTGTAAGCAGTTTTTTTTAAAAGAATAAATAAATTAATTTATTGAATTGAATTGAATTTTTTTCAAATGTGTCTAACCATTCAATTGAATATATAGTGTAAGGGTATAGTCCTTAATTATTGTTGTACGGTGTACGGCTATAGGCCTACTTACCTTGGGCCCAGGCCCAAGGAAATTTGGATATCACCAAGCCCAAGACCAAAGTTAGGATCGGCCCATTGCTCATAAGCTCGGTATACAAACGCACCTCGCACAAAAGGTGCTCGGGGAGTATCCTTACCTTGTTCGGCAATGCACCGATATCCCGGGAATGCCCTAGGGAACCACACTACCGAACAGTTTTTGGAGGCTAGCACTAGTTCCAACGGTTTCAACCCCATTTCCGATGGAGCATATTCCTTGTCAGGAATAATCAACTTGGGCCGCTCCCACACGAGTGGGATCAGGGGGCAATGATGATCCCTCCACTATCCTAAAGCTATAAATAAGGAAGAGCAAGGAGGGAATATGGGGTTGGACAATTGGGAGATAAGAGAAGAGAGAGAGAAAGAGAAGACAAACACTTTAGCACGAGAGAAAGATGGCGCTTCCAATACCATGAGAGCTGTTCTTGACCTAGGGGCACAGGAAGTAGAAGTAAACTCGGATTCACGGCTGGTCATTAACCAGGTGGAAGGTAGCTTTGAGGCCAAAGACCTTCGGATGATCGGATACTTGCAGTTGGTAAAACGAACCATGAGCTGGTTACAAGAGGTGAAGGTGATTTAGATTGCTCGGGGATAGAATAGGCATGCAGATTCTTTGGCCACGTTGGCGTCATCGTTAACCGAGGAGGTGCCCCGTTTGATTAAAGTGGAGGTTGTAAAAGAACCCAATATAGATGTAAGAGTGAATGTCTCAGATGTCAAGGTGTTTGAGCTGTGTTGGATGGATCCGATCATTGACTTTTTGGCCGAGGACCACGTACTAAATAATGAAAAGGAGGCTGATAAGATACACAGAATGGCTCCACAATTTTCGTTGTTTGAGGATCGCAAGTTATACCGGAGATCTTTTGGAGGGCCTTACTTGCAATGCCTGCATCCCAGTATAGTTGACGAGCTCTTGATCGAGCTCTACAAAAGGATATGTGGTAGTCATGTCGGGGAACATTCCTTAGCTCACTGAGTAATGACCTAAGGGTTTTGGTAGCCCCAAATGTAAAAGATGCCGCCGACCATGTCCAGAAATGTGAGTAGTATCAGATTCATGCCCTATTGATACCAACCGGCAGGAAGTTTGAATCTCATCAACAGTCCATGGCCTTTCGCACAGTGGGGGCTAGATATCATCGGCCAGTTCCCGCGAGCCACAGGAAACCGAAGATTTGTTTTAGTGGCTGTGAATTATTTTACCAAATGGGTTGAAATCGAAGCATTGGCCAACATTTGGGACTTAGACGTCAAAAAATTTGTGTGGAAGGACATAGTGACCAGGTTTAGAGTATTGGAGTTCCTGGTATCTGACAATGGGTTGCAATTTGATAGTAAAACATTCCGTAAGTTTTGTAGCGACCTCAGCATTAAAAACAGATACTCAACCTCGACTTAACCTCAAAGCAATGGTCAGGTTGAAGCCACCGACAAAGTAGTCGTTAATGGACTGAAGAAAAGGCTAGAAGGAACCAAGGGCAGGTGGACCAAGGAGTTACCAAACGTTTTGTGAGCGTATTGAACAACCTCGAGAAAGTTCACGGGGGAAACCCCATATTCCTTGACATATGGGGCAGAGGCTGTCATACTCGCAGAAATAAGTCTATGTAGCACTCGTGTGTCGGGATTTACCTCAACCAGGAATGAAGAATTAATGGTGAAGCAACTAGACTCATTAGAGGAATGCCGAGAACATGCGACCATACGATTAGCCGATTATCAACAGAAACTTGCACGACGATACAACAATGATATAAGGAGAAGGGAGTTCGGCGCTGGAAACCTATTACTACGGAAAGTAGTGGGGAACGCACAAGACGTCAATGCAGGGAAGTTCGCCTCGAATTGGTAAGGGCCATACCATTGCTAGAGCAGGAGCTTACTATTTAGAAGACATGGATAAGAGACTCACTTCCCCAGCCATGGAATGCTCACAATTTGAAAAAGTTTTACCACTAACTGTGGGCATGTAATAACTTGAGTTGTATATAATTTAGTATGTGAACAAAGTTTATGTGCGTTGTTTTACTTATATTCTTGGCTTTATTGTTTGTAAGTTGCGAGTTAGTCAAGGATAGAAACCTGGTTCGATTTGGTCCCCGTCACCGGCCAGGTGGAAACCTTATTTCTCAAATTAACTAAGGCCAGAAACCTAGTTTGGTTCGATCCCGGTCACCGGCCAGGTTGAAACCTTATTTCTCAAAGTAACTAAGGACAGAAACCTGGTTCGGTTCGATCCTAGTCACCAGCCAGGTGGAAACCTTATTTCTCAAATTATTTAAGGACAGAAACCTAGTTCGATTCGATCTCGGTCACCGACCAGGTGGAAACCTTATTTCTTAAATTAGTCGAGGACAAGCCTACTTCGGTTCTATCTTAGTCACCGACCAAGTGGGGACCTTATTCCTTAAAAGTAGTTAAGGACAGAAGTCTGGTTCAACAACATGACATCCACAAATAAACAGAACAAAAACATGGCAAAAATAATTTAACTTCAACAAGGAATAATAGTAATAAGAATTGTTCATAAATGTGAGTTATGAAACCAAAGTAAATATGTCTTGTCGCCACATTCAAGTGACCATAAGCAAACTAAGTAAAACAATATGTTCATAAATATGAGTTATAAAACCAAAGTAAATATGTCTTATCACTACACCCCAGCGACCATTAGCAAACTAAATAAAGCAAATATGTTCATAAATATGAGTTATAAAACCAAAGTAAATATGTTTTGTCACCACATCTTGGTGATCATAAGCGAACCCAAAAAAAAAAAAAAGTTAAAAGATTTCTCCTTCAAGTAGCAGGGTTCTAAGGTTGATTTGGTTGAATTAGAGTCGTGTCCACAGTTGGCTGGGCAATAAAGTCTAGGAGCTGAGGTTGAGCTAAGTTCTACACGACATTGGGGTTGCTAGTGATTTCAAGATCGATCAACTCTACATGGGAGTCAATCTCTTGCACCAACTCCCTCATACTTGGAGTATCTTCTTCTTCAGCACCAGTGGAGTTTTGAACTGGGGGAGTGGGATCTAGTTAGTGTATTTGATTGGGGTTTCTGAGAGGGGAATCATCGAACTCTCCCATAACTTGTAAGGCTGCCATCCACTTCTCACCATACCCGGATCGCCGAGATTTATATATGATCGGCTCAACGGAGTTCTCGGTGTTCGCGAAACCTGTGTTGTACCATTTGTCCTCACTAGCCTCCAAGGCCGCGTTCAGCTCAGCAATCTCCTTAGCACTTGCCGAATTCAAACTCTTAGCTTCAGCTAGTTTGAGCTCCGTTCCCCCTAGTTTGACCTCCAATTCCTCCACTCTTTGCTCTACAAGTGCTTGGGCCCTCTCAGCCGCCCTTATCCTTTCCTCGACATTTTCCACGGCTTTGTCCTTATCTTTCACCATGGCCTTGGCAACCTCTTTTAAGGCCCTCTCCTTGTCATCCTCCTCGGCAACATCCCTCAATTTGTCTTCCATCATGTAAGCCAAATGCGCTGCCTGTTATAACAATATCAATGATTATACCAAAAAATGATAAAATGTAAAACAAATACACACACACACATAAAAAAAATAATAAATAAAATAAACAAGTAAGACGTGTTACTACAATAGAGTGCCATTGTAACCGGGTAGCCAAGGCCTCATCACTCCCGCTAGAGGAATAGTGCACATCCTTGGGCAGTTGCAGGCCCTGCCCGAGGCTTCAAGCAATCTGTCCACCCTCACCTAAAGCCTAGTTCTTAACACTAGAGGTCACAGGAAAAGGTCTGCTCCTGAGCCTGAAAATTGTTTTCCATCCAACAGTGGGGAGGGAGGAAGAGGACGCCACATTGGACCCAACCTGTACAGCTAGGCGTGCGCCGCTGGTTGATTCCTGAATAACCACGATAGCCTGGGTAGAAGCTGGAGGAATCCTTGGGAGAGTTTCTTTAGGCCTTCTAAGGGGTTGGTTAGTAGTACGGGGCCTTTTTCGAGCACAGGCAGTAAGAGGGGGCTGATCCCTGCCTTGGGCTTGTTGTTGCACACCACAGAAACCGGTCAACAGTCATGTTTCGTCGGACCACCATCTCGTCCTCTGTTCTTTCAGCTTCGGCTCCCAAATAATCTACTAACTCGACCTTTACTTGGTCGGCAGGTTGGACTTCGACATGGGTTCCTCAACCGGGGTGTGGATAGTGCGACCTTGAAAAACTAAATCAGCAGATTCGTCTCTTACAGGTACCAACGAGTCTGCCCTAACCAACCAGGGGCCGAGTTTCCAAGCTTCGCCTACTGTTAGGTTTGGGGGAAGGTGGTTTGGATGTACGTCGATATATGACAATAGTGGGCTATCCACCAACAAAGCCTGTCCAAAAGGTTGGTAGCTTGTATAAACCGAGGTGCAGCCAAGTATAAGATGGGACGCTAGAAGTTACTCGTCAAAGTTGACGAAAATCTCTGACTGGAGTACGAAATTCAGGTCCCTCACATGCACGACCCTGATGTCTGGTTTAAACCTTTTGTCGTCTGCATCAAGACAAACAAAATTGATTAGTACATGCTTAAACGATAATAAAGACAAACAAATCACACTAAGCTAAAAAAGGAATTAAATGTGCACGGTATCGACCAACGTCCCGAGGCGAAGTCGGGCAGGTGAGTTCGTTGGCATGCCAATTGCCGCTCACCCGGACAAACTCTCCTGCTGAGTTTCTGTTAGAATCGAGAAGGCATGATATCAGCCATACCCGTACATCCCTAACGTTTAGGTAGTATGCTAATCTTAAGTTACCGCATAAGCTATACATATAGTTTATATCATGGTGGTCTAAATGTAACTCGTACAAGTGATTTACCCGGCTAACGCAACTCACTGCTCGATAACAATTAGGGGGGAGTTGATCGGGACACAAACCATAAAACCTAGGGGTCCTAAGTTTGGCCAGGGATAAATCATTAGGGATAACAAACCCAACCCTAAATTTGGCCAGAGTTGCTTCAGTGTCAAGAAGGTGAGCAAATCCCATTCCTAACTATAGAAGAGAAAAAGAAAAAGAAAGTAAATAAAGGAAGGAAGTGAGAAAGGAAACTTACTGTGGGCCCTAGGAATTTTTTATTTTGATTTGGGGATCTATGCTCGAAAAGAGGAATATGCTCGGTAGCAAAGAACTTAGAGACGTGAGAAAGTGAAAAGATAATATGATGGGAAGAAAGTCACTATTTATAGGGAGTAAGAAGTTAATGAAAAAAGAGGAGGGAAAGCCTTTTCGAATTATTTTTTGTAACTCCCACACTCGTGGCCTCGGTTCACAAACCGTCAATAATGATTACGGCTGGATATGACAAGTTGTCATAACGCTGCTTTTAAGAACATTAATTACTGTCTTATCCCACATTAATAACTAATGGTTACTCTTCTCGAGGAATTGTTGATGCACTGATACTAGTCCTTGATTCATTCTCGATTGCCGAACACGAATCAAGGAGGGCTATTGTACTATGTACGGCCATAGGCCCACTTACCTTGGGCCCAAGCCCAAGGAAATTTCGATATCACCAAGCCTAAGACCAAAATTAGGATCGGCCCATTGCTCATAAGCTCGGTATACAAACGCATCTAACACAAAAGGTGCTTGAGGAGTATCCTTACCTTATTCGACAATGCACTGATATCCCAAGAATGCCCTAAGGAACCACGCTGCCGAACAGTTTTTGGAGGCTAGCACCAGTTCCAACGGTTTCAATTCCATTTTCGATGGAGCATATTCCTTGTCAGGAATAATCAACTTGGGCCGCTCCCACACGAGTGGGATCAGGGGGCCATGATGATCCCTCCACTATCTTAAAGCTACAAATAAGGAAGAGCAAGAAGGGAAAAGGGGGTTGGACAATTGGGAGGTAAGAGAAGAGAGAGAAAGAGAAGACAAACACAGTAGCATGAGAGTATAAGGGAGAGGCACTACAAAACACGCGGTCTTAGGCCGCGTTTATAAAGACGCAGCTACAGATGGGATAAAGCCGCGTTTTTAAAAAACACGGCTTAGAGTGGACAAAAGAAGCCACATTTTAAACGTGCGGCTATAGAATATGTCTATAGCCACGTTTTTAGTGTTTATAGTCGCATTTTTAGGGGTGGAGCTATTGTTGCGTTTAAAAAACGCGGCTATAGGACCTTCTTATTTCAATTTTTTTTTTTTAATCTTAACTATGGCCACGTTTATATAATGCGTCTCTAGCTTGCCTAAAGCCGTGTTTTATAGACACGGCTTTAAATTTGGTCTGAAGCCGCATGTTTAAAATACGGCTTTATTTTGGGATGGGGCTGCATTTCTTAAACGCGGCCTAAAAATTTTTCCTATAGCCGCAGGTTTAAAACGCGGCTTTAGGCTTTGTATAAATAATAACTAAAAACATTTTCAACCCTAGCCTTTCCCATCGCACATCACCCTCCATCTCTCAAGCCCGATCTCAACCCTCACCCTCCATCTCTCCGATCTCAAGCTAGCCCTTAACCCTCACTTCCAAACCTTTCGTCTCCAACCTCTTGACATTTCAAATCTTTGGTTGTTTCACAGAGAGAGAGAGAGAGAGAGAGAGAGAGAGAGAGAGAGAGAGAAATGCAGAGAGCCGAAAAGAAAGGGAGGGACACTAAAAGAGGTAATTATATTTTTATTTTTTGGTTTCAATTTTTGAATTTAGGGTTTTATGTTCTGTGTTTAATTTGAATAGAAATTTAGGGCAAAGTTCTTTAGGTTTTGATTATTTTCCAAATCATTTTTTGTTTCGCTATTATTATATTTGAATTCTAGGGTTTTGAAATAGTTTGATTGTGAAAGGTATTGGCTTTTGTTGATTCTTTGATTTGTTGTTGTTTATGAGGTTTTAATCTTGTTGGATTTCTGTTTGATTTGCTTGATTTTTGAGATCTGATTTGCCTTTAGATTCTATTTGGTTTGGTTTCGTTTCGAGCTATACCTAGTAACAAATAATTTCGAGCTACATCTCTCTCTGTCTCTGTCTCTCTCTGTTTAAGCTTCTGTCCTTTTTAAAAATAGGGTTTTGGTATTTCTGCTTGTTTGACTCGATGGAAACGATCTCTTTTGCTCCAAGATTTCAAACTTTGGAAGCTCATTTCATCTTTCAAGACTGTTTTTAAAAAGGGTCTTTCTTGGATTCTTTGTTGATCAAAGGCATTGACTTTGTTGGTAAGGTTTTTGCTTTCTTTGCTTAGCAAATTTATGTCTTTTTGGAGTTTCTAATGGAGTTTTATTTGATTTTGCTATTTGGGTTTTGTTTTTGGATGTGAAATAAGAAATGGGTTGGTCTTATTTTTCTACATAATTCAAGTTATCATGTGATTTTGTGAATTTTGAAGGGTTGTATTTTGTGGGATTTGTTAGTATAATTAGTTCAAGTGCTTGTTCTTTTGCCTAATTTTATTGGGTTCTTTTCGTTTTTTTTTTTTTTTTTTTTTTTTTTTTTTGAATTCGTCTTGGTGCTTTGTAATTGTATTATGATTGACCTTTTCTATATGTGGATTTTGTATCAACAGCCTAGGCACACCCTGCAGCACCACACGCACTGCCCATCAGCACACGCTTAAGAGTTCATACTTTATATGATGACAACTAAGGTGACATTTAGAAAAGACAGAATCCAAGTAGTAAGAAGATTCTTTTATTGTCTCGCGTCATGTTGTGCCTTCAATTCATTAGTGGTTTTGCTCTTTACTCTGTGTGTTTGTTCCTTTTCATATCTATAAATCTAACTCTTATAATTTAGCTAATCTGCATAATGGATGTGGGGGGATCTGTTTTCAGCATATCTAGTTGTCATCAATTAATAATGTACATTCGTTCAAGTTAATTAGAGACTAAAGGCATAAACATTTGCATTGTAGTTAACCGAAAAATAAAATTTTTCTCCCCTCTTTTTAATAAGATGGGAAAGATTGAAAACAATTACCAGTATGCAAAATCCTAAACTCTTAACAATGGAAGAATGTTTCATGTAACACTTGTTATTGTTTTTATTTTGTTGTTCAGAATTGTGAAAAGCTTGGAATCAATAAATACAATGATATCCTCCATCTAGTGGGTATTTGGATTCTATTGGATTGTTGTGGGTGGCCAAGCACTTTTACAGGATTCTCCTCACCTCTATTGGTAAGACATATGGCTTAAGATTTTGAACTAATTCTAAATGGACATCTCTAATGGTTTTTTACATAAACGTGACATACATCATAATGAATGAATAAGAGAGGGAAAAAAAAAAAAAAACAAGAGTTTGAATGATTTTATCTCGATATGGATAAAGATGAAGTTTAAATCTATGTTGAAACTTATTTCATTAGGCGCATCAACACAAAAATTTGTAAATTTATTTTCTTCTGGTGGATTTTGTGCCTGTTTTGTTCCTCTTGTAAACAAATGTGCATGGAAAAAACTTCTTGTGAAAACTCTAGTTAACTGCTTTATGTTTTTATATATCAGAAAGAGGGGAGGGGGGGGGGGGGGAAGGAAGCACTTATACACACTGGAATGGCATGTTTATATAAAGGATATTCTTCCCAATAAAATAATTTTTTCTTGTTTTCCTCTTTTTTTCTCTTCTCCTTAAAACTATATAAATTAAGAGTAGAGCTTGTGTTAAGTTCTTGGTAGTTCAAAAATTGGGAATTAAGGAAGAAAATCACAGTTACTTCAAGAGTAACCAACCTCCTAAGCAAAGAAAGAAGAAGTTAAGCACAAACTTGGGTTAATTCTCTAGATACCTCTTATTGAACATCTTAGCAGCTTATATACAATGCAATCTCTACTTAACCAATTCCCACCTAAAAGCTAACTAACTGCATTACCGTAACTAACTGTATTTCTGTGCTAACAACACTAGCATACAATACAACACATGGTAGCCTCAGTACATACAGATACAGCTAGTATCCTAATAACTTGGGAATGGAAATAAAGTTTTTATGTTTTGTGATATCTCTATCTCTCTCATATCTAGTCTTAATTATTTTTCATTGTGATATCTCTATCTCTCTCATCTTTTGCAGCATGGTGGTATGATTGTGTGACCATATAAGAAACAAATATATTTTGTTTCTTTTATTAGATATATGTTTTAGCTACATGTTTTTTGTTTTTTGTTTTAATATGAATTTTTGGTTTATTGTAAAACTCCTATTTTTTTTCATCCCCCTTTCCATTAGATGCTTTCCCAAATGAAAAAAACGAGTAAACTTTTCTTGCAAACATATCCTTTGTGTAGCATTCAAGATGCTACTTGGATTGGTCCATTTGGATATTTGGGCCTTAAGCCATGCATAGACCTCTTGTATTCTGAATTTGTGTATTTCATAATTTTTAAATACTTGATTTGCAGAGGACATGTCCCCCTTCTTCTCTAATTAGATTTAGATGACTATGGATATTGATAAATACATCTTAATCATGTCTCTAGTTAAAATTTATATGATCACTTTTGTCCATCTATAGATTCTTTTCTCCTCTTCTTCTACTGCTTGTCCCCTTTCCATCTCCTTTACCTATTACATGAGTGTTAATTAATATTCATAATATTACAGTGACACTTTTTATATGTTATGTAGCTGATTATGATTTCACAGCAAGAGACGTGCATTTTATACTAAATTTACCTTTTCTTTTCTCTCTTCTTTTGGGGGGAAGAGGGCGATGTAGTTTTCACCACAAGACAGAGTCTGTGAGTTTGCCAAGTTAACTCCTGTGCAACTTCTAGAAGAAACTGAAAAGGCTGTTGGTAATCCTTAACTTCCTATCCAACATTGTGCACTTATAGAAAAAAGCCGTGAGTTGAAGAACATTCAGCTAGTGAGTTTCTAAAGACTCACCTTCTTCCTTAATATAGTGTTAAAGATTTAAAACTATCAAAATTGTACACTAAACACTTTATATGATGTTATTATTATTAAAAATTTCTATTGATTTAGTTTGTTGAGAGAAATGGAGAGACTTTGAATCAATGGAGGGCACTGAATGCTGAATTAGAGAAAGATGTTAAGCGTGTTCATCAAAGAGAAGAACTTTTAACAAAGGTTAGCTTTTGTAGGTTTTATTCATGATCATTTCTATGCTTGATAACATTTCAAATGTCGATTTTTCTGTCATGCTACAGGTTGAGTCCATGATAAAGAAATTTCCTTGGCTGAAGTATGACATGAAGAAGGCTGAATATATGGAAGCTAAGGAGCAAGAAAAGGATGCAAAGAAGAAGTTGGATGAAGCTGCAAAAACCTTAAATGACCTTAAGGAGCCCATTGAGTATGATGACTTATCTTTGGTTCACCAGATGTGTAGTGCTTAATATATATTTTTTGAAAGATAATAAAAGTTTTATTGATAGGAAAAGTACAATGTGTTTACAATAGTAAACTCAATGCACGTGAGGCGTGTGTAGTGCTTAAAGTTCAATGCTAATGACAATGTTTTATCATGTGGCCATTGACATGCTGACATAGTTGCATGTCAAATCTCTATGCTAGTTATGGCACATCTTTATTTCACTATCTATTGACTTTAGATATGCTATCTTTGTACCAAAGACAGCTACTCATAGAATTTTCTCCAAGTAAATTTTTGATAATTAACATGCCCAAGTTTGCCGTGACATTTTGCAATCATTTCATATTATATTGAATGGACTTCTCCACTATATGGTCAATCTTATGATCTATGTGAGGTCTTGGGGGTCCATGCATTGGCTATCTAGGTTTAAGCTTGGCTAAACTTCAACAATTCTTTTTCATTCATGGTTTTGTGGGCTGATATAGGAAGGGTTTTATCAAAGGTATACCATACTAAGGACATGGGAAAACCTATATAATTGTTATGAAAAGTAAGCGATTGATTGTGTGGGTTGCATGTTACTGCTTGCATTTTTTTCCTTTCTTCTTTTTGAGATCAATCACTGTTGCAATATGTCATGTTTCATCTTCTAAAGTGTTAGTTTACTCATTAATCAATCAATTGTTTGCAGGAAACAAAAGCAAGAGAAGGCAGTCTTGGATGCTAAATGTAAAAAAGCTGGCCGTCTCATAAATGAAAATTCAAAAAGACTTACAGAACTTATGTCAAATGAAAGCCATTTGGTACTTACAGCTCGCTATCCTTCTTTTAGTTTTTTGGTCTCTTTAATATTTTGTCACACAATTGTATTTCTGCGCTTACCTTCAATATTCATTTACATTTTCTATAGGGGGTGCAAGTACAAGGAAAATATAAAGAAATGGAAGACCTGAGGAAGCAAGAAGAATCTCGTCAACAAAGAATCATTAAAGCTAAAAAAGATCTTGCTACTACTGAAGCAGAACTTGAAAATCTGCCTCCGTATGAACCTCCAAAAGATGAACTTGTAAGTAACTTTTCTAGCCAATTATTGATTTTTTCTGGCGGTGTGGGTTATGATGTGAGTTTATCTACATATGGTCACTGGAGACTTCAACCACTTACAATATATGGAACTGATTTTGTGGTTAACTATCTTGAAGAATCTTGAAAATGTTATGGTTTCTCTTATTTTGCTATCATCAAATGTATTGGTGTACCTATCAAAAAAGAAAAAAAAGAAAAAGAAAAAAGAAACAGTTGTATTGGTGCAAGTATAATCTACTAAAATTTTATGTATTGGTTAAATGATTAAATCATCATTTCTTAATAGCTTAAGGTTTTGTAATAAGTGATAATTTGTCTTGGTATCATAACTGGTGGTCCTAAGTTTGGATGTTATCACTTGTCACCACTTTACCTCCCATTTAAAAATTAAGACGAAAATCACCTTTTAGTCCCTACATTTTCACGTGATTTCCATTTTGGTCCATACATTTTATTTTTTCCGCTTTTAGTCCTTGTTCTGAAAAACACCTTCCACTTTAGTCCTATCCGTTAGTGCCGTTAGGGCACTGACTTACGTGGCAAACAGAATTATTAAAATAATAATAAAAAAAATTTATTTTATTATTAAAAAATGACACGTCAGCATACAAATTAAAAAAAATAATTTATTAATTTTAACTAAATCAAAAAAATCAAAAACAGAAAAAAAAATCATAATTATTGAGATCAAAGTGTGTTCTTGAAACACAAACCGTTTCAAACCCAAATCCAGATTCCGGCCGGCGTCGGTTTGTGTTTCAAGAACACAAACCCAGATCTCCAGCCAGCGTCGATCTGGGTTTGTGTTCTTGAAACACAAACCCAAACTCAGATTCCGGCCGGCGTCAGTTTGTGTTTCAAGAACACAAACCTAGATCTCCGGTCGACGTTGGTTTGTGTTCTTGAAACACAAACCCAGATTGACCCACCTCAACCAATACAACACAAAGCAACAAACCCACCCCACAACCCACTCCAACGACAAATCCACTCTTCGACCCACCACCGGACCCAATCGACCACTGCTTCACAACCATCAACCACCACCTTCGATTTTTGTTTCACAACTACCACCACACTGATCTCAGCCTCTCTCTAAACCCAGATCACAAACCCATAAATTTTGAGTTTGGGTTTTTTTTTTTTTTTTTTTTACAATCATGGACATCCTCTTCGCTCAAATCCAAGCCGGCCTCCGCTCCAACGACGACCTCCGCCAAACTGGAGCTCTCCTCCAAGCCCTCCAGTAGTCCGCTGCCGAGTCTCCACCTGGTGGACTTGGATCGGCCTGAACCGAATCTCCACCGAGTCTCCTTTGTGTTTGTTCTTGCTGGACAAAATCAGTTTGTGTTTTGTGTTTGTGTTTGCTTCAACTGGATTTTAATTTTGTTTTTTCTTTTTTGTTTTAATTTTGTTTTCATGTTTAATTTGACGTGGATCTATGTTTAATTTTGTGTTCTTATTTTCTGAGTTATTTGTGGTTTTTGGTTTTTAATTTTGAGTTCTTAAATCTGGGTTGATGTTCTTGTTCAAAATCCTTTTAGATCTAAATTAATGTGTGTTTTGGTTTTTAATTCTGTTTTTAATTTTTTTTATTTAGTTGAAATTAATAAAGTAATTTTTTTTTAGTTTAGATGCTGACGTGGCATTTTTTAATGCCAAATAATATTTTTTATTATTATTTTAATGGCCATGTCAGCTTCTGTTTGCCATATGTGCAATTTCCGTTTCTGATGTAACGACAGGGACTAAAACGGAAAGCGTTTTTTAGAACAGGGACTAAAAGCGGTAAAAATAAAAATGTAAGGACCAAAATGAAGATCGCGTGAAAATGTAGGGACTAAAAGGTGATTTTCGCCAAAAATTAATATTCCACCTTGGGCCTCTATGGGATTTCTAGGCCCACATGTGATGGAGAGTGTTTGAATAAATATTAAATGTTTATATTCACCTCATCATATCACTTAAGCTTTTGAGATAAATGGCAGTTTATTAGAAACAAAATTATACTTAATATGAACATTATCAAGAGAAAACAGAAAGACCCCTGCACATCCCAGGTGCTTTACTCTCAGTCTTCTGCAATGTTTTTGGATGGATGCATGTAGGATTGAGACCTAGAGTGCTCATAACTTTGAATAATTCTTACCTATATTTGAGACCTAGAGTGCTTATAACTATAGCTTGGTATATGAATAATTCTTACCTATTTTTGGAATCAAGCTTGTGTAATTATTTTGTACATTTTAATTTTCTTTTTAAGGAATGCTATGTTGTTTATGAAGCATAAAGTTTTTTTTTTTTTTTAATAAAATCATGTTATGTATACATAATTATTGTTGGGCGGTGAGGAAAGTTCTTTTTTGACGCTAAATTTCTAGTATTTTTTTTTTTTTGTTGCTTTATTTGCAGTCTTTCATCACTCAATATTGCACCACTATGATGGCCCAAAGTTCCGATTGAAGCTCTCTGCCTAAGGTAAGCTTCTATGTCTTGCCTACATACTTGGTAACAAAAACTGTTACATGTCTGCATTAGTACATTCTTAAGAAAAAATAAATAAAAAAGGGAGATTGATACAAGCCAATTATTGTTTGTTACATGCCTATCAGTTTTTTGATAAATGTACTACGAGAGAATAGGAAATCAATGGCACTAACTTGAGTGACCATATTATATTTTATGAATATGACTTCCATTCTTACACTTCTTTATTTTCACACATCATAGTTTGCTGATTTGAAGCTTTGGATCTTTATATTCTCACATCATATCGGGGGCTCAATTGAGTTGTTGTTTGCATTTGCTACATTTTTTAATTGGTTGCTTAAGCAATAAATATTTTACTATGGGTTGGTAGTTTGAACAGTCAAGAAAGATACCTGAGGAATCATAAAATAATTTTATAGAGATGCTAAATGCTATTTCTCTGGCTAACATATATCTAATTCTATGGATCGTATGGTCTTAAAGCCATATGTCCTTACTGGATCTTTGTAATAGTGGGGCTTTTCACTTTAATTGTTTGTGTTGCATGTAATTGTAATACAGGTAGGAAGGAGTGTGTTGTTGTATTGATGACCATACAAACTCGATACTTCCCCAGTTCAACATCTTTGAGTAGTATTTTGTCCACCATAACAAAAATGTGATTTATTTAATTTTTTCTAATACATTGAGTAGTATGGAATGTACACATGTAGTTACTACATGGTTGGTTTTCTCTATTTGTTAACTAGTGTACATGAAACTGCAAATTACAATTTAAGAGAATGTTTTACTTGAGAGAAGGTGGTTGGTTTGCTTTAAACCATTATGGGTTTTGATGTCTGTTTTAATGCGGCTATAGCCAAATTCAAAAAAAAAAAAAAAAAAAAAAAGTGGTTATAGCTGCGTTTCTAAAAACGCGACCATTGGTCCTATCCTATAGCCACCTTTCTAAAACGCGGCTTTAGCTTTCCCCTATAGCCACATTTGAAAAATGCGGCTAGAGTATGTCCAATAGCCACGTTTCTGAAAACGCGGCCATTGGTCCTGGCCTATAGCCGTATTTGCAAAAATGCGGCCATAAACCCCTCAAGCCTATAGTCACGGGTTTTGGACCATGGTTGAAAACGAGGCCATAGAACGTTTTTTTTTTTTTTTTTTTTGTAGTGAGGAAAGGCATCATGACAAGAGGGTAATTCCTCTTTGAAGCTCACCTGGGAGCTACCCAGGGTAGGAAACCCAATATCCACAATATAAGTAAATTGTAAGCCTAAAACAGTAGGCCCAGTTAGGGAGAAGGGATCTTGGGTACGTACAATTGTTATGAATGTTACTAAAAAATTAGAAAATTTCAATTGTAGTGAAAATTTTATGGCTAGGAGATTTATGAAAAAATCTATGTTGGTGATGATGATATGGGTTATCCTTACTCTTGTTGAAGTACACACTAATGATCATGCTGCTACCTCAAACTATCTAGTTGATCCTCATATTGTAGAAATGAAATATATTAGTTGTCTTGCATACGCATTGGAGGAATGTTATAATAATTTCAAAGTAGTCGGTAATCCAATTGATTTTCACGATTGTGCTTTTGCAATCTTAGAAGTTTGCACGGGGTATGCTCTTTCAAAGAATCTTATTAAGAGGGATCCTAATTTGATAGCTAAGAAGCTCCATGTGGTTACCGTTGATAAAAAGTGCATTATTTCATGCCTCAATAAGAGAGATGAAAAACTTCTTTGTTTGGAAGCCTGTTTTTTAAAATGCTACAAAGATCATCTAAAAGAACACGATGATCATTTCAAAGAGCGTGGAAAAAAACACGGAGGGCATAAGAAAACCTTTTCATTTGGAACCATGTTTCATTAAATACTACAAGAAACATTGAAATGAATTTGAAGGGCATAACAAGTAGCACGATGATCATATGAAAAACATCAAAAAGAACATGAAAAGGAAACCAAATAGCTTCAAATTTATTCATAAATGCTCTCTCTCTCTCTCTCTCTCTCTCTCTCTCTCTCTCTCTCTCTCTCTCTCTCTCTCTCTCTCTCTCTCTCTCAATAATGTACCTCCTTTTTACATTTTGTTTTTGTTGAATAATGTACCAATGCATGAACAATATACTTGTGAGCAATCTTTATCTTATATATAGAAAAAAAAAAATCCAAGCTTTGATATATATATATAGTTTCACACTCAAGCTTTATTGTCAAGCAATAAAAAAACCTTTGGCAATTTCTATTTTTTCTAACCAAAATATAGTTAGTAAATTTTCTTTTTAATAGTATGTCTTACTATGATCTTAGAGTAACTTTATCGAGGAGTTCTAATAATCTTGACAATCAATTGTGAAATAGATGGATTGGATTTTATCACGTTATGAACATTTAAACAACCTCACTTGAATTAATCTCCATATGCAAGTATTTATACTTGTGAAGTAACTATCATGTCAAGAGTACACGATGGTGATTCATCTACCTTTCACATTGTAAGTCTGTAAGTTTGTGTGTGATGCCATAGAATTTTGCAACAAGTCCCGTTATTTTCATGTGAATCTAATATTTTCGATGCTTCCTTCACACCCCCCAATCAGTTGGTATATACCATTGCCAGTTTTTTGAAGCTCCTACGTCGCCCTCATCCATGGATCATGGTTGTTTTCCTCTCTTTTGCCACCATATATTGCACCTATAAGTTACTTTTTCAGCCTTTACTAATGTAAGCATGAGATGGGAACAACCAACCTGATAAAGGAAAACAAAAAACTAAAGAATATGCAAGAAACAACCCCAAACAACAATAATTTTTTTATTTTTTAAGAATACTAAGTATTTTTAACACACACACAGGCAAAAAAGAGAAGGTCTTAAAGGAATTTACAGTGGTGTATATCTAAAAAGACCTAACTATTGGATTAATTACATTCAATTCTCCCAATTTTTTAGCCCCCCAAAAAAGGGGTTAAAGTTCAAATTGTACAATAAATATCAATTCAATCCTTAAAGTCTCAATATTGTTAATCTCGTTTTTAAACTCTACTAACATTGTCAATTGGATCATTCTATATATTTTTTTTCAATCCTCAAAAGACCTATATTAAATTTTCTATCAAATAAGCAACAAAATCTAAAGAATTTTTTATTTAAAACTCTTCCCTCTCTCTCTCTCTCTCTCTCTCTCTCTCTTAAATGATTTAACTGAAAAGGCTTTAACACAAGAGGCACTAAAAGTAATGATCATGCTCGATATTCAATAATAGGAAGTTGGGCCCATTCTTAATTCTGGATTTGGATGACCTGCAAATTACTCGGGCCTAAAGTATAAGGCCTAGCCTAACTTTGTGATTTACCTTTTGACCCTAATCCAATCATTTTGGGGTAATTTGCGCTTGCTGGGCGGGCCTGGAAGGCCCATTTCTATCTTCTAGATTTTTATTATTATTTTGGGGTGCTAAATTTATATATATTTTTTCTTTTGAATGTATATAATAAATGTTCAACATAACTGGATTGTAGTGGATTATGTTAATTTTTTGTCCTACTGAAATGCGGCAGCAAGTTGTTTTTTTAAAAAAGAACTAGGTAGTGATTTGCTGGAAAGGTTGACAATATTTTTTTTATTATAAATAAAGATAGATATTTTATTACATTTAGGACGTTCCAATACCTTCACTAAGTTGCAGTGATACACATTGATACAGGATTCTCACAAAAAAAAAAAAAAAAAAAAAAGAAAGGAAGAAGAAGAAGAGAAAGATACATATTGATACACAGATTTACTTCTCATAAATCTGCTTTTAAACTTGAATGAAAGGTGGTTGTGGCTTGGACTTAGATCACCGCAGCTTAAGATACTTCAGAAGCCTGTATAGAAAGCAAGAAGTTATAAAGTAAGCTTATGAAAATACTTTATTAAAATTTTTTTTAAATGAAATTTCTAATTCTTTCAAGACCTCCGATTTATTATGCATGCATTGTTCTTGCTATTCTATTTCTTCTTGAACCAAAAACTAGTACCCTAGATATTAAAGGTTCTCTCCCACATGGCAACCGGATCACACTATAGGGTATATATATGTGTGATGGAACTATGGAAGTCTTGCAAATTAAATTAATTTGGAGTTATCTTGCTCTAATCCATGACATAATAATTAAAGAGATCATTCATGTATGGTTTTAATCACATAATTTTTTTAATAAGTCATATGACTTGTCAAATGGTGCAAGTATTTATCACTTATTGCATGTAGATATTGAGAATTTTGTTAGTATTATAATAAATGTGACACTACTTTTAATAAGAATTTAAAAAAAATATAATAATTTTATAGAATATTGAACTTTAGACAACTAGACAAATCTTTTTTTTTTTTTTTAAAGAAACTTAATATTTGAGAGATGGAGTATTATTTTGAATTAAATGAGATAATTCTATAATAAAAATTTCTAAAACTATAATTAAAAACTTAAATTGTAATTTCTTGCATCACAATAACAAAAATTAAGTTAAGAAGTAAAGTACTAAATTATTTATTTTTTTTCCTAGAATAAAATGCTCAAGCGTGAACAATTTGCATTTTCTACTAAAGAATATTCTTACCATGCTTTTTCAAGAGATAACCAAATATAATAATGACCATATGCAGCTTATGTTTGAATTATAACATGCATCTAATTGCAATATTTAAAATGTATTTATACATATGCATGAGATTACAAGTTAATTTAAAAAATACAAATAGATAGTATCATAAATCGTCACGTCATTAATTGAAAAAAAAGAGCTCCAAATTATCTTGGAGCCAAACTTTCTCTGAGAGTCTTTGGCTTATTTTGTCACTTATGAGTACTTCCCTTCCTTCCTTCTTTATTTATCTATTTACTAATTTAATTCTTTAAATTTATGTTCCTTTTGACAACTATATAAATCTGATCATGACACTTTTAGATGCTAATACGGGATTTTAATCTTTGTGGATTAAATGCTAAATTGTGTCACTATTATGAAGTAAAAATAAAATAAAATTAAGAGGGAGTGGAGGAGAGAGTGCTAAGGGTCCATTTGTTTTGCACGACTGGCATTTCAGACGTTTTTTTTTTTTTTTTAACCAACGCCTATTACCCTGTTTATGGGATATGAACAGTGCAAATAGGCATGTGAACAATAATTTTAAAAGTGAACAGTAACTGGAAAATGATTTATTTTTGTTTTCAATTTTCAGCAAAATAAACAGTATCTAAATACACACTAAAGTAGAAGAGGATATGCATTTTGAAATACTATTTAGAGTATTGGAGAGAAGCATTATGTGGTATGTATACTAGTACACAGAAGGTGAAGAAAAAAAAAATGATACTCTTATTGACTTATAATTTGTAAATATGTATTCCTTTGATGCTCCCTGTGTACGAACCATTACTTTTTAATACATATCAAATTGGAATATATCTCATGTGGGGCTTTCTTCTAATCAGGGACAGGATAAGAAGCTAAAGGAAAGGTAGATTCTTTTGGTGGAATAAACAAGTTGTTTACGAAAGTGTGGAAAAGGGTTGGCTCCTAAGAAAATGAAGCAAAAGGGTGGACCACATTGGGTCAAAAATCGTAAAAGATTTTGCTACCAATTTTTTTATAGTTTAGGCTAAATTTAGCCAATGGCCCTCTATTCTGCTCTGAAATCAATTTTGTTAGGAACTATGCAGAGGATCATGAACTGCATTATCAGATTAATTAATGATGATAGTCCTTTTATATCATGTTTATGTGTGAATCAATTAGCACATACGCCTATAGGTTGGGTGTAAACTTAAGTGTAAACCCACAAAATTTCACAATTTATAGGATACTGCTTTTTATTATGATTAAGTAAATGACTTTGCTTTTATTATAACTATGGCTAACTTGCGACAAAAACGTTTAAAACCAGTTTGGTTTTATTTTTGGCCTTATTGAACTATACAAATTTGCAGACATGAGTTCCACTATGATGCTAAATTATAAAAAGTACTTTTGAGGCCATACATAGACTAAATGGGACAGTGCATGCATGAGAAAGATAAAAGAAGAGAAGTTAAAGGGGGTCACACAAGAGATTCCTGTAATTATATGGTGCGTGAGGAACAACAGACTAAACAAATTCGAGAATTCAAGAAATAGTCAGTGATCGAAAAGTTTTAGACACTCGTCATAGAAAGAAGAAAGAAGAAAAGTTAAAAGAATCTAGGTACTCATAATTTTCTTGAAGTCATTACCTCTCTTCTTCATCAACGTTGGCACTGCTTCCATTGGACCTGTACTTGGGAATAGGAACAAGACCAGACTCAATATGCCTGAGATCCTCTAAAAGGATTTCATAGTGTCTTTTCACTTCCTCAGTGGTTTTACTCCCGCCCACAGCCTTGGCTACATTCTGCCACCGGTCAGGGGTGTCCTTATCATACAATGCTAGTGCTTTTTCAAACCTTTTGTTCTGCTCTGGGGTCCAAGAGGAGCTGGAGTTTTGCTTACTAAGTGAACTTGAAGCCATCAAAGTTGCTCTAAAGTTTGTGCTCTCAATTCAAATCCTGAAGTGTCTAAAAGAATGGTGAGAACTAGCGAAGGAGAAAGAACAAAAGAGAAGGCTTTGGGGATATATGGTTCATGCAAGAGAAGAGACTGCCATGGGTGCTTGCTCATGCTGTGCTTGCTTGCTTATAAAATGGTTTATAGGGTGGTGTGGTGGAGCCAGTTGGCGAATCTATTTTGTCAAAAGGTGGATTGAGGTGTGACCCGTCTCCCTTTGGAACCACAAACGAAGCAGGACAAGGTTCAGCCACTAGGCAGAGGAGGAGGGGAATCAGTTTCAAAGGAAAGGCTTTCTGGGTTTTGTTTTTTTTGTGTTCCTAAGAGCATCCCATCAGTAGATGCAAACTTATCATCTATTTTGTACCAAAAAAAAAAAAAAAAAAAAAAAAACTACTTTTTTCTATTTTACACACTCATTTTTTCAAAACACCTACATCAGTCTATTTATTATACAATATATTTTATATAAATAATATTTTTAAATTCTTTTTTAATATTATTTTATCTCCTGTCTCTTTTTCCTATTCTTCCTCATCTTTCTTTTTCCTTATCTCACTCTACCGTTTCCTCATTCTTTTTCTTCCTCTTCTTTCTTCTTCTTTTTCTCACGGTTAGGCCTGTTTAGCCACCGCCTGCCACCGATGGAACCACCCCTCACCGCACCGAGCCACCCACCTTAGAGCTCCACCGCAGGTGTTCGATGCAATGATTGGCAATGTTTTTCAAGTACCGAAGCCACCAAGTGCGACGAGCGGTGGTGGGTTTTGCCCACCGATGAAAACCGCACCGCACCGCCTATTTTTTTTTTTTTTTATTATGAATTGCCTATATATATGTGTGTGTGTGTGTGTTTCAGTGGCATAGAGAAAGGTCTGAGAAGAAGAGGACGAGAGAGAGAGAGAGAGTGGCAATTGATCTGAAGGAAGAAGAAAAATAAATTGAAGTTAGGGTTGAAGTCGTTTTACACGTAATAAACGAAGTCGTTTTGGGTTTTGTTTTATTAAATTTCTGATACTAAAACGACGTCGTTTTGGACTTTAAAAAAAAAATTAAAAACTCTAGAACGACGTCGTTTTCTATTAGGTAAAATTTCTTATTTCCCCATTTACATCAAACACAAATTGACTCTCGTTCTCTCTCTCCTTGCAAGGCACAACCTCTTGCTCGCTAACTTACTCTCCCCTCTTAGCCTTCACCATTCGCAGCCACCATCCTCTGCTGCTCGATGCCTCCATTCAGACCATTCTCCAAGCATCTTCCTCTCCTCTCTCCTATTTCTCATAGCTATTCTTTGGAAGTTTTAAGAGAGGGTTGTGGTGGTCAATACCTAGGCTACTATGCTTCTCCTTGCTATTAGGTATGTAATTTATTTGATGCTCGAGACCTAAGATACTAACTATGCTTTGCCTTACTATGCTTTTTAGAAAGATTGTGAATTTATTTGAGATATTTTGTGTGGGAATTTGAGAAATATTGTGAATATGTTTGTTTGTTGTTTTCTTTTTTTAAAATGAATATTTGGATTGTTGTATAATTTTGTATGGGTTGTTTGATGTGGATTGAGATTTTTTTTTTAATATTTGGGTTGCTTTTTAACCGAACTAACCGCACTAAATTGGAATGGTGCACAGCACCTTGTGTAAACTGGTTTCCACCTCCCCACAAGTGAGGCGTAGTTAGGGTTGAGGGGAAACCGCAACCTATAGGTGCGGTGCAAAACAACCCCCCCAAAACCGGCTGTACCACACCATGTATAGCCCTACTCATGGTCAGATCAACATCACCATCAAAACCCAGAACGCCTTTCCAATTCACCGATCTCCGTCAACACTCCATCACAAGCACCATAACCATCAAAACCCAGAAGCACCGATCCACATGCAGTGGTGGCGATGGCAACGGTGGTGAACGGCTCTCCAATCCACCAATCTCCGTCAACACTCCATCATAAGCACCACAACCATCAAAACCCAAAAACACCGATCAAAACCCACATCACCGATCAACCATCAAAACCCATATCACCGATCATCGATCACCAATCATGTTCCAGTGGTTGATTTTGTTGTTGATTTTTTATTTTTGTGGTTAATTTTTTATTTTTGTAGTTGATTTTTGATTTTGTGTCTATGGGAGTATGTGTATCAGAGAAAGAAAGAACATGATGTGGGAGAGAATGTGTTAGTTTTGCAGATGGAGAAGAGAGAGAAATAAAAAAAGTGAATTAGAAATTATTAAAATATTAAATGCAAGAGCTACAGTAACCGTGCAAATAGCTCTTGTGCATTTATGCACAATTTTACACTCACTGATGTGAGTGTTTTTTTGCTCAAAATATGTAAAATCAGTTACTTTTTCTATTTTGCAATACTTTATACATGCTGATGCAAATGCTCCAAGAAATTAAGAATCTTTTCTTGGTATATAATGCAAATAGAAAATATAGAATTTCCAAGGCCTTAACAGAGGCTAATTGCATAATAAGTAGGTAGACAATCCATTACCTTTTAGCCTAAAAAATCAGCAAAGTGGTGCAGTGTAATACCATATGAAGGGTTAGGAGTAACAAAATACTACAACTTGGAACACTTATTAAAGAGAGATCTCGGATCTATAAGGAAAAATAAATAAATAAAACAAGTACTGAAATTTTTATTTTTAGTTACACTTATGATTTTAATTTACATTTTAGAGGATACTTTAAAGGAGTAATTATACAATACTATGGAAGTATGATAATGATGTATTCTTTCCTTCCATGTAATAATGGATCTTCTTAATTAAGTTCATAATGTGACCTACAATTCATGTAAGATGAGAGAACAATAAGTCATTACTCACAAATTATTATATAATTTTCCATTTTAAAGTCTCAATAAAGCTTAATGTCGATAATTTATTCACTCTTATGAGAGAAATGAAGAGTCGAAGGCCTCTCTCTTTCTTTCTTTTTTGGTTGCTATATGATGAATTTTATTAAGGAAAAAGGGGGTTAGGGCCCGGGCCATCTATTATCTCTGGCTCTAAGATGTGGGTAGGAAGATTAGAGAAGGGAAGGGCCTCACAACAATTACAAAAAAGAGCCCAGGCAGTGAGACCATAAGCAGCACAATTGGCATTCTTTACAACCACCAAAAAAAGAAGAAGAAGAAGAAGAAGAAGAGCGAAATGAAAGGATTGGGACTGGTGGTTTATGTTGGGGATGATAGAAGAGATGACCCAATGAGGTGTGACTGCAGAGTTTTGAATGGGTTCTATGATGTTTAGAGCATCACCTTAAAAAAATTGTCTAACCCAGGTTAAATTTTTCCAAGCATAGATAAATTTTTCCCAAATGATCACAACACACAAGGAATGAGTTGTTTGGTCAAATTGCAGCATCAATGTTGGACTCCTTTTGTAAAAGTGGAAATCTTCTCCTTAACTTTCAAACATAGATAATTCTAAATAGATTCTAAATAATACTCCTACTATATGATATAAAGACTCAATTTAGACTAAAATAATACTCTAAAATAAATAAATAAAAAAAGTGTAATTTAAAGAAAATGAAAGGTACGTTAGAAAATTTATAAAGTCAATACCCTTTCTTCACTTCTTATTTAAAAATTTAATACATTTCTTTTTTTTTAAAAAAAATTTTCAAAACTATCCTCTATAATTAAAAATTTGGTGAAAAAAGAGTATTGACTTTTTAAATAAAGTGACCATATATTAAGAAATTTATTTATTTATTTATTTTTTTAAAAATATTTCATTTTGAGACATTTTAAAATAGAACATAAGACTGTCAATTTAAGACTAGGGAGTATTTCAGGTACAAACAAAATGTACAAAATTTAAAAATTAAAAGTAAAATATTTTAAAAATTAAAAGTTGAAAAAAAAAGAAAAGTACGGGGTGGCAGGGGGCTGGCAAGCGCAAATTTTAAGAAGGTTGCTACTTACTAGACATACCAAACAAGGAAAAATAAAGGTTGTCCACTGATTGGACTGGCATGCATTTTTTGACATTTGTGTTTCCTTGCCTCTGCCAGCGGCATAATTATTTTACCCTAGTAAACTTTTGTTAAGTAGTGTTACAGGCTATAAGGTTTTTCTTTTTAATAATAAAATTGTTTATCGCGCATAAGTTACTTTGTTTATACAGTTGTATACATATAAATGTGAGAAAGTAATTAATCAAGAGAATTAACCAAAAATTAAAAAAAAAAGAAGTAATTAATCAAGATTTTTAAAATTGCATAAAATAATGTGTTAACAACAAATTTAACCCTTTTGATAATTTGATAATTGGAAATGGCTAAATGGGAGGATTTGAATTTTTGATATCTCGATTGAGAGTTTTATCTTACTCTCAACCAAACCATCTTGTCTGTTCCTGCTTCTTCTTGTGTTCCATTAATCAGGTCTTAGAGCTATTCACAATGGATTCTATGTACTCTTACCCTTCCCAGTCCATTCTTTTAAAATTTAGTTTCTCACTCATTTCATTTATGGGTTAATGTTTCTGGACTAAGCATGTATCATCGTGAATCTTCTTAGTAATAACATTAATTATGACAATAGTGTTTTATACTATATCTTTTCTATGTCAGACTCACCCAACTCAAAATATTTTTGGACTTTGTTCTAGTTTCTCAAGCTGTGGTGATCACTGACAAATCTTTTGGACTGAGAACAAACCGCCAAGAACTCATGCAGAGTTAATTTTTTTATATTTATTTTTCAGCTTTAGATCTTGGAATTGGGTTTTCGAATCTTTGTCCTGAGCAACATTCCAAATGGTTCTAGCTGGATACCTATAACCGTACCATGATTTTTTTTGGGCAAAAGTAGAATGATATCTATAATAAGTTGTTTGCTTCTGCATGTATTTTGTAGAGTCAACAGGTGAGGCTGGTTTTCTTATTGGATAGGAGGGTGATTTTGTGTCAGTTGATTGGTAGGTGAAGTTTCAACCAAGCAGTGACTCTGCATGTCTACCTAGAAGGTAAATTCATCAAAAGTGGGGTATGACAAGGTCAATTTTATGTGATGATAATTTATGAATATGCCATATACACGTATACCCAATCACTTTTCCTTTCATATTTCTCAACAAAAAAATCATTTTTTTTCTTCATATAAATTGAATAGGGTGAGATAAAATGGCTAAAGGCCCTAAGGCACCATCAACAAATATTATATTAGCCTAAGAATCTGGTAGTTGCATTGATATATTCTTTTGTTATCAATGGAGATCTTTAGGGCTTTCAAAAAGATTGTGACCAGGGATCCCAATGGCAGCAATGCTAGCAACTGGAGACTAGGGTTCGTTTGGATACAATTTATTTGACTAAAAACTGAAAATATTATAGTAAAATAATTTTTAAATATATAAATAGTGTCGTAAGACCTATTTTTAATATTTTTAAATTTGTAAACTGTGCATGCATAGTATATGAACAGTGTATGCACCGTGTATGAATAGTACATACACTGTTTATAAATAGTAAATTTTGTATAAAAGTCAACAAAATCGGCTAAAAAAAAAAAAAAAAAAGTAAAAAACACAAACACAAAATGCAGTTCCAGCTGAATCCAAACCCATACTAAGGATGTTGGTGGGTGGTGATGGTTGGATGGCAGATAGTAGGGGTGGAGGTTAGGTTGATAAGTTTTAGATGAGTTGGAAAATGGTTTAATGGAAAATGAAAACATAAATCAATTTTTACCATGGATGATTTTATTTTATAGTCAACTGAAAAACAATTTTCAGATGACTAACATTTTCCGCGGTCTCAAACATTTATAAATACAGAAATTACTTTTAGGAAATTAATTTCCATTAGACCAAACATAGCCCAGTCTTGTAGCCTTTGACACCAGAGTTAGTTACAGATCCAAAAGGTTGTTGACATTCTGTTAGCGATGGGGAAAGTTTGTTAAAGGTTGTTATATTTGTTAGAAGAGATATTTATTTTGTAAATATGAGATTAGTAGTAATGGGGTGTTGTATAAACAATATTCTGCGCAATTTTTCATTTTAAGCAAGATCAATAATATCTTAAATATTTCTTTCTCTCTCTATTTATATGTTCTTGTTTGAAGCTAAGATTACACAGCTTGCTTGTAATTGTTTTTTTTTTCTTTTTGATAGGAAGACTGAGATTTTATTCATAACTGAAAGTAGAAGATACATCCTAGAGAAGAGTTTGTTCTATAGAATAAAGATTCTCTTCAATCCAAACAAAAAAATCAGCAATGCCTAAAACATATTTTGCTAGTAAATAAGCAGAAACATTGTCAATCTTATGTACATAGGAGATTTCAACGCGATGAAATTCATGCAAGAAATCTAAAATTTTTCTATATATGAGATTAGTTAAAATTACATCTACCTAAGTTACATATATTTTTAGACCATTATTTTTTTTATTAGATCTAATGATAAAAAAAATAAAAAATAAAAACATACTAATAACCTTGTTATCAACATTTTAGAAATTGGTGATATAAAAGCATTAAGTAAAAAAAAAAAAACCTCCACCCTCCACCCAGACTTCTTTTTGGTGACAAACAAGTAACATAATTTTAATTATTTCTTTAATAGATTTTTTAGGTAATTTCCAACAGATATCTTTATGAACCATAGCTAAAAGAAGCAGTGGTCCAAATCCAATAACCCTTTCTGACTGAAATGCACGCAAATATCTCCTGTAAAATGAAACATGTGGCCCCAATTAATTTCTCATGTCCTGTTTCTGTCAACGTGTCTGCTATGTTTAAGATGTACATCAGTTATGATTTCTAAGTTCTAACTGTCATGGCTAATCAACAAAAAGTTCTAACTGTCATGTAATTAGCTAATTAGCTTATATATATAATTAAATTGTGGTTTTCATTCAGTCAACTACACCAAAACCTTAAACGTTTATAAACTAAAGGGTATTTTGATGGCATCCCAATATATTTCACCATCCTCTCATATTTATATGGGTCTTATGTGAATCATTTATATGAGTCTTATGTATGAGATTCACATGCAAGGTCAATTTTTATGTAAAACTAGCATGTAGTCCGTGCTTACGCACGGAAATATTAACAATTGTGATGATAAGATATTTATCTTGGTAGATTCAGTTTCCACATTGAGCTTGGAATCTTCTTGGAGGCGCCAATGAAGCGGTAATGTATGAGAGTGTGAAGCAAGGAATAGTGGGATTAAACATTGTATTTGAACCCGACCTTGTTCTTAGAAATCCGAAAGGAGGAGGAGAGGGTAGTGTGTGGATCTAGTTGGTAGAAGTTGAGAGAGAAGGAGGAGATATGGGATGACGATATGGCATTAAGAGGAGATGATGTTTTACTTTTATAGTCTTTCTCATTGGACTCCTTGGTTCTAGTAGTGAGCAGGTGAGATGTTCACCCATAAAAGTGTGTAGGTGAGATGTTCTTGCTTAGGCCAATGAGCATTATCATTGTGGTTTTCTTGGCTTCCGTGTTAAATGTTAATGCATCATTTATTTGGGTACAAAAATTAGAAAATTTAGATAAGATACATGACACAAAATTAGAGTCCAATTTATAATCTAATTAGATTTTTTTTTTTTTTTTGAGTTATAATTAGGACAAGTGGCGCAAAATTGAAAATCCAAATCTAGACACATAACATAAAATTGAAACTCTAACTTAAAATTCTATTTGAGTTTCTCTCTGCTTCACCTATTATTATATATATAGATGAAGGTAGAAGTATACAAGATATACTAAATAATTTCATGACCCACATCAACTATATATAGCAGTCTTGAGATAGTATAAACGCTCATTTCAATGTGCTAATTGAAATAGAAATGAACTCACATTAGAGTTTAAGTGATAGTCTAATGCATGGTTCGAACCTCCCCTTCCCCTCCCCCACTATCTAACCATCTAAAAATAAAAATAAAAAAGAGCTCACATTATTGCATTCATTCTTTCGTGATATAAATGATTGCATGTCTTTGTGTGTGTTTGAATGAATTAATTTTCATTAGCCTATTTTCCAAACTGATGGATTCATAATATGTTGGAATTAATGCCGGAATTACCAATTGTTTACTCCAAATTTATTTGCTAATTAATTAATCAATGGGGATAATAAAAATTAGGGTAAATTCCACAAACCATCCCTGAGGTTTGTAATAATACCAACTAAGTCCAGAATATGTCAAAACTTACCAATTTCATCCAAAATCACAATTTTGGACAATTTTGTCCCTGAACTAAAAAAAACGTTGTTATTATTTCTTTTTCTTTTTTTTTTTTCTCTTCTTCCTCTATCTCTTTCATCTCCCCCTCTCATATCTGAGCTTCAAAATCTCAGAAACCCATTCAAACTTGCAGATCGAAAAAACACAAACCCAAATAGATCGGAAAAACACAAACACAAACCCACAACAGCCATGATCGGAAAAGCACAAACCCAAACAAATCGGAAAAACACAAACACAAACCCACAACAACCATGATCGGAAAAACACAAACCCAAACAGATCGGAAAACACAAACACAAACCCAGCCCACAACAGATCGGAAAACACAAACACAAACCCAAACAGATTAGAAAAACACAAACCCAAACAGATCGGAAAAACACAAACACAAACCCACAACAGCCATGATCGGAAAAACACAAACCCAAACAGATCGGAAAACACAAACACAAACCCAGCCCACAACAGATCGAAAAACACAAACACAAACCCAAACAGATCGGAAAAACACAAACCTAAACAGATCAGAAAAACATAAACACAAACCCACAATAGCCATGATCGGAAAAACACAAACCCAAACAGATCGGAAAACACAAACACAAACCCAGCCCACAACAGATCGGAAACCACAAACATAAACCCAAACAGATCGGAAAAACAGATCAGAAAAACACAAACCCAAACAGATCGAAAAAACAGATCAGAAAAACACAAACCCAAACAGATTGGAAAAACACAAACACAAACCCACAACAGCCATGATCGGAAAAACACAAACCCAAACAGATCGGAAAACACAAACACAAACCCAGCCCACAACAGATCGGAAGAGGTGGGTCGGAGTTGGGTAGGCGAGATGGGTCTTTCGGTAGCTGGGCAGACGAGATGGGTCGGCGAGGTGGAGGAAGAGAGAAAAATTTGAAGGAAGAGTGGGAGACGGTGAGCGAGGAGAGGGGTAGATGAAAGAGGGGGAAAGAGACAGAGGAGATGAAAGAGGGGGAAATGAAAGAGGGGTGAATTTTTTTTTCTGAGATTTTGAAGCTCAGATAAGAGAGATGAAAGAGACAGAGGAAGAAGAGAAAAAAATAATAATAATAACAACGTTTTTTTTTTAGTTCAGGGACAAAATTGTCCAAAATTGTGATTTTGGACGAAATTGGTAAGTTTTGAAATGTTCTGGACTTAGTTGGTATTATCACAAACCTCAGGGGTGGTTTGTGAAATTTACCCTAAAAATTAAGTCATGTAGTGGAATGGATCAAATTTGTAGCTAAAGAGGCTACCATTATCATAGTTTGCAAATGATGATAAAAAGGTTTCTTGCATATTTCTTCATTTTTTTCTCAGAGCCAATTAATTACCTTTGGCCCAACAAGGGTTGTTCTCAGAAAATACTATCCAATCATATGATGCCTTGAGAAGCTAGATATGGTGTTTTGATTGATATATATCAAAACACAACATCTGTTCTGTGGTTATAATTTTTCAACTATCTCAATCAAATGTCAATGATTGATAATCATGCAAAAATGGACTATATATAACAAGTTGGTTTAGTAGTTGCATGTTATTTCAAATTGATAGGAATAGTTGGGGCTGATCATTTGATGAGAGGCTGAGCAAGTAGACCTTGTCATGAAAAATGGTCCACCAACTTTGATATTTTATCGTCAACATCTTAAACCAATCTTGGAAAACTTCCATTCATGGCTTATTTTTCTTTGAAGAGAAGGTATTACTAAAGCTTAGTGGTCCTTCCAAACAACTTGGAAGGTTCCTAAAAAAGTTTAAAAAGTGTGTATCATGCAATTACTATGAGTAACTCTCATTTTCAAGAATCAATATCCTCATGTTTATGGACCAAGAAAATGCAAAAGAAACTCTGACTTTTCAAGAGCCTAAGGAAGTGTCGTGTGGGCGATGCTTATATGAGGATAAGCAGAAAGACGTAAAAGTCTTGAATACCAAGCAATGGGAACCATATATACTAGCACTCATTTCATAAGAGAGAGGTAGATATTTTTCTATGAGCAAGTTGGGGTATAGATTTATAATGGTGATAAAGGAAAAAGATATAAAGAAAAGGTGAATTATGAGCGCAGAAAGCTAAAAAAAATCGCACCAAATTGATAATTTTTCTGTGGCTTTAGTTTATCCCAAAAGATATATATAGTGTGGAAAGATGTTGACGGTTTGTTGAGAGTGTAAAAGACAAGCTGTACGTAGTTTTTCTGAAAATTCAAAGTTGTGGTTATGCCATTTTTGGTCTGTACATTTAAGAAATACAAATAAACTGCCAAGGCTAATTATTCTAGACGCTTCTTCACAATAATTATGATGAAGAAAATTCCAATTCAAATTGAATGGATTCAAAATGATGTTACCGTGCAGATTGGGACTATTATTGATAGAAACCCTACCATTTTCATCCATTCAATAATATTTGGAACTTACTACGTTGTAGGTTTATGACTATGAGCAAGGATGGTATAGGAAATTTATAAAGCAGGTTATTTGCTCAAAAATCTTTTGCTTATTTCAGAATCAACCAAAGTGCTATGAAATTCAGAATTGCATGGCAACCCTTTAAATCTTTGCGAGCCAATAAGAAAACTGTTTAATATGCTTCACGTACCATATGATACGTTAATAGAGTGGAAAACAAAAAGAGAAAGAACACGTATAATCATAATCAATAAATCTAGAGCCACAAAACTTGGCATCAAATGTTTCAATAAAAATCTACCTACACAACTATTGTGAAAATTGTTGTGTTTATAACATTACTCTAATTATAGTATATCTACTTGAATACGAAATTTACGTAGGTGAAAATGTACTTTTGGTCCCTACATTTTGGGTTAATTCTCATTTTGGTCTTAAAATTGATTTTGTTACTAATGTAGTCCCTAAAAAAAGAAAATCGTTTTTAAAATGGCCACTACCGTCAACCCACTAACGAAAACCTCCTACGTGACAGATGGAGTGCCCTGCTTGCTAACATGGCGCTGACATGGCCATTAAAATATTATTAAAAATAATTATTTGGCATTTTTAAATACCACATCAGCATTTTAATTAATAAAAAAAATAAAAAAATAAAAAGCCCAAAAAATAAAAAGCTAGGTCAGAAAATAAATAAAAAAATTTAAAATAAACATTAATCTAATTATTTTTTTTTCTTACTTCTCATTTTTTTTCCCTTAAGAACATACATCCTCAAGCCTAGAAAAGTTCAAAACCAGAAAATTCACTTCTGGGTAGACTTTGGAATCTTTTGATCTTAATTAATTATTTCTTAATTTAAATGAAGAACACACAAGTAAGAAGAGAAAACAAAATCAAAAGCACCCACATGATAATAACCAAAAACCCCAGCTCTAACATTTCAATTCTCAAAATTATACCTCATTTTCTCAACTATCAAACAAAAACACATACAAAAAAAAAAGTGCCATTTACACTATATAACCACATCAACCTCACAAAAATTTAAACTTTTCCATTACCCACATCACAAATAATCAAGAACCCAAGCTCCAAATCCCCATCACCGAAAATTTTCCCCTATTTTCCCAGCCACCAAACAACCCCACCAAATTTTTTTTTTTAAAGCTCAAAATCCAGCTTACTTGATCGCGATTTCAAAACCAATCGCAACCCACGAATCCAAACCAATCCACAACCACCACAGATTTGGGGTTTCACAACAACACACAATACCCACCACCAACCGATACATAACCCACGAATCCAACCAACCCACCATCCAAACTGACCCCACCGCCTTCACTCATCCATAAAAGCTCCATGGTCGAGTTTGAGAACCCGATTTAGACCAATCCAATTCCAGAGCACTCAATCGGTTGGGAGAGAAAGATCAAAGAGAGGCAGAGTGAGAATCAATAAATTCCTAGGGCTTAAAGTGGTTGTTCATGGAGGGCTCTAGGTGGAAGGAAGAGAGAGAAAGTCTGTGTGAAGAGAGAGGAAGAAGAAGAATAGGTTTGGGGAAGAACTTGGTATTTCAAAAATTCTCAATTGAAAAAAATATTTTAAACAATTAATATATGAAAACTAATTTAATTAGAATGAAAAGTAAAAAAAAAAAAAAGTAAAAAGAAATATAATTTAATTAGATTAATGTTTATTTTAATATTTATTTAATTTTATGACTTGGCTTTTTTTAAAATTAATTTTTTATTAATTAAAATGCTGATGTGGTATTTAAAAATGCCAAATAATTATTTTTAATAATATTTTAATGGCCACGTTAGCGCCATGTCAGCAAACAGGGCACTCCGTCTACCACATAGGAGGTTTCCGTTAGTGGGTTGCAGAGACTAATTTAAAAACGATTTTTTTTTTTTGGACTACTTTAGTAATTAAATCAATTTTGAGATCAAAATAAAAATTTACCCAAAATGTAAAGACCAAAAGTATAGTTTCGCCATTTACGTATCATCGGCGAAAAGGTATACACAACTGAGTTCATACTGCCGACTGAAGAAGCTACAAATGATCAGACTAAACAAACATTACAAGACAAACACTAACATCAACAACACATGAAGTAAAACAAACTAGCTAAAGCTTTATTTGATGATAACTCTATGAGATGAGACAAAACCTATGGAATCTAGGCATTGTAGCAAAAAAGTAGGGCAGACAGACAGATTGGTTGGATATGAAAAATATTGAGGTTAAAGTCAGTACTAGCTACACTACTAAAGGCAATGATTTAACAATTAAACATACATTTCTTGTGAAATACTAAATACCACATACCTTATAATTTTAGGGCATATGAATCTGCTAAATGTTAAAAGTGTCCACTTCATGGTTCAGGTTATCTCTATTTCAAAAATCCTTTATAAAAATTGATAGTTAGCCCACTGGGATTAGGCCCATTGTGTTGTACTTATCATGGAGGTTTGGGCTAGTAGATTGTAATTGGAATAACTGAAACTGGGCTGCACTAACCCAAAGATACACACACCATTGATTCCATAAAGGCCTATTTTACTCATCCACAAAGTATTTCAGTTCTGTTCTCTGTGCAAGCCCAATTAGGTTGGTTTCAGAGATTTTATTTTATTTTTTTGGGTGGGGGAAATAATTTTGTTAACACAGCCAGACCTCATTGGTTTAGGGAATCATCAAACTGATCAAATCCCTTCTAGATTAAGCCCACCAAACTGACTTGCAGGTGATGGGTTTGGATTTTCAGTCTGGGCCCATATTGTTATCCCCATTTGGAGTGTTTATTATTATTATTATTATTTTATTTCTTGAGGAAAAATTTGGACTGTTATTTTGAATGAATTGTAAATAGTTTTGGGCTAATTATTTGGACCTTCATTCGAACGAAAATAATATACAATATTTCAGGCTGTTTTGGATTGATTAGGTTGAACCATTGAGCTTTGCATATTTTTAAAATTTAACTATTAGATTGTATGTTCTGTATGTTCTTAATACGCATTTCAAATTTTGTGCTAATAAGATATTATTTACTATTTGATCTATAAGGTTATTTTTTATACATAATTTTAGAATTTAAAAACTTGAAATTTAAACATCTAATTGATAACATAGCTATAGATCTTTGATCTTCTCAAAATTTTGCAAGTATAGAAAATATAAGAAGAAAATGCAATCCAATGGTAGATTCGACAAAGTTCACATCCAATAAAGATATTGAATGGAGTTATAGCTATTGGCTAAAACTAAATTTGTAGTCAAATTTTGTCCATTTAAGTGCATTCATTGTCTAAAGCCGAGGCCAAGTCATTGCACCTCTCATAGTTGTTAAAACTTAAAATCTAAATCAAGACTGAAAGATCTGAGATCCAAAACAATCTTGATCATATTATAGGATCTTCAATTAGCAGCATCGATTTGATCTATTTCCATATAGTGGGATTGGTAGGATTGCGAATTGCGATCCTATCAAGATCACACCCACTCCTAAATTTTGATATATTGTAAATTATTATTCTTATTTTCAATCAAAGCAAATTTCATCACCTATGTTGATAATACAATCATATCGAGAGTTTTGTAACTTAATGGCATAACCTGATTCTCTCGAAGAGAATTTGGGTTCAAATCGAATATAGGACTTTGGTTTAACAACCTTAACCATGTTATTATTGGCACCGATATTTGCCTGAAGTAACTCACACGTAACTCGGGACCTCCTTTCATGCTGAGCAGAGTTGACATTGCTATATCACAAGTCACAACCAGAAACCAGAAGAGAATCTAACATTATTCATCCATCAAATGTCACCTATAGTTTCCTCCTAATGTTTACTTCCTGAATACGGAAGTGACTCAGAGCAAAAAAAAAAAAAAAACAAAACAAAACAAAAAAAAAAAAAAAGCAACAAAATATCTCTCTCTCTCTCTCTCTCTCTCTCTTTGTGTGAAAGTATCATATATATTAAAACAAGTAACACATTACAGCTGGCTCTCTCAAAGCCATATTGACTTTACTTACATCCAAACAAGCACCATCATAATCTTGAAGGACTAATTTTTCACCCCCACCATGGTTTCGGTTGGGGTACCTCCACATTTAAATTTACGATGTCCAATCAATTAAATGCCAAAGTATGTCCTACCATGAAATCCAAAGCAATCGACACACTTTTTTTTTCTCGACACAATATCATCACATCTTATAATGCATGAAGTCTGAAGGAATTATTAAAAGATGATACTTCAAAAACTAGGGGAAAAAAAAACTATTTCTACATTGTACTGTTCATGAAAATAAGAGTTGTACAAAAATAAGAGTTGTACACTTTCTTCCAACGTGGTAAATATATCCTAAAATTTCAGAATTTAGATTTTATCTCTAAAGTTTGGGATGTTTGAATTTTACATTCTGACATTTCAGAACTTGGATTTTACTCCTATATTTTAGGAGTGTTTGGATTTTATTCCCTAAAGTTTTTGAGTGTTAGATTTCATACCCTAAAATTTCAGAATTTTGGGGTATAAATTCCAAACGGTTTAGAGGGTAAAATCCAAGTTCTGAATCGTCAGGGTGTAAAATCTAAACACCCAAAACTTTAAGGGGTAAAATTCAAATAATAAAATTTCAGGATGTAAAATCTAATCACCTCCAAACGAGGTATAATTTACAATTTACCCTGATATTATTCTTGTAAATTAGTCAATGGTCACTTATCATTTAAGGTAGTTAATTAGAAAAAGAATTAGAGAAGTGCACTTACCTTTCTCTCACCAAAAAAGAGAGAGCGAGAAGCATATGAAGCTCTCAGCTAAGAATCTTGTAATTCAATTGATATTTCTTAGTGTTTTTAATAGAGATATTCAACATCCAAATCTCTCCTCCTTAACTATCAAATTATAAAAAAGAAAACGAAAAAGGTGAAGGTCAATGAATTGGATGTCATTGTCACGCATTATCAACTACTATTTTTATGATGCAATTAGCAAATAAAAGTTGGTATGTATGTTTTTCTAGCTAGTCTCTGTGTCACAACAAATTAGTCAAATATTTTGTTGAGAATCTAACTAACCTTTTTTATTTTCCATATAATAAGTTGGGAGAGAAATCAAAATCGAAGTTCTTATATGTGAAGAAGTAGGTATGTAATACTATTGAGGTACACAGCTCTTAATAAGAATCTAACACATCTAATTACAGTTTTAATTTTTTTTTTTTAAATTGTAATTTTTGAAATAGATTTCCTTTTTCCTGTATAGATATAGCATGATTTCCTTGATTGATGTGAATCTCTTAATTCTCTTCTAAGTAATGGATATATTCTCCTTCTAAGTGTCTCAATAGTACATTAGTGATTTGGTTTGGTGGGAGCCAAGTATTTGATTACAGCTATATTTGTGGATTTCAATCAATAAGGATCAGTGTTCTGCCTTGATTGAGTGGCTTTAAGGCATCTATTGTGCCTTTCCTACCGCTAGTGCTGAGGAAAGCCATATTGCAGATGGGATAAGTAGGTAGGTTTAATGGTCAACTGTTCGATCATTAGGCCCTGGATCAAATCTAAAATACATTATCAACTTGGGATTCAGGCCAAAAAGAGACATTCACCCATTAATTTTCAACTAGAAAAATTATGAGTTAAGTATAAAGAACGACTGTCCCTATTAGAATTTGCCATGGTTGCTGATAAATTCATCAGGACTTCACTTTGCATAATCTTCAGGCTTCATTAATTCACCAAGTTCTATGACCCACTGTTTCTATGATGATGTTTTTACCTGTATACAAAAATAAAATAAAAATAATGATGTTTTACCTGGAAGATCAATATTGATGTTATTTTGGACATGGAAACGTGTTCCGCATAATTAATGAGTAATTGCAAACAATTGATTATATGAATGTTTGTCGTTTACCACCAAAATAAAAAATAAAAAAACCCTCAAGTGTGACCATATAATACTCTATGGATATATTGCAGTGAACCTTCTAGATTTTCCATTAGTACACTCGTCTTCCTGCTAGTTTGGAATAAGACAGTCACTGTTTCTATAGTGCAAAATATTTATACTTGCTTCCTTTGGATGATTGAAAACAAGCTTTAAAATTCTTGATTTTCGTTTTTTATCTCTACTTAACTATTATCCATACCTTCTATGATAGAAAATTTAGGATCTTTTAAAACATTTATTTTTCAGAATTTTTTTAAAAAAATATTTATTTAGTCATTTAGGAAAAGTCAATGCAAATGTTTGCATTTTAAAAGAGGTGAATGTCTTATTCCAAACTAATGGAGATATGGGTATAATAATAAAAATCTTAGGAGAGGTCAATGCAATTTTCTCCCTTTTCTTTATGTTGGTATTTTCTGTGGTAATTTTATTATAGCTACATCAATAAATAAAAAATGTATATGGAAAAAATAATAGTAACCAACTTCAAGTTTCCTCTCTATACAAATATATGTATAGAGACAAAGAAAGGCAAGTTGGCACTTGACACCGATGGATCACTGATAGGTCAGGTACAGATGGAGTTTGGAGGGGAACATAAGCAAAGAATGAAACGGTGCATAGAGGCTCAATGATGGTCCAAAAATGAAATGTGGTGGTTTTGTGTCTAGCAGAAATGGGAACAAACCCATATGGTATGGTGAATATTGGTGAGAGAGAGAGAGAGAGAGAGGCAAAGATCTTCCAAACACTGCTGCAGATCCATGGTTTCCTTCTTCACCATCACTCATCCTCCTCACCCGGATATAAATCCTAAAGTCGGCTCCATTAATTTCTTCTGTACAAAATCTTCATTTTCAACTATACGATATCACTTGGGGACCTTTTATGTCTATGTTCTTAATGTTATCCCAAAGCCTTCATGTGATAATGTCTCTTACATTCCTTACTAGTTTAACATCTCACCTAACTCTAATTAATTTTTAAGAGAAGGGATTTCCTTCTTCTCAAAAAAAAAAAAAAAAAAAAAAAAAAAAAAAAGGAAGAAGAAGAAGAAGAAGAGTAAAATGGGTTTCCTTCATTTTATGTCTTTGATTTTGGGAGCGCCATTTACTTGATGGAAGCATTTAACACAATTTCTTGTAGGGCCTTTGTTGATGTCTAATGGGTGGGTATACATTCGCAATTTACATTTTACACCACCCAAAAAAGGAAAAAGAAAAAAAAAAGGCAAAAATATAAATTAGATTAGTTAAGTTTGATCGATTGTCATTTTGGTCATTTAATTTTCATTTTCGTCATTTTGATTATGCTAAGTTCATATTTTTTGTCATGGTTAATTGTCCTTTTGTCCATAACTCGCGTTAGCTATTAAAAAATTAAGACTAATAAAAAGGGGCAAAAACACAAATTATACACAATAAGTTTGGTCAATTGTCATTTTGCCCATGTAAATTTTATTTTTTGTCATTTGGTTATGTAAATTCATGTTTATAGTCATTATTAATCCTTACCAAAAAAAAATTTTAGCGGAATGGAAGAAGGACTACTAACAGTGATAACAAATATGAACTTACAGAATCAAAGTTAATGATAATTGACCAAACTTAATGGGTATAATTTGCATTTATTTTTGCATTAAAAAGAAAAGAAAAAAAGTGATTGATTGAATAAGTCATTCTTTATCTTCAACCCATCAAACTAATGACCATAGGAAGTGTTAGCTTGGAATTAGTTATTCTTCCTTCTTCTTTTTTTTTCTTTTCTTCTTTTTTTGAGAATCAGATAATGGTTCTTCTTTTACAACAATTTGACTCCCAACTGTACTTATTATCCATTTCTTTTTTAGTAGGATCTTATTCTATATTCGAGCGGGCTAAGCTTGAGATGTTTTATATAGTCCATTTTCAACCTAGGCAGGTATATATACAGGAAGGATTTGACTCTATGGGAGGAAAAATTTATAATTAACATACAAATACACGTTTAATATTTTGAATATTACATGAGGCAATTTGGAAAATTAAAAACCAACCATGTGAGCAATTAGGAAAATTAAACATTTTTTTAAAATCAAATTTCTATTTTCGATTCATAATTATCTTTTTTTAGCTAGATAAAACCCAAGCATAACTTATGTAAATTTAGGAAAAGTATACTTTCCAACCAATCTTAGAGGAAAATCATTTCCATTATGTGGCAAGTATTAAAACCATCCATACATACTTTCATTCATATCACTTTTATAGAAATTTTTTCCAAAAAAAAAAAAAAAAAACTCTGCCATCGTGCTTATTCCAAAAAGAAATTTATTAGTATTTTTATAGAAATTATAACAAATCGGATGACATTAATTCAAATACTGTCATATTTATAAAACAAGGTTTAGAGTTCGATTCTTATTTATAAACTATATTTATAATTCTCTCCTCAAGTTAAAAGGAATTTATAAAGAGAATCAGTCTCCTTTTATTTTCCTTCTTCCTTTTAAGTAAAGAATTAATGGAAGAATCTATATTCTTTTTACAAATTTTGTACCTGTGACATTGAAAGAACTAATAGAGAAATAGTGAAATACTTAAAAACATGTTGGGTTGGCCTTTATGGTGAAGCAGATATAGACATGAATGGTGTCCTTACTTCTGTCTTTGATACTAGAGAGCAGCTGGCATATATTGTCTTTGACCATGATTTTGAGTGTTTGACTCTTCTAAATTCCAATGCCCAATGCATGTATCCATGCAAATGCAAAGACCCTTTAAGAAAAAGCAAGAGCTCTTTTCCTCACGACTCACGAGTCATGTCTGCCTTCTCTTATCCTCACACTGTTCATCAAAATTTTATAGCATTTTTAAGAGAGCTTTCATACTGCTGCAGATTCTTTCAGTTGAACACTGTGCATTAGTTTGCCTGTAACTTTCTAAAGAACAGCACAAAGAGTGACAAAATTTTTAGCTGTAAAACGTTTAGCCACTTGGCCCACATAGCTCTCTCTCCCTATTTCTCTATGTTGTAGCGTTTTAATTGACATCGTGAGTAGGTGTAGATTTCTATATAAACTATAAAGTTAGGAGGTAGATAATAATAAAAAGACACCCAAACGAATAAGACCAAACTAGCTTTGAATTTTATATTTTTTATTTTATAAAAAAAAATTGTAACATCCTGTACTTTGTAAATTCACCAATCTCAAGATTTTTATTTTGCCATGGTCCGGAAGCTACATTATGCATATAAGTCTGCAAGATGTTCATAAGGATAGAATTCTATGAAACACATCGTAACATATATATGCATGGTACACATTAAAAACTAAATTGTATAATCCAAAACCTTATTGCACTGCATATACATCTTAAAGAGGGTAGTTAATCAGACTTCTCTCTCATAACATGTAAGATTTATACACGTGCAAGTCACGTGTATTTTGAAAAAAATATTTCATAAAACAATTTTATAAGATAATCTTCCGAAATCTTAAACAATCCATTTTAGATAAACAATAAGAGCCAAAGAAATTTAAAAAGAACATGCCAAGTTAATATATACCAAATTCTGAGACTAATAGTAAGAGTTTGATTACTAGCTAATAATCATTTCGAGATTACAACTTTCCAACAAAAGACATGGGACTATTGCAGCCTTAAAAAAAATAAGTAAATTACAACTATAGCTATGAGTGGTCTTGGATAAATATATGCATGAGTTACATCAAGATTTTGATCCATGGGTACCATGCTGACATTCTACACGAAAATGGGGCCAACCTCAAGAATTTCAATACAAACCAGGATTTTGATACGTTGCTTTCACTTTCTTTTGCTGAATAGTTTGCCACTATAAAAAAGATGCCCAAATTGCCTTTTCGCCTCGCTTGTACGTACAAATAGCGGGTCTGTTTGGAGTTTGGACCATCTTTCTCTTCTTCACAAAGGCACCAAAGACAGAGACTGTGACTGAGACCCCACTTCATCGCTAGCTAGGGAGCCCTTGCTCTAACGGGCAGAGAATAGTAAAATTACGAGGGGTATTCAAAGAACCTCACCCCCCCTAAGTGAACAGTTTCCCTTCTTTGTAGGGTTACTATAAAGAGTTAAAAGGAAGGAAAACGTTTGTGTTTATTGTAATGGTCTAGGATCCGGACACTTTTGTGTCCTTGACTCGATATATTATTTTTCTTTAACCTTTCCGTTTATTTTTAATGGAAAATCAAAATGATGTCAGAGAAACATTAATTTTGCAACAAAAAAAAAAGTTGCTTCTTTTCTTATGTTCAATTATTATTATTAAGAAAATGATCCTTAAAATATTTTCTACCATGTTGGGATGAGTAATGCTGGAAACACCAATTTTGACACAATTTTGTATCACAACTTGTCATATGGCGAGTTGTGATTAATAAGAGTGTGTCCCCACATGGTCCACTGACATACTCTTACCAATTACAACTCGCCATGTGGTGAGTTGTGGTACAAAATTATGTCAAAATTAGTGTTTTCAGCATTTCTCTATTGGGATAGATTATCCTTGGTTGTGCCAATTAACCAATTTCAAATGTGAGTTGTGCTAACACAATTCAAATTTTGGTTAAACAATCAAACACACATATCACAAAAATCATAAAGTAGTGGAAGATTTATCCACCTACCTCAAGAAAACCCTAGACAAGAAAACTCTTCCAGGTTTATCCACTAACCCCAAGAAAACAAATCCTTATAATAGAATTGAACTTTACAATAAAATTAAACTTAAATCTATTGCTACCAAATGTAGATTTACTAATGCGACCTCACGCAACCCCAACTCCATAAACTCTTTTATCTATGGACTCTTGTTGGATGTGAACACCCACACAACTTCAATAACTCTTTTGAAAATTCTCCATAGCTAGTAATTGATTTGTTTATTTATTGCAACAACTTTAACTGGATCACCGAAAACTTGAATCTTGAAATATGAATTACCAGTTGATTCTTTGAGAGAACTCGGTTAACCTAACCCTAGGTGGACAATGCACAACTCTTCAAAATTTCTTTTCGACATCCACTAGGTTTTCTTTTATAGCTTGGGCCTTGGCTTTGTAGGCACGAAACCCAAAAGGCTTGGATGAATGATTAGGCTAGATTTGGATTCTATTAGCATGATCCTCGATTTAAGCTGTATGAATTGAGACTGTCAATTGATTGACCATATATCAAGGCTGTATCGAAAAGTAGAACTTGCCATTTTTCTTGAGTAGTCTTGGTCTTCAAATACATATGAAAAATACATACAACTAGACACTAAATTTGTTCACATTTAGCTCATACAGAAAATCATTAATACTTCATTTGTTAATAGAGTTTATATTTTTTTTCACTATTAAGAAAACTCAAAGAATTAAGTAATGTTAGAGATAGAGATAAAACAAATTTAAATAAATAAGTCTTACAAATAGACGTGTTACTAATCACAAGTAATTCAAATAAGAAAATGTTAAAAATACTATAAATTTTACTACATAACTTTTATTTATTTAATTATTTGTATGGAAAATAAAAATTTAACTCTAGCCTAATTTAAGTGTATATGTATGCAAAACTCTCGACCATTGCGTCCCACACCTCACAAGAACTTATACTTGTGGAGTGATCACTACACCAAGGGTGCGTGGTGGTCTTCATAACTTTTATAATTTGATGTGACAATAAATACAATAGATGAATTTCAACAAACTATTAAATGCATTTTTGAATGAATATTTATGATTTGTGATATATCTTTATAATTCTTATGTTGTAAATTTTATAATATTTCTAGTATTTTTGTAAGCCTTATGTCATTGATCACATTCATTACAACACCAGTTTGTAGTAAAATTTGTTATAACTTTAGCATTTTCTCAAAAAAAAAAAAATCATATTAAAAAGTAAAAAGAATGGATTTAAAAAAAATTATTATATAAAATGCTAGTTAAATATTATTTAAGTAATAAAATAAATGCCCCATTTAAAGATTTCGCCTTAAACCTCTGAAATGCTTGGGCTAGCCCTGATAGCAATGATAATGGAAATGGTAGTAGGGGTGATTGTGATGAATATGGTAGGATTGATTGTGGTGGGAGTAGTAGTGTCAAAGGTTGTGGCGACGATCTTGGTAGCATTGTCACAAAGGAATTGAGAAGCGGAAAACATATGCAGCCTCTTTGATCGTTATTTTAAGAGATAATTACAGTAAACCTACCTATGATATGACCCGTTTTCACTTTGCCAACTTGTGTTTCAATCATTTACACTTTGCCCAGCTAAACTTCAATCCGTTACCCACCTCACCATCAGACGTTAGAAAAACGTCTTTTTATTCAAAATCAGAACATAACACGGATCAAAAACACGAACCCACTCTTCTTTTCCTCATGAGCCCTAGAAACACGAAAATCCCTTGTATTGAGCCGGGGTTTTGATTTTTCTAATCGTGCTTTCATGTGAGGGTAAGGTTCTAACTTTGGGTTGTTTTGAGGCATTGAATATTCGAAGATAGATCATCACCAGGTACGACATTTCTGCTTTATATGGGTGTTGGGGTTAAAGTTTTGATGGTAGCTTTGATTTACAGGAAGTTGATAATCGATGTCTTCTTCAAGTGAAAATTACTCGAGTTTAAGTGGACATATGTGTACATATGAGACTTGTGTGCTGAGAACAAGTCTGACAGTGGATAATTTTAGGAGAAGGTTTCTGGGTTGTAGCCGATATAAGGTAAGTATGCTTTTTACTTAATCTCGTTGATTCACGTGAGATTGGAATGTGATGTGTTCAATTCAATTTATGAACAGGTTGGTCCCAAGTGCCCTTTCTTTAAATGGCTTGATAATCCCACTTGTATGTGTGGAAATGAAGCTGCCCATTTGGTGCAACAAAAGCTAGATTTACTACAGAGTTAGCTGCAACTTGCACATGAAAGGAAAAGAGCAGCTACCTAGATAGCAACAAAAGCTACACAAATGGAAGAAATTGCTCAAGACAGGGCAGCAAAAGCCACTGAGAGGGAGAGAAAGTTTCGAACTTCCTCTATTCAAGTCAAGGAGATAGCAGTGAAAGCTTTAGAGCAAGGGAGAAAGTGCAAAATTGCACTACTTTTGTCATGGTTTTTTTATTTATTTTGGTTATGTTGTTTTTATGTTTTGACTCAAGTGAGAATGTTGGAATGATGAGATTGAGTCTACCTGGTGGGTTGTAATATAAGCTGGTCCTCAATTGTATTGTAATAGAACTATATAAGGTTTTTTTGAGAATGAGAACTATGTAAGATGGTAGATGCTGTTGGCTTGAAGCCACTTAATAATATAAGTCTTTTTAAGAGAAAGTGTTATTTATGTTAGATGCTGTTGGTATTTCTTTTTTGTTTAAAGTGAATTGGCTACTTGTGAGCTATGAGCTGTTGGTGTTGGTGTTTTGTTGGATGTTGTGAGCTGTATTGGGTTGTGTATAAAGTGCATTGTGTGAAGATAAATGTGTTGAAAGTGAATTGATTAAAGTTTAAAGTGCATGACAACTATCTGTCAACTTGCAAGAAAAGACAACAAATGCACACACAAACCTGCTATTCAACACATACACCTACACACATAAACAAACTCATATAGGGGCAACTGCAATAATCAGAATAATAATTCTAAACACATGTCATTAAGTTGAGAAATTTTATACATATGTAAGGTGGCATTGAATAGTATTTCATCAACCACTAGTAACTATAAGGCATTTGGTACAACAATAACCAAAACAGTTGCACATGCCCATTATTTACAAAACTTACAAAAATACAAAAAGTGTTTGAATAGCTATACAAAAAAGTGTCTTGCCATTTTCTGTCATGCCATTGTCTACAAATAACATATAACCCTAACACTACATAACCCTAATACATAGCAACAAAAGTTTCTTGACTTAGTCTTCATTTATTGCCCCTGCCCTTGCCCCTGCCTCTCCCACCATAGCTGACCTTTCACCTCTTGTTCTACATTTCTAAGTCCTAGCTACATCACCCCTTCCTCTCAAAGCAGCTCCTTTGGTAGTAGGTGGTCTTGTAGGCTACAAAGTACAAGAATTCACATGTTAGCTACCAGTATTATAGTTTTATGAATAAAATATCAAACCTAACACAACAGTACCTGTGATGATGGTGCTCTACTATCCCATGTTTCTACAAGGGTGTGTGGTGCTGGCTAGCTTGAAGAAAACCAATGAGCTCCTCTAACTATGTACTTGAAGTCTGAAGAGTACCACTGACTTGGGTTCTGTGACCATGAAGCTAGTGGCTGTGACTATGGAGCTTGTGGTTGTGGAGTTGGAGCTTGTGGCTGTGGAGCTGGTGGCTGTGACCCTGCTTCCTGGTTGGATGAGGATAAGGCCATAGTGTAAGGCTGATGTATTGGTGGGGGCTGAGATGATGTTGGGGCCTGGGATCCTTGTCTGCGTGTAGAAGGCCTTCCACTTCCCTGCAACCATATATGAGCATGTTTTTACAGTGTCAGTTATTGGCATTTTGCTTTTGAATAAAAAAATATTTGTAAAAACTTACAGATTTTCCTTTCAACAATCTCTGCCTCTTCTCTCATGGTGCCTCACCGGTGACATTGGCCCTGCATCCCCTTGCATTGTGCCCTTCCTTTTAACACCTTCCACACCTCACTGGCTTGTTTGCTCTAGACACCTTATAGGGGTTCCTTGGCTCATCAGCATTTCTTTTCCTCTTCATGGGTGGCCTACCTAGTGGCTTATAGATAATAAGTGCAACAGGCTTGGGTTGGCCACTTGACATCCACTCAGACTGGCCAGGCATGGGAGGTATGGGTGTCTTGTATTTCTCCACATAAGTATCCTTGTAGTAGCATGGATGAGTGTAGTCTTCTGGTTTCTCACGATTCACAAAAATGGCTGCAACTCCATGTTTGCAGGGGATTCCTGTCAAGTCCACCATATGCCTTTCCCTCTAATTGTCAACCTCATACACAAACCTCTTAGATGGCATTGCACAGAAGCTCTTAGACTCTAATTTTAACTTCTCCAACTTGTCTTGTATGCTTGGACAAAACTTGCCATGATACTTTTCTATGCCAATCTTCTTTGTATATAGCCTGGTCATAAGCCTAACTTTGATCCACTCCAGCATTGATAAGATGGGCTTGTCTTTAGCCTCCACCATCATAGAGTTAAAGCTCTCACTTAGATTGTTTACTAGACAATCTGTCAAAGCTCTTATAAAGAAGTGGGATCTAGTCCACTATGCAGGTTCTATATCAGCCAGGTATTTCCAAGATTCTTCATCCAAACTCTTAAGATGGTCCATCCCCCTCTCAAATTCCCTGGCTGATATTGTGCCAGCACACTTTCACAGTACACTCTTCAACTCCACCTTGTGGTTAACCTTGAAGTTGTTGTATATGTGCTTCACACAATACTTATGCTCCACAATTGGGAATAGAGTCTCTATTGTAGGTAGAAGACCCTGCAATCAAGTAAGCAAGCATTCAATATTAGCAAACAAGCATGTAAAAAAGTAAGCATGTAAGCATTCAAGTAAGATAAGCAAACAAGCATGATAATACCTTATGCCTGTCACTGATGAATACTAGATTGAGCTCCTCTGGCCTGCCAATGTCATCTGCAAACTACTCCAAGAACCAAATCCAGTTGTCCTTGTTCTCTTGCTCAACCACAGTCATTGCCACTGGGAATATATTGCCATTTTCATCCTTGGCAGTGGCAGACAATAATTACCCACCAAACCTACCCTTCAAGTGGCATCCATCCAGCCCAACAAAGGGTCTACAACCACCTAGAAAGCCAACCTTCTGAGCGTTGTACCTAATGTAAATCATTTTAAACTTGGGTTTTGCATCCTCATTTTCCATCTCTGTTTGCAAAATCACCTTGCTTCCTACATCTGTCCTCCTTATCATTTCTGCATAATCTTTAAGTAGGCTATACTATGCCTCTTCATTCCCAGTAATCAGTCCCCTAGCTGCCTTCCTTGATCTATACACCTGACTAATACTTAAATTAACTGAAATCTTCTTCATCACATGGGGCTTAACACCTAAGACCTCCCAATTAGGATTCTTACCAAAATCCTCCAAATACTTGTTTGCCACATAGGCTGATATAACTTGCGCATTTTGAAATGTTAAAAGGCAGGTACACTTAGGATAAAGTGTCTTGATCTCAAATGTGCACTCTCCAGTCACCATTGAGGCATAACACCTCCATCCACAATTGTTCTTACAATGTACAGAAATCTTCTTCTTCTCATTCAACTTCCACTTGATATCAATGTGATGCTGAATCATATACTCCTTCAAAGCCTTCCTAAACACCTTGGAGTTTGGGAACTTCATCCCGTTTACCAACCTAACATTTTCCATATCAGTCCTCTCATTGAACTCCAAATTGCCAGGCCTCTGCTCATCATCAGAACCATCCACACTTACAATATCATTCTCTAAAGCTGGTTCAACCCACTCTTCATCTAAATTTATGTTTGGAGGAGGAACATTGCTTGGGCCAGGTGTATCTGTGTTTGGCTGAGGTGTATCAGTGGTTGGAACAGTTTTAGGCTCAGATGGCATTGTATGAAGTGGAGAAGACTCACCAAAAATGTCATCAGCAAAGTATTCTCTTTCCAGACCTTCATTCAACCAATCAAACTCCACCTCCAGACCGTCACTCCCTGTAGCAGCTCCTACACCACCCCCCACACCAGCCCCTTCACCAGCTCCTGCACCAACCACTGCACCATCAGGAACTTCAACTGCAGGTGGAGCATTACCACTCTCCACATACAGTATGCTGGTGTCTCTTGGCCCTCCCTCATTAGGCTTGCACATGGGCACCACATCTTGATTATCTTGTATGAGCCTCAAGTCTTGCTCCAAGTTGCCCCCAAGACCTAAATAATGAACCCTACACAGTTCATCAATCCCCAATTTCTCACATATACCTTGTATTTCAAAATAACTAAGCCTATCAGGATCCCTATACACTATTTCAACTTTCCCACCAAAATATTCTAAACTAGGGTTCCACAGAAAAGCACCCCTATAATGTACCTTCAATTTCACTTCCTCATCATCCATCTTCAATAACAAATTACCATTTGACACATATACAATTAACAATTAAAGAATTGTAAACAACAAAAGAGTAAACACTTGCATGTTTCTGTTTTGCTTTTGGGATGCAACACACACAGAAGGACCACATTTTCTGCTTTGCTTTTGATTCTGTTTTACTAAATAGCACATGCAAACACTAAAATTTAAACCCAATAGAAACTTGCGTCCACTGTGAGACTCAATGACCACGACAGACAAAATGCTCATAAACAAACACAAATCCAAAGAACAAGTGGTCACATTTTTCATAAGCATCAACAAACACAACCAATATTCTCATTCCATTACATGTAACATTAAGCATTGATTGATTACTCAAAAAACAATAAAACAACCACAAGCCCAAAGTAAAAACCCAAATAGTGACTAATTTCTTACCAAGATTTTAGTCCCTCGATTAACCCGTTGCTCATCTAGGTTCACACTTACAGCACTATTACAATATCAGATGCAAAATGTGGTGTCTACTGGGATTTTCATGGTTCTAAGGCTAGTAAGGAAAAGAAGAGCGGGTTCGTGTTTTTAATCCGTGTTATGTTCTGATTTTGAATAAAAATGTGTTTTTCTAACGTCTGATGGTGAGGTGGGTAACGGATTGAAATTCAGGTGAGCAAAGTATAAATGATTGAAACACAGGTAGGCAAAGTGAAAACGGGCCATACCACAGGTGGGTTTACTGTAATTATCCCTTATTTTAATTTTTGTTGACTAAAAAAATATTTTTCTTTGTCTAAGATTTTGTCACACCGAGTATTGAAAAATGCAAAACATAAAAAAGATTACATGCCAAAAGCAATAGAATGAATAATTCATTTGTTTTATGGATAAGAATAAGAAGAAAAGAGGTGGAAATGACTCACTCACTCTAACTTAGTGTATAGCTACTATGATGTATCATATATCATATATGAATGATAGAGAAGGTTGTTAATTTCAATAATGTACGTGAAAATCACCCCTCTATACTGAACAAGTAAACAATGGAGAGATAGCTAGGGTGACAAAAAGAAACATAATAGGGAAAACTATATTTTTTGCTCTTGAAGTATGTATGCATCTATACGTGTACGCAAAATCTGAGAGAGAGAGAGAGAGAGAGAGAGAGAGAGAGAGAGAGAGAGAGAGAGAGAGAGAGAGAGAGAGATACTTTATCCTGGTAAGAAATTAAACATCTAAATCAAAATAATAATTTTTCATTTTTTATATTAAATTTTATGTTTGACCTATGATATTTTTATTTTCTATATGAAATTAACCTTGATTTGGTTAGCGATACCAAAAAAATACCTTGATTTGGTTAGCGATACCAAAAAAAAAAAAAAAACCTTAATTTGGTTAGTACTAATTTATTAAGTTGTGTATTAAATTCATTAAAATAACCTTTGTCAGTTCGTTTAGACTCCTGTAAACTAGATTGTTTAACCTAATTAATTAACCAAGTGAATACTTAGGTTTATTATACAGATCTAGGTTAAAACAATAACAATCATATCAAGTAAAGCAGCGGAAAAATAAATAACACAAAGATATGATGACCCAGGAAAACCAAACCGGTAAAAAACCTGGGGAGGATTTAACCTAGCTATCCTCAAGGTAAAATAGCAAATCCACTAGAAAGAATTGAAGTTTACACAATAGCGACTTAGACCACTAACATCCTATTGCTACCCAAGTGTAGGAAACTTACTACCACGACCCCATGATAGCTCCGAGACCACGGACTCTTCCTTTCTTTAATCTTTGCAAAACACAAACACCACCGTTTGTGACTTTGAGACTCCACTCAAAAGTTTAGCAACACAAACTCTCCTGTTTGTGACTCCAAGACCACCCTTGAAGGTTTAGATCATCAGCACCTTTGATGACTAGAGAAGGCAGCAACTTCAGCAATACCGGATCTTGAGATTCTTCAAAGAACAACACCGGTAGAAGTAATAAGAGAGGTTTTAGGAACAAAACCCTAAATACAAAAGAGGCACACTCTTTTCTCTCTAAAAAGCCTTATAAAAAACGAGCTTAGGGTTTCCTTTATATAGTGGGAGAAGTAGATCTGAAACCCTAATCCTTAATGGGCTAGAACTGCTGTTTGGGCCAACTTAAAATTCTGCAGATACGATTCTCGATCGATCGAGCCTGTTTTTCGATCGGTCGAACCAGGCAGATTCTGAAATCTTCTTTCTGCAGCTTGTATGTTCTTGTGTGCTCACGATTTGCCAATTGTTCTAAACTTTTAGAACCTAACAATCTCCCCCTTTGGCAATTCGTAACAAAACTTTTATACAAAATGAAATGTTAAAATACAAGAACAACCTAATACAATAAAATACCCAATTACATCACAAATTCCAATCTAAGACTCTTAACCTAGAAGTTGCAAGAAGAGGTAGAAGGTCTTGATCAGAATGTACCTGTCTTTCCTGAAACACTCAACAAACACATCACCGTATGTGTGGAAAGAAAGACATATAAACAATAATACGAAACAGAAATATAAAAACACAAATAAATTCTAACTCTCCCCTTAAGTTAGATACATCAAAAAGTTTTTATATTCTCCCCCTTTCGAAAACAATTTCAACTCCCCCTAAACAAAACAAACAGGATTCCCACATTTCATCTATTTCTCCCCCTTTTTGTCACGTATTGACAAATACAACTCAAACAAAGAGTAAACATGAGAGAAAAAAGAGAACCAAGGAAACATAAAACAGATTAGCTCTATAGAAAAAAAAGATAACTCCCTCTATAAAGAGCAACAACTCCCCCTATGAACAACAAAGGCTTAAAAAAAACTTTTCTCCCCCTATAAAAATAGGAAAAACAAAACAAGTTTTGGGAAAAACAGTTTTGGGGAAAATTTAGGAGGTGGGGATAAATAAAAACACACAAATCAAAAAAAAAAATGAGTTGAGGATACACATGAAGAAAAATATTCTCTCTTTCAATAAATGCAAACTTGACACTATGTGACCCATAAACAGTTGCATGAGTAGAGAAAATATTTGCACATTGATTATCCATCATATCTCTGAAGAAAAATATTTTCTGTAGTTCTCACATCAAGAAAAATAGTATATACTAAAATGTACAAAGGACTCAAAAATTAATCGATCAATTTTTAATTCAAGTTGAGTACCCAATTTAGCAAAGTGTATGCATATTATGTGTGAAAACAATGAGAGATATGACTACAAAACTGCAAGATGGACACAGAAAAGCAATGCAACTTATGTGAATCCTAACCATAAACGATGCATGAAAAAATTTGGTCAAAAACTCTAAAAACTGAAAATTTTTCAGTTTCGATCGATCGAGCATCGATCGAATACCAATCGAGTCAGACAGAATCAAACCAAAAATTTTAATCGCAATTTCGATCGGTCGAGAAACAGCTTCGATCGGTCGAAATTCTGGAAAACTCAAATTTTTGAAAAACAGAGTAATTTAATGCAATAACACCTCAAAGCACAATATTTCATGAATGAAATACATGAGTATGAGATTAAAAGTTTTTCAAAAACACATGAATTCAACCCAAATCTTTCAAAAACAAGTTTTTCAATCAATATGACCTTAAAACTCAAATTTTGCATCAAAATCAAGGAATTTTTAATCTTGGATGGCCACAACAAAATCACACACAATAACATGTACAAAGTTTAGCAAAAAGTAACTTGTGTAGTGTGTGCAACTAGCAAAAGCATGAGAAACATGTGAGGTGATAAGTGAATAGTAAGTAATCACAAAGTCTACAAAATTCATCACATAAATTTGAAAGAGACTATCACCTAAAGAGTTACATCATATAACTCTCACATCTCCTAGAATAAAAGCTTGCAATTATGTAAGTTTCTTGATTTACCTCAATTTATTCTTCAATTTAATTGATTAGAAACTTAATAATATAGCCGGGATAATGTACACACCAATTTTAACAATTTAACCGAGGCTACACCTTATGTTCTTTTTGTGCATGTGCTACACTTTCTCGAGCACAAAATCTTATGATATGCACTAAGGTGTTCATGATTGGCTAATAAACAGTGGTGAGATGGCTATTTATGCCTTTCTCAATAAGTCCAAGTCCGACAATCAAAGGCATGTGACTTCAAGATCAAGACAAAGTGATCAAAAACTATAAACATCTTCCCACACAACATGCACTACAAAGCTTAAACTAGTAAAGTGCAATAAAATAAGCTCATCTAAGCTAAACAAAGTACATAAATATGTTATGTAAAGATAATATGGCCAACCTTGATTATATATCCAAGATATATAATACAAAATACATAAAAATATTTTTGGTAAAAAAAATTTTATGACCAAAAAGCACACATTATGCTAAATGAACAAAAATGCAAATGCAATATATGACAATGCTTAACTAAGCTATAGAGGGTACACAAACAAAAAATATCAATTTCTTAATTAACCCTTGAGTACATGTACAAACTAGTACATACTCAAAAAAATCAAAAAAATCAAAAAAATAGCTTAGCACTTATAGAACGCATACTTTTTATGTTTCTCCACAATATCAAGCTTGTTCTAAATCAAGAGAGATATCATAATTCATGTAATCCTCAACACAAATAAAACAAGACACAAAATAAAATATTTTTGTCTTTTTGAAAAATTTTCAATGTTTTTGGATTTTTTTTAATAAAAACAACCTAAAAAACAAAACAACCAAAAACAAAACAAAACATGTCCACAAATAATAGAAAGAATTAAAACAAGGACAAGTCAGCAACACTCACCTTAAAGAATCTTTTCTCACCCATATAGCACGAATCTTCGGCTTTGTAGGTGAAAATCCATGTGAAGCAAAGTGTGTTTGAGGGATTACACCAATCTTCTGAGAAAGACTGAAATCCTGCAAATTCCTTTCACAAGCCAACAAGCTTAAATTTTTCAAAAACATATGAAACAATTTATTTGAACTGATGGCAGGAAAAATATCATCACATATCTTAGATTGAAACACAGAATGCTTAAATTTCAATTTATGACAATTAGGACGCATTTGACCAGAGACACCACAAAAGTGACAAACAGGAACAAATTTAGGAACATCAGTATTCCTAACAGCAAATCTAGTCTCAGATTTTGGTTTTTGCCTCAACAAAGAACAATTTGGTCTAATATGATCAACAACACCACAAAGGTGACAGGTAGGCACAAAAACAGATTTCTTATACTCTCTAATAGTAGGATTAGATTTAGGTTTAGAAACTTCAGCGTCTACATCAGAACTTTTACCTTTGTCTAACCTAACAAAATAAGCCTTTTCTTTATTATTCCTCTTGAAAGGAGGGATATAAACTTTTTCAGCTTTAGGCTTAAGAGAAACAGAAACACTTCTGTTATCAACAGTAGGCTTGGTATTAGTCAAATTTTCAATCTTAACTTTAGACTCAACTAAATCTTGTTCCAAGCTTTTCATCTTCTCATCTTGGGAGGAAATTTGATTTCTCAAAAATTCATTCTTTTTATTAGATTCATCTAATCTAACAATCAATTCCTCTTTTTCAAGATTAGTCAATTTTAACTCTTCTTTGAATTTCTTAGCAATTCTCATAGTTTTCAATAATTCCTTACGAAGAGTTTCACAGGCATCAAAAAGATCAACAGAAACAACAGTGTCCTTCTTATTCAAATCATCACAATCAAAAACAGTAAGACACTTAAAATTATCCATGATAACAGGGATCAAGGATCAACTCTTAGATCAAAGGATCTACAACAGAAGAGCTACCCGCTCTGATACCACTTGTCAGTTCGTTTAGACCCCTGTAAACTAGATTGTTTAACCTAATTAATTAACCAAGTGAATACTTAGGTTTATTATTCAGATCTAGGTTAAAACAATAACAATCATATCAAGTAAAGCAGCGGAAAAATAAAGAACACAAAGATATGATGACCCAGGAAAACCAAACCGGTAAAAAACCTGGGGAGGATTTAACCTAGCTATCCTCAAGGTAAAATAGCAAATCCACTAGAAAGAATTGAAGTTTACACAATAGCGACTTAGACCACTAACATCCTATTGCTACCCAAGTGTAGGAAACTTACTACCACGACCCCATGATAGCTCTGAGACCACGGACTCCTCCTTTCTTTAATCTTTACAAAACACAAACACCACTGTTTGTGACTTCGAGACTCCACTCAAAGGTTTAGCAACACAAACTCTCCTGTTTGTGACTCCAAGACCACCCTTGAAGGTTTAGATCATCAGCACCTTTGATGACTAGAGAAGGCAGCAACTTCAGCAATACCGGATCTTGAGATTCTTCAAAGAACAACACCGGTAGAAGTAATAAGAGAGGTTTTAAGAACAAAACCCTAAATACAAAAGAGGCACACTCTTTTCTCTCTAAAAAGCCTTATAAAAAACGAGTTTAGGGTTTCCTTTATATAGTGGGAGAAGTAGATCTGAAACCCTAATCCTTAATGGGCTAGAACTGCTGTTTGGGCCAACTTAAAATTCTGCAGATACGATTCTCGATCGATCGAGCTTGTTTTTCGATCGGTCGAACCAGGCAGATTTTGAAATCTTCTTTCTGCAGCTTGTATGTTCTTGTGTGCTCACGATTTGCCAATTGTTCTAAACTTTTAGAACCTAACAACCTTCGTTTGGTTTTCATTAAAAAAAGTTATTTAATTAAAATTTATATATAAAAGGCTCCATTTAATTCTATTGCCTTACGCCTTAAACTATATCAAGCCAACCAAGCCTACACCAGCACCCAACTCTTGTGATTTTCTACTATGAATTAAGTTGAGTGTTGATTTTAATGTCATACGAGGCTGATTTTCATGTCAAATTGCACTCATTAATTCATGATCCATGCATTTTGAGGAGGGTAAAGTTTGACACGACGGATTGAAACAAGTAGATCTTGTGGACGGGTCAAGGGTGCACGGGCAGAAGATGGACGGATCCGAAGGACATGTGCCATCACTTTATAAATGGAAACAACTTGCGTCTCACGCATAACTCTAACTTGTAGATCCCAATAGGAATAGAATTCAAATATGAGGAGGATTCTGCGATGTACGCCCATTAATGACAATCCTACAAGGAAAAGACTTCTTACACAAGTGAATAAGGTCGGTTCTATAGTACTATAAAAACCCAAAGGCTCTCACAAATCAAGGTATGCATAATTTCTTCCCTAACTCTAGAACTCTAGGGTTGCGAGCATTATCTGACTTAACCTTCAGAGGGTCTTTGGCCGGTACCACACCAGTATCCTCTTGAGGTCTTTTTTATTTGGCATTGTGCAGGTTGATCTAAGCACGTGGGAGAACCTTATAACTTACTAGCGATATTTTGAGCATCATCAGTTGGCGTCGTCTGTGGGAAAGCACAAGGAAAAGCAGTACTTCGTGCTTTCTGGAAGAAAATTTGTATGGTACTCACACGTTCGATGGCAACCACAACAAGAAATCAGGGCAAAGAACTGCACACCACGGCTCTTGAGAGGTAGGTTCAAACTCTTACAGCAGCGATGGAACGCCTCACGAAGTGAAACCACGACCTGGAGTAGTTACGCCAGAAGGACGCAATACACAACACCTAAGAGGAAGAGCAAGAGGCTAGCAGCGCTGAGAAGAGAAATTAGGAGGGGCCAGAAGGAAGCAACGCCCCAAACAAGAATGAATGGCAGGACACAAACCGCCCATCTACCGCAGATCTGGTCCTGCCTCAAGTAGTTGCGAAGATGCAGATGATGAGAGAGCGAATGGACTTTATGATGAACACACTCAAAGGACTGGTGTCCAACGACCTTGATGACCTGGTTCATCGAACTAAGGATGGCAATTTCTGCCCGACCCGCAGATACCCGGCCCTAATGGGCCAGGTTTTACCCGGTCCTATAAGAAATAGGGTTAGGTATGGGTTTTTAAAAAAAAAACCTAAAGCAAGTCTAAGTCAGGTCCAGGTTTTTTATAAAACCAGGCCCGAAACCCAGCTCGAACCCAGACCTGTACCCGCCCCGGTTAGTATGAAATTACCAAAAAAAACCCCTATATATACACCTAAAACCTAACCCTAACTCAGTAACTCCCTCACTTCAACTTCAACTCTGAGCTCATGCCTCTCCCCAAGCACACTGCACACATTCAGCAGCTACCGCGGCTCACACAAGCACACTGCACACACACATGCTCCAGCGCCTCACCTTCACACTCCAGCACCTCACCCTCACACTCTAGCCTCACGCTCCAGCGCCTCACCCTCACGCCCAGCAGCTTCAGCAACTTCAGCAGTTTAGCAGCTCACACTCAGCAGTTCAGTAGCACACACACACACACACTGCAACGCCTCACTCTCACCGATCCGGCTAGTATTTAATTTGTTTTTTTATTTTTTTATTTTTTTATTTTTTTTTATGTTCAGCTTACATACCTGTGTTGCTTTAATGGGTTTTCATTTTTGTTTTCCTTTTTTTTTTTTTTGCCTTTGCTTTTACTTATATGTAGTTAAACTAGTTATGTTGCTTTTGCTTATATGCTGGTTTTTGGGTTTTTTTTTTTTTTTCCAATTAAACCTTGTGATTGTGGTTGTGTTTGGTTCAATGACAATTTTATTTACAAATTATCAAAAAAAAAAATCAAAAAATACAAATATTTCATTATTATATTTATCACATTAAAGTTTAGATTCAAATAGAACTCTTCCGTGCATAATCCATATTATCTAATTTCATGTTATATATTATTTTCATTAAGCAAAGTTTAGATTTAAATACAACTAGATTACGTCCTTATTAACTGATTTTTATATTTTATTTTAAACAAAAAATAATTTTAGTGGTATGACCCAATCACAATTTAGTTCAATAGATTCTTTACAATTACTATATTTGGTTCCTAAGGTTTAGAACTTTGGATTAAAATAAAATCATTATGAGTACTTTATTTTATTCCAAACTTTTGGGGTTGAAACATAACAATTGAAAGTTTATAAACTAAATTGTGACAGTGTCAAATCACAAAGAGATAAATTATATCTAGGAAAGACTTAGTCAACACTAAGATGCATCACCAATAAAGAGGTTCTTTATTTTGGCTATTTGGATTGCTGAAGTAACATAAATTTTGGTATCAATTTTGAATCTTCAATCTATTTTGAACTATATATTAGATAGTCTTGATTGATAATTTTCCATTCCTAAGTTTGACGGGTCTTCTTTCACTTATATATATATATATATATATTTTTTGGTGTGTTTCTTGTGAATGTAGTGCCTAAAATGGAGATGGGAGACACAAACAAATCTGGTTCTCCCTCGCCAAGCGACTCTCCTTCGAGAACTGGATGTTGTCCCTTGCCAGCTATGCAGTCTCCTTCGCCATTTTCATGATCACCATTGCCATTGTCTCCTTCTGGCAGCTCACCCTTAGGATCACCATCACCATCACCTTTATGCCTATTAAACAACGAGTGAGTGTTTGAATTCGTAGTTAATCATGTTTAATTATCAATAGGTTGATAGAATTTGTGAATCTGTGTAATTATGAATTTGTGCCTATTAATCAATGAGTATGTGTAATAATGAATTTGTGAATATTTTCTTTGATTGATAGAATTTCTAACTCCTAAACTTTTGAACTAATTGGGAGTCTGAAATCCCCAGTGGTGGACTTGGTGGGAGAGGACTTAGAGGTAAAAGAACAAGAAGGGAGTCAAGGGATAGGGGAAGAAGGAAAGCAAGAGGGTACAAATGAGGATGAGGATGGGGATACAAGTAGCAAAAGAAAGACTACCTTAGATATTTGGGAGCATTTTACAAGGAAGAAAGTTAATGGAAAATTTAAAGCCCAATGCCATCATTGTAGCAAGCTTTACTTGGGCGACTCTAGCCAAGGTACAACCCATTTGCGTAATCATTTAGCAAGATGTCTACGCTTAAAGTTTAAAGATATAAGAGATATGCAACAACAAGTGTTAATTAGACAACAAAATAAGGTGGATATAACGATAGGTTTAAACGCTTACCAATTTGATCAAAACATAGTGAGGAATAATCTTGCTCGTATGGTCATCCTACATGAATACTCACTTTCAATAGTTGACCACCTTGGGTTTAGAGAATTTGTGAAGTCTCTTCAACCTTTGTTTAAGCTTATCTCAAGAAACACTTTGAAGAGTGACATTATTAAAATTTATGATAATAAGAGGGAGAAAGCTTTGAAGATGACAAACAATAATGGAAGTAGGATGGCAATTACAATTGATATGTGGACTTCGAGTAACAAAAAGAGAGGGTTCATGGTCATTATCGCTCACTTTATTGATCAAACTTGGACGTTGCAAAGCCGGGTTTTAAGGTAATTTATAATCTATGAATGTTAAATCTATTATTTATTTATGAATTGAGTTTATTGATCAAACTTAGACTTTATGTTAAATAGAATGTTTATAAAGTTATGTTATAATTATTCCTATTATTTTTCTAGGTTTGTTTATGTTTCTTCTCCACACATGAAAGATGTCCTTGCTGAAGTCCTTGTTGATTGTCTTTTAGAATGGAACATTGATAGGAAATTGTCCACAATAACTGTTGATAATTGTAGTACTAATGATGCCATGATAAGACTCATTTTGAATAAGCTTGATACTAGTTCTCTTATGTTGGGTGGCTCTATGTTTCATATGAGGTGTACCGCACATATTTTGAATTTAATTGTTCAAGATGGTCTGTCTCTTATTGGTGATGGTATTGAAAGAATTCGTGATAGTGTGATTTATAGGACTGGATCACCAAAAAGGAGGTAGAAATTTGATGAAAATGCACGCCAAATGTGTGTTCAATGCACCAAAGAGTTGGTTTTAGATTGTAAGACACATTGGAATTCAACTTACTTAATGCTTTCTACTGCATTGGTTTATAAAGATGCTTTCTCTCGTTTGGCTAAACGTGAAACATCTTATACTTATTTGCCATATGACCATGATTGGGAGGTAGCCAAAGATATTTGTGGGAGGTTGGAGTTGTTTCATAGTGTGACTGAGTTTTTCTCTAGTCATAAGTATCCCACAACTAATATATATTTTACTTTGGTGTGTGAGTTGAAATTTGTATTAAATGAATGGAGTTTTTCTTCAAATGAGATGATAAGTACGATGGCAGAAAGCATGCTTGCTAAATTTAATTCTTATTGGGCTAATGTTAGTGTTGTTAAGGCTGTTGCTGCTATCTTGGATCCAAGGTATAAGATGAAGTTATTGGAGTTTCATTATCCTAACATTTATGGTGATAATTCTAATTTGGAGATTGAAAAAATTAAGAATCTTTGTTATGATTTGCATGATGAGTATAGAGATATTGATGAGTCCCTTATAGATAATGAAGGAAGTTCTCATATGCTTACAAGTACTTCAAATCAAGTGGCATAAATGAAATTTAGGTTAAGTGGGTCAGTGTCATCTTTTGATTTGTTTGTGAACAATAATTCAAGTAGTTCAAAGAAACATGAGAGTGCTAGAATGAAATTTGATTATTTCATAGATGAGGGAGTGTTGAAGAGGAGTGAAGACTTTGATATTTTGGCATGGCGGAAAAGTAATGGTCTCAAGTATCCTACTTTACAAAGGATTGCAAGAGATATTTTAGCCATTCCTGTCACAATTGTTGCTTCAGAATCTGCCTTTAGCACTAGTGGGAGACTGTTAAGTCCACACCGTAGTAAGCTTCATCCCAAGACTATAGAGGCAATGATGTGTGCTCAGAATTAGTTATGGAGTGAAATCAACAGTTAACAATTGACTAATTTGTATTTATAAAATCATTTTTTTTTAATATTTGCTAGTTATAATTTGATGAAGTTTATTCTATTTTTTAATTTATTGTTGTTGTAGGTTCTTCAACTATGTCTGGAGATTGTATATTTCAATCAATTCTTGATGATGGGAAGCCCATTAAAGAGGATGGTACTTGTGTCACAGCTGTAGAGGATTAGACTTTTTATATTAATTTAGTAGCCTTTTTAATTTCTTAGACTTCTTGAATTAATTTTTTGGTTTGTAATTATTCTAAACTTGTCACTTGTGGGACTTATTTTGTAGTTTTTTAATTTCTTGGACTTGTTGAACTTGTGATACTTATTTCTTGGACTTGTTGAATTTATTTTATTTTTATGTTTAGTAGGTGATTTTAGCTATGATTTATGATTAAATGGTTATCTTAGCAAGGTGATTTATTGATTTATAATCTTAGCTATGATATATTGATTTATGATATCAGTCATGGTTTATTGATTTATGGATTTATAATTAACAGGTGATTTATTTTTTTGTGATTAGTAGCCTATGATTTGGATTAATTTGGCATTTGGGCCACGTTATCTAGGCTTGAATATGCATGCTTGAATGTAGGCAAAAATAAATTTGGGCTTTAATTCTCATAAAAAAAAATTGGGCTTCAATTCTCATAAAAAAAAAAAAAAAAAAAAAAAAAAAAAAAAGCAAAATTGGGCTTCAGTCCAAAATTTTTTTTTTTTTTTTTTTGGTTGGGCCACGATTTGGGCCCCAGATTATGCCTAAATCTGCCAGGTCTTAACGCGGCCCGTGGGGCCAAGCAGGGTGGGTCTGGGCCCTGGGAAAAAAACCCGGTTAATAAACGAGCTAGGTCCGGGCCACAGGTCTTGGCCCGCAGGTTGGGCCTGAGTATGAAAAAACCCGGCCCGAACCCGACCCGTTGTCATTCCTACATCGAACGAACTCCCTATTCACCATGTCCGTCAATTCATACCCCTTCCGCTAAAATTCCATATGCCACAGGTTAAAAGCTATGACGGATTAAAGGATCCATTGGATCATCCGGAGTCCTTCAAGACACTCATGCATTTACAAGGAGTAGTGGGCGAAATAATGTGTAGGGCCTTCCCTACAACGTTAAGGGGCTCCACAAGGGTTTGGTTCAGTAGGTAAACACCCGGCTTCATCAGTACGTTCAAGGAATTGAGCGCTCAGTTTGCTTCACACTTCATCGAAGGGCATAGGTACAAGAAGTCCACCGCGTGCCTGACGAGCATTAGGCAACGGGAAGATGAGACGTTGAGGTCATATATCACCCACTTTAACAAAGAAGCACTTTCAATTGATGAAGCTAATGATAAAATACTCGTAGCCGTGTTCACTAACGGGTTACGAAAGGGTAAATTTCTTTTTTCCTTATATAAGAATGACCCAAAGACCATATCAGATGTGCTTTACAGGGCAATTAAGTATATGAACGCGAAGGACACATTATTGGCCCGAGAAGAAAAGCCCTCCAAGAAGAGGAAAAGGCAGGAAGATGTACACCAGGATAGGGGACGAAAGACAGCTAGGACGGGAGATAAAAGAGAAGATAGACGCTCTAAGCCTCCCACCGGAAGGTTCACTAGCTTCACCCCACTAACAACCCCGATAGACCAAGTCTTAATGCAAATCAAGGACGAAGGAGCCCTTACTTTTCCAGGTAAGCTAAAAAGGGACCCCAACAAAAGGTTTAGGGACAAATACTGCCGTTTCCACAGAGACCATGGTCATGACACGCTCGACTACTGTGACTTAAAACAGCAAATAGAAGCTCTCATTAGACAAGAGAAGTTGCAAAGGATCGTCAGCAAAGAAAGAGCAGACCCGTCACCAGAGCTGATTCCCCGACGAGAGAACGAGTGCCCGAGACCGCCAATTGGAGATATAAGGATGATTGTAGGAGGAAAAACGACTTCAGGGTCGTCTAAAAAGGCCCAAAAAACTTACCTCAGAACGGTTCAAAACGTCCAGCTCACGGGATTCATTCCAAAGATAACACGAGTCGATACCCCTATCATCGGATTCTCGGAAGATGACGCTTGACGCCTCCACCACCCACACAATGACGCCCTTGTCGTTAGCATACAGGTAGGAGACTACAACATGCATCGGATCCTGGTCGACAATGGAAGCTCCGCTGACATCCTTTACTACCCAACGTTTCAATAAATAAGGATTGATAGGGAACAACTGATCCCAACCAATGCTCCACTTGTTGGATTCGAAGGAACAAAAGTATACCCCCTCGGTGCAGTCACCCTACTTATCACAATTGGTGATTATCCTCAACAAGTCACTAAAGATGTTACGTTCCTTGTGGTCAATTGCTCATCTGCGTATAATGCCATTATTGGACGGCCAACTCTTAACTCGTGGAAGGCCATAGCATCGACCTACCATTTAATGATCAAGTTTCCCACCGAGTACGGAATAGGGGAAGTATGCGGAGACCAGGTTACCGCACGGGAATGTTACGTGACAATGGTTAAGATGAATGACCATATGCAGACAATGGCCACTGAAGAACAGCGAACGGTGACAGAACCCATTAAGAGGCTTAAAGAGATATCACTAGATGAATCTATGCTAGAACAAACAACCCGGATCGGCACCCTCGTTAGCCCGGTGACCCTGCAGGCCCTCATTACATTTCTCAGGGCAAACCAAGACGTCTTTGCCTGGAGCCACGAAGACATGCCCGGGATTGATCCTTCAGTCATAGTTCATAAGCTGAATGTGTCTCCCACATTTCCACCAGTCCGCCAGAAGAAGCGAGTGTTCGCGCACGAGAGAGACCAAGCCATAGCGGAAGAAGTCTACAAGTTACAAGAAGCAAACTTCATTAGGGAGGTCTACTACCCTGATTGGCTGGCAAACGTAATAATGGTCAGGAAAGCCAACGAGAAATGGAGAATGTGTGTAGACTTTACGGACCTGAACAAAGCATTCCCCAAGGATAGCTACCCACTCCTGAAGACTGACGTCCTAGTAAACTCTATAGCCCAACACCAACTGCTAAGCTTCATAGATGCCTTTTCAGGTTATAACTAGATCAAGATGGACGAAGCTGACTAGGAGAAGACCTCATTCGTCACTAGCCAAGGCCTCTTCTGTTATAAGGTAATGCCGTTCGCCCTCAAGAACGCAGGCGCGACATATCAGAGGCTCATGAACAAGATGTTTGCACATCAGATTGGAAGAAACGTCCAAGTGTATGTAGATGATATGCTGGTGAAAAGCCGAAGGGAGGACGACCATTTGAAAGATCTCAAGGAAACCTTTGACACCTTTCGCTCTTACAACATGAAGCTCAACCCAAGCAAGTGTGCATTTGGGGTGACGGCAGAAAAATTCCTAGGTTTCATGGTGTCCCAAAGGGGTTTCGAGGCCAACTGAGATAAAATCCGTGCCATATTGGAAATGGCACCCCCGAAGAATGCGAAAGAAGTGCAAAGCCTAAATGGCAAGATTGCTACATTAAATAGGTTTGTACCAAGAGCAACGGATAAGTGCCTACCATTCTTCCGCACGTTGAAGAAATCCTTTGAATGGACGGTCGAGTGTCAGCAGGTGTTCGACAACTTGAAGACCTATCTTTCTTCCCCACTGCTGTTGAGTCCCTCAAAAGTTAGAGAAGAGCTGTTTCTTTACTTGGCCATATCCCCAACTGCCGTCAGCGCGGCATTAATTCGAGAAGAAGATAAGGTGCAAAAGCTTGTGTACTACACCAGTCGGGCACTTCGTGGCGCAGAAGAAAGATACCCACCGATGGAAAAGCTCATTTTCGCTTTGATCACAGCGGTTCGCAAGCTCAAGCCTTATTTTCAAGCCCACATGATAGTCGTCCTGACTGACAAGAACTTAAGGTGAGCACTGAACAATCCTGAAGCTGCCAAAAAAATGGCGCTATGGGCGATAAAGTTAAGCGAATTCGACATACAGTATCGCCCGCGTACTGCCATTAAGGGACAAGTAGTCGCTGATTTCATTGTAGAGTTTACTAGTTTAGAAGACTAGGGGGCAGACGAATGTCCTTCGTGGAATATATACACAGATGAGTCATCCAACAAACAAGCTGGCGGAGCGAGCATCGAACTATGTTCTCCGGAGGGCAACGAGATTGAATGCATGGTTCGCCTCGACTTTCCTACTACCAACAATGAGGCCAAGTATGAAGTTTTAGTTGCAGGATTGGACCTCGCGAAAGCAACAGAAGCCACGAGAGAGGTTGTTCACTGTGACTCTCAGATCGTCACCAATCAAGTGAACGATAAGTACGAATGTAGGGGCGCGAGGATGAGAAAGTACCTAGTGCAGGCAAAGAGAGAGATGGACAACTTGTAGGCGAAGATTGTACAGATCCCGAGAGGAGAAAATGAGCAGGCCGATTTCCTTGCAAAGGCTGCATCGGCAGATCATATGATCATCCCCAATAAGGTACTTTCCTTTGCTCAACTTTCATCCTCAATTGATGCCATTGACATGTAGAAGATAGGTTCTGAAAACAACTGAACCACACCAATAGTCGCCTACTTAAAGGATGGCGTAGTACCAGACACCAAAGAAGCCACAAGGAAGCTGAAGTCCAAGCAGCATGTTCGTCCTGATAAAGGATGTCCTATACAAAAGAGACTTCTCGCGCCCGTACTTAAGATTCCTAGGTCCCAAGGAAGCAGACTATGTCATGAGAAAAGTACATGAAGGGGTTTGCGGGAATCATTCGGGGTCGAGTTCGTTAGTCCACAAGCTGATTCGAGCTGGGTACTACTGGCCTACCATGTAGAAGGACACCCAGGTATACGTCAGAGCTTGCGATAAATGCCAGAGATTTGGTAACTTCATAAGACAACCAACGGAGGAACTTACACCGATGACGGCCCCATGGCCGTCCGTCCAATGGGGTTTGGACATTATGGGTCCTTTCCCAACAGCAGCTAGACAGTTGAAGTTCCTAGTGGTCGGCATTGACTACTTCTCCAAATGGGTAGAGGCAGAAGCACTGGCTACTATCACAAAGAAGAATGTGCGCAGCTTTATGTGGAAGAACATTATTTGCAAGTACGATATACCAAGAGCTTTGGTCTCAGATAATGGGAAGCAGTTCGACAATAACTCCTTCAAGAACTTTTGCTTAGAGCTTAGGATCAAGAACCATTACTCATCCTTCGCACACCCTCAAGCCAACGGACAGGTTGAAGTCACGAGCCAATTCTTGCTAAAAATTATCAAGACTCGGCTTGATAGGGCAAAAGGTATATGGCCAAAAGAACTTCCAAGTATACTGTGGGCGTACAGGACGACAACTAGGATACCCACAGGAAAGACACCATTCAGATTAGCATACGGAAGTGAAGCGGTTATCCCAGCTAAAGTCGGACTCGCAAGTTACAAGGTGAACAATCACAATGAAAGGAAGAACAACGAGGCTATGCGTATACAGTTCGATCTAATAGATGAGATTAAGGCAACAGCTGAGCAAAGGCTTGCACAATACTAGGACCTCATTGCCAAACACTACAACTCCAGGATCAGGTACAGAGACTTCAAAGTGGGAAATCTTGTTTTAAGGAAAGTGATGGGTAGTACTAGAGATTTCGCCCAAGGGAAGCTCAGGCCCAACTAGGAAGGCCCCTATAGAATCATCTCATAGGTAAGAAAAGGCACCTACTACCTAAAGACCTTAGACGGACGGAGGTTACCCCATCCGTGGAACACTGAGCATCTTAAAAAATGCTACCAGTAGTAGATGGCAGCAGATATAGAACGACACTTCTTAGCTCTTACTATTCCCCTAATTTAATTAAACATTCATTTCAAGTCTGTTAGTTTTAAATTTTGCTACAATAAGCCCGAAGGGCAACTTTCTATTTCTTTTTTAAGAACAATCTTTTTACGATAAGAGTTTATTCAGATATACTTGCGTGTTTTTTCTACTTTTGTCGAGCTACTTATCCACAAAGTCCATAAGAGTAGACGAATACATCCTAAAAGGGTGTAAAAACTTTCAAAGTCCAAAAGTGGACGAATACATCCTAATAGGGTGTAAAAATTAACAAAGCCACAAATTGAACGGATTAAAGCCCACCAATGGGACGGATTAATGACCAAAAGTGGACGGATTCCAATAAAGTCCTTAAAGAGGACGAAATCTGTTAGGTTCTAAAAATTAGGAACTAATGTATTAGAACTTCAATTTGTAATGTTGGCAAACCATGATCAAAACAATGTTTAGTCTTGTGTAAGACTTGCTCAAAGTATAGCTCTTCATGTAAAGTTGGAATCGAGTTTTATGCAGAATTCACTGTGCACTTTCTGCCTGACTTGATCGATCAAAAATTAGACTCGATCGATCGAAAGTCGTGCAGATTGTTTTTCTGCAGAATTTTCCAACTCAGCCCTAATCCATTTAATGTATAGGGTTTTATGTTTTGCCCTAAGTATATAAGGGAAAACCCTAGCCACGTTTTTAGAGTTCTGTTTTGCTGTGTTTGTGAATCTCATTGTGAGATCTAGAGGTGTTTGCCTTCACATACACTTAGGGTTTCCAAACTCAAGACTCATGTCAAGAGCTTGGTAAATCATTCAATTGCGGAATCAAAGATCTTAAAGAAATACAAGCAGGTGCGCTTGTGGATTGCTGAAGAATTCAAGAAAGAAGGAGTCCGTGGATCTCGGAGCTATCATAGGGTCGTGGTAATAAGTTTCCTACACTTGGGTAGAAATAGGATGTCAGTGGTCTAAGTCTTATTGTGTAAACTTCAATTCTTTCATAGTGGATTCAGTTTACCTTGAGGATAGCTAGGTTAAATCCTCCCCAGGTTTTTTACCGGTTTGGTTTTCCTGGGTCATCAGATCTTTGTGTTCTTTAATTTCCGCTGCTTTACTATTTTTGATTATTTGTGTTAGCCTAGTTCTGCTTAAATTACCTAAGTTAATCACTTGGCTAATTCTCTAGGTTAATCTGTTGGGTTTAAGGGGTCTAAACGAACTGACAAGTGGTATCAGAGCGGGTAGCTCTTCTGTTGTAGATCCTTTGATCTAAGAGTTGATCCTTGATCCCTGTTATCATGGATAATTTTAAGTGTCTTACTGTTTTTGATTGTGATGATGTGAATAAAAAGGACACTGTTGTTTCTGTTGATCTTTTTGATGCCTGTGAAACTCTTCGTAAGGAATTATTGAAAACTATGAGAATTGCTAAGAAATTCAAGGAAGAGTTAAAATTGGCTAATCTTGAAAAAAAGGAATTGATTGTTAGATTAGATGAATCTAATAAAAAGAATGAATTTTTGAGAAATTAAATTTCCTCTAAAGATGAGAAGATGAAAAGCTTGGAACAAAAGTTAGTTAAATCTAAAGCTAAAATTGAAAATTTGACTTGTACCAAGCTTGCTGTTGTTAACGGAAGTGTTTCTGGTTCTCTTAAGCCTAAAACTGAAAAAGTTTATATCCCTCCTTTCAAGAGGAATAATAAAGAAAAGGCTAATTTTGCTAGGTTAGACAAAGGTAAAAGTTCTGATGTAAACACTGAAGTTTCTAAACCTAAGTCTAAACCTACTGTTAGAGAGCATAATAAATCTGTTTTTGTGCCTACTTGTCACCTTTGTGGTGTTGTTGGTCATATTAGACCAAACTGTTCTTTGTTGAGGCAAAAACAAAAATCTGAGACTAGCTTTGCTGTTAGGAATACTGATGTTCCTAAATTTGTTCCTGTTTGTCACTTTTGTGGTGTTTCCAGTCACATTCGTCCTAATTGTCATGAATTGAAATTTAAGCATTCTGTGTTTCAGTCTAGGACATGTGATGATATTTCTCCTGCCATAAGTCCAAATAAATTGTTTCATATTCTTTTGAAAAATTTGAGCTTGTTGGCTTGTGAAAGGAAATTGCAGGATTTTAGTCTTTATTAGAAGATTAGTGTAATCCCTCAAACACACTCTGCTTCACATGGATTTTCACCTACAAAGCCGAAGACTCGTGCTATATGGGTGAGAAAAAATTCTCTAAGGTGAGTGTTGCTGACTTGTCCCTAATTTAATTCTTTCAATTATTTGTGGACATGTTTTGTTTTTGTTTTTGGTTGTTTTGTTTTTTAGGTTGTTTTTTATTAAAAAAAAATCCAAAAACATAGAAAAATTTCAAAAAGACAAAAATATTTTATTTTGTGTCTAGTTTTAATTTTTCTTGAGGATTACATGAGTTATGATATCTCTCTTGATTTAGAACATGCTTGACATTGTGGAGAAACTTGAATAGTATGTGTTATATAAGTGCTAAGCTATTTTTTGATTTTGTGTGAGTATGTACTAGTTTGTACATGTACTCATGGGTTAATTAAGAAATTGATATTTCTTGTTTGTGTACTCTCTATAGCTTAGTTAAGCACTATCATGCATAAGTTTTTGCATTATTCATTTAGCATAATGTGTGCTTTTTGGTTTTGGTCATAAAATTTTTTTAAAACCAAAAATATTTTTATGTGTTTTGTATTACATATCATGGATTTATAATTAAGGTTGGCCATATTTATCTTTACATAACATGTTTACTTGTCGGTTCGTTTAGACCCTTGTAAACTTAGATTGTTTAACCTAATTAATTAACCAAGTGAATACTTAGGTTTATTATTCAGATCTAGGTTAAAACAAAACAATCATATCAAGTAAAGCAGCGGAAAAATAAAGAACACAAAGATATGATGACCCAGGAAAACCAAACCGGTAAAAAACCTGGGGAGGATTTAACCTAACTATCCTCAAGGTAAAATAGCAAATCCACTAGAAAGAATTGAAGTTTACACAATAGCGACTTAGACCACTAACATCCTATTGCTACCCAAGTGTAAGAAACTTACTACTACGACCACGTGACAGCTCCGAGACCACAGATTCCTTCTTTCTTTGGCCTTTGCAACAACACAAGCTCACCTGCTTGTGACTTTGAGACTCCACTCAAAGGTTTTGGATCTTCTTAATTGTTGATCTTGTATGCAACAACTTCTACAACACTGGATCTTGAGATTCTTCAAGGAATAACACCGGTGGAAGACTTTAGAGAGCTTTTGGGTACAAAACCCTAGATCTACAAAAGAGGCACAAGATGCACTCTAATCTCTCTAAAAAACTCTGAAAAACCTCTCCAGGGTTAGCTTCTAATGTCCTTTAAATACTGTAAAAAACGGCTCGTGATTTAGGCTTCAAACGAATAAGTTATGGCCTTTTTACGTTTGCTGGTTTTGCTGATCCGCGAATTTCGATCGATCGAGCATCAATCAAGTACCAATCGAACGGAACAGATTGTAACTCATTTTTCTTCATCCCGAACTTGAGTTTTTTGCCTTGGGCTTCAATGTAGACCATTATAAACTAATAAGACTGAGTTTTTGTCATGGTTTGCCAACATTACAAACACAAAACCTAACGATCTCCCCCTTTGGCAATCCGTGACAAAACACACATACAACATAATGCCCAAATACATCACAAATCCCAATCTAAGACTCTTAACCTAGAAGTTGCAAGAAGAGGTAGAATATCTTGATCAGAATGCACCTGTCTTTCCTGAAACACTCAACAAACACATCACCGCATGTGTGGAAAGAAAGACATATAAACAATAATATGAAACAGAATATAAAAAAAAAATAAATTCTAACTCTTCCCTTAAGTTAGATACATCAAACAGTTTTTATATTCTTCCCCTAAACAAGACAAACAGGATTCCTACATTTCATCTATTTCTCCCCCTTTTTGTCACATATTGACAAATACAACTCAAACAAAGAGTAAACATGAGAGAAAAAAGAGAACCAAGGGAATAAAAAATAGATTAGCTCTATAGAAAATAGAGGCAACTCCCCCTATGAAGAGCAACAACTCCCCCTATGAACAACAAAGGTTAAAAAAAAACTTTTCTCCCCCTATAAAAATAGGAAAAACAGAACAAATTTTGGGAAAAACAGTTTTGGGGAAAATTTAGAAAGTGGGGATAAATAAAAACACACAAACCAAAAAAAATTTAGTTGAGGATACACATGAAGAAAAATATTCTCTCTTTCAATAAATGCAAACTTGACATTATGTGACCCATAAACAGTAGCATGAGTAGAGAAAATATTTGCACATTGATTATCCATCATATCTCTTAAGAAAAATATTTTCTGCAATTCACACATAAAAAATAGCATATACTAAAATGTACAAAAGACTCAAAAATTAATCAATCAATTTTTAATACAAGTTGAGTACCCAATTTAGCAAAGTGTATGCATGTTATGTGTGAAAAAAATGAGAGATATGACTGCAAAATTGCAAGATGGACACAGAAAAACAATGCAACTCATGTGAATCCTAACCATAAAGGATTCCCTAATCAGAGCGGGTAGCTTTTGTGTTTGATCCTTTGATCTTTTAGCAGATCCTTGACCCCTGTTGTCATGGAACACGGTCACTCTCTTGTTGTTCCACCTCATTTTGATGGAAACAACTATGCTTATTGGAAAGTAAAGATGAAAGAAAGCATTCCTGAAATCTATTGATGAGAGAGTTTGAAATTCTGTTGAGTACGGATGGGAGAAGCCCACTACTCCTGTGAGTGAGTGGCAAACTTCTCAAAAGGAGGCAGCCGCTTTCAATAGCAAAGCTATGAATGCTATTTTTAATGCTGTTTTCATGGAGGAATTTAAGAGAATATCTGTTGAGGTTGCTCATACTGCTTGGAATATCCTCCAGACTATGCATGAAGGCACAAAGGCAGTTAAGATAAACAAATTGCAGCAATTAACTACTAGATTTGAAAGCATTAGAATGAATGATGATGAATCTTTTGATGAATTCTATGCTAAATTGAATGATATTGTTAATTCTGCTTATAATTTGGGTGAAATCTATGATCAACCTAAAATTGTTAGGAAGATTCTTAGATCTTTGACTGAGGATTTTAGACCCAAAGTGACTGCCATCACTGAGAGCAAGAATGTGGACTCCATCCCTGTTGATAAACTTGTAGGATCTCTTCAGTCCTATGAGTTAGACCTCCCTAAAACTAACAAATCCAAATCAATGGCTCTTAAGTCTGTTGATGATGTTGAGGATGGTGGATTTGATGATGAACTCTCTGCTACAGAGATTGCCTATCTTGCTAAGAACTTTAGAAACTTTCTGAGGAATAATAACAGAAGGGCAAGAGGCAAGAACAATGTTGAACCTAGAAATTTTAGGAGGAATGATCCCACTAAGGTTAATAACACTAAAAAACCTAAAGAGAAAATAGGTCAGCCTTCTAATAATTCTTTGGGACAACATTGTTATGGTTGTCAAGGGTATGGTCATTTGAAATCTGAATGTCCTACATACTTGAGGTCTAAGGGTAAGGCTATGGCTGTAACCCTTAGTGATGATGAAGTTTCTAACAATGAATCCGCTAGTGATGAGGATGGAAACTTCATTACTTTCACTGTTACTACTGTAGTAAATGAAAGCATGTCTGTTGAAGAGAACCCTTCTGATGGGGAACTCTCTGAGGATGCAGATTTACAGGAAGCCTATAATAAACTTTGCAAAGTTACTGCAAAGGATGCCATGAATGTTGATTTAGGCTTGAAGAAAATTGCATCTTTGGAACTTGAAAAGAAAAATTTACTTGTGAAATTGTTTGATACAAATGAGCTTTTGAATAATGTGAAAACTGAGAACATGCTTTTACTTGATAAAGTTAAATGTTTGGAACTTGATTTATCTGTGGCTAGAGAACAAACTAATAGGTCTGCAAGCTCCAAACTTGATCACATGCTGAGTGTTCAAAAGTCTCCTTCTGATAAAACTGGTTTAGGTTTTGTGGATAGCATCTCTGTGCCTGAACCGTCTTCCACTAAATTTGTTCCCTCTTCTGAACCTCCAAAGAGTGAGATTGTCAAACCCTTGGTGAGTGAACCTGTCAAACCTATAGATGTTACTCCACTTAGGAAGATTAGGGTTGATCTTCAAGCTTCTCATTCTAGAGCTTCTACTTCTACTAAGGGCAAGTTGCATGATAAGCCTGTATGGGTTTGTCATTTTATTGGAAAGTCTGGACACATTCGTCCAAATTGTTTTAAGTTGCAAGCTACTAAGCGAGCAAATAAAACTAAAGTACATGAGCCTCAAGCTCATGATCCTATGGTACTTATTGGTGAATTGGTAAAGGCGTTAAACCTATTCCAATCCTGGAGTTGGTCAAAATTCTAAGATGAATCATAACTCCAATGCAAGAGTTGCATCTAACAAGTTTTGGATGCAAAAGGCTCAATCTAGTTGAGTCTGTCTGACATGGTCCTTGTGCTTCATTGCTCTATCTTTGGTGACCTCTGTTTCTAGGATTTGCATTGCATTACATTCATGCATTTCATTCTAGGATGTTTGTTTCTTTGATATATATATAAAAAAAAAAAAATTTGCAAATTGTGTTTTTGCAATTTTTTCTTGAATCTGAAGACAAGGTTGGTCAATCAAATTTTGCATAACATGCTTATGTACCTTGTTTAGCTTCGATGCACTTATTTCTATTGCACTTTACTAGCTAAAGTTTTGTTGTGCATGTTGTGTGGGAAGATGCTATATTTTTGATCACATGATCTTGATCTTGAAGTCTTATGTCTTTGATTGTCGGATTTGGTCTTATTGAGAAAGGCATAAATAACCATCTCACCACTGTTTACTAGCCAATCATGAACACCTTAGTGCATATCGTAAGATTTTGTGCTCGAGAAAGTGTAGCACATGCACAAAAAGAACATAAGGTGTAGCCTCTATTAAAATTGGTGTGTACATTATTGGGCTATAATAATTTCACATTTCATAAAATTGGTGTGTACATTATCCCGGCTTTTATTAAGTTTCTAATCAATTAAATTGAATAATGAGGCAAATCAAGAAACTTACATGGTTGCAAGCTTTTATTCTAGGAGATGTGAGAGTTATATGATGTAACTCTTTAAGTAATAGTCTCTTTCAAATTCATGTGATGGATTTTGTAGAAATTGTGATTGATCAATATGTGCATATCACCTCACATGTTTCTCTTGCTTATGCTAGTTGCACACACTACACAAGTTATTCTTTGCTAAACTGTGTACATGTTATTGTGTGTGTTTTTGGTCTGACCAACCAAGTTTGAAATTTTCTGAAAATTGTTGCAAAACATGTTTGCTTGCTTGATTGGTTGAGGAAGATTATGAGAAAAGCTTAATCTGAGAGATCTGGGTTGAAAATATGGGTTTTTGGAAAACATTTCATCTCATACTCATGCATTTTGTCTTAAAATCTAATGCTTTGAGGAGTTTTTGAGTTAATTTGTTTCAATTTTTCAAAAATTCAATTTTTCAGATTTTCAATCGATCGAGTCTGTTTTTCGATCGATTGAAAATGTTTTTAAAACCTCAATAAACTCTCTGTGTGTTTCGATCGGTTCTCGATTGGTTTTGGATCAATCGAAGGATTTTCGACCGATCGAATCTGTTTTTCGATCGATCGAAAATCGGGCTGAATGAATTTTAAAAGGCCTTTTCTCACGTGGATTCTTTACTTTTCAAAACTTTTTCAAAAGTTTTTGTCTCCTCACCAACCGGTTAAAGCTATTTTTGGAGATTTTGTCGTTTTCTTCAAATCTTTTTGCATAATCTCTCTCTCCCAAGACCGGTATGTCCTTTATGCCCCATCTTTTGCTTTTATTTTCATGTTTCATGCATTAGTTTCATGCATTTTAGGGTATTTTCGGCATTTTAGTTTTTGGTATTTTTGGGAGTGATTTTGATTCTGTTTCTTTCAAAAGAATCATGGGTTTTTGTGGGGACACCATATCCTAGCACTACATATGATTTAATTTGATTAATTTGGTGCTTTGTGAAATTTTTAAATTTCTAGGGCTTGAAATTGGGGATTTTGGGGTTTTTGTTCAATTTAATGTAAATTGATAAAATTGGCTTGTTAGATTGATTAATTTGATCATTATATTGTGTTAATTAACTGTTGTGTTGATCAATTTATCAATTTGTTGTGTTTTGAAAACTTAGGTTTTTCAAATTGGGTATTTTTGATAAAAATTACTTGCTCAAGCCAATTTTGTTAATTTGGATTATATTTGAACTTGTCACTGCATTAGTTCATGCATCATTTGTATATTTTGTTCATGCATCATATAAAATTGATTTTTCTATATTTTTTTTGTGCTATGCTAACTTGCAGTCTGCCCTTGGTATTTGTTTGTGCTCTTCTCTTTTTGTGTCTCTCCTTTCTTTCCTTAGCACTATGCCTAGGAAAACTAGAGCCCATAGGACTTCTGACCCTTCACCTTCTTTTGATAGTGATCGGTTTCCTAGTGAGTCAAACCAAGTGACCTATGAGACCCTTAATCTTAGACGTCATATCTGGGCTGAGCGTAGGGTCATACTGGATGAGGTAGATCCTGAGGTGAGACGTAACTTTAAGCGTCGAGGTTGGTTATCTTTGCTCGAGTATGAGCATTCTCCTCCTCCTGCCACCTTGATTAGAGAGTTCTATTCGAACCTCTCTATCCACATCTATGATACCAACACCTTGGTTAAGGTTTGGTTACGAGGTGTAGAGTATCGCATTACCCCTACGGTTGTGTCGGATGCTCTTGGGGTGCCCATTGTTTACTATCCCATTTTTCCTTATGAGGAGTCTCCATCTCTTGATGACGTGCTGTCATACATCACTGGGTCTTCTATCCAGTGGGGTTCTGATCCTCGAATCACTTCTGCTGAGCTTTCTGAGCTTCACTATCTTTTCTTTAGGATAGCGTGTCATTCTTTGTGGTCTATTTCTCATGTCCACACCATCCCTCTTGAGCGATGTGTGTTTTTGTATGCCTTGGTTACTGATGCTCCTATCAGTTTTCCTCATCTGTTCCTTCGTTCTTTGAACGAGGTTCATCGGTCTAGTTCTACCGCTCATGCGTTATTCTTTCCCGTTTTTATTCATAGGATTCTCCTTTTTTCTTGGTTTAGGTGATTTTCCTGCGTCTGAGCCTGTTCATGTTATTGCTCCTATAGGTGCTACCTTTTTTAGGCAAAGGGCTGCTCAACTTCGAGCTAGCTCTAAGCGTCCTAGGGTAGAGCCTTCCGGTGTCACTCCACCCCCTTCTTCTTCTACAGATACTCCTGTAGCTGGGACGTCTTCTGATCCTGCTGTTGCTGCTGCTGCTGATGTTCCTCCACCGTTTGATGAGGTTTCTGACCTTCGTCGGACTCTGGATACTGTCGTGACCGTTCAAGCGGCTCATGGTCAGTTATTGGTGGATATCCTTGATGAGCTACGTGCATTGCGAGCGGACTTGGCGAGTTCTCGTCATTCTCCTCTACCTCCTTTTGATGATGAGTGAGTGCCTTTTGGCAATTCGTCACAAAAAGGGAGAGTGCATTCTATTGTGTAGTTCTTATGTATCTAGGAGATTTTTGTGGAGATTTTCATTTTAGGGGGAGTTTTGTACTTAGTAGTGATACTGCGGAGCTTGTGGAGTTATTAGATTGTATCTAGGCGCTTCACTGTGTATTTCATTTTTAGCTCTTGTTTAGGAGATATTTTGTTGAGATACTTTGTTATGTATTGTGTTTCTTGTTTCACTATGCTACTCTGTTTATTGATCTATATTTATGATATTATTCATGATATATGTCTTTATTTTGTGTCATGTGAAATCAAGAAGTTATTTTTATATATTTCCTGTTTTTTTTTTTCCACACATGCGTTTATGTGTTTGTTAAGTGTTACAGGAATATACAGGTTGATTCAGTCGTGCTGCTATCTATTTTGCAACTGTTAGATAGTAGTTAGGTTGAATTGTTAAGTGGCTTTTTATTTTGTAATGGGCTGTTTCACTTTGTAAACTTTGAGCTTTTTGTTAAGTCTGTGTTTTGTCATCGATTGCCAAAGGGGGAGTTTGTTAGGTTCTAAAAATTAGGAACTAATGTATTAGAACTTCAATTTGTAATGTTGGCAAACCATGATCAAAACAATGTTTAGTCTTGTGTAAGACTTGCTCAAAGTATGGCTCTTCATGTAAAGTTGGAATCGAGTTTTATACAGAATTCACTGTGCACTTTCTGCCTGACTCGATCGATCGAAAATTAGACTCGATCGATCAAAAATTAGACTCGATCGATCGAAAGTCGTGCAGATTGTTTTTCTGCAGAATTTTCCAACTCAGCCCTAGTCCATTTAATGTATAGGATTTTATGTTTTGCCCTAAGTATATAAGGGAAAACCCTAGCCACGTTTTTAGAGTTCTGTTTTGCTGTGTTTGTGAATCTCATTGTGAGATCTAGAGGTGTTTGCCTTCACATACACTTAGGATTTCCAAACTCAAGACTCATGTCAAGAGCTTGGTAAATCATTCAGTTGCAGAATCAAAGATCTTAAAGAAATACAAGCAGGTGCGCTTGTGGATTGCTGAAGAATTCAAGAAAGAAGGAGTCCATGGATCTCGGAGCTATCATGGGGTCGTGGTAGTAAGTTTCCTACACTTGGGTAGCAATAGGATGTTAGTGGTCTAAGTCTTATTGTGTAAACTTCAATTCTTTCATAGTGAATTCAGTTTACCTTGAGGATAGCTAGGTTAAATCCTCCCCAGGTTTTTTACCGGTTTGGTTTTCCTGGGTTATCAGATCTTTGTGTTCTTTAATTTCCGCTGCTTTACTGTTTTTGATTATTTGTGTTAACCTAGTTCTGCTTAAATTACCTAAGTTAATCACTTGGCTAATTCTCTAGGTTAATCTGTTGGGTTTAAGGGGTCTAAACGAACTGACAAGTTTCAAAAACACATGAATACAACCCAGATCTCTCAAAAAAAAGTTTTTCAACCAATTTGTCCTCAAAACTCAATCATTAAACACATTTTGTATCAAAATCAATGAACATATAATCTTGTGGGAATCCTGTTTGTCTTGTTTAGGAGGAGAATATAAAAACTGTTTGATGTATCTAACTTAGGGGGAGAGTTAGAATTTATTTTTGTTTTTATATTCTGTTTCATATTATTGTTTATATGTCTTTCTTTCCACACATGCGGTGATGTGTTTGTTGAGTGTTTCAGGAAAGACAGATGCATTCTGATCAAGACCTTCTACCTCTTCTTGCAACTTCTAGGTTAAGAGTCTTAGATTGGGATTTGTGATGTATTTGGGCATTATGTTGTATGTGTGTTTTGTCACGGATTGCCAAAGGGGGAGATTGTTAGGTTTTGTGTTTGTAATGTTGGCAAACCATGACAAAAACTCAGTCTTATTAGTTTATAATGGTCTACATTGAAGCCCAAGGCAAAAAAATCAAGTTCAGGATGAAGAAAAATGAGTTACAATCTGTTCCGTTCGATTGGTACTCGATTGATGCTCGATCGATCGAAATTCGCGGATCAGCAAAACCAGCAAACGTAAAAAGGCCATAACTTATTCGTTTGAAGCCCAAATCACGAGCCGTTTTTTCCAATATTTAAAGGACATTATAAGCTAACCCTAGAGAGGGTTTTCGGAGTTTTTTAGAGAGATTAGAGTGCATCTTGTGCCTCTTTTGTAGATTTAGGGTTTTGTACCCAAAAGCTCTCTAAAATCTTCCACCGATGTTATTCCTTGAAGAATATCAAGATCCGGTGTTGTAGAAGTTGTTGCATACAAGATCAACATTTAAGAAGATCCAAAACCTTTGAGTGGAGTCTCAAAGTCACAAGCAGGTGAGCTTGTGTTGTTGCAAAGGCCAAAGAAAGAAGGAGTCTGTGGTCTCGGAGCTGTCACGTGGTCGTGGTAGTAAGTTTCCTACACTTGGGTAGCAATAGGATGTTAGTGGTCTAAGTCGCTACTGTGTAAACTTCAATTCTTTCTAGTGGATTTGCTATTTTACCTTGAGGATAGCTAGGTTAAATCCTCCCCAGGTTTTTTACCGGTTTGGTTTTCCTGGGTCATCATATCTTTGTGTTCTTTATTTTTCCGCTGCTTTACTTAATATGATTGTTTTGTTTTAACCTAGATCTGAATAATAAACCTAAGTATTCACTTATTTAATTAATTAGGTTAAACAATCTAAGTTTATAGGGGTCTAAACGAACTGACAGAATCAATTACATTCACAAAGTGGGCAAGATTCATTTAAAGCCCAAAAAGTGAATGGATTCCAATAAAGTCCTTAAAGAGGACGAAATCGATTACGTTCACAAAGTGGGCAAGATTCATTTAAGTCCACAAGGTGGACGGATTCCAATAAAGTCCTTAAAGAGGACGGAATCAATTATTGTGTTCACAAAGCGGACAAGAATTATTAATGTCCATAAGATGGACGGAATTGATTATGACGTCTACAGGGTGGACAAATTCATGTAAAGTCCTCGAAAGTGGATAGGATTAGTTATAGGCATGTATGACGAACGGATACCATTGCGAGCAATCATTATAAAGTGCACATTATCAACAACCATCTGAATAAAATTAAACATTCATTATGAGCTATAGTTGAGATCTATCTAAGCATAAGAGTAGACGGATAATAAAAATATAACTTAATGAAAGCCCGTGAAGGGCAGATGTTCACAACAATGCATAAGTTGTTCTTAAAATTTTACAAAAAAAAAAAAAAAAACTATCGCTAGACAATGGGGTCTTCTTCATTTCCCTCCACTGAGGCTGGAACATTAGGCTGATGAGCATAACCTCTGACTGATTGAGGTGCACCCTTGGGAACAGATTCACCGTCAACATAGGGATCGTCCACCGAGGCATCTTCAGCAAATAGATCTTCTGTGCTCTCAAACTAAACGGGTAGAATAGCGGTCTAGGCTTAAGTGTCTATGGAAACACCCGACATGTCCAAGTCCAGATAAGAAGTTTTTACTTGACGAAAGCAGTCTTCGAACCCGTCAGCGAAGGTGCCACCTAACTTCGTTAGGTATGCCTCGGAGTCACGATATTCTTGCACCGTATCCTCCTTAGCTTGACGGAGCTGATCCTTGACGGTTTTAATCTCCTTTTCTTTATCTTCAAGGACCTTCTGCAGCACCTCCATCTGCTTCTCAAGTTCGCCCGGACTTGCTCCAGCAAGGCCAGCTTCTTCTCCTAGACCACCTTCTAGGCCTTGAGCTCAGCAAGCTCCTCCCCCGTCGAAGTTGCTTTAGCCCTTATACGGTCCAAAGCCGACTCATGACCAAGGTAACAGCCCATCAACCCTTTCATCATCACCATGGCCTGGAAAAGAGAGAGTTAGACATAAAAAATGAAGGGAAAGGAAATAAAAAGGGCGACGGGCACAATATTTACCTGAGTGATGCTAAAGAGCCCCGTCTCCCCCATGGCCTCCGTAGCATGGTTGCCCCCAAGTCCTCGTAGTCGTCAGGAGTGAAAATGAACGAGAGCTTTTCCAATGCGTATTTCTAATCCTCACAAAGGAGGATGGGAGGTTTCTTTGTGACGGAGGGGGGTTTCATCAGACCTTTGCCCACTCCCGGTCTATGGGGTAGAATTTTCTTGGTCTCCGCTGTGAGACCCACGACAGGTTCAAGAACAATTTTGGGCTTCTTGGGGAGACGGTTGGACTTCCCTAGTTGCTTCCTCTTTACTGACAGAAGGGAAGTACCCATCCCCTTGGAGGGCTGACCCCCCTCTTGTTTCTTTCTTGTAGCCGCTTGCTACTTAATGAAGGCTCTCCTCCTAGCATCATCTATCTCTGCAAAAGTGGATGGGTATACAAGTTAAAAGAATAGAAGGAAAGAACTATCAGTAAGATTGTGTTGATGAACTTACATCGGCAAACTTGGAGTTCGTAGCGACGTGCAGCTGGGGTCGGCTCTAGTCTGTCACAGTACCAGTAGAGGGTATCAAGATTGACCAATTTAGACCACGTTCTCTCCTCTAACTTAGTTTTCTTGAAAATATTCTCCAAGAAGCTCCATTGCTCTAGAGAAACTTATGGACGGTCCCGAGCTGTTAATCAAAAGAAACAGTTAGAAAAGCGGGAAAGCTAAAATTAACAAGTTTATAAGACGGATGCATACCAGACGGGGGCATTAAGCCCCATGTTGTATTGACGGGCATGTATTTGGTTTCCCCAGGACGACCCATCCATGTGTCACCCTCCATAAAAAAATATCGACTCTTTCAATTTCTATTGGAATCAGGGGTGTCGCACATAAACCTCAACAATGGGCTCCTAGCCACAAAACTATACATCCCCCTTGATTGGATGATCTATGTTGGACGATAACAATGAAGGAACTCTTCCACCGTCAACCGTCGGGCTTCATCGGACATAGCCCCATATAAGACCTCCACTCCTAGAAAAACCCTCCAAGCGTTGAGGGAGATTTGGGTGACGGACAACCCAAGGTAATGAAGAAGGTGACGGTGAAGTGAACTTAAAGGAAACCTGAGCCCCGCCTTCAACATTTGTTCATAAACCCCAACTCCTTCCACTCCCTCATAATAACACTTCTCTGACTTATAGGGTAGACGAATAAGAATACTATCAGGAATTTGATACTTAGATCTAAGTGTCTTGATGTGCGTGTCTTTAATTGTGGACCTGAATCGTTAACTGTCCACAACGGTAGCATTATAAACTCCCTTAGTCTGTCAAGACCAACGACAGACTGGATCGGGGGCTTAGCTCCATCTAGGCCGTCACTAAGGCCATTATCTAGCCTATTCGTCTCCAAGTCCTCATTCCTTGAAGAAGGAGAGGTGGCGGACGAATTTCTTTCTTTACTTGAAGTGGCAGGGTCTTTTTGACCTGATAGGTACACCTCATAGTATCCCGTCCCGACAATGGATTAGTTACTTGACGCACTAGACATTTATCACCTACACGTGACGGTAAACCCTAAGACTGACGAATCTAAAATAGATGACGGTGATACAAAATTGAATAACGGTTCATTAATAAGGGGACCAGGATACTTACCGTTGTAGATATACAGTCAAAGGGCACAAATGACGGACGATCCAACTGGACGGAGTTAATGTTTTGACAAGAATGACGGTAGCGCTTTGAACATATAATTCCTGTGGAAAGTAGGAAATGAGGGATGAAAATGCAAGCTTATATAGGAGGAACGGCACGGAAGACGAAGGGGCGCTTTGTTCCCAAGGAACAACCACTAAGTAGATGACACGTGTCCTACAACATTAATAATTCGATATTAATGACCCTAGGCAAGCATGTCAGACTAGGTCTATCTCTCAGAAGGTAAATCAAACCGTCACTCCATGAGTCCGTCCCCCAGGAGGTCATGGACCCATGGAATGAAGGGGCAGCTGAAGAGGGTAAAGTTTGACACAATGGATTGAAACAAGTACATCTTGTGGACGGGTCAAGGGTGCACGGGCAGAAGGTGGACGGATCTGAAGGACACGTGCTATCACTTTATAAATGGAAACAACTTGCGTCTCACGCATAACTTTGGCTTGTAGAATCCCAATAAGAATAGAATCCAAATATGAGGAGGACTCTGTGATATACGCTCATTAATGACAATCCTATAAGAAAAAAACTTCCAACACAAGTAAATAAAGTTGTTTCTACACTACTATAAAAACCCAAAGGCTCTCACAAATTAAGGTACACATAATTTCTTCCCCAACTCTGGCATTCTAGGGTTGCGAGCATTATCTGACTTAACTTTCGGAGGGTCTTTGGTTGGTACCACACCGGTATCCTCTTGAGGTCTTTTTTATTTGGCATTGTGCAGGTTGATCTGAGCACATGGGAGAACCTTGTAACTTTCTGGCGATATTTTGAGTATCATCAAATTTTGTAATTGCAAACTAGTTTGCTTGATAAAATGTCTAGTCAAACCTCAAACCCTCATGCACATGTTGGTGTCATTTTTCATTAGTTTCAATTCATTTAGGCTTCAATCTTCATGACTAATTAGTGCCTTTTTTTCATTTTTTGTGTTTTCCATCTTTATCATGATGATTGGTATAAAAGAAGAAATATGGCCCCTAACTAGCTGTAAACGTACAAAATCCACTTTTATAAAGTATAGACCTTGATGGTAGATTTCATGATTTTCGTTTTCCGACCATGCATTCTTAATTATCACACCATTGTCGTAAACCTTCCCTTCACTTGAAGAGTCAATACGTGTAACGTGACCTTTATATAAACTTCAAATCACAAGGATTCCTTAGTCACAAGGGTGGATTTCTTTGACTTCTAGGTTTTTTTTTCAAGGAATTTTGAGTCACATAGGTGGAATTCTTTGACTACTATAGTTTTTTTTCTCAAGGATTTTTGAATTACTTGGGTCGATTTCTTTGACTTCTAAATTTTTTTTTTCAACCTCCCACAGAGTTAATTCATCACGAGTTCTATTCCAGCTCGCATTCATACAGTTACATAATGGTTTATTCAATTCTCTGGTTTTATTCGAGATGACCGTTTTAAAGCTATTCATCTTTTGTGTTGATTTATGTGCACCAATCTTTCTTGATGCCATCTCACGCATGCATAGGCACTTTTCGCCGACGTTCTCGCATTGACATATTGTGGTCACATTTTTCAGGTGCTCATAGGTTCCTTTGAGTCTCAATCCAATTCGCACTCTCCTAACTTTCTCATGCATCCTTACTTGACCTGTCATAACTCAACAGGTCTGGTACAGTCCTCGAGACCTTGATTTATCTTTTAAAAATACCCAAAAAAAAAAAGAATTAAATTAGATAAAAATGAAGAAAAAACACAAACACAAACACAAACACAAACACATGTACACACCTGAAAACAAAGTGTTGATCCGTGATTGGAACTTTGTTTTCCCATATTCAACGACATGTGTGTTTTTTTCCAAATTTTTTTTTCTTTTATGGTCTTCCCCCAGACTATTATGGGATAAATGTAAGATTAAACCCCTAAAATACAGTTGAAAACTTTGGAAAAGCATTTTTATAGATGGGGGAAGTCATTAAAGAAAAGGGGAGGTCAATTTCCATACACTAGAGAATCACTCTGTAGACTTCTGTCAAAGTACTCACTTTTCAAAAACTTACGAAATTTAGAGCAATTTGGTGGTTCGATTTAAGTTCTTGAGGTGTGGTTTGGTCGGTAAGAATTATGATTTTGTTTTTGATTAAGTTATAATTCATTCAACGGTCAAAATAATGATTTTTTTTTTTTTTTTGTTACAAAATGACATTTTAACACTGGGTATAAAGTTAAATGATGATTGCAAAATTAGAATTACACAATTTAGAACATAAGAATCCACGTGTAATCGTGTGCACACAGTACACACAAGTCACAACCATTAATGCATAAGATTGCATGACCAAAAATCCTAAAAAAGTCTAGATGCAAATAAATCAACATATTGACACTTGATGTAAGGACAAAATTGGCCTATACCCTTTTCACACAAACTAAGCAGCATTTTGCCCCCTTTTTCAAACTAATCAGGGAAATGCCCCTTTTTTGAAAATCGATTTTCTAAAAATCGAGTTAGGCCCTATAGCGGCGTTTTTAAGGAGCCTATAGTGACATTTTCAGGACCTATAGCGGCGTTTTATAACTCGATCTTTACAAAGTCGAGTTATAGGCAAAAAAAAAATGAAAAAAATTGCTTATAACTCGATTTCATGAAGGTCGAGTTATAAAACGCCGCTATAGGTCTTGAAAACGTCACTATAGACTCCTTAAAATGCCACTATAGGACTTCAAAAATTTTTTTTTTAAACTTGATTTCGAGAAAATCGAGTTTCAAAAGAGGGGCATTTTCCTAATTAGTTTGAGAAAGAGGGCAAAATGTTGCTTAGTTTGTGTGAAAAGGGCATTTGCCCATTTTGTCCCTTGATGTAAAGTTAAATGATGATTGCAAACTTAGAATTATACAATTTAGAACATAAGGATCCACGTGTAGTCGTGTACACATAGTAAACACAAGTCACAACCATTAATGTTAAAGATTCTATGACCAAAAACCCTTAAAAAAAAAAAAGTCTAGATCCGAATAAATCACCTCCCATCATAAGACATGATTTTTTAAACGATTCTTTTATTATTGGATTCTACTATTCTTGGATTTAGTTATGAACTTCATAATTTCCTGATAACATGGTATCAGCCATTTCCATGATCACCCGGATATCCAAGCCATGAATTTGAGTGCCATGCGGCTTTCAATAGTACATGAATATGGGACACCTGCACATTATGATGAAACTGTGATATCAATACTCAATTTTTTGGAATAATGGCAATAATGATAGGGAAAAATATAGTACTAAGATAAAAAGAAATATGAGAGTTACTACCATGACGTTCAGTCGAAGACCTAAGAAAAGAAAATAGGGGAGAAATTATATGTTGCTTGTTTTTTTTCTCCAATGATGTCGTCCACACTATCATTAACTACACAAAAATCCAACATATGCTATTTTATATTCAATATATGAACATATGCTTTTGAATATTTTATTTTGAAGGGACCATGCAGACGTATGAGATGTTTCACAAGCCCCTAGTATTAAAAAGAACAGTTCAGTTAATATACAATATTTTCCCATACTTTTCAACATACAGAAAGTCATTTGCTTATGATTGCAAGCACAACAACATAAGTTGTCCACAGTTAGTTCCAAACTTTGATTAAGATTTTTTCTTAACAATATACAAAATATCACATTATTTAAAATTTTAAATAATGAAACATTAAGTTCATCTTTAAATTTGTAATATTAAACCACCATTTACATATATCTTGAGGTCATTTTCAAGGGATTCTTCCCTTTAATAACCTGGTGTGTGTGTACGAATGAAGAAACTACGTATATCTAAGAAACTAGTTAGATACTCGAAGAAAGTATTTCAACAAAGGAGTATTTTTTTTCAAGAAAAAAAGGTTGTGGCCTAATCTAGAGCAAGTTTAATTTACAATCCCATTTGAGAGCAAAATGGTGTGGAATATTTGGTTGGACTTTACTAATATTCAAGGTAATTATTCACCATTATAGGACATAAGTGCTACATTAGTGGCATGAGATCCTCCTATGAAAATCATAGCAAAACAGTGAACAATCACTCTCAATAAATAGGGGGAACAGAGGGGGCGCGTTGGTGCATTAAAGGAGGGAAGGAAACCCATAGTATTGGTCTGAATATGATTAGAAATAATAGCTGTAAGTGGATTGGAAGCCAGAGACAGAACAGAGTCACTAAAATACCCCAACTGTAAGTGCTCTATCTCTCTCAACCCCATTATATAATAGAGATGGCCTGCAAGAACTAGGATTCCCAATACATCGGATCTGCTGCTATATTTCATTGCTCCCTCACCCATATCTCTCTCCCCTGTATTATTTTTTGAAAAATGCTAACGAATGCCCTAATGCCCTTAAGGCACTCATTAATAATTCATTAAAAGAAAATTTTTATAGAAAATAAAAAAAGTAATTAATATTTTGACAGTTTTTTTCATTTTTCATAAAAGTAGAATCAAAACTTTCTTTAAATAGATAGCATTTCCCTTATTTTTTTTAAGTCATTTATCCATTACAGATAAGATAAGAGGAGCCTTGAATCAATTTTATAATAATAAAACCGAGTAGGGCTTTTGTTTTCTTTAACTAGTTTATCTGTGGATTCTCAAAAAAAAAAAAAGTTTATCCGTAAATGATACAATAAATTTAAAGTTTAGTATACAATTCAATATTAAAACTAATTAGTTCGTACTCAAAAAATAAATAAAAAAAAAAGAAAAGCACTCAAATAAAAAAAAAAAACACTAATTAGTTCAATTTACCAAGTTGAAACTGTTAAAATTTTTAACCGACTCATCAATTTAGAAAATTGGTGGATCTAGAATTTTTCCAATCCACTAATGGCGGATCAGTTAAAATTTTTTTCCTCAACCTACTTTTTTTGATAATCTCCCTCAACCTACTTAATTTGACAGGCATATATCCTACATATCGCTACCCCTCCTTGCTAGTTCAATAGGTCAAACCTCTCTCTCTCATACACACAAAAAGGGAGCTTCACCATGGAATTTGAATGACCACATTGTCACAACTCACAATGCATATGATCAACAAAACATGCAGTTCTTAAATATGTCTTATTAATATTCCAGGTTGTGACTCGCAAGGAAATTTGCTAGGTATGGGTTCTAGTTAACTCAATTGGTAAAGTCTCTGATAGTTGTATAAGAGATCTAGAGTTCAATCCCCGCCTACACTAAAAACTGAATGTTGTCTTGGTTTGATGATAAAAAGCTATTATCAGGAGCAGACGCCATAATTTGAAACTCTCTTTCAACAAAAAATTGCTAGGTTGGCCTTATGATAACATACTTTCAAAATATTTATATATATTGAAAAAGCAGGGATGAAGGCATGTTATGGCCTTGGGCCAATGGACCCTCTAAAATCTTGAAATATGCTCTTTTTTTATGAAAAATAATTTAAAAATATATATTTTAGGTTTGGCCTCTCTAAAACTTTATTCATTCCTTTTAAAAAGGAAAAAGGTGTACTTTTTTTTTCAAATTCTAATATTAGTGCTCCAAAATTTAAGAAAACAAATGTGATATTATAAATGAGAATAAAACGATAACTATATCAACAAGACAATATAGATTATAATTCCATTCTTTTTTTTTTAAGTAAAATTTTCTATTATTTCTTCTACGATCTCACATGCTTTGCCACAACTTGAGGATATGATTGATTGTAATTACTAAACCATCACTTTCACATAAACTCAATAATTTTTCTCTCACCCGCAGTCAACCATATCAAAATTGTAACAAAAGTTGTGATACACAAGTTTTGTCCATAGACTTTCTTATTTTCTATTCAACCCTATACATTCATTAAGCAGTGATATCTAATTAAAAATAAAAACAATAAAAAATTATTTATAAAAAAAAAACATTATATTAATAAGTTCAAAAGAGATAATAAATTAATAATAATCATATGATGTTGGTTACTTCCTTTATCAGGAAGCATTATATTCTTTATCAACACTTAAGAAAACACATATGCATATATTTATGAATATGTGTGATTATTATTATTGTTGTTGTTGTTGCATTTTTGTTTTTAAAATCTGGCCAGCAACAAGTCCTAAATCATTCCTTGTTGAAAAGAGTAGAATCTAATAACTCAAAAGGATGAAAAAAAAAAAAAAAAATTCAGCCAGCGCACACCCTTAGTATGGTGGTCATTCCACAAACATAAATGCTTGTGAAGTGTAAAGGGCTAACGCCAGAGTTTAAGTTTTCAAAAGAAAGTTTCATATATATATACTTAGATTAAGTTAAGGTAAAATTTCTATCTTGTATAAAAAATAAATTCGAGAAGACACTGGTCTAATTGCCCTACTTTCAAACACTGTTTTGAAACCCGGACCGGACCGGGCGGTCCGACCGGGAAAACCGGGAACCGGTGTGATTTTCGGTTTTTTAAGCCTCCAAAACCGGGTAGTGAGGGAAATTCCGTGAACCGCATGAACCGGGGTTGGACCGCACGGTTCATGCAGAACCGGTGGCATGAACCGTGCGGTCCAACCCCGGTTCAGGCAGCCTATTAAATCCCAAAAATTCAGAAAATGCGGCTAGAAGGACTAGAACCCTGGCTGGTCAGAAATTTGGCTGAAGCCCAACCACTCAGCCAAGCTTGTAGTTGGTGCTCAACAATAACAAAAAAAATATTTGAAGTAAACTTAATGCTTTTTTTTTTTTTTATATAAAAACAACGTAACACAATTCTATTCTACTTAATTAAATTATCCATCTCTTATAAGGAATATAAAAAAAATTATAATTAAAATCCTTTAAAGATATTCAACTTTACTTCAAAAATTAATCATAAATTTTAATGTTTTCATGGTTATTATTTTATTTTATTAACTTTCTTATTTAGTTATTAAATACATGCTTGAAAATCATTAAATTTCCCTTATATATATAGATATGTTAGTCAATTTTGCTAGTTTTATAAATTTAATATTTATATTTAGGCTTTAATTAATTATTAAATTAATTATGACATCATCACGGTTCGACCCCGGTTCAACCTCGGTTGGATCTCAAAAACCTTGAACCTCTCCCTTTTACGTTTCAATAAACGGTCCGAATTTGAAAACCTTGCTTTCAAATGGTGAAGATGCCTTTTAGTTGATCAAGAGGGACTATGTGATTATATAAAAATATCTATGGGGTACCCAAAAAAGCACTAAATAAATATACTGTACTTTGGGCCTCGAAGTCCATCCAAATACAAAGATGAAAAGCACTTTAGTGAGCAGAAGGAAAGGCAAATTACAACAGGCAACAGGTTAGCTTTATGTTGATAAAGACCACAGAGAAAGAGATGGAAGAAAATGAGATAGAAAGATAGGTCCCATTTGCCTTTCACCATAGTATAAGGTCATGCTTAAATGTATGCAACTAAGGGTGGAGAGAGAGAGAGAGAGAGAGAGAGAGAGATTTAAACACTAGAGAGGAGAATTGTAAAAAGGGAGAGGGGGTGGGGAGGGTTGAGAGGGCCCAGTAGGTGATAAATTGATAATGGAAGTAGCCTTCATCCTCTCTGGATTTGTTCCCACACCAATCAAAATTATATCCTCTATCCCTATCTCTCATTGCTTCAAGCCTCAAATGGCTGCACAATTTTGCAAGCAAAGTATGATTTGGACAATAGATTGTGTTGTCAAGTGGCTGTGTTGATTGAATATTCAAGTTATGGTAAATTCACCAGCAAAACCTTGTGGAGAAGAAGAAGAAGAAAAAAAAAAAAGATAGTTAAGAGCAAGATCTAGGATTAAACAAATCAGCAAATAAATATGATCACGTTAACAGCTTTTTTGTTAAGGGAGAGAGGAAAAAAAAAACATGATTAGGACATTTGATGCAAAATATTCCACATCTTTGTCATAATACAATAACTAAACGCATGCAAAAATTGATATGATTCATTTTAGCTTAACTTATAGCCACTAATAATTAAATGTAATTATCTTAAATCTGTCAATTTTTATAACCTAGGATTAGTTGTCGCTTTAACTACCTTTCTTGACAAAACAAAGTTTATAACCACATCATAGATCCCTTTCTAGATGTAACCATAAAATAATTGAGACTGCGTAATTTGCTGTATTGCCTTAAACAAGCAAATAACGTTGATGAAGTAGACTCTTTAACTACAACGACAAAGGTGAGACACGGAATTTTGGCCCTTTGAAATCAAATTCCAACTAGGACCACTAAAACTTGAGAAAGTCTGTATACACAAAAATTCCACACAGCTCATTAGTTACAACTAAAAAGTGATGTGAAATGTGAATCGAATCCTAATAAAAAAATATATGATATGTACACAATATTTTTATAATAAATTTTAAGTAGTAAGAAGTTATGAATGGGTAAAAAAGTAATTTAAATTGTGAATTTAAATTAAAATCACATATAATTTGTTGTGAAAATATTATGAAATATTGTGCTTTTTTTTTAATAAAAATATTCACAACATGCTTTTAACTCTACAGCGACACTTTCTCTTTAGACCCCAAGCACTTTATGCATGAGGAGGTTTTAATTCAGCTACAAGAGCTTCGCTTATTTTTTATATATAAAGAATATTACTAAGTGTAATTTTGGATAGCGTATTTTTCCTAGCGTTGCATGTCCGCATTTCATTTTTATGATTCCCGTGCATTGTTCATGGAAGTTGCAAGTACGGATTTTAGCAAATATAACTTTAAAACTGAGTCTCACGATATTATTTTTATATTTAAAAATTATTTAATTATAATATTTTTAGCAATAAACGATTTTTAAATAGACCCTAAATCTATTTTTCTAAGTTCACGGTGCAAAGATTTTTTTTTTGAAGAAAAATCAAACTAGAATTTTTTATGAAATTTATTGATGACGTATTTTGCTCCTCTTCTGTTTTCCACACATAAAGTAATGGGAATATTAATAAAATAAAATAAAATAAAGGTTCTTTAATTAGAAAGTTAGTTACTTACATAAGCATACTATTAAAGACAAAGAAACAAATAAGGATGTTTATTTAATTGACCCAACTACTATTTATAGAAGGGATCAGAATCTCCCAGCTAAAAAAATCATGATTTAAAAATATTAACATTCGCTTCTTTTTCTTTTTTTTTTTCCATTAGAGTAATACTCACGCAACCAATGGTTGGGTTTCATGTGTTTCACGCGCCTGACGTGCGAGCGTGGGAAAGAAGCTTCCGTAGGTTCTGATTATTGCCGTTCTGTAATTTCTCTTACAACTTCCCAGGTACCAAGTACCAACCCACAGGACCAAATCCCCGTTCAAACACGTCACCTTCCACGTCACTGTTCTGACATGTCAGATCCAAAGCATAGCAATCCGCCACGTATATGACTCCATGTGGGTGATCACATATGTAGGCCCGAGCTTCCCGCCTTCCTCCACGGGAACCAAAATACCAAAAACCAAAGTTTTTTTTTTTTTTTTTGGCTAATAAAGAATTCCACCTCTATGAGTTGTTCAAATATGTACAGTCATGCTTTTTAAAAGATACATGCTTGATATTTTAGTAACGGTTCTGCTGTCAAACGTGCTTGGGATATTAGTTAAAATTTTTTTTTATATTTTTAAAAAATTTTAATATCACTTTTACGAGAAATAAAAAAAAATTGTCAAAATATTAATTGCTTTATTTCATTTTCTTATAAAAATTTTCTTTAAATAGATTATTAATGAATGCCTTTAGCACATTCGTTAGCATTAGGAATATTTTTTTTTTTTTTTTGAAAATGTATGTAAGTGAAAAAATGTGTAAAAAAATGTGTAATATTATTTAAAAATAAAAATTATTATTTAAATACATGTACCAAACACCCTCTTATTAACAATATAAGTTTTTTTTTTTTCGGTTCAAAAATTAGTACGGTCAAAAAATCATAAAGACATTAAGTTTTTGGTTTTTAATCGATTCTAGATCAGTTTTTACATGTGTTTGATTGGTTTTGGGGGTCTTTTTAGACTGAATTGATGATCGATTTTCGTTAAATTGGTCTATTCAATTAGATTTTTAAAATTATGGTACTATTAACACAAACTTAGCTACAACTTTTATCACAACTTTTTTACAAGACAAACTATGACTAGCTTCTTGTCAATTTCATATGAACCAACCATTTTTCTTCACCACTTACAATTAGCTATACAGAAAAATTGTGACAAAAGTTATGAATTTGTTTATGATGCTAAATTTTTTGCCACTTCTATAAAACTCTCTTAGCATAATTTTTGAGAAAATACCCCCAAAAAAAAGGCCTAAACTAGTAGTAACAGTAGTAATGGTCACAAATATTTAAAAGTTACGTCTGTTGTAGTTGTGATAAATGTGAACATAGCACTATTACATGTAAAAGACTTTTAGTCTAACATGTTAGCTGTGATACATTCATTGCAAGACAGTGACTAAGCGATTGTGAGAATCCTGGACAATAAATTATTTCCAATTTTGCAGCTACCATGTTTAGTTCGTGGAATGAAAAAAAGTTGGGTTGTATGATTAATTTGGTCTTTGACTAATTACATGATTTAGAGCGTGCATGGGTCGAGTTGAAAAGTTTTTTCAATTCTCAATCATGGTTGAGTTGAAAAAAAAAATCTAACACAACCTAATCTATCATAGGGGTCCATTCAACCCACCTAAATCGAGTTGGGCACATAGATTGGAAATTAAAAAAAAAAAATTAATTGAACATTAGAAAAATATCAATACAAGTGGGTACGGCCAGGTTAGGCAAATTTGTAAATCTGCTGATCTGCACCCAACCCGACTTACTGTAAATTTGACAATTCAATCCAACTCACTAACCCATAGGAACCGACCCAACCTAGCGAGTTGGGTTGGATCAAGTTTGTTTTGGTAGATTAGCAGGTTGGCTGCCCCTAAATTATGATTACTCGTGTGATTGTTTCAATTTAATCTACGAAATACCTTGCTTCTCTAAAAATAACCGTGAAATATATTTGCACTTAACTTTTTTTTTTTTGGTCAAATTTAAAGAAAAACTCAAAATTTAAACAATCATTTTTTTTGGTTGAAAATTTTTAATTTTTTTGGGTTAAATTTAACAAAAATCCTAATGATAATGAGATAAAGCACTTATAATTACCAACTAGTATTAAAATGAACCATTACTCAATCTTGAAATTAAAGTGAAACGTTGCAACTGGATCAAAAAGAGAAAGCGCAATTAACCTTGATATTTTATTCTTATTGTCACTTATTATAAGAGTAAAATTTATCGTAGTAAACTGCAAAAATCAATCTTGAAGTTTGCGCAAATACCAAGTACTATTATTTTTTTTTTTCAAAAATATTCATGCTCGTTCAAACAACAATTGACACCATTTCAAAGCTCTCTGCTCTTGAGTTCTTTACTTTCTTCTAACAACTTGTTTTGACTGCACATTATATTCCTGTTCATCAAAAAAAAAAAAAAAGTATATAAACAGCAAAAAAAAAAAAAAAAAGTATATAAACAGCAAAAAAAAAAAAAAAATCCCAAGTGAATTTTCAAATAATATTTAAGTGAAGTTTATACTTAGAAAGCAAATTGAAATTTGTCAAAAGCTTTTACATTTGGCATTAGCTCAAACTACAGATATAATTTATTAATAATAAGTTGAATGATAAGAATGCATAAATCCTACAACTTGTTACGTGACGAGCCATAAATTGTAAAAAACAAATGATGATTTACATCTTTTATTATTTACAACTTAACACACGATGAGTTGCGAGTTGCGACAATTTTTGTTGCTTTCCAGCATTGCTCATCCACGAAACCACGCAATTTGTTAACTGTGTTTTCATGTTTCTTAAAAAAAAAAAAAAAAAAAGTTAAGATCCTTGCAATGAAAGTAGTTGGTGCGTAATCCCGCTGACTCCGTTTGAACTTTGAACTAAAAGAAAATAAGGTTAATTTTTGTTGGTTACACACACTTTTATCTTTCGGACAGTCCCACGTGGCGGTCATGTCAGTAGGTCCCACAGCCCACGGCCTCTGGTTATGTATACATTCGATGGCTCACTGCCCCATTTGCTAACATTTTCACTTCTCTCTCTCTCTCTCTCTCTCTCTCTCTCTCAATAATTCCGGCCAGTTGTTGTCATATTCCGGCATTCATTGTCAGTCTTCCCCGACCACCTCTTTTTTTTCTTTAATTATAAATATTCATATATACCCCACCTTTTCTCTTCCCACTTTATGCTTATAAATACACTGACCAAACCGCAAGTACAAGCACATACATACATACATTGGTGCGCTAAGCCCCCACGTATATTGCAGCCAGCAACAAGCATTAGTACCCTTTGTGACTCTCATCACAAACCCAAAAGGCCTCGTGAGTTTGTGTGTGTTTGTGTGTGTTTGTGTGTGAGTGTTAGGCACAACCGCACAAGATAGTGCAAGTTTGCCTAATCCTTCAATAATATCAAGAGTAAAGACTTACTACTTGCAGTAGGACATATTCATTATTCACCAAGTGCCACTGAATAATAGTACTACTTTTTGTAGCGAAAAAAAGCCGGTGCCTGCTCTCTTTTTTTCTTTCTTTTCTTTGTCACTCCGAAAGGGTCTTTGTTGAAGGTGATGAACAGCGGTTTTATACAGGAGGAGATGTTGCACTGTACGGACATGACAGTGCTGGAGAGGGAAACGGCGAGGATGAAGTGGCATCAAGATCAACAGCAACAGAGTTATTTTGGAGGGACTGAGTTTGGTGGTGGTGGTGGTGGTGGTGTTGTGTTTCAGGGTCACGAGGGTCATCATCAAGTTCAGAACTTTCAGGGTTTGGTGGGTACTGGTGGTGGTGATTTGGTGCTTGGAGAGATGGTGAGTCAGTCAGTGAAAGTAGTTGACGCAGCTGGTTTGAAAAATAGGTGGGCTGAGTTGGGCAGGTTTGAGTTACCTGACATGGGTTTTGAGTCTTGTGGGTTGGTGAATGGGACTAGTAGTGAGTTTGAGATGACTGCTGGTGCTATTTCAAGGATTTCAAGTTGCCCACCAAAAGTGGTGGTGGCAGCGGTGGCTGAGCCAAAAGGCAAGGTATCAGCGCCAGTTGGGAAAGAGAGCTCCAAGAAGAGGAAGGCTGATAAGGTGCAAAACACTCAGGTGGGTGTTTTTCATTATCAGGATTTGTGTAAAAGTTTTTACCATGGAGACTGTAAAACTATGCCCTCCAAAAAAAGATACTTTAATTTTTCAATGCTTTCCCTTCTTTTTGGTACTCATTTATTGTCTCTTGATTGTACAATTTTGCATGGTGTTTAATGAACGATTAATTCCTGGTACTTGATTTCTCTTTGTTTTGAATGAATGCTCTGTTCCACTAGTAGAATTTATTTTGGAAATCACAAGTTTGAACTACTCTTTTGACATAAAAAGTTCATGACCTTTGAATGACTTACAAATTAGAGGCTTTTTGACAACTTCATAAGGTTAAGATCTTTAAAGAAACACTGTCTGGCAGGTTTTGCTGAAATTACTGATGAGGATTTCTTTTGGATATGTGTAGGTTGTTGTGGAAGATGAACCCAAAGACAAGAGGAGCAAATTATGTGCAGAAGACGGGGAATCAAAGATCACAGAGCAAACCAGCACCAAAAACACCACCGCCGACAACAACAATAGAGAAAGTTCTTCTGATACTTCAAAGGAGAATTCAAAAGCTTCCGAGGTTCAGAAGCCAGATTATATTCATGTCCGGGCACGCCGCGGCCAGGCCACAGACAGCCACAGTCTAGCTGAGAGGGTAAGAAAGAATTTGTGGTATTTTCTTTATTTGGGCATTATTGCAGTCATCCAGAATTTTTCTTCAGCAGTTTGTGTAATTTATGTCATGTATGAATGTGTTATGCAGGTGAGGAGGGAAAAGATCAGTGAGAGAATGAAGTATCTGCAGGATTTAGTACCAGGGTGTAACAAGATCACAGGGAAAGCTGGAATGCTCGATGAAATCATCAATTATGTTCAATCTCTTCAACGACAAGTAGAGGTGGCTTACCTGCTAATTTTCTATGTAATTCTTCATCTATTTTGAAATTTCATTGTATTCTAAAATGGGTCTTCTTGTCATTACAATATGCAGTTCCTGTCCATGAAACTAGCTGCTGTAAATCCAAGGCTCGACTTCAACATTGAAGATTTCTTTGGAAAAGAGGTAAGAAAATATATACATATGTGAAGAATATAAAGCATGTGTGTATTAGCCATCCATTTGGCAATTAAAATTGATTTGCCTGAAGACTCTTGATTGCTAACTCTACAGAAGGTCAATTTTAAGCAAAATTCATGGTCCTTCGTTTCATTGGGAAACCTTGGTGTCCAGCATTTCCTTATGTTGCTCATTCTCTTTTTACTTCAATATCAACAGATGTTTCCTGCTTGCTCAACAAGTTTTCCAACAATTGGAATGTCATCCGAAATGACTAATCCTGCCTACCTTCAGTTTAATCCAGCACAAGTGGTTGCGTGTTGTGGTTTGGAAATGGGGATAAATTCATCTGATATGGCTCTTCGACGAGCCATCAGTGCACCTGTGTCGATCCCTGAAACGTATATTGACACACCCAGCTTCACTGTAATTGCTTCTAAACTTTGTGCTCCAATGCTGTTCTGTGTCAATTTAAATTCATCAATTTCTAAAATATATCAAACTTGCCCTGCAGCAACTACCGCCTTCTTCAACTTGGGATGCCGATTTACAAAACCTGCTCAATCTAGAGTTCCATCAAGGAAGATCAACATCCTTTCCTTCCCAACCATTTACAGGTAGATAGAGCTAGCATGTCACACTTTTTGGTTCCATGTTTCCATCAGTTAAGGTGAAAATGAAGTAAAGTGGATTTTTTGACCAATGATAGAGACCACATAGTAACCCCACCCCACCCCCCCATCCCCCTCCCAAACAAACCTTAATGATTTTTTCTAAGAAAGTATAGTTTCCTTTTTTCATTGAAATCAAGAAAGTTGATAATAAGGATCTCTATCTTTTTCTTCCAAAATGATTAAATCCACAGCTTTTTTTCAGTGACCATAATACACCCACGACCTGTTTTGATAGAAAAAGGAAGCCACCAAAGGTGTGGTGCCTTTGACACTATACCACATAATCGCTATCATCATCAAATAATGGCGAATATGCATGAAAGCAAACACTTGCTAAAAAGAGTTGCATAAATTGAAATGGGTCTACTCTCTACTTACTATGAGTTAAGTCCATGAATCACATGAACTTGATGCTTTTTGGTTGTTTTAATCACAGCATCAATTGGTGCTTGATATCATCTTCCCCTTTACATGTCTACGAACTCCATCATATAGCCCATTTTCAAATCCCCTCTGCAAATTAAATGAAACATTTGCCAAATGCTGACACTAAAAGCACTACATTGTTTTTACAGGTTCCATTGAAGCTAGCAATCTAAAGATGGAGATGTGAATCGATGTATCCATCATACAGTTTCTTGGATGAGTTACTCCACATGCCTCTGATCCAGATTCTTTCTTTTTCTTTTTTCTAGTTAAAGTACATAACGTATATATTTGTATGTATACTTGCCTCATAGTATGAATAAGATCAATATCTATTAACCTCAACAATCATTGTTTGTTTCTTTTCTGTCATAATCTCACCATTATGAGATTAAATTGCGTGAGAGTTACTAAGAAAAGTTGATGGTGATAGATGACAGGACCAAGGGTGGGACAAAGACGGAATAAAGTAATAAGACTAAGCTAATCTAGTTTACCTTTTAATTTCAAACTGTTTTGCTATTACAGTAAACACTAAAGATAAAAAACCTCTCATTCCAAATTCAAGACAAAACAATACAAAATTAAACAGACCTGCAAGCTGTGATTGGTATGGAAGAACTGCCACGACATATTTGTTAATGTGAAAGGAATGTGTCTCTGTAATCCAGTGGCACAATTGTCCCTCCATTGGATGAACCTGAGAGACAACTTCAGGCACTCTTGTGAAGGACACACAAGACATGAACCTACTGGTGGACCGACTGGCTTCAATTTTTTGACAGAACAATACGTTGATTGAGACGTTTATAATTGTGCAGCAGAATGATGAATATACTATAATAATTATATCCAGATAGAGAGAGAGAACAAAAATATCCAATCCTTGCACAACTCATTAGAAAGGTCTCAAGTCCCTAGGGAACTAGCAGTCTAGCACATTATAATTGAATGACATCATTAACATATCCACTTTTATTTCCAAACTTCTGAGTTTAATGTATGGCAGAAGTGCAGAACATAAAGGGCTCAAACATCATCAATGTCCTGGCTACGAAGATATATGCCCAATAAAATTTCATTGACATATGGGAATTTATGGCAGTTAGTTTTATATCAAAACTTGATAATGAAATTCTGCTGATTCAGCTATTCTATGGACTTTGGTAATGTAAATCTGCTTGTTTAGCTATTGAAGACCCCCATTCATGCAGCAGCTTTTCATTCCCTTTCAGTTACACCATATATATGATGATGAATTCAGTAATGTTAAAGTTATTAACGGCCTATTGCCTAAAAATTAAAAAAAAAAAAAATACATGATCCACAAAAAAGTTGGTTGAAAAGTTTAACAGTACCTAATCCTAACAAGGTTTATTCCAGACAATGATGTTACGCAGACATGAAAATACATCAGTAACTAATTTTTTTGATCACAAAGAAAATGGTAATCAAGCAGAAAATTTCAGAACATTTTCAAAGGTTTCCAGTTTTCTGAGTACCCAAGTAAAAAGGGAGGAGGGCAGGGGAAGGAGAGACTTAGTCTTTCTGAAAATCTTTTCTGTTTTTGTACAGATGATCTGTTCTCACACAAATGATCATTCACACCAGGCCAGCAATTCTCTATCAATTTCAAGGAAAACTCAGAAGATATAAGCTACGAGAGTTCATTAGCCTATTCTTAAACTTAATCAACACAATTATGAATGATGAACCTGTACTCCTATGACTTTTCTACATACAAAGTTCATATCTTCTATAACTTATATAGGCATTTTATATCTTCATTTTACAACAAAAGAAACGAGCTTTTCACTTTTCAGTTTTCAGTGTTAGGCTGCAGCAATGATTGGGGGACCACTAAAGGTTTGCATACACCTTCACCGCATCTTCCTGCTATTATAGAGTTAACAAGAGCCTCAGCTTTCCTTCATTATCAAGCCATACGTAACGGTGAAAGGGGTGGGCCTGGCCTCATCCTTGGGCAAGATCTCTTTGCTACTCTTTGTCCCTTGAGATGGTGAGAGATGATATTGCCCTTTCCCTTTCTTGGGTCCATTTCAGTTTTGTGTGAAACTTTCACTTCTAATCTTTGAGGTTATCCTCTCTTTCACTCACATGGTGTAGTTCAAACGGAATACGAAAGCTAAAAACACAAAGATTATCTTGTCAGCGTGCAAATGTTCATGCCACTCGTAAAGACTTGTTAGGCACAATTGAGCTCTCAAGTTTGTGTCTTCTTCTAGTAGGAGAATCCTAACAATAATTAATGGAACCTAGGACAAATCTTTCTGTGGTTCTGAAAACAGAAGGGAAAGATAATAATATTGAGTAAGACTTACCAGTAGTACAGGTAATTTTTTCAATGGTATATTGGGTGGGAGAATAATTCTGTGGTCATTGTGGTAAGGGCAACCCAAAATAGATTTTGTTGCCTGCAAAAGTACCCAGGCCCTACCAAGCCTAAGTACAAGGACTTGTGCTTGGCCCTAGAGATTATTGTCATGCATTGGCCAAGCTCTACTCGAGAAAATGTTTGGAGGGTACTATAAATATCTACATACACAAATGACTTAATTGGTATATACAATTAATATTAGGAGATAGGCCAATTATCAAGAGCAGGGCTAGTCCAAAGGGCTAAAGTGGGAAGAATTTTTTAGTTTCAGATATCACAGGCTAAGTATATCATTCTTTTGCATAGTCACACATACCAAGGGGCTGTATATAAGAACATGGAACTGACATATTTTAGGGGAAACTAACATGGAAACCAACATGGGCTAAGATCGGAACAAACATGATACCTAAATTCACGCAACCAAAGTCCAAGTACAATGAAGGAAATGCATGCTAATGGAAGGGGGATGATCAAATGCCAGTTTGTGCTAAATTGGTATGGATAGCTGTTAGTAGCAGAATCTACTGAAATCATTGTGATCCATCAATTGAGATGAGGGGATGAGACGATGGGGACAACACAAGCAACACACATGGACAAAATTTATAACTAAAAGACTTGGATTACATGGATAGCCAGATAATGGAAAAAGAGAAGGCAAATAGGTACAAAGCATTTTTGTATTAGAAAATTTTGTTAGGTCTATGCCTTATACGATAAGTTAGCTGAAAGAGTATTATGTTTTATCTGGGTGGGCATATCACATATGCATTGGTCTATGTGAGAGAGAAAAAAAAAAAAAAAAAGTGAAACACTAATGATCATATATCTTTTGAGAACTTTGGGATGACTTGGATCCTACAAATTTGCTACACTGTGTACCACATCCATCACCCCAAATTGCATCCAGACATCAACAGCTAATTCCATTAAATAAATTGATACAATATACAAGCAAGCTATTCAGTGTACCGCATCCATTAACCCCAAATTGCTATATGTAGTGTTCATTCACATCACATAAAATCATAAAATATCTTCCACATACACACCAAAAACAAATATATAAATACAATAAAACAAAACAAAATAAAACCCAGCAAGTATCTACGTCCAAGCAAGCTATTCTTAGTATCCCAACATTCAGGACTAACAGTTTACCATATGCCCATTTCACTAGGTCAATGATTCGCCTCCAGCTGCTGCCAATCCAAGATATGAAATCCTTGAGACTGAATACTCATTAATAGGAAATTTATAGGATTTATTGGTGAGAAATAATACCTTTTCCTGGAACAATTATGACAGGTGCTGATTTACAGTTATGGAAGCAGTACTCGCTCACACTACCCTGCAGCACACTGATGGTCCAACAACAATGAGAGAGAGAGAGAGAGAGAGAGAGAGAGAGAGAGAGGGAGGGAAGGAGGGAAGGAGGGAGGGAGGGTGGGAGGGAGGGAGGATGAACCTTTGAATAATGCCTCTGCCTCTGGTACCCATGACCACAGCTGCAGGCTTCAATCTTTCAGCTTCCTTGCATATTGCCTTACCAGTATCCCCTTCCACGATCCGAGCCTTAGTCCTAACCTATTCCATCAAAACCATTTATAAATGACAATAAAAGAACTCAAAGTAGCAACACTTCACTATATCAATTTTTTAGTTGTGGCAAATTTATGTATAAAACTAGTTTAAGCTAAATTGGTATTATCTTATATTCAGTTGGCTACAGTATATCCCAATAGGTCAAGCTTAGTAATAACTGAAGTTAAGGGGAGTACATGATTAATTGAAAGAATGCTCAAGCAACAAAGAAAATGCTAGGGATGCAAGAGTCTGCCTTTTCTCACGTAAGCATAAATTAGATTCAAACTGAACCACAGAGGCAATTGGATGCAGCTTATCAATGTAGAAATTTATTTTTGGCTGTTTCAATACAAGTTGGAGTCATGCATTGAGGGTTTTAATTGCAAGAGAAAATCCATTCATGCGAACTACTTGTTTGAAGATGAGAAGCAAAGAATGCATGAAGCAATGACATTTTAGCTTGACTCCATGAATCACGCTTCAGATTTAAGTGTCATCACATATCAGATTGGGAGAGTGGAGATAAGTGCAGTTTAAATTAGACAAAGAATACAGGAGATGAAGGCATTTAGCGAAAAATTTAAACTTTCAAGATGACTATAATTTCAAGCTGAACCTCTATGCAATAAGAAGCTTAAGCTGATAAACACCCCCCCCCCCCCCTCCCCTCTCTCTCTCTCTCTCATATTTGGCCCATACTCCACCTTAATAAGTAAGATCCAACACGAGGTTTTTAAATTTTTAAATGGGAGGAAGGGTGGAAAACATGATTTGATTCACAGCCACCTACTTTGATACCATGATAAATTACTTATTGTCACAAAAAGCTTAAGTTGATAGGAAAAGGAGAATGTAATCAATTAACCATCATTCTTAGAAGTGTAATGCAGAGAATCTAAGTTTTAACATCCAAACAAGTTCTAGATTCTACGTCAGAAAATTAACACATGCTGCACTGGAACACTTCAATTTGTAAGTTGTAACTATAGACTATAAACTTCAGTAATGAGTAGCTTGCATTGGGTGTCCCAAACTATTGCAACGGAGGCCAAAAGGGCACATTAGTTGAACCAACAGAACAAGTTTGATGATGCAGGACCTTAATCATACAAAAAAAATCAACTTCAGTTGAGTAAGAAAGATAGCTAGAGGATAGCATCAAAAAATAGAAAGGGGGCGGAGAGGAGAACAGAGACAGGCTACTGATTAATAATGGTTTAAAAATCTATGAACATATGGCTTAATCTAGGGGACAATAACACTGCATATCTTCACAGCATTGTCAAGAGGTAAGCCTTTTTAAAAATTTCAAATTTAAAATAAATAAATAACTCAATTATATTAATGACCAGAAAATACAGAAGTATACAAGGAGAATACCATGGGAACAATACATCAACTTATCAAATTACAATGCTCAAACAGAACTAAAAGAGAAGAACAAGAAACGATTGTAATGCTATAGTCCAATCAAGCAAAGATGAGCAAGGAAACAGTGTCACTGAAATTAATCAAATAAAATATGTGGCAGTCCAATTCTAACAAATAATGTTACACAATTCAAGCTGCCATCTTGGAGATTAGGATAAAACCAGAATATCAGATTTGCTTCCTATACAGATATCTAGAGAGCAAGCAAGTATGATGCAAAGGGAGCTCTCTTCTGAAGAGATCCAGAAGACTCTTTCCATTAATAGAGACAAAGGTCCTGGCTCAGATAAATTAACAACATATTTTTTCAAAAAAATCAAGATCTTTTAGTGGAAAATGAGATGATTCTTTCTAGTAACTCCCTTTTTAATACAAAAAAGCTATATGGAGCGGTAAATGCCACTATTCTTACATTGGTTCCTAAAGTTTCTTGCCTTTCTTCTATGGGTGAATTTAGGCCAATCTTGTTGTAACATCATTTATAAGTGCATTAATAGAAACCTTACAAACAGACTCGAGCCTTGCTGAGTCAAATTATCAGCATTTATTGCAGGTAGAAACATATCAGAAAATATATTTTATAGCATAGGTAGTTAAGAACTGGTGAAAAGTTACCACAGAAACAAAGAGGCCTCAAAGGTGCACAATCAAAGTTGACTTAATGAAGGCTTATGACTCTGTGGAATGGGAATTTATCCAGTTCTTGGTTTTCCTAGTTTATATATTGATCAGGTTAGAGAGTGCACAACTACTACAAAATTCTCTGTGGCTTTAAATGGAAATTTCGTTGGTTATTTTGGTGGTAAGAAAGGAAAGAGGCAAGGTGACAATTTGTCTGTTTATCTTTTTGTCATTGCTATAGAGGTATTTTCCAAGTTGACGTAAAACCTGTCCAGGAATCCAGAAGTTTCAGATTTCATTCTCAATAAGTTGCAGCCAACTCATTTGGGGCTGGAGCTACAGCTAAGCTCGGGAGGGCCATGGCCCCTCCAAAATTTTAAAAAAACTCATTTATGTTATGTATAGTTATTGAAAATTTAAAATATTTAGCTACAAAAATTGAAGTTGGCTCCCCCAAATATTTAAGTTAGTCCAATGATACTCTTAAAAAACAATAGAATTGTTAATTGGCCTTAGTAGTTATACAGACAAGGTGGTTTTTGTTTCTCAAATTCACTTTTTGTATATGTTTAATAAGACTAGACAACTTTTGTATGCTCATTGGAGTTTAAAAGATGATAAATTCTCCTAAAAATATTATCTAGCGAATATACATATGTCAAAGTTGATAGTTTTGTATACAATATATTTATTAATAATGACCAACTCTAGTATCAAAATATTAAGGTTTATATATGTGCATGTGTGCGATGGTTTATCTTGAGTTTAAAATATCATCAGAATTGACTGCAAACACCAAGAAGAGTGAAGTATCTTGTTCTAATGTGGATTCTTAACTAAAACATCGGATTCTGAGCTTACTTAAGTTTGAGCAAGGGCAAGCTTCCAGTTAGATATTTGGGGGTTCCTTTAATCTCTAGTAAACTTAGTTTGCAGGAATGTTAGCCCTTGGTTGACAAGATATTTGCAGGAATCTGCTCCTGCTCCTGGACCACCAAGAAACTGTCCTTTGCTGGCAGAGTTCAGCCACTGAGTTTTGTTCTGTAAAACATTCTAGTCTTTTGGGCTAGTGTGTTAATTCTTCTTAAGAGAGTCATAAAAGTGATTGCACATAAGTTCAACAGCTTCCTCTGGAATGGAAATGACACTATCACTAAGGTAGCTCGGGCTCAAGTTTGCCTACCAAAATTGAAGGTGGTCTTGGGTTAAAGAGAGTTGAAGAATGGAATAAAGCTGCAATTATGAAGCAGATTTGGAATTTGGATCTTTATCAGTGGCATAAGTGAAGGAGAGCTTGTTGAAGTGGAAGATTTTATGGATGGCTAAAATCCCCAAAATTGCTCTTGGGGTTGGAGGAAAGTTATTAAAATGAAACCAGGCATTTTTTTAAGTTGGAAATTGGAGACGGTTTCTCTTGGATCTTTGGTAGGATTGGTGGCACCCTAATGGGATTTTATTGACCCTAGGAAGCACGGGTACGGGTATGACATGGCAACAAATCAATTTTTGAAAAATTAGTCCTCTCCTAGGAAGCACAGGTACAAGTGCAACACGGGTGTCACACCCCAAATGAAGTGTCTATGCTTCCTAGTATTTACCAAATATGGTCCTAGGATTGCAAAAGATGCAACAAGCAACATTGAGGCCAAAGTTCTGGAGTACTGAAAAAAAAAAGAGTGGTGCTGGGGTCAGGCTCAATATGATGCATTGGTGGCTGTTCAGTGCAAGCTCGCTCTTGTGGAAGTCAAAGATCAGGATAAACCATTGCGGATGCCATCTAAATCTGGTATTTTCAAAACTTCAAAGACTTGGAATACTATTACAATGAGAAGTGCTGAGGCCAAGTGGCCTAGACTGGTCTTGTTTTGGCTATATCTAGACATTCTTCCATGCTTTGGTTAGCAGTGCTAAATTGGCTCTCTACTAAGGAAAACTTGTGCAATGGGCTTTAAAGGGGACAGGGTATGTGTTTTATGCAGAAGATGCTTGGAAGACTAGACGTCACTTGTTCTTTGAATGCTCATTCATTAAGAGAGTATGGACATTGGCCATGCAGTTTTGTTTGAATTTCAACCCTCCAACTGATTAAGAAAGATTGGTGGAATGGGGTATTAAGAACTGGAGAGGGAAGAGCTTGAGTGCAGTAATTAGCAGGTTAACACAGGGATCCACAATATACCACCTTTGGTTACAAAGAAATAGAATCACCCATGGTGGACAGGTTAACACTGAAGAAGGCTTTGTTCAGATTATCATATTGAAAGCTAAAGCTTGTGACTGAGTTTCAAGAACTCTTTCCTTGATAGAGTGTTGTTCTGTGCTTGGGGAATCCCTCCTTAATCTGTTTTGCATAAAAAGGCTGCTTAGTTTACAGCCTTTGCTTGAGGAGTAATTTGTGCTGTTACTTGTAAGTTGTGTCAAAATGTATAAGCCTTTGGGATTAAGTGTCTTTGTTACAGATGTCCTCTCCTTGATTTGTTTCAATAAAATTTCTGCTCGCTTATCAAAAAATAAAGATGTAGCAAGAGGGTTCATGGCTATCACAAAGATGCACTAAAATTAAAGTTGCCAAAAGGACCCCAAACAATGGGATCAAATATGCGTCTATGATGCCAAGAACCTCCTAATGTTTCCAACAAAGACGTCTAGAGTTCAAATCCCTCCTCCCCCAACTATCAATTTATCAAAAGAAAAAAAAATGTGTCCGTGATGTTTTGTATCCTAGCAATAACTTGTTACATAAATTTCAAACTAAAAACATCCATTTCTTGGTGAAACAAAGAGTAGACTTCCATAGATATTCATATTAATGGAGAAGGAAAAAGAAAAAACCAAATGAAAGAAGATGAAATACTTATTCACTTACCATGGCAACTCGAAAAGCCTCAATCGTAAGCTTCTCCATAAGCCGCTCGCTCATCTCATACACTACCTCGTTCTTCACACCTAAACAAACACCAAACCAAACAAAACCCAGAAATATTAACACCCAACAATTACAATTCCAAAACTAAAACCACAAAAAGAGATAACTTTCAAAATTTTCATTTTCAGAAGGGAAAAAAAAGTAGGGTGAACAGTTAAACTATGAAAAAGATATGAAATTGAAATAACTTGAAACAGCATGGATGAGATGGACAGTGTCGTCCGTTCTGCAGAGATGAGCGAGGACCCAATCAAAGGCGAATTTGCTCTTGGGTCCATGATCCACAGCTACAAGTATGTCACGGCCTCCCCTTCTCTCTCCTGATTCTTTCCCAAGCTCTGACTGTTGTGCCAAAGCTGGGACCTTCACGTCTCTCCAGCTATACTCTTCCACATCTTCCCTCACAGTCTCCATTGTCAAAAAAAAAAAAAAAAAAAATCCCTCAAGTTCTGGTTTCAGAATTCGGGTTGTTTCTTTGTTGTTTTTGCTTTTTGCTTTTGTTTGGTTCCAATGCATATGTCTGATTGTGTAACAGTTCTGTTTTGTTTACGCGTTCTGTTTTGTGACATGTGTGTAGCAGCCGCCAAAGAATTTGCGCGTTGAAAACTTGAAATTGTGTACGTGTACGGACAAGTGTCTATAAAAAGTAAGAAAGGCCAGACTTTTCCAATGGGCTCATTTCATTTCAGTCTTTTGGATCCGTGGTTTGTTTACTTTTCCAAATAGAAAATTGTAAGTTCTACAAATGCATGGCCACGTGTTTTACAAATTTTAAGTAATAAGTTATTATTAATTAATATTGTAAATAAAAAATATAATTTTAATAGTGGTTTGATGTGTCTTTTGGATATGTGATTTGTTTACTTTTCCAAACAAGTTCTACAATCTTATCTTCCTATCCAAAAAGATATTTGCATGGCAGACAATCTTATCGTAACAAATTTAATGAGGTAAGTTATTATTGGCCGATACTGTAAGTAAAAAAAATAATTTTAATAATGGTTTTACATTTAAAATTAGTGACAATTTATTTCTTAAAATTTATTGTGAAAATAATATAAAAAGTTGTGACGTAACATTTTTTTTATTAAAAATAATGGTCAGTTTTTAAAATTGAAAATGACAAAACCTTTGGGCTAAGCACGATCCAGGTTGGGTTCAAACCTGACACACACCCCAATTTGATAAAATTGACCCAAAATCTCCCTCACTCAAAACCTGCAATAATATCTTTTTTCGCTGAATAAACCTGTAAAAATATCAAAAAGTTTAAATTTATTTTAACACACACATAAGAGGAGAAAGGAGAAGGTTTAAAAAAAATTAGCAGTGATATATGATCCAAAAAGGTCTTAAAAAAAAGTTTAAACTAATTATAGCTAAATATAATAATGATCACGTCACAAATCTATTTATATAATGTACCACCAATATACAACTTGCAATAATATCAAAAAGTCTAAACTAATTATAGCTAAATCTATAATCATCGTCTCACGTCATGCTCTATCAAATCCCTCCCCCAAAGATTGCGTCTTTGCTATTGTCGTAAACTAAAAGGTTTTTTTCTTTTCTTTTTTTTTTTTTTTTTTATTTGAGAAACTGCATTATAGATAGTTAATCTATATAGTTTTGTAGCAGAGCTTTTGTAATATAGAAATTTAATTATAACACTCTTTAATGTTTTGATTTTTTTTTCTTTTTTACTTTTAAGTGTTCAACAAATTACAATAAATAGTATATTAAAGTTATTAATTTCTAAGACATAATCCGTGAACTATAGAACATTTTTTTTGTTAAAGTTCTAAATTTCTTAATTGAACCATGAAACTTTTTTTTTTAAAGGGTTGCAAGAAATTTCATTTTCATTTTTATCTAAAAACAGCTTTAGAACCCTTTAAGATCTTACATGGTTGTGCACAAGGACGGAGCCAAGATTTTGAGCTAGGGGGACGACTCTGCTGCTAGCTGTGTGCGGCGGTTCCGGTCCTTGAGTCTACTGCTTTACTACTAAGGATTTTTGTATAAAATTTTTTAAATGGCCAAGTTGTTTGTTTAGGGTAAAATAGATTAATTGAGTTTAATTTTTTTTTTAGTTTTATTATTGGTAATTTTTGTTATTAGACTAATTTTTTTGAGCTTGTATATTTTGTTTTAGATTTGATCTATTAATTTTTTATGTCATTTAAAAGGAGAAAAATGCTAAGACTACAAAAAATGTTGCAAATTGCTAATATATGGTCAGTGGTTATTGATAAGTAAAAAGTTATACAAGTGTACGAACCAATAAAAATTTGCTACCTCAATAGTTTGTATAAACGTTGTAAAAACGTTTATGGCTATAATATTACTCTCAAAAGAATTGATGGCATTAATAGGGGGGCAAAGTGCAATTTTATTGAACAAAATTGCTAAAATTAGTACCTACTAATATAGTAATATTTAAAAAAAAAATGAGGAGGGGCCATTGCCCCCTCCCCCCCCCCCCACAGTCCAATAACAGATTCGTCCATGATTATGCACTAGAAAGTCTAATTTAGACATTTCTACAAGGAGTAAGGAGTAATACTACAATTACAAACTATTTTACAATATTTTTACGAACTGTTGTTGTGGCCAACTTTTTACTGGTTCTCATTTAGACTCACTAATGATATCATTTTTTTATTTATCAATAATCACTCACCACATTAACAGTCTATCTAAACATTTCATTTTCATTTTTATCTAACAACAATTCTAGAACCCTTTAAGGTCTTACATGGTTGTGCACTAGAAAGTCTAATCTAGACATTTCTACAAGGAGTAAGGAGTAATGGTCACAAACTATTTTACAATATTTTTACAAATTGTTGTTGTAGTCTACTTCTTACTGGTTCTCATTTGGACCTACCAATAACATTATTTTTTTATTTACCAATAATCATTCACTACATTAATAATTTGTTAAAATTTTTGTAAAATTTTTTTTATCTCTAACATTTTCATTTGGCTAAAATGCAAAACTAGCCCTCTAACTTTTTTCAAATTTTATTTCAATCTTCTAACTTTTCTTTCGTTTATTTCAGTCTTTTAAGTTTCAAATTTATTCAATTGAGGTATTTCCGTTAACTTTTGTTAAAATTTTTTGAAAAAGAAAAATCTGGAAAATATTTTTCAATCATTAATTGAATTTCTTTAATTTAAAAAATTTAAAGAAAAATTTATAAAATTGAAAAATTAACCACAACATATAACAAAAGTTGATGGAAAAGCCTTAATTGAATAAACTTGAAAATTAGAGGACTGAAATGAACAAAAGCAAAGTTAGAGGACTGAAATGAAATTTGAAAAAATTTAAAAAGTCAGTTTTGCATTTTACCCTTTTCTTTTCTTCAAGTAGACCTTGAACCTAAAGGGATTCAGGGATTAGGATCCGGTACTGATGCAATTCACCTAAATCCTTTACAAATTTTTTACACTTTTTACCTTTTTAACTTTTACTTTTTACTTTTCTTAAATTTTTTAAATTAGTGGTTGAGATTGAAAGTTGTTTTTTGCAACTATCAATCTCAACCATTCATAGAAATTGCATCAGGCTAGGTATTGCACCTTATCTCAATCCAGCAAGAAAGTTGTTGGGTTAGGTAAACTACACACTCTCTCTTTGCTTCCAAAGAGTACCCACCAAGTGTCAATGGATGAGTTTATTTTCATCCTTCGATTTAAAAGGAATGTACAATTTTTTAAAGGATTTCTTTTTTTCTTTTTCTTTTTTGGGCTACAACCATATTTTTTACTTTATAAAGGGGTCAGTTGGGATTGGAAATTGAAAATAGTTGCAATGATTATTCGTGGAAAAGGTCTACATACAATGGATTTTGGTGCCAAGGTACGTTAGGATGGCCCTTAAAGTCCCCAAAATCAGAGACTGGTTAGGTTTAAAAGGACAAGACCAAAATAAAGCCATTGCAATTGAGCACATTTGAAATTCTTTTCACTTATTAAGTTTTTTTTTTTTTTTTTTTTTTTTTCTCTGTTTGGTCTATTCCATCAAAAAAACTTGTAGAGAGGAAGATCTAAAACTGAGATTTTGCCCGACCTTGGATCAAGCCGCTTCCTATTGGTAACAGTGAGAGTATGACAATTGGCTTCCAAAAAGTCCTCTACTTTGTATTAAGTTTTGAGTTAGAGCGCTAGTATTAAACATTCTAAAAAAATGTTATTTAACCACATTAAAAAGTTATCTTTTTTTATTTTATCCACCACTTTACAATACACCATATATCAGATGTTCTATTTTTTTATTATTGGATTTAAATATTCTTTCTTAATTCTTTTTAATTGTTATTTTAATCTTTCTTTATTTTTTATTTACCACTTGATCTAAATGCTTTGCTATGAGATGACCCAAACCAAACCAAATAGCTTTGAGGAATGAGATAGAACATAGAGGAGAGAGCGAAAGTAAAGAACAAAAAAAAAAAAAAACAGTGAAGGAGATTTTTTAGATCAGTGATGCTGGAATTTGTGAGATAGTAGAGAGGAAATTGGTCAATGGCTTATGAAAGGGAATAGAAGAGAACAAAAGGGTAGAGGAGAAAACAAAAGGGTCTGTGAGTGGAGAGGATGAAGTGAACGAGTGGCTGAAGTGAAGTGAAGAATATGAGATATTTTATTTCGGACGAGAGAGAAAGATGAATAAAAAAACAAGAGTAATGCGACAGACACAAATTATTTTACAATATTTTTACAAACTACTGATTTGGCAAATTTTTACTAGTTCTAATATGGGCCCATCATTAATATCACATATTTACTTACAATAATTATTTGAAAAATGCTAAAGCCACATCAGCAGTTTGTAAAAATATTGTAAAATAATTTGTATGTGTAGCATTACTCAAAAAAACAATATTCAAGAAATGGCATTTCCTTTCTGTACTATTCCAAACTTAACATTCTACTATAACAAATGTAAAAACTATTTGACATATGACACACTTTATAATGGCCTGTTTTTTGTGTTTGATGTACCAAATGCTAAAAATTTGGCACTTGGCATATCTGATGCTAGTGCTTTTAGTTTAAAATGTTACTTGTACCAGTACCACAAATACTAAGAACCCATTTGATTAGAGATTTTTAGTATCATTGTTTAAATATTATGGAAACATACGTGGATTAAAAAGTATTGTAGAAATACGTGTATGAGTGTTTAAATACTGAAAACTTAATCACCCCTGCCAAACAATCCTTTAGGTTTTGGGTTTTATTTAACATGGTCATACATTGGACCCGCCAAATCAAATAAGATGGAAGTTGATTCATAAAGACAGTCATAAATTACTTTGATTCAGGAGGATTCTATCAACTGTCTACTTACAAAGTCGGGTAAATTAACATATTATTTTCTTTGGAATAAGGTTAAAGTTAAGCTTGAGAAGTGGAAATGTTTGGTTAGGTTGGCGAGCTTAAATTTATCTTCTCTAATAATTTGTCAAAGATAGATTACCAACTCAGTAAATACTTGATAACATGTAAATGAACCCCCCATTCCCTATTACACAATTTAATTTCAAAACCAAATATACCAACAAATGCAGGCTCATTCAAATACATTTCTAACCCTTTTTGCGAACGAGGGTAAGCAGCTCGTGCAATGTAGGAGATTTTGATTTTTGGTTTGGATGTATAAATTTGGCATTTTTCTATTTTGTATTGTCCACTCCAAATGCTTGAAGGGCTTAGAAACTATTTTACCAAAACACAAAATTTAAAAATATATTGTAAAACATGAGCATATTAACTTTTAAGTTGTTGAATTTTAGTTCTAATATATGGAAGTGCAAGTAAAATTTGATTATAGGAATGGGTCTCTATTTTTTTAGCTAAATTTGGGAATGGGCCATGATTCTTGTTTAAGGCTCCTTCTGAGTATAATGTACAAATCCATTCGGAGATCCATATACTACTCTGAATCCAGAAACTGAAAAATTCCAAGAAAATTAAAGCCATGGTCAAACTATAGCATAAACCAACCATAGATCCTATTGAAAATTTGAAATGCCACATTTAGTGATTTCTTAGCTTAAACATTGTGTTTATTTTTTAAGCTTCATCCATAACGAACTAACCCATAAGTAAAAATTATAAAGTGAGAATCCATTCGGAGATCAATATATTACTCATTTACTCTGAATCCAAAACTTGAAAAATTCGAAGAAATTAAGGCCAAGGTTAATCCTATAGCTTAAACCAACCATAACCCATTAAACCCATAAACGAAAATTAAAAAGTAAACATATTTCTCAAGTGGTTTTACAACACACAGACAAATCAACAAAAGCCCATAATTATTATTTTTTTAAAGAGCAAAATCCTATAAAAGAAAAGAGTTTTAGAACAAGAAAAAGAGAAGGTGCTCAGAATATTATGAATGGATGAGTAAAGATATCCTCATGTTAATATATCAGATTAACGAGATTTTATATATAAACTCATCATCATCGCACCTTCTCCTTCTTAATACAAACAGGGGAAAAACATTAGAAGACCAATCAACAACAACAGCTGTGTCTGTGTGTGAATGTGAGAGACACAGAGAAAAACAGAGAGAGATCTACAATCGTTAAACAAGAAGACAGTGTTTTAAGGATTAGGGTTTGCTTTCTGTTTTATAGCCATTATGATCTTACAGAATTACATAAATAACCTCGCGAAGGTCTGGACCCAGACCCCAACAGAAGCCCATTCTTGGAGACCCATTTTATTAGATATCATGATTAAGAGTAGTAAGACCCAATAATCCATTGGTAGGCCCAACAATTGGATTTAGAAGAATTGAGAGTGTGGCCCAAAATTTGATAGGTTTCCAATTGAAGAAAAAAAAAAAAAAAAACAGAGAAGCAAATATCATATCACCCTTAAAATTTTTATGTGAGTAATGAGTATCAGTTTAATAATTTTTCTTTTTAATATTATCAGTTTAATCAATTAACCTTTGGTCGATTCTAGAAAATAAATTAAAAAATTATAAAGAAAACCTTTGGACATTTTTTTTTTTGTTATCAATTTAATCCATATATGTTCAATTTGATGAATTAACCCTTTGCACATCATATTCTACCACACTAGCATTTTGGTGTGCCAAAAAGCTTTTTTTTTTTTTTTTTTTTAAGCACACTGAATGCTAATGCTCTTAGAACTCAAATTTCTTGTTTGATGACTATAAAATTTATCAATTGAGTTAATTAAAACTCATAAATTCAACAAAAGATCTTTTTATTATTATTTATAACTAGTGTGTAACTCTGTGCATATGCACGGGTACATTTAAAAACAATCACAATTACATATTATATATATAATTATGTTTTTTATGGTTTATTATATTGGACTCCTCGTTTTCTACATTAAATTAACTAATTTAGCACAAAATTTAAACTCTAATTGAAATTCAATTTTTACCTAAATTAACTCACTTGGCACAAAATTCTAAAATTTAGATTAGATGAGACACGTGGCGTAAAATTAGACACTAATTGAATTCCAATTGAAAATTTAATTGAATTTTCTCTCTGCTTTACCTATTATTATATATATATAGATTAGATAGTTTTTTTTTTTTTTTTTTGAGGGAATTATAATTAGATAGTTCAATAGAAGATACTGGTTATAGGTTTTCATACAATGACTCGCCGATATTGGTTTCTAGAGGCGAAGACCCACCACCAACCGTCATTGGTGTCAAGCAGGCTAGTTTTCGAGTCCACCCAAACAGTTTTGGTCGAGTGGGTTGGTTGGCAGATCTGGTTGTACACTCCTAGAAATTTGTAAAAACCGAAAGATAAAATAACTCTCAAAGCCCTCTTATCTTAACAAAAAGAATAAAATAGAAGGCAAGACCTCCGTCCAATGGACAAAACACAAAAAATGCGATAGAAAATTCCTATTTTATGCTAGATGGGTTAAGAGATCAACACATATTATGGACACAAAGATCAAAATATATATATATATATATATATATTTCTCAAAAAAGAAAAAAAAGATCAACATATTGTTAGGCTAAAAATAAATTCACGTGTGAGCATGTGAGGTAGTTTTTCACTGAAAGGTGACTTAAGGGGCTGGATCTTGATCAATGTAAACCAAGGCCCAAATAAGCAAACTTGCAAGGCCCATTATAACATCACAGTAAACTCACATGGTGCAGAAGTTTTGGAGGTCATGACCACATAACTAAACATTTTGTGAGCATGAGAGTCAGTTATCCAGTGCAATGGAAGTTACCAAAATATAAGGAAGAGTGCAGTAACTGTTTTTGTCCACTATAAATAAAGATTAAAGATATTTTCAGAGGAGGACAACAAAAAATCTGACAAACTACATTCACATACCCGGTCAACGGAAGGATAATTTCATGTTTGTAAGTGTGTTTGCCTCACATGAATTGTCTAGGATAGTTTTTTCTTGTAATTTAAATTAGGAGTTTGTGTGATTTGAATCTTTCTTATTTGTGTGAACTTGAATTCTAAGTTAAGATATCTATATATTGTGATTACATTGCTTGTTCCCTTATTTCTCTTAGTTGAATATTTTGCACTTTTGAAGTCCTATTAGTTTAGGCAGTGGCAGAGCCCATCAATTTGGTGTGAAGTCTTGTCCTTCAAATAATTCTTTCCAAAATAGTTTGTATTCTTACAAACACGTATATTATGGACACAATATATGTCGCGTCCATTGTTCTAATGCCTTGGACATGAGCTAATCCAACAAAAAAAAGTTACAGAAATTGCAGTGGTATACGGTCAAATTAAGCGAAAGAAAATCTGCTTTCTACACCTAATTCTTCCCTAGTGGTGTGCCAACAAGCAAGGAATAGAGCAAGAACATCTAAAAGGCCGCCTCAAAAGGTTAAAAAATGTAGATGGTTCTTGAATTCTTTAGTAGTCCTTCAATTCCAAAAGTCAATTTACCACATCATCTAATAATGGTTTTTCTTATAAAAACAGAATAATCAATTGATAATTAAAACCAAGCTTTTCTCTTATCAGAAAAAATAAAACCAAGCTTTTCTTAATTTTAAGCAGGCCAAGACTACATATCTGGGTTTGAGAATTTAAAATTACGGGATTTGGAAAGGAAAATTCTATTATAAATATGAATTTTACATATATGATAGAAAGAAACTTTGAAATTGTTGTTCTAACAAAAACATCTGTCCAATAAAAGATATTGATAATGTTAAAAAATCAGTGGGCTGAATGGACCAAGTTTTGACAACAACTTTGTAACTTGAAAAGAAACGAATGGTCAAAGGGAATTGGGGTGAACCGGCCAAAAACCCTCCAATGGCTAAGTTAGTTTTTTTTATCTCCCAATGGATAAATATGGAAAGTGTATAATTGGATTAACATACCTGCATTTGTTTAAGGTGGATCCCTTTTTATGGAGGATTTGGAGTAGGTCTACTTATTTGGTTCCACTAACATCATGGGGATTGCATGGATTTCGTGGAGTATTGCATGAGAGACGAGTGGACTTAACAAAATGTGGGAGAGAACTTTGAGGAGTTCATCCAACGTTTAGGAAATTGAAATTTAGTTACTCATATTGAGCAATCAGAATGTTTCATATTTTTCTAAGTGTTTGTACTCGTCGAAACCTGTTGAGGATCAAAATTTCACAAGAAAGCTCATTCCATAAAAAATAAGAAATGACCATGGGCCTTAACAAAAGAATACTCAATTCATAAAGTTAAGAAGGACCATGAAGGTCTAAAGTCCTAAAAAGAAGGAAAAAGGAAGGAATAATAATAATAATAAAGAAAAAAGAAAAGGATCCCAGTCAGGCCAAAAGAAAGATCCCGATTGGGCCAAAGGATATGCAGCAAGAAGAAGGATCCCGATCAGACCAAAGGATATGCAGCAAGAAGAGGGATCTCGGTTAGGTCAAAGGACATGCAGCAAAAAGAATCAACATTAAGGCCCTAGGACCTTAATGTGTCCTTTTGAAGCCTTGAGAAGAGGACCTTGGCTAACACATGGGAAAGCCAAGATGTATGTTCATATTTCCAACAAAAGCCATTAAAAATCCAGCAAAACCAGGTATTATCTTTGTAACCCATGGTCCAAGCCCGTGGGATCCCGAGTGGATAGTAAGGGAGAAATGGTTTGGTCGGTAGGGAAGTGATTTCTGGTGAAAGGAGGATCCCGAAGGTTTCTCTTGGTTCATATATTTGCTTGGAATGCATGAACCAATAGAAAACTCAGTTCCCCCATGTGCATGACACCTCCCCACAATTTCCTCTCAATTGTCATTTTCAACTAAAACTATCATCAAGTACATTGAGTAGTCCACCCACTCCTTTAACTTTCCAAAAAGGAATCTTTCATTTATAGCTAAAGTCAAATGCCCCTTTTGAGTTATAATGGCCCAAATAAGTTAAACCTTTGCCCAATGCACATTTTCAGGTTCCAAAGGACATGGTTTTACCCAGCAGACTAGGGACGTCCTTGCTCGAGGTACCAGACCATGTCCACTATAAAAGGAACACTAAAGCATAACAGAAGAGAGAATTGAGATGGAGGAAAAAGAGGAGAGTTGAAAGGGAGAGGGGGAAGGGGAAATAGGGATTCATAGGGAGATTTTAGAGGTTCAAAAGATATATTCTTAGAGATTTAAGAGCCCTGCAAAGGAGGGGAAAGAGAGACAAAACAAGAGAGAGCCAAGCAGTGGGAATTCGTCCCATATCCTTGAGATTATTCAAAATATCACTTAGCCTTCAAAGAAACATATGCCAAAACATACACACATCAAATATCGCTCTCTCCCACAAAAATGAAAAATCCTCCTCACCTAACTATCTTGGAAGGCAATGCCAAACCAAAGCCACTTGGACTTGAGTTCCAAATCATACAAGTCTTGTGCAAAGGTACTAAGTCTATGAGAATTAGGGCCAGGATCTTCGTGGTTGACTCATGCTCATGAAATTCATCTACATATATGTATATGTATTAAAATGTATATCCTAATCTAAGAAACTAACACTTATTTGAAGATATGTGTATTGTATAGTGTGTTCTTATGCAAGACCTATAGAGGTAAAAGGAAAGGACAAAACTCCATTGCATGATAAGCACGGAGAAAGATCGTATAGTTCAGAGAATCAGCATTCTGGGATTACAGGCCTAGTACGTTCAGGGTACTATGTCAGTATGTCCGGGGTACCAAGTGAAGGAACTCTTTTTACACAATAAAAGATAAGTCTTAAATACTCTATTTCAATATCTTTCTTATTGTGAATATTATAAATAATTATTTTACTTGTCTCATAAGAGTAAATGGTCATTTTATGACACTAAAACACTTATAATGATATTTTATTACTTATGAGGAATTGCATTTTTGCCTTGAGGAGCTTTATGTGACTTGTGCAGAACTTGGTTTGTAATCAGTCTCATTTAGCTGCGGTGAATCAAGCCCAGTCCACCAAATAACAAGTAAGGGCTCAGGATCCTTGTTTCTATTTAGGCTTAGGTAATGTTCAAAAAAAGACCCACACAACACCTCAGGTTGGTATGGACGAGTATATTGGATTGTCAAGCGCCCACCCTTTGTAGTCTCTCTCATTTCTTCTTAAGGGTTCATCTTGGACATTGGTAGGTTTAGACAATCTTTATGGACAAATTGGACTTTGTATTTTACTATTAGATATTAAGTAAGGTTGTGACCTTTACTTAATAAAATAAATATTATTATATATTTTGAAAATCTAACCGTTGAATTTCATGTTTTTTATGCTCTTAATATACATATCAAATTTTGTGTCAATTGAATATTATTTACTATATGATCTATAAACTTATATTTTATACATAATTTTTAAACTGCAAAAGCTTGCAATTTAAACAATTTATTGATGACATGCTATCAATATTTAATTTTTTAGAAATTTTGCAAGTATGGAGGATATAAGAAGAAGATATAATCCAAAAGTGAATTTGTCAAAATTCATCTGCGATAAAAAGATATTAAGTAAGGTTGTAATCTTAAGTTACAATTAATTTTGTAACTAAACTTTATCCTTATATTTAACAATTACAGATTCATGTTAAATGAGTGATTGTTTTCCTACTCAAAAAAAAGAAAAAAATTTCGATAGTACCTGTGCCGGGCATCATTGGTTGGTTTTAAGTCACGTTTATTCTTCTTTTTCTTGGATATAAAACTTCTTTTTTCGATTCAGATCATTTAGCACCATAACCATGACTCCATGAGTCAAATAAAAGCCTTTTTTTGCGTTTTACACTAGGTTGTCTTCTAGTATGCAATGCATCAGAAATTGTGCATGTAATGCGTGTGCCTGAAACGACATGGCGCAGCAATAAAACTATTAACGTAGTTTGGGAATTTCAAAGGTGGCTGACAAATCCAAGTTGCTCTTTTTAAGGAGACTAGTTCAAGTCCACAAAGCTCTGTTCAAGGTTGAAGCTCAAAAATTCACAAGAATTTTATTAGTCAAATTAATTTGATAATTAATTAGGTACATTAATATGATTCAGTGGGAGTTTCAATATTTATTATTGGATATTAAATTTGATGGGTTGGAGTTACATATATTAATGGTGGATTATATAAAAAGTTTTTGAGCCTGTTAATTTTTTTTTTTAAAAGAAAAGTTAACAGATGCCTTAACCAATAACCATATTGGTTTGTTAAATATTTTTAAAAACTTTTTTATATAAAAAAAAATGATTTATTAAAAAAAAAAACCTAATTGGACAATTTTGCTTAAGTCCATATTAATAATGGATTAAATAGAGAGTTTCCGAGGCGGTTAATTTTCCTTAATAAAATATGACCATATACTCACCTGTATATGACTCAAGTTCTACTCCAATATATTTTAACTAATTAATCACCACGATTATAAATAATTAAGGAGTCTCTCTTTTTATCAATGTAAAATTTCATATTTGACTAATTCATTCTCTTTCGTATTAATTCTCTTGTATCCTTACAATTAGTTTGCCAACTTTTAATTAAAATACCTTCTCAAAAAAAAAAAAAAAAAAACTTTTAATTAAAATAAATCATTTAATATTTAAACGCTATAACGCTCAATCAAGTAAATGAAATGTACGGTATAAGTTTGAGGTAAAAACTTGTTTGTTTAGGTCACCATGAAATGTAACACGTAGAGTGCTTTCTCAGACACACACACACACCTTTTTTTTTTGGTTGAATAACTAAGACAGACGCTTGATTCGTGCATTTGAAGCGTAATATCTACAAGTCAGGTTGGATAAACACACTAATTCATACGTGAAGGTCGTGATCTTTGAACTTCAAGTATAAGAAATCGGCCATGGCTGGCCACCAATGTGTTGACCTTCACTTTGGGATGGCCATATAATAAGGCCACAGCCATTATCGTCATGTGTGTCCCGAGAATAGCATTGCTTCATATCCTCACTAAAACCTTATAGTTTAATACAACTTTTTTATGCTTTGCACCCCCATCGAGACGAAAGAAAGTAATCACATGCGCACATGGGTACTATGGCAATGAAGATTTATAGTGGTTATGATATTGCAGTCTTGTTTGCAATAGTTGTTTTTGGTTCTTTCATGGCTAATTCAGCAGCCACAGGCACCATGGACATGTCTACAGCCATTCTCGCAAGGGTGGATCAATCAGGCAATGGAGATTTTAAGAAGATACAAGATGCCATTGATGCAGTTCCATCTAATAACTCAGAATTGTATTTCATTTTGGTTAAGCCAGGGACATACAGGTCTGTGTGTGTGTAGGCTGTACTATATAAATGATGGTTCATTGATTTTTCTATGTTTAACTGGACGCTTATTATCTTATGCATGTATGGTTAAGCAGGGAAAAACTTCAAGTTCCTGCAGATAAACCCTTCATAACATTGAGTGGCACACTGGCCTCTAACACCATCATAACATGGGGTGACACTGGGGAGATTATTCAATCTGCAACACTCTCTGTATTTGCTTCTGACTTTGTTGCACGATCTCTCACTATTCAGGTATGTGTTTGGTCTTATGTCTACAATGTCTTCGATGTAATAATTAGATATCTTATATATCCGATATATATACAACATCCTTTTCGCAATATGTTAGTCTCATAATTGTGTAAATCTATAACCATGAGAGAGATATTGTAAATGTTAGATGCATGAGAACGCATACCTCATTCATTATTATAGGCATACAATAAATTTTTTATATGACTTTCTTATTTTTATAGGGAAAATCTAAATGATCAATGTATGTGAGCCCCATTCCATGCAAGTCCTTTGGAACCAGCCCAAGAAATATAGATTTCATACATGATCATGGAAGATTATCATTAAAAGCACTTAACTATTATCTTAGCAAAAAAAAAAAAGCACTTGATTATTATTTGCAGTTATAAATTACAACATCAAAAAAGTTCAAGTCATATACTTGCACTAGTATACCTCACTCAGATTGATCACTCGATTGAATAACATATTGGATTTGAAATAAGTCTTCTGCATATATTACTTTGTAATTTGTAGGTGTGTATCTCTAATTTGAAAGGCTTAATTAGTGGTAGGAAATTGATATTCATTTTAAGGCCTACTCCTAAGTAAACTTGAGAAATTTCCAATTGTCCAAAAAACTTAAAACATTTAGAAAAAATGATAAATGTAATCATTAACCACTGTTCCAATACCAACCTCATATGTGGTTTTAGACTTCCCTTTGTGAGGTTCAACACAAAGAGATTTTTAACTCTTTAAATGGGAGATAAAGCAAAGATAGAGTTTACACTTCGGACCATCTACTATGATATTATGATAAATTATTGGTTGTTTCAAAAAATTTAAACCTTTAAGGCTTGTTTGGATTGAGGGGAGAAGGAGGGAGAAGGAGGGAGAGCAAAGCCTAATTTCTGGCCAACTCTATTCTATTTCTTTTGGCTCTCTCTTAATCCAAATAGACCATTAAAAAATGATAAATACAATTATTTAACCATTATTTAATTGAACTATTCTAATTTAATTATGATTATTTATATTTGGATTTGAGGATTTAAAATCTAGTAACATATGATAGCTTGATATGAATTTCAACAACATATGATAGATTTCAGCTTTGAAAATTTACTCCAACAAAAATATATATGAATTTGACATAACATCTTACACTTAACCATGGTAAATCTCTATATTAATACCAACTATTCATGAATTTCATCAATACTAGAAAAAAAATTGTACTTTTTAGTACATTATTCATTTGATTTAAACTAAAAACTTGATCCAAATTCTTGTTTTCAAACAACTCCATCCAAATGAACAGCCAAATCTATGGAACTTTGTATATTTTTTGCGTACTAATAAGCAGATTTTAATTTTTGTTTGTATATTTTTTTTTCTATACAGAATACGTTTGGGACATCAGGAAAAGCTGTTGCACTTAGGGTAGAGGGAGACAGAGTTGCATTCTATGGTTGCAAGATTCTTTCGTATCAAGATACTCTCCTGGATGATGCTGGTAGACACTATTACAGCAACTGCTATATAGAAGGAGCCACTGATTTCATATGTGGAAATGCTGCTTCCCTCTTTGAAGTGAGTATTTCCCTTTAACTCACAAAGAAATTAAACCCCATGACATATAACTCATATAATATTTTGAATTTGCTACGTACATGGAGAACTTGATGTTGATTTTGTGTCCATGCATGCAGAGGTGCCATCTTCATTCTCTCTCAACTGTAGATGGAGCTATAACTGCTCAACATAGGAATTCACCATCAGAGGACACTGGCTTTACCTTCTTGGGCTGTAAGATCACTGGTGTAGGAACTGCTCTCCTTGGAAGACCTTGGGGTCCTTACTCTAGGGTGGTCTTTGCACTAACTTACATGTCCAGTGTGGTAGTGCCACAGGGCTGGGATGACTGGGGAGATCAAAGCAAGCAAAGGTATATATGATCAATGTATACATAGTGGGATTAACTCCCATTCATACATATATAGTTGGGCTTATATAACACAATATAATTCATCTTCTTCTTTCAAATCTTAAAGCTATTGAAAAAAATGATAAATTTAATTATTTTAAGGTAAATTATTGTTTCACACTCTTAATATCCAAACTCCATAGTCCATACACACTGGTCATCAGTTTGAAAAATATGGATATATACCAAATGTCCACATTTTATAAATAGTTGTCTAGTGTGTATGGAGAGTGGACATTATGAGTGTGAGATAATCATTACCCTTATTTTAACACTTTTCCTCTCATGTGAAATCATATGCCCCCTTAACAAGTGTAAGTTAAGTCCATTAAGAAATGTTAAATTTAATCATTTACATATTGTAACACTTCTTAACCATGTGAGCTTAGACTACCATTTAAAAAGTGTAAGTGAAAACTATAAAAGTAAAAATATAATTCAAACTCAAGATAGGGTTTAAACTCATAGCCACTTGCTTTGATACTATAATAAACTACCGCTTGTACTAAAAGATTTAGCTATTAAGAAATGATGATTTTTTTTTTTTTTTACCATTATTCAAACATCGAAATTTATTTATGTAACAATCATGTTGCTATAGCCAGTATTCTATTTCTAACACGTTTCACGTTTTTTTTTTTTTTTTTTTGGGGGGGTTGGGATTACAACAGCACTGTGTACTATGGTGAGTACCAGTGTTATGGTCCAGGAGCCAATAGAACGAAGAGGGTTGGATGGTCAAAGAGTCTATCAAACCAAGAGGCTACACCCTTCTTGACAAAGGACATGATCGGAGGGCAAGGTTGGCTTAGACCTTCACCAACTCACTTCAAGAGAGGCTCTACCATTGTCAAAGCGAATGTTCCTTGAAATAACTAGCATACCACAATACATCTCATAAATTATTTGGCTGATTCTTCAAGAAGATTCAAGATCTTTATTAATTATTCTTTGTAATTTACATTTATATTTAATTTGATTCTAAATTCCTTTATAAACACTGCTCTTTATAGGAGACATCATGAATGTACAGCTACGTTTTCAATTATAAATCAAAAGTACGATGCTTTCTTTATTCTTTTTATCTTGTTCTTATTCCCCTTCTTTTGTGATGAATAAGGAAGATAAAAGTTCTGTATATAATGACTATTTACTGAGTTACATTTTTATCTCACTTATTACAAGTTGGCTAATTAGTGTGCCTTATGTTAGGATTAATCAAGTTACAATTAAGGGTCCTCATAATCATTTATATATCCTAAATCAACCTAGTAAACGCCCAATTACTCAATATGTGTTCACATGACACAGTCATCTATCCAATGCAACATGTTCACATCTAAAATTTGAACCATTTACTAAGCTTACCAAACAAGTCCCTCCCGGACAATCAAGGCAAAAAGTACAGAAACGAAAGTACATTCATGAAGTAAATTAAATAGAGTATGAACACTTTTCCTTAACGGTTAAGCTCGGATGGTCACGTTTGGCCCTATGTAGCTCTCATGCTCATTCTGTATTATTTTAAATAAAAACATGAGGTCTTTCAACTCCCACTGTTCCCTATCAGTATTTTGCTTACAAGCTTTCAATATGCAACCTCTGCAGTCTCTACTTAATTCAACAACACCACCTTCCTCCCCTCCTTTAGCAAACTGATAATTGGACTATTACCCTTTATTCATCCCTATAAATACTTTAGACCTTGACCCTCATATTTCATCCAAACATACTTCACAGCATTCAAATATTTAGGCAACATTTATGGAGAACCGCCAAAATTTCCCCTTCGTTCCTTTCTTTTACTTCTTTTGCTTACTTGGGTTTGTTTTTATTCAAGCCGAATCTGCTGTAAAGAAGTACCAGTTTGATGTAAGTATTTGACACTAGCAACTTTATGTAAACTTTGGTGTATCCTCGATATATGATGGTTTTCTTTTCTGGTCTTTCAGATTCAAGTGAGGAATGTCAGCAGGTTGTGCCATGCCAAGCCAATTGTTACGGTTAATGGGATGTTCCCAGGGCCTACAATTTATGCTAGAGAAGGTGACAGAGTTCTAGTAAATGTGACCAACTCTGCCCAATATAACATGTCCATTCATTGGTAAGACACGCCTAACATGCTCTACTGGAAGAACTTTCATTTCATGAAACATTTCAATATGGTTTTGTTAATGAAACGTATGGCACTATTTGCAGGCATGGTTTAAAGCAATATCGAAATGGCTGGGCAGATGGACCAGCTTATATAACACAATGTCCTATCAAGACAGGGAACAGTTATGTATATGATTTTAATGCGACGGGGCAAAGAGGAACACTCTGGTGGCATGCACATATCTTTTGGCTAAGGGCCACCGTCTATGGTGCAATTGTCATCATGCCAAAACAAGGGACTCCGTTTCCTTTCCCTCAGCCTGAGAGAGAAGAAAATATTCTCCTAGGTGAGTTAGCTAGACTAATATGTCTGCAATTATGTCCTTTCATTTCTACAAGTAAAACAAAATGCAATTGCTTTGTAGGCGAGTGGTGGAACAATGATGTTGAAGCGCTTGTTAAACAAGGGAACAAGTTAGGATTGCCCCCAAACATGTCCGATGCACATACCATTAATGGAAAGCCAGGGCCACTCTTTCCATGTTCTGATAAACGTAAGCCAAATCAGTTTAAAGGCTAGCCTATCAAAATTATATCTTTACATCACTAGATTCACTTTTCAGGAAGTTTCGGGTGCCACTATTTCAATGTGCTATTAAATGCACTTTCCAATTTATCGTTTTCTTCTTTTTTTAAATCTTTCTTTCTTTTTCAGATACCTTTGCAATGGAGGTTGAACAAGGAAAGACATACCTCTTGAGAATAATCAATGCTGCGCTTAATGATCAGCTTTTCTTTGCCATTGCTGGTCATAACCTGACAGTTGTAGAGGTTGATGCAGTGTATACCAAACCCTTCACAACTCAAGCAATCCTGATAGCACCAGGACAAACCACAAATGTTCTTGTTCAAGCCTCCCAAGTGCCAAGCAGATATTTTATGGCTGCTAGGCCTTTCATGGATGCGCCACTTTCCATTGACAACAAAACTGCCACAGCAATACTACAATACAAAGGCATTCCAACCACTGTACTCCCAATCCTTCCCCAATTGCCAGCACCCAATGACACAACTTTTGCACTAAGCTACAATGCCAAACTTCGAAGCCTCAATTCTCCTCAGTTCCCAGCAAATGTTCCAACCAAAGTTGACCGACATCTCTTTTACACAATTGGTCTGGGAATAAATCCTTGTCCAACTTGTCTAAATGGAACACAACTCACTGCTTCCTTAAACAACATCACCTTTGTAATGCCCCAAATAGGCCTTCTTCAAGCTCACTATTTCAACATCAAGGGGGTGTTTAGAACAGATTTCCCAGACCACCCTCCAACTCCTTTCAATTATACTGGTGCACCACTCACTGCCAACCTTGGCACTAAGCTTGGCACCCGGCTTAGCAAGGTTGCTTTTAATTCAACTGTGGAGTTGGTCTTACAAGACACAAACCTTCTCAGTGTTGAATCCCATCCATTCCATCTTCATGGTTACAATTTTTTCGTTGTTGGGGCTGGAGTTGGGAACTTCGACCCTTCAAAAGATCCAGCCAAATTTAACTTGGTGGACCCTCCTGAAAGAAACACAGTTGGGGTTCCAACTGGTGGTTGGACTGCCATAAGGTTCAGGACTGATAATCCAGGTATGCCCAACAACATAACCAAATAGCCTACTGCATTGAAAGTTCATTAAATAAGCAACAATAATTGTCAATCAGAATGTGCTTTCTTCCTTAAAATCTAAAACTTGTAAATAATCTTTCTTATGGTGTTTGGCCATTGAGTAGGTGTGTGGTTCATGCACTGTCATCTGGAGCTTCACACTAGCTGGGGTTTAAAGACAGCATTTGTGGTGGAGAATGGAAAAGGTCCTGATCAATCTGTTCTGCCTCCACCTAAGGACCTTCCTCCTTGTTAGCTGATTGAAACTCCTGAGAATACTAAAGGGAAAATTGAGTTGGTGACAATTTCTTGTGTTGAGAGATGAAATTAAAATTTGTATCAGATTTTTTTCAAGTTGTAACTTAAAAGCTCGCTTGTATACACTAAATTCATTTGTCCATAAGGATTGGATGTTTTAGCTTTTTGGAGCTAAGAAAACCCTCTTATTGTACAATTTAAGTCATTGTTTGTAATTTCAGCTCATTTAATCAGGGGAAAAAGTCATAAACCTCTGCCATATTCCATTATTGGATTCACTTTGCGTTATCTAAAATCCATTATGTTGGTAAGACTAAGTCTTTATTGACTTGGGTACTTGATTTTTTGCATTACTATTTACTAGTACTACTCTGAATTAAAAGTGTTTTATCCTTTGGGCTTTTTGCTAATGCATGACCATTTAAATTTGTTTTTATACTTTATCAAAAAAAAAAAAAATTGTTTTTATACACTTGTAATGGATGATAGATCCTTTAAATTAAAGCTAAGGGTTGACTACCTTCTAACATTTATGTCCCTGAATTTTTGATATTAAGGGTCAAAGCTTTCAAGATATGAACTGAGGCATTAACTCCCTTACGAGTTGGAGGTTTTACCCAACTGGAAGTAAACCTACAAGTATAAAATTGCAACCTTATAATTCTTTAAATTGGTTTATATCTTAATTTTAACTTGTCTTGCAACTTCCTCCTTAAGATTTGATCCCTTTTTAAGTTTTTTTTTTTCTACGTTTGGATAAACCTATTATTGGTTTGTGGATTTCTTGAAACTTGAAAGTGATTGAAACACGTTTTTTGTGGATGCCTTCTAATGCAGTATGATTTTAGAGATGCAGCAGGAGTCAGAAAAGAGGTTGCAATGGTATCATCTTATCCAGTGGTGGAGCTATGAACTTTTTCTACGGGCCAAACTAAATATAAAAAGAAAATTAAGGAAAAAAAAAATCATTAAGACTAAAAAATGTTTTATTTCACAAATTAATATTAACTCATAACAAAATTGTGTTCTAAACCAATGTATCAACTGATGTATAGATTGAATGGTTACAAATTTGTAAAACTCATAGACAGCAGCCAGATGTTGATCAATCAACGAGCCTTTTGAAGTATGGTCAGGACATGGCAGCCAGTCTCATGAGATCAGATAGAGCTAGACCTCAATCAACCTATAGAAGAAAGCATGGAGTTGGAGCATCATGTTGATCAAGTGCTAGTTACTAAACAAGAAAAAGTTGAATTGGTGTAGGGGCATGGCATTCAATCTTGTCCCATTGAAGTGGACCTTAATGAAACCCTCATTGGAGGCTTTTGTGAATTCTATGCATAATTTTCATAATTTTCCTTCTTTCATTACTAAGAATTATGTTTTGTATAGGATTCAAAGTGTGGTTATATTCTTTTATGATAGTGAATAGTTTTTATGTACTGGATTGTACTATTATAACTAGATGCACTATGCATGCGCGCACACACACATTTCATTAGACAATTTCTAGTTATATTTGTATTCTATTCCAAGTCTCCATATAGCATGTCCTTGTGTGGGCATTTTGATTAAGAAACAATTCTTACCTTGATTAATTTGACTGGAATAATGTAACTTGCAAAATATGCTGGTTTTGGGATGGTTTTAATAGTCTCCCTTGTTTGAGCACACCTTCCATTTGCATTGCTAATATTTCATCCAATAATAAGTTCTGTGAACTTTGATTTCAAATTAATGGCAGGATGAGAGATATGCTTAAAAATATTTAGGTATTAACATTATTGAGTCAAGCATTGGTATGTCTTTGGCCTCCGGTGAAGATTGTGTAATATGCAAGAAGTAGACAATCATTAATTCTTGGGTCAAATTGGCATTACTGCATTAGTCATACTAGGTGCAAAACATATCATTCTAAGTATGATATCAGTTTTGCAGAGCTGACAATATAATTTTTCCTGATAATTTTTCATTTTTTCATCTTTAAATACTAAAATCCTTGTCGAAGGACTTTTGAGAACTCTTTTTTCCATTCACAATATTATGATAAGAATTTTTTTCTTAAGTCATCTAATCACACTAATCTCCTACCATATTTCAATGAAACTACTTTCTTCTTGTTGTAGTGTGTTCCAAACTCTTCTATGTATTATTCAATTGTCAAAGCTGTTGGAGAAGAAAACAAAAAGAAAGAAAAGAGAGAGCAAGATTCAGTGAAGAAGAAAGTAAGTGGGAGACAGCAACAATGCTTTTTCAGAAAAGTAGGAAAAAAGGAGAGTTAAGAGTTAGGCGTGTGAGGAAGAAAAAGCAAAAGAAATTAATAAAGAAAGAGAGGTAAAACAAGCTGAAAAAAGAGGTAAATCATCACATCAAAGATGATCAAATTAAATTTTCATGGGTTGTAAAGATCTGTTTTCTTTTGCTCTCTCCTCCCCTTGGTTCTAGTCCTCTTCTTCTCCCACATTTTTCTTTTGTGCTATCTGCAATCTTTGGTTTGGGCGATCTGTAATTGCAAGTAAGGAAAGGCACACTAAAGGGTTGTTCTTGAATCTACATGACTGGAAATGCGTCGATCTCAAAGATCGTTACTATAGCCTAATCCTGGGGGTTGTTCAGCCAAGAGAGTCAATCGCACCGAGTTATTCTTCAAGTCGCACGAATCAATCTTTAAGGACAATGCTATCACATGATTCTATAGCTTCGTGAAATTGTTCTAAACTTTCTTTTTAAATTTCTGTTTTTGCTAATTTCTCTATAGTTGAATCAAAATTTGTTTTTTCATTGCTATATTTTCCAACACTACTTAAGTCAAGACATTATTTGGTTGCTTCCTATAATAACATATATAATGAAATAAATAGAAAAGGAAGTGTTTTTAAAGTGTCCACATCAAAATATATTCTATTTTTGACTTTGTAGAATTTTCCATGCTACACGTCTGAAATGAAATCTGAATGATAAACACGCTTTTTGTTTGGATCTTCATCTGTCACCATCACGAGTTAAATTTTTTTCAAGCAACCATTAGTGAATGCTGCAGTCCTTTACCGCTATCATTTTTTCAGGAGCATTCTCTATTCCTATATATATAATGTCATATGCCATCTTTAGTGAGCTTGAGCTTCCTGCAATCCTGCTACTGCTACCATTGGTGAGAGGTCCTCCTCTTTAAACAAGTCTAACAATGCAAGTGTCTGCCATAGATTCAAATTGAAACATAATAATATTGTGCCACGTGGAAATGATTTAGGCATGTAACAAAAAGTTATTGGCATGTATCAATCTCTCTTTTTTTTTTTTTTTTAAGAATGTACTAATGTGGGCATGTAACAGTTTTTGATACTAAGGATGTAGGCAAGGCATAGACGCTTACCTCAGGCACAGAGAGCTGCAATCGGAACTTTGGGCCATCATAGTGGTGCAATATTGGCCTAAATGCATCTTCTTCTAATGGTTTGCATTTCTTCTTGATTTGAATTCTAACCTGAAATGAAGTCAGATATTAACAATGTCATTCCTTTGAAGTTCTAATTCACAAAGACAAGGTAAAAGAGAATGTATTGATCACATCACCAGTCTTTTTTTACCTGTGCTGGAAATCTTGATTCTCCTTTGAACTTCTTGTCTTCCCATGCTGTTGGGTCTATGTTAGACCCTCCAAAACTCATTGCCTTTTTTCATTTCAAATAAAATAAAAGTAACTCAAAAGAAGAAGAAGAAAAAGTGTATATAATTGTGACTTAATTTGGCTTTTTAAATATTTTCTAGGCTCAGTCAAATGGTAGAGAGCAGAGGCCCTTGTAATGAAGGTTTGTAGCATTCATAGTTCATACCTGGAATACTCCATGCAGCTGGTGTGAAGTGTAGTTATAAAGAAAAAGGGGTATGCCAGGGGTTATTGCCCTAACAGAATCCTTATATTTCTGAGGTAAGCCTGCAAACAGAATTGCATTAGTAATTAGAAAGAAAGTAAAGACACATTAATTCTATTTTTCTATATTGTCATAGCTTAATACAAAATAATACTACTAATAGGAATCATTTTTCTAACTCTGAACCAAACCCATAAGCAATGTTTAGAAACATCTCATGAAGTTTAAAGATTTGATGAATCATTCTAACTCAATGAAATATCTAACAGAACAATGACAAGAAGATTAGAGAAATTACCGAAGAGTTGGCGGCGGAGATCCTCTTGCATTGTCTCATTGTTACATACAAAAATGAAGCCTCCCAAGACCTCATTCCTAGGCAGCATCTCAGCAGAGGGCAGAGTCTTATACCACTTATCAGGCTGCTGCCCATGAAAAGGGTGATGAATTTTCATCTGAGAGTACTTCAGTGACAGATCTAAAAAATTATTCTTTCTACAGTGATCATCACCATCTATGTTTGCATATCTTTCTGCCATTCTCACTTCGTTGTCAAATGCAAGTCTTGATGCAGCTGAGCTCCATCTGTGGTAATCATCTGTAGTGGCTACTACTTGATGGAATTGGAATTCAGTACCAAATTGCCATAGAGAGCTTCCTTTAGTAGTTTTGCTTGTGTTAGTACTATTCACAATTGACATATTGTGTGGGGTATGCGAGAGAGACAGAGAGAGAGAGAGAGAGAGAGTTTTGTACTCCTGCTGTCTAGAAATGAATGACCTTTGGCACCTTATAAAGATCTTCATGGGGTAAACTTTATTTGGATGGACATAACAGACTTTCGGTAGGGCATTTTTTCCATCTTTTTAATCTTTAGCCAGAGTTTGAACCAGGCGCCCGCCATTGCACTCTATAAAGTCATATAATATCATTGTCATTTGATTTTGAAATCTCCCTCCTACCATCTTATAAAGGCTATTAATGTAGGAGTGTTCATTAAAGCTGTCCGGGGTCCACGTTATCACACTTTAATTATAGACATAGACAATTTGAAACTACAGTAACAAGAAGTTAACATCTCTCTACAATGATGCACAACAGTGCTCATCAACCGAAGATCAATTTTCATATGGTTACTTAAAATTTAAAAATGCCACTCATGATAGCAAGCCTCCCTTATGTGCTGTTTTAGAGGAACAGAAAACTGCCTCTTCAAAGGTCGGTCATGTATCCGGAGATGTAGCAATGGTTCAGTCCTAGTAAAACATAGAAAGATGACTGAAATAGATTATAATACTAGATGAACAGAACAAAATTTGTACAATAATGGCAATGAAATTATTTGTAAGCATTATTGAGACCACTGCACAAGGCTACACACCCGGCAAGTACCAGCTTTAAACAACAATTTTTTTTTAATCCTAATTGAAAGAAGTTAAATTCCCTATAGATTCTACAATTCAACTTAAAGCACCATTTCTTAGAGGCGGCCACAGTCATAGTGAGAATGAGCAGTGGGGTCACTGAAGAGAACCGTCATTAGGATGTTACATACAAATCTCACTAGCAATGGTGGATTTTTTATTAGTAAACCAGTTAGATAAGTTTGTGTTGACAATCGCACCAATCTCATCCTCCGTTCATTCACGTATTGATCCAATGCTTCTCCAATTTTGTGCGCTATCACCTGGCTTCCATTGGTCTTAATATCAATTTCATGCCTCTTTTGTGCCAAGCATCTTGCTAAGATGATTGCATCTTCTAAAGCTGCTGAGCCACCCTGTGCCAAGAATGGACCCATGACATGCATGGCATCTCCAGCCACTGTCACTGTTCCTTTTCTAAAACTTTCTTTTAGTATGTCCCATGGTGCATGATATCTCAAGCGCGCAAGAGAGAGAGAGTCTCGGTCACTGTGTTTTACCATGTCTAACGTTTCTGCAGGGAAGCCTTTAATTGTTTCAAGAGTCAGTTGTTGAAGGAGCTCTGGATCCTTTGCAACCACATCTGTTCATATAATTTCTCTCAGAAAAAAAAACATCTGTTCATATAATAAATAAACACTGCTGTGAAAATTCAAGCCTGCTGCCACAGTAACAACACAATTACTGGAAAGCAAGTAACATATTAGCACTGCAGGGGAAATATCATTAAATTTAATTCCTAATAATATGCATATTACTTTGAGATTATATAGGAACACCTATAACCTTAATCACAGATTTTTTTGGATTGTGATTGTCTTGACAACTGGACCTGGACTGTCAACAGCTGGAGCATTTGGGAACAAACTCAACAAAGCTGCTTCCATTCCTCTACTGCAGAATGTATAGCGGACTGTGGGGTTGCTGCCTATTATTACTTGATCTTAGATATTCATATCAAAGGACTTTTCTTGTTAATAAATTAGTTCAAAATGAGGATGTGAAAAAATGAAGATTATGTACACTTTATATCTTGTTAGGCACTGACAGGTTGATGCCTATTGAAGTTTACTTGCTGTGCCTATCAACACTAAAACTCTCAAATTCTTAAACTTACTGGCTCGCTAGAAACTATCAAAATACAAAATTAAATGTAAAGACTGGCACGGTGGTCACCACCTAGCTCATGCAAAATTCCAGGGTGGTGCAATGTAGTTTTTACCTTTTTTAACTAAACAACTTTCAAATGGAAAATTGCTGAAGATTTAGGATCTTAGCAATATTAGTGAAAAATACAAAGAAAAGAGAAATATCAGCACAAAGATTTATGTGGTTTGACAGTATGCCTACATCCACGAGCAACAAAAATCTTCACTTTCAATAAAGGGTTTCCAAAGACTTTATAGTAATTCCAAAGTAACCCCAGCCCAGTATATTGAAATTTCCCAATATATCCTTAACATACTTAGACTAGAGACCAATATTACTTCCAATTTAAAATATGAGTTACTATCTCTAACAATAATTTTTTTGAACATACATTGTAACCCTTGATTATGCGGATTGAATTGGATGAGTGTGTTGTGTGAACATGTAGTAAGTCCAACATTGGAGGTATACTAGGTTGATTTGGACTATATAAACGATTACAGGAAATTGCAAAAAGAAACAATATTAGAGCCTACCAGGTAATGCCATATGGCTGGGGGGCACTACCTGACAAGGATGTCAAGGATAGAATGGATTCGATTGTATCTGTGTGAGCTGTGTTGAATCCTATATTGGACTCGAACTAGATCAATGAGACCTACTTGTTACTTACTAGTCCTTTTGAGGTGTACCACCAATGTAGTTAACGAAATAATGCTTTCCTCAAGTTGTGACATGAATAAAGAAGCAACAGTTGAAGATAAGTTGTGTCGTGTCATCTTAGAGTGTACCTTTTGGATTAGCTTTATGAGTCACAAACCAATAGACCAACTTATTGTCAATTGGGATCCTCCCAATCATACTATGATCTCCTCTGACTTGGGTATATTCATTTTTGAAATCATGACCACTTGGATATTCAGTGTAACCTCTAATTTCCGATAATGAGAAAAACTTTAGTGGTTTTAGCCCAAGAAAATCTGCAACTACTGAGTTGGCTCCATCACATCCAATCAAAACCTGCGATATGATTGGTAAAAGGTTAAAAATAATTTTCTTATTTAAGAAAAGCGATTAAACTCTCTCCAATTGTAGGTAAGGAGAGATTTTAAGTATATTATTTTCATCGTATAATCGTTATTACTTTAGGTCGTAGCAGTATAGCCACGTTGACCCAGAATGCTTTAGATGGGTGTCTGAATTCAGAAGTAATATGCCAAAAAGTGGTGGCTATAAATTATTCTTGCTATATTATTTTCCAGAATTTGACCATCAGCCTCAAAAGAGTCTTCCATTGTTTAAAGCAATTGATTAACACAACTTAGGATTTGAGTTGCCTCAGCAATGTTTATGTACATTCTGGAGAAAGCTAGCACAAGTTTTTGGAAATGCTAAGAATTGTTTCTAGAAATTACAAATTCAGGAAATTTCATTATGACATTTTCACTGAGAAAATTTCTCATATATTGTGATTGAACCTATGAGAACTGCAAAGTAATTTTAGTTGAGTTGTAGACCCAATTGAGTTGGGGGAACTACACAGGGTATGTCATTTAATTTGATTGAACAAAATGATATAAATCCATCTGTCTAAACAAAATTAATGAAAAAAATACCTTAGCCTTGATGGTACGTCCATTTTGGAGTTGAATAATTGAATAGGAAGAAAGTGGGTCTACTGTAATGGAGAGTACTTGGCATCCAAAGTGTATTGTGCCAGGAGGCAAGCTTTCTGCTAGGCTTGTAATAAGCTCACTTCGCCTCAAGCATCGAATTTCCCCCATCCTGTAGACATCTTGAAAAATTAGTAATGATTTTTATTTTCCCTTTTAAATGAGTTCTTGTGTATATTACTTAGTTTAGTACGATAGGCTTTGAGTCTTCAATCAACTCTCTCGTCACACCATTCATGAATTTGTGTAACTTAAAAAAGTAGTCATTTTCATTTTGAATGCAATCAAGTGATGAAATATAATCAACATATCATGATATTTATTCTGCATCTGAAGAATATGGTCTTAGACACATATAAAGAAAAAAATAAATTTGTGTTGCCAAGAGAGAAAAATAAAAGGGAATGGTCTACTTGGAGCAACTAGTTGGAACTCAAGGCATTATCACTGTCATATCATTTGGTTTGAAAATTACTGAGCTGAAGTTCAGACAATTTTCAGATTTGGCCTCTGAACACACATTAAAGACAGCTAAATTAGAAGCACATGAACTTACTCAATGGATATTTCTTGATGCTGCCCATTAGCAAGACATACATCTTTCCCCCTGTGTTGAGTAGTATACATTAGTATAAGAAAAAATACAAATCCATACAACATATACATACATAGACTTGGATTTGAACTACTACTTCACTAATCCTTTTTCTTTTGTTAAGCTATGAATTTGATATATGACACATATATCAAATAATAAATAGGACATACCCTTGTATAGGGAGGGCAGTTAGTCTGAGGTTTGAAGCAAGACCAAGCTGATGAAGAGCACACCAACCATTTGTCCTGATAGTGATACCTGCTCCTGTTGAACGCAGTGTCTCCGATTTTTCTAACACTACACTTTTTATACCCTTCCTATACAGTATACACATTTCCATATTTCACTTTTCTTGTTTTTTTTTATGTCTCAGAAGTTATAAGTTACTGAACATGGTATAAGAAAGAAGTCAAGAAAAGACAGTACCTATGAAGAGCAAGAGCAGTAGCAAGACCACAAATGCCACCACCAACTATGACAATCTCTATCTCTTCCATTTCATCCATTCTCCAGTTGCTGTAATTGTCTCTGCAAAGTCTTGATGCAGAAGATGGAGAAAAACCCCTGGTTTTAGACCGAAGTCAACTGTCAACTGAAGTCAAGACTCAATAATATTAAATTATTAATAATACATTAGGCGCGAAGTGGACAAGGGAAGTACAGATGGGCTTGTGGTCAATTGCATATATGGGCTTTCTTCTTACTCCACCGAAACACAAATAAGGAGTTTCAATTGGGCCAGTACAGTTTGGTTTTGTTAAAAAGAAAAGTTTTAGGATGGCCTTCTTGCGTTTGTGAACAACTAACTGAAAACCTTTTACTGACATAACTATAAATAAAGATAAAAGTTAACAAAAATAGTACAATAAGACTCAAAATTAATACTAAAAAAGTACAGTGAAACTTATAAATAGTAGCAAAAATAAGGTAAATAGTAAAAGAAGCTCAGTAAAACTCTAATGCCAAACGCACACTAGTGAGAATATAAATAGAGAGCCAAACAAAAAACACAATGAACAGCTAGGGCTGAACGTTTAGAGCCACCCACAGCTACCTCTTTGGTTTTCATCTATGACAGTTAGTTTTATTTTATTTGTTTAGTTTAATACTTAGTATTTTACTTATTATGAGTAGCTAAATTTATAATTAAGGTTGAAGATGAACTTGTTAAAAATTATCAGTATTATTTATGTGATTTAATTTTTTCCACGATAGTTGTTCTTTAATAATTTAAATTATTCTTACTTCATCACAATTGACTAAGATAAGATTCTAGATCTGAGTTTAATCATGTTTTTCTCATGATTTAGGACTTATTTTAATTAATTTAGTGCTTGGTTTATTATTATTTTTATTTTAAAATTGGATATTTCTTGTGATTTATTTATCAATGGAGACAATTGGTGATTTGATTTTTACTTTAGAAGCAAAGAAGAGCATACTTTAGATTTTTAAACATAAATTTTAATGATAATATTATCCATGATAGCAAGATTGATTTCTAAATTTTCATGCAGTGGTTGGAAAAAATTAATAATCATGAATATATGCTGATATGAATTAACAAGGGCAAATTCCAAAACCTTAATTCCTTTCTCTAGATTGTTTAATCTCTTTACAGCTTTATTTTATATCTTTGCTTCAGTCAATTTCTTATTTAGTTTATTTAATTTCAAAACAACCAGTTTTTATTAAACTAAATTAGGATTAATTTAGTTAAGGTTTAATTAATTTTTTTACGTTTATACAAGTCTCTGTGGGTTTGACCTTATTCTTATCAAACTATACTTCGGTATGGTTCGTTCACTTGCGAGTACTTTAAAATTTCACAACATTGACTAAACTTTGTAATCAATGCATACCTTCATTGACTTGTCTCCTTTAGGACACAACCACAAAACAAATGTCGTATAGTCAGAACAACCTTTGCACAAGTTGTTTAAGCCCAAAACTCCACCAGAAAGAACCCCATTCCTTGATCTCTCTATTTTTTAGTGTATAAAAATACTTGTAATTGCTAGAACTTGGATTGGGTTGGAGTGAGTCTATTTATAGGGTCAATGGGTTTCACAAAATTGATTAACCAAATTAATCTAATTAATTAGATCCATTATTAATTTTTAAAAAATAATAATAAAAAATTATCTCTCATTTTCAATATGGAATTAAACATTTCACTAACTTCGTAGAGCATCCACCTTAGTGGAGCTAAAAATGTAAGCATTTAACACCTCAAAAAGTTACTTTATCTATTTTAACACACAATTTCACAGCACACCCTGCATCAATTTTTTTTTTCATCAGCCAAACACTCTGCATTTTTTTTATTAATTTCTTTCTCACTTCTTCTATGCCACAAAACCCTACAAAAAGCATAAATATATATATATATATATATATTTTATCCCTTCTTGCTACAGTGAACTGATAGTCTTGGCAATTCACTGTAGCAAGTTGCCAAAAAAATTTGGCTTTGGCACCATTGATGTTGAGCTCTTTTTGGTGTTTGAGGTGGTAAAATAGCTAGAAAGCTATTTTACCACCGCCAATATTGGTTCTCTTATCTTCCATATTAACTGTCATATATTTATATTCATGTTGTCATATTTATTCATTTTAATTAAATAATATTAAAATGCTACAACACAATCTATATCTCAGCTAACTACAACTGACAAAATTATATTTTTATGTACCTTGTTTATATAGTTTTTATAAAAAAAATATAATTTTTTGTAACTTTTCTATTAAATTAGTCGTAGATCCATGCAATATGTGGGACAATTACAATTTATTGTATTGATTATTTATATATTTATTTTTGTTCAATAAAAAGTTTGGTACTTATTCCAACCACACATCAGTGTCATTAAAATAAAGAGCTTGCTTTATGTAGCATTTTTTTTTTTTAGAATACTAATTATTTTAATACACACATGAGGAGAAGGGGGAAGATCTTAAAAAAACTGACAATGGTGTATATCTAAAATGACCTATTTATTTATAAATAAATTTCTATCATGGTATGTTGAATAACTTATACATTGCAAGATGAGCGTCACATGCTAATGGAAAAGAAAAGAAAAAAAAAAACTTTCATGTGCTTAGATGAATCAATAAAAATATAAGAGAACCATAGTTATAGCAAGCTTCTAATTTCTATCTAACTTAGAAATTAGTCTTTAAATTCAAATTACATCATATCAAAAATACTAAAATTATGTAATTCACTCAAAAACTAAAATGCTAACATAGTAACATCAACTAAGGGGAAAGAAATTGTATAAACAAAGATAATACTACAAATCATTAAATTAAATAATAAAATATAATAACATTACTTTTACTCATCTATATTTTTTTAATAAATTCAAATTTAAAATAGATACTCTTAATTCAAATCTGTCTTTTTACTTTTTAAGTAAGTGCACCAAAATGAATCAAAGTGAAGTGAAATGGACTGAACTGGACCAAGTGGACCAACGTGAACCAAAATGGGCGAAATGGACATAATGAACTGAAATTGACTGAAATTGAACGAATGGACTAAACTAGACTGAATAATATCTTGGAAAATTTAATATATTTAATATTATAAAAGATTCTCAAAAAAAAAAAATTATAAAAATATTAGAAGAATAAATAATAAAAAGGTGATGTGACTAATAATGTGACTCAACAAGAGTATTGCAACATTAAATGTTACGCTTTAACTTTTAAATATTATATATATTATATAAATATAGATCTGTTTACAACTAATAAGAAAAAACGAAAAGCTTTATTTATTTTTAAAAATTTAGCTAAAAAAAAAGCTAGATTTTAAAAAATAAATAATAAATAAATAAAGCAAAAAAAAAAAAAAAAAAAAAAAAGGAGATGATGGTAGTAATTTCTGTTATGTATAGCCGTAATGATAATCCATAATTACAAGAATACCCCCGCGATGTCCTAGAGGCCCTGGACTCTAACAAAAGCCCATTCTTGGTGACACCTGATTAGAGAATAGAAATCATGGTAAGCCCAATAATCTATTGGTAGGCCCATCTCAGAGTGCGAAGTTAGTGAACAAATGGATTTAGAAGAATGAGAGTGTGGCCCTAAATTTGATAACATCAGCCTTAAAATTTCAGTTTAATCAAGCGTAAAATCCATTTTAGTCCCTACATTTTCACGCGATTCTCACTTTTGTCTCTAACTTTTTTTTCCACTGCTTTGGTCCCATTTTAGTCCCTACATTTTCATGTAATTCTCACTTTGGTCCCTAACTTTTTTTTCCATCACTTTTAATCATTCTTTTGAAAAACGCGTTCTGTTTTAGTCCTTGCCGTTACATTAGAGATGGAAATTACACAGGTGGCAAACAGTTCAACAGTAAATGCTGACATGTCCATTAAAATAATATTAAAAAAACTATTTACATTTTTAAAAATGCCACATCAGCAATTTAATTTTTTTTAAAAGCCACATCAGATAAAAATAATATAAAAATTTCTAACCTAATTATTTTTTAGGAGAAATTGCACTAAACCCACCTGTGGTTTGGCCCGTTTTAATAGTGCCCACTCGTGGTTTAAAAGTTGTCACTTAACCCACCTGAGGTGGCCTTCGTTAGACCCCCGTTACCTACCTCTGCCCTTTCCGTTAGAAAATCCTCTTTACTATATAAGCCAAAGTTAGAACCCAATTAGAACCCTAAAAAAAGTGTCGTGCTCTCTCCCTCTCTTTACCTCAGAAACCCAAACCCATTTCCTCTATATCAAGATCCCTAAAAATCCTCAAACCCCATTTCTCTCTGTAAAGTGAAATCTGAACATGTCTTCTTCAAGTTATTGCTCGAGTTCCAGTCACCATTCATGCTCTGCTGACCGTTGTCAGCTACAGACTGCTCTGACCTTGACCAATTTTGGGAGAAGGTTTTATGGGTGCAGCTACTACGATGTAGTGAGTAATAATTGATTTCAGATTTTTTCCTTTTTTTTTTTTTTTTAATTTTCTAGTTTTGTTGGTTTTCTAATTTTGTTGGCTTTATGAATAACCCTAAAATTTGATTTTTTTGTTTGTAGGATGATGAACCTACTTGTAAATACTTTAGGTGGTTGGATGGCAAAACATGTAAGCGTGGGTTTGAAGTTGCACCCATTGTCCTTGCAAGATTCAGTATGTACAAGAATCAAGCAAGAGTTGCAGAGGAAAAGGAAAAGGAGGCTAGTGAGAGGGAAACAGCAGCTACTGAGAGGGAAAAAATAGCCAAGCGAAGGGAAGAAAAAGCTAGGGTGAGAGAGAGGATAGCTAAAGAGAAGTTACAGAAGTACAAATTTGCACTTGTTGTGTCATGAGGGTTTTTTGCTATTTTTTTTGTGTTTTCTGGTAGGATGGGAGAATTTGGAACAAAACCATTGAGTCTGCCTTGAAGGCAAGTTGTTGTAGTTGTTGTATAATTTTGGGTATTACCACTTTTGACAAGTGTATTCTATGTATTTAGCACTATGTAATGTTGTTGTTTATTTGAATAAAGTATGCAATGGGTTCTTTATGTGATGTGTTCTTATTTATGTAATGTGTAATGCGTAATATGTTTTTTATATAATGTGATCTTGTAATTTGAATATTGACTGCCTGCCTTATTTATGTAATGTGTTTTTTATGTAATGTGATCTTGTAATTGTGTTTTTTTGGCTGCCTGCCTTGTTTATGTAATGTGCAATGCGTAATGTGTTTTTTATGTAATGTGATCTTGTAATTGTGTTTTGTTGACTGCCTGCCTTGTTTATGTAATGTGTAATGCATAATATGTGTTTTATGTAATGTGATCATGTAATTGTGTATGTTTTACATCAATTGGGTAGGCAAAGACTTGCACCAGCACCAAATTCAAAAAGCATAAAGAATTTAATAACATTCCATTCATATACAATAAGCAAGAATACCATTCTTAAGAGAGCATCATGAATGTTTTAAAGCAAGAGTAAAAAATATTGTTCAAAACAAGTGGACTCCACCTACCATTAATGGCTAAACACTGCCAAAAACAAAAACAGGTGGTTCTGTCCCCACTAAGACAAAAACAAAATAACTTTACAGCAACAAGTTCTACACAACAACAAAAACGTAGTGACATGCCACTATCAGAAATGCACAATTTTTAAAAAAAGTATGTTTTTGCTTTCACATTCTCCAATCTTCATTTCCCAAAGACCTTCTCTTTGCCTTTGCCCCTGCCTGTTGAGAACATTGCACCAGATGTCTCAGCTCTTAATCCAGCTCCTATCCCATATGAGAACAGATGACTGCTCCCAACTACTCGTAGTGGTACCAACCCCCTTGGAGGCTGCAAAATACATAGCAACTCCATATCAAGATCTAATCCAGTGTTTTATGTAAGTATAAAGTGTTGTGTTTGTCTTTGTGTATATACCTGAGATAGAGGTTTTCTTGTGTCCCATGTTTCCTTAGGAGTATGAGAGATGGGCTGGCTGCATGAGAACCATTGAGCTGTGGGTGCTTTACTTGGTGGTGGTCTGCTTGAATCTACTGCAGATGGTGGTGGTCTGCTTGAATCTGCTGCAGATGGTGGTGGTCTACTTGAAGCTGAAGCTGAAGCTGATATTTCAGTTGGCTGTGTGTAGGGTTTGCCTGTTGGTTGGCTCAGTGGCTGTTTTTGTGGCTGGTTGACTGGTTGACTTGCTTGATGGGTGGTTGGCTTTCTTGTTAAATGGCTAGCTACCCCACTTATTGGTTGACTGGTTGTCTGCTTGGCTGCATTGTCTACTGGTCTAGGTGGGTGCCTTGCTTGCAGGTTGGTTGCCTTGTTTGCAGATCTAGGTGGCTGCCTTGCTTGAATGGCGGTTGCCTGGTTAGCCTTCTTATTTGCTAATCTTGTTGACTGCCTTGCTTGCTGATTGGGTGCCTAATTAGCTGCTTGGGTGGTTGGCTGCCTTGCTTGCTGATTGGGTGCCTGGTTAGCTGCCTGGGTGGTTGGCTGCCTTGCAAACCTCCGTGGTGGTTGCCTAGGTGGCTGACATGCTTGGTTACTTGGCTGGCTGGTTGCCTGCCTGCCTGCCTGGTTGGTAAACCAGGGTGGCTGCCTTGCAAACCTCCTTGGTGGTTGCCTAGGTGGCTGACTTGCTGGCTGAGGTACTGAAGTTGCACCTTGACCCTCTTGTCCCTACAAAAATATTTGTCTTGCATCAGAAATAGATTTATAATATAATTGTCATAGTAAACACACTCTCACTTTACTTACAATTTTTTTTGCCTCTCAAGTCTCTGCCTCCTTTGCCACGGTGTCTCACCAGTTATTCCAGCCTTACACCTCCTTGAATTATGTCCCTCCTTATGGCAAAACCCACATTTTATAGGTCTAAATGACCTAGAAACTTTGTATGGGTTGTTAAGCTTATCTGCATCTTTCTTCCTTTTCATTGGTGGCCTGCTTGGAGGCTTGTACACAATTGGAGCAACAGGGGCAGGTTGGTTGGTTTCAACCCACTCATCTTGGCCAGGCAGTGGGATAATCATCTCCTTATATGCAGCCACATAGGCATCCTTTCTATAGCATACATGCACATAATCCTCAGGTCTCTCCAAGTTCTTATAAATTGCTGCAACACTATGTTTACATGGGATTCCTGTCAAATCCCAAATTCTACAAGTACAACACTTTCTTGTAAGGTTAACCACATGCCTCTCATACTCATTGTCAACCTCATATATATAGCAACCTGATGGAACAGCAAAAAATGACTTAAAATCAACTTTCAACTGCTCAAGCTTCTGCACTATGTTTGGACATATGTCACTAGTGAATTTTTCAATCCCAGTCCTCTTACTGTACATTCTACTCATTAACCTAACTCTAATCCACTCTAGCATGGCAATGATAGGCTTATCTCTAGCTTCTAGTATTATAGAATTAAATGACTCACTAAGATTGTTCACATAACAATCAGAGATGACCCTTGGAGTAAAATGTGACTTAGTCCATCGGGTTGGTTGGATGTCTACTAGATACTCCCATGCTTCTTTGTCCAATTCCTTCATATCTTGCATTCTCTTCTCAAACTCCCTAACTGTTGTTGCTGCAGCACACCTCCATAATGCAGCCTTCAATTCTAAACCCTTGAGGTTTACCTTAAAGTTGTTGTAAATATGCTTCACACAAAATCTATGTTCAACTGTTGGGAACAACATCTCCATGGCAAGTATCAATCCCTGGTTATCATAAATACAATAAAAAAACATCCAAAGAACAAAAATAAACACCATCTACCTAAAAACAAAAACAAAACTTTTAAAAAGCAGAAATGTAATGATTAAGAACAAACAACAATCTCAAAAGCAAGTGAATTGTATTACCTTCTGCCTATCTGAAATGAACACCAGATTCAGCTCATCTGGCCTCCCTATATCATCTGCAAATGTTTGTAAAAACCACACCTAAGAATCCTTGTTTTCTTGCTCAACTACACCTAATGCAACAGGGAAAATATTGTCATTCCCATCCCTTGCAGTTGCTAATAATATATGTCCACCAAACTTGCCCTTCAAGTGGCAACCATTTAATCCTACAAGTGGCCTGCATCCCCCCAAGAATCCAACTTTCTGTGCATTGTATCTCACGTACATCCTCTTGAACTTGGGTTGTGTGTTAGGCTCAGTAATCTCAGTTTGCAAAATCACCATACTCCCCATATCAGTTATTCTTATCATCTCTGCATAGTCCCTAAGCTTCCCATACTGCAACCTCTCAGCACCTAGTATGAACTCTCTAGCTTTCCTTTTAGCTCTGTACACTTGATTTATGCTCAAGTTTACAGACACATCCTGCATAACTCGATGCTTCACACCAAAAACTGCCTAATCAGGATTTTTGTTGAAATCATTCAAGTATTTCCTAGCCACATATGTAGAAGTGACCTGGCTATGCTTGAATGTCCTCCCACATGTACAAGTTGGAACCATGATCTTTATCTGGAAGGTCAACTCCCCTGAAATCTGTGATGCATATACCCTCCAACCACATTCATATTTGCAGTGGACAGAAACTTTAGTCTTTTCATTAAGCTTGAATTTAATGTCCACAGGCTTTTTCACTATATATTCCCTCAAGGCAATCCTAAACACCTTCCCATTTGGAAACTTCATACCCTTGCATAACTGAGGGTTACTCATGTCAGTCTTTTCATTAAACTCTGGACATTTCACCCTTTCATCCTCATCCTCAGAGCTGTTAATGCTCCTAGTGTCATCACCATCAAGAGCTGTTTCAGCCCAATCATTTTGATCAGCAGCTTGATCACTGGCAGCAGCTTCATCACTGGCAGTAGCTGCTGGTCTCTTCCCATTATCTATAACTGGCTCTCTAGCACCATCTCTCTCATTTACAATTTCAGTATCTCTTTGATGCTCTCTCATATTGGGCCCCTCATTTTTCTGAGCACCAAATATGTCATCAGGATAATTTGGTCCTTCATACCCTTTATCTAGCCAATCAGGATCATCCACATGAACATCTTCACTACCAACAGTTTGTCCATGGGAAGCATGGTCATCCTCAACAGGTTCTTCACTAACATTATTTTGGTCAACCACAGATGATCTAACAGTATTGGTCACCTCCTCACAATCAGTCTCATCATCTTCATCATTCATTTCTGGTGGCTGGTCTACTGCAATCGGTTGATATGGTTCAACTATAGGCACTTCAATAGCAATTAGTTCAACTTCAGGTTCTACATAAAGTGTGATTTCATTTGTTGGCCATTCAGCATGTAATTCACACATGTAGGTCACATCATCATCTGAAGTAATTAACCTTAACCCTTGCTCTAAGTCACCACCAGGTATTAAATAATAAATCCTACTATTAGTGGGTCCCCCAGCACCAACACAAATGTCTTGTATCTCAAAATGACTTAGTAGGTCTGGATCAACATTAGCCATTGTAGATACCTCACCACCTACATACTCTAAACCAGGGTTCCACTCAAAATTCCCACTATGGTGAATTGTAAAATCAAAACGAATTTCAGCAGCCATCTGCAGGAGTTAAAACACATGCACAAACAACCGTAATTAAATACATAACCAACACATGCACAAAGCTCCAATGACAAAAACAAATAATTTCAGTTGCACACCAAACACCAAGTAACGATGGGACCACAGACTACCTAAACAATTTGTCTCCATGGGACCACAGGCAACCTAAAGATGCATCTAACCAAAATATTCCTAGGGACCACAGTCATCAATGTCAACTATAAAAGAACAAACACACCAATGGTAAACCCAACAATGGTAAACTGCTAATTTTATGATAGAAAAACTTTAAACCGAAGTGGACTTCATCAATCGTTACACATTGAAAAGAATAAACACAACAGTGGTAAACTCTAGAAAGTCATTTCATACCTGATATAGAGGAAAACCCAAGCTTCAGCACACCTCCTCCTTGCTTGCAAGTGTTCGGGGATTTCACTTTGGCAATTAAAGTAATGAGAGAAAGGGATTATGTGTTTGGGAATTTTTGGGGGTTCTGAGGTAAAGAGAGGGAGAGAGCACGGCACTTTTTTTAGGGTTCTAATTGGGTTCTAACTTTGACTTATATAGTAAAGAGGATTTTCTAACAGAAAGGGCAGAGGTGGGTAACGGGGGTCTAACGGAGGCCACCTCAGGTGGGTTAAGTGACAACTTTTAAACCACGGGTGGGCACTGTTAAAACGGGCCAAACCACAGGTAGGTTTAGTGCAATTTCCCCTATTTTTTAAAAAAAGAAAAGAAATTAGTTAAATTAATTTTTTTCTTTTTTCTTTTGGAAGAACATGAAGAACTCAGAACTATGTGTTCTTCATCAAGTTAAACATGAACAAAAAATTAAACATGAAAACAAAATTAAAACAAAAAAGAAAAAACAAAATTAAAATCCAGTTCATCTTCAACAAGTACTCTAAAGAACACAAATTCAGATTTAAACATAACAACACATACCTAGATTTTCTAGCATTTTCTTGCCCCTTTTTGTCAACCAAGCACAAAAATCACAAACCCAGAAAATAAGAACAGAAGACTTGTGATCTAAGTCTTGTGATCTAACCCAGAGGAGGAAGATGAGGAAGAGTTGTTGTTGTTGTTGTTGTTGTAACTCGGGTGAATCATGAGTTGGAGAGATGGGGTTGACTTGACGATCTCAATTGAGTCGACTGAGCTCGAGCAAGAGTGAGTTAACTTGGGGTCATTGAGATTCACTGTAGGGCTTTCTATAGCCCCTTGAACCAGGTTCTTCTCCGAGGTTGCGATCTAGGTATCTGGTTTTTTGTTCAACAGGTTGCACAAATGGAAGTTGATGTATCTCTTCAACATGTTCTCATCTTCACCACCTCGAAACCCAAAATCAAAAGAGCCTCTAAACGAGTTTCTCTGTCCCATCTCTGGGTCTCTCATGGTTGAACTAGTTATCGTCACCTCAGGCCACACATAGGAAAACACTTGCGTCTTAGCCTGTAAAGCCCTATCCTTCACTCTCACTCTTGAAGAAGACTCGTCCACACCAGATTTCTCCTCTGTAATCCCCAACCTCGCTCTCAAAACCGCCATTCTCAACTGGTGCAAGTTTCACTGTGTAGACCCACCAAAACCCATCGACCCCATCAACGCTAAAAACCTCTTCCTCCTCTGGGTTAGATCACAAGTCTTCTGTTCTTATTTTCTGAGTTTGTGATTTTTGTGTTTGGTTGACAAGAAGGGGCAAGAAAATGTTAGAAAATCTGGGCATGTGTTGTTATGTTTAAATCTGAACTTGTGTTCTTTAGAGTACTTGTTGAAGATGAACTGGATTTTAATTTTTTTTTCTTTTTTGTTTTAATTTTGTTTTCATGTTTAACTTGATGAAGAACACATAGTTCTGAGTTCTTCATGTTCTTCTAAAAGAAAAAAGAAAAAAAAATAATTTAACTAATTTCTTTTCTTTTTTTTAAAAAAATAATTAGGTTAGAAATTTTTATATTATTTTTATCTGATGTGGCTTTTAAAAAAATTAAATTTTTGATGTGGCATTTTTAAAAATGTAAATAATTTTTTTAATATTATTTTAATGGACACTGTTGGACCGTTTGTTACCTGTGCAATTTTCGTCTCTGATGTAATGGCAAAGACTTAAACGGAACACGTTTTTCAAAAGAAGGACTAAAAGCGGTGGAAAAAAAAGTTAGGGAACAAAGTGAGAATCGCGTGAAAATGTAAAGACTAAAATGGGTTTTACGCCTTTAATCAATTAACCTTTATTTAACCTATATATTTTCAATTTGATCAATTGTACATTATATTTTGCCACACTTTAGTCCATGGGTACTGTTTTTAATGTTTTAAGTCAATCTCCCTAATTGCATCACTTTTTTTATTTTCTTTGTTTGCGGTTTACCTATAACTATAAGGATGCCCCATTTTAGTGATTAGACTATGTGGATCTCTTTACAGGTTCTTTTTTTAACTTCTCTTTAGGGTTTTTAAGTGTTTGTTAAATGACAGTTGTCTGAGTTTTTCTTCGTTGATTCTAATTTGTGTGTCAATTTTGGTTAATGGGTTTCTGTTATGGTTAATTTTGATTTGGGTTTACAATTCCAGTTGCTGGGTATGTGTTATTTTCAGGTTTGGTAGGGTTTTCCTTTGGTTATTTCTTATTAAAGTTTCAATTTAGTTAATCTGTCTATCAGAATCCACTTTGTTATATTTGGTACACTTCGGTCTAATTTAGTCCATCTCAGTCTATTCAGTCCACTTCAATCCATTTCGGTCCACTTGATTCGGCACTCAAATGAAGTCAGCAAGGCTTCTTCTTTTTTTTTTTTTTTTTTAAAGGAAGTCGGCAAAGCCTTAATTCATGATAATGTTGGACTGCATTTAAGTTTGAATTTTTTTTTAAAATAACTATAAAACCATAACTATATTATTAGTTAACAAAGGTTTGAAACAATTTGGGATTCTAACAATTCGAGTCCAGAGGACTCGATTTTCGCAGTTATAAATCGAGTCCATAGAACTCGATTTCCCTATTGAGCGTCTGGCTGACCGTCAGGCTGAGCTGGGACAAATTTGTCCACGTGGGCAGAAATCGAGTCTATTGTACTCGGTTTCTTTACAATAAAATCGAGTCTATTGTACTCGTTTTCTTTACAATAAAATCGAGTCTTTTGAACTCGTTTTTTATACATTTAAATCAAGTCTTTTGAACTTGTTTTTTATACATAAAAATCGAGTTTTTTGAACTTGTTTTTTGTACATAGAAATCGAGTCTTTTGAGCTCGATTTTTGTTCATACGACACACATATTTAGGGAAAAAAAACAACTCAGATCACTCATTTCTCAAAACTACACGCTCAACAGACACACTCTCACAGTCTCTCTTCAAACCGATCTCAACTCACTCTTCAAACCGATCTCAACTCACGCTTCAACCCGATCTATCTCTCACTCTTCAACCCGATCTCAACACCGATCTCACGCTTCAACCCGATCTGAATCTCACTCTTCAAATCGATCTCACTCTCGCGCCACTCCGAGAGGACACCGATCCGAATCTCACTCTTCAAACCGATCTCACTCGCGCGCCACTCCGAGTCCTCACAGTCTCTCACTCTTCAAACTCCTCACTCTCCTGAACCTCGCGCCACTGCTCCTCACTCTTCAAACTCTCATCCTCCTGAACCTCGCGCCGCGCCACTGCTCTTCAAACTCTCACTCTCCTGAACCTCGCGCCGCGCCACTGCTCATCACTCGTCACTCTTCAAACCTTGCGCTACTGCTCAACCTCAATCTGAAGGTAGGTACCCCTTCTCAATTGCTCGAGATTAGATCAAAATAATTTTTTTCCACATAGTTCTTCTCTTTAATTAGATTGTTTGTTGAATATGCTTTTTGTATTTGGGTTATTGGATTCTCTGTTTCAAAAAATTTTTTTTTTTTTGGTTTACTGGGTATGAACAAACTGATGTCTTTGTTGCTAAGAAGGAAGGTTCTTTGTTGTGATAGTTGTCTTTGTTGTGAACATATTGTTCGTTTATGTAGCACTTATATTGAGAACATAGAGTATAGGGCAGATGTAGCCAAGTGGATCGAGATAAGTAAACAAAGTTATGAAAATTGTACTGTACCATACCGGTCGGTACAGCTGGAAAATTTCATACTGGTTACCAAACTGGTGTACTTAGCCTTTTGAATCACCACCAGTTAATACTGTAATGTTTCAGCCTATACCGGCCATTTCGATTGATTTCACTTCTGTTCCCTTTTTTTTACATAATAAAAAATCAATCAAGCAAAGGTAAGTTATAACCACTCCTTTAAACAAACAAAAAGGTTATTCTTCTAACAAAAGAGCATAATAGGGAATCCCAGGTTTTCAAGTGGTGAGATTCTGACTAGGCCCAATGAATCAAAAGAACCTTTGTAAAGATACCCTTAAAAATTAATAAATATACCAATCTTTTTATGAGGGGTTCAGCAAAAGATTTCTGCACTGCAGCCTTAACCAGTTAAGGGGTCTATTTGTTCTGCAGATTAATGTAATTTAATTACTAGAAAGATGCTTTGAATGTGGTGCAATGTGGTATAGTTAATAAAATTATTCAATTAATATACATCTGTTGCAGTTTACCAAAAACAAAAAATAAAATAATTTATATTACAGTAACAACAATAAGAAAAGATTTTAAAAATTTTTAACATGTGACAGCTATGTCTTCGAAAAGTTTAGAAAGGTCCAATCATATTGCTATGTGTCTAGGGATTGTTATTTTGTTGTATATTATTTTTTTGCTGTTTAATTCATGCTTTGGTGGTTGGTCGGAAAAACTTAACCTTGCAAGTACAAGCCAGACCAGGCTTTGCTGTTATCAATTGTTTTACATAATGTTTAAAATATGCAAATACAACATTATTCTAATAAGCTCACCCTTTCTTCAGCTTGTTTTGTTTAACACAACTTTTAGAATTGCCTTCTTGAAGATTTTTCCTTTTTGTACCAAGGTATAAATCATTGTTTCAGCTGGTAAAACATATATATGACATTCATTGAGGCATAACTCAATTCATTTTACCCTAGTAAATCTGGTTTAAATGTTAAGGAGGTTTTAATGGGAGCCCTTATACACTCGCTAAGGAGGTTTTAAAAAGGTCCCACCTCCGTTAGGATGTAGGAAAAATTACTAAACTAATACTCTTTAAATTGAAAGTATTTATTAGAAAAAAATCAATAAATTGTATTATTAAAATATATAATAGAATGTTATGGGATGCGCTTTGCTTTTTGACTTATGCATGGTGTGATGTCTTGGCTTTTGTCACTTTGGTTGATGGAATGCATTATTCTTGATTGCATCAATGGGAAGATGCATCATATATAGACACACAGTTAGAGCTGGACATGGTGAGCTAAACCAATTACTAAATACGATTTATAGGTCTAGAAGTTTTTGTCATTCCCACCATTGATGCAGGTTCTCATTGGTTAAGGACTAAACTTATCCTGATTTTTGTGCACAAACTCATAATATATCATAAAAGCGTCAGTCATTAATGCTAGGAATACTTTTAGCAACCTTACTAGCAAGCAAAAAACCTTTCCCCTTGTCGTTAGACCCAAATTAAACCAACACAACCCAACACCCCAGAGTGAGCAAAAACTAGATCTACCTTTGCACCCATGCAAGCCCACTGCTAAACTTAAAAGCAGTGTAGTAGCCACTCACAAGTTATCATTATAAGGATTTAAAAAAAAAAAACTTGTGCATATAACTCCTCTTGACCGCCAATTAGCAATCTTCAATGTACACCATCCTTGTCAAAAACGTTCTTTTTTCCCCCTTTCTTTGTTGCGATGCACTACTATTATTTTTCTTTCTCAAATGATGGAAGGGAAACTAAACAACTAGTAAAGTCACCACTGCAAAGTTTCACACTTTCTTTTTTAAAACTATATACCAAGTGAAAATATAGATCAGTTAACATCTTCCATAGCTATGAATGAGACATGGATTTTCTTATTAAGCTACTTAGAGTAGGGAATGACCGTGAAAACACAAATAGTATGTTCTTTTCCAAGGATAATTGAATTCAATGCAAAAGGTATAGCCCCATACTAGCTACAACTTATATAGAATATAAAATTTGTTTACTAAGTAATAAAAATTTGTTAAAAAGTTCAAAAGGGGTGCAAAGAATAGCACAAATAACATTTTTTTTATAAGTTAAGATAACACAAATAACATTAAATTAAAGATGGATGCCAGTGGCTGTCATCGATTGTCACCTCACAACTAGGCCTTTTTCTACCCCATCACCCAGAAAAGGAAAGGAATACATGAAATAATAAAAGGAATGTTACCTTATGATTGCCATGCAATACAACATGGCCAACATGTCCTCCGAAAGTGGCACATAACTAGTTTGGTCCACTCTAAAGTTATCAGAAACACCATTTGATTGGTTCTCTCTACAATCAACCAAAAACATAGAAAAGATATATCAAATTATCTAATTTGTGGCCATAACATATTGACATATATGAAACATAATATCCTAGGGTCAGCAAAAACAGTGAAAAAGAAGCACAAAGATATTTAATGTACAACCAAAACAGCACTGGTTTTCTCGCTCACTTATCAACTATTGTTGATTGTCATACTTATTGTTTGTGCAAGAAGTTAGGCTATACCTTGAGACCCTTGCCAATTTATGTTCAACACGTGCTTATATTACTCTTGACTCCTTAAACTTCATGCAGTATGGCTGCCGTTGCTGCTGAGATCTCTGATGAGTTCGGTCCTGGTCCCATTGAGGGTTCAGTGTTAAGGCATCTAAAAGAACATCGATCATGCGCTATTTGGGAAGGCAAGGTAAAATTAAAACCGACCACCTGCTGAATATTCTCTTCTTACCCTTTTACATTATGTTGATTTTTTTTTCCATTTCTAAAATTCTAAGTTTGTCAATGGTATTACTTGGAATGCATAGTCATGCCTATTAGTTGGGTTGAGTTAGATTGGTTGACTGCTGCACACCCTTACATAAAGGTTACACTTAGATAATTAAAGACATTAACATTGAAAAGATTTAGAGAGGCTTGACTATTTCTGTCTTTTAGCATTAGACTAAGATAACGAAATTGAATTGTGAGAGCCAGAGAGAACCAAATTTTGATGTATGTATTCGTTGTAAACATGGTGGGTAATGGGTTTGATTGCTATTATGGCAATGTTTACACTAGCATGCACGGCATACGTAGCAGGATAAATGGCTAAAAACAAATGTATCATGTCCATTGCATCCTTTTATTTTTCTCCCATTGTTGGATGCGTTTTGGTTTTTTTTTTTTTTGGATGATATTTTAATTTCCCTTGATAACTGCTTTATTTTTGGTTTTTGGGATCAATAGCTACAATTATATATACAAAGGTTATGGCATATTGCGTCTCATCACCATGGTTCTATCATGTGCAGGATCCAGGGGCACTGACATGTCGTGGTCGTAATAACGAGTTTCGAAAACGACTCCCGATGGTGGATGATCGCGTCCTCGACATTGTAAAGAGAGTTGGATTAGAGGGGCTGCATAGGACCCCATCTAGAGAACTTGACCATAACTTGATAACGGCATTCGTTGAGCGATGGAGGCCGGAAACCCACACCTTCCACCTGCCACATGGTGAGACAACGATCACATTACAAGATGTGGAAGTTATTTTGGGGATTCCAATCGATGGTGAGGCAATGGTTGGAACAACTGACTTGAAATGGGCTGATGAATGTCGGGATATGCTTGGAATTCCTATTAATGGTGTGGTGCTTAAAGGACAAAGGATCCAAATTAGTAGGCTACTTCAAAAAGTTGACCAAGGGATGGTGCAGCAGAGGTGGTTGTGCATCAGTATGCACGGTGTTATATTCTAGCACTCTTGGGGGACACAATTTTCGCCGACAAGTCTGGCGATAGAGTGCATACAATGTGGCTGCAGCTGTTGAGGGACCTGAACAATCCTCCTCGGTACAGTTGGGGGAGCGCTTGCCTTGCATGGTTGTACAGAGAGTTATGCAGGGCAACCGACAGAAAAGCCAGTCAGATTGGTGGGGCCTTGATATTGGTTCAGTATTGGGCATGGGTCAGATTCCCTTTTTTGTGCCCAAGGATGGACCTCCCACCAGATGATGCATATGGCCCACCAGTTGCACCTTCTCCATTGTCCATTAAGTAAGTCTCTTCCTTGACTGATTCTCTCTATTGGAAATAGATCCATAAATTTAAACAACACGACACTTTGTTAGACATAGAATATAAATTTTAACCTTGATATTCCTCAAATTTTGAAAATTAATAGGAATTTTATTTATTTGTATATCTCGTTTTACAACCACTAGGGTCATATGTTATGATTGATGTATAATACAACTTATATTAATGACAAAGCTCCACCGATGATATAATCATTTGTTGGTATAAACTTAGTTGTATATAATGTTAAATTTACAATTGCCCATCATTTATTGTTGTTGATTACTTCAAATTCTCAATTCCAAGTATTAACTCCATCTTTCTTCATCGTAGGACCGTGTGGGTTGTGAACACGAAGAATAGCCCCGCAGAAATCTGTCTTGTCCGATACCGGCAGCTCCTAGATTCTATGCTTCCCAACCAGGTTCTGAAATTGTGTTTCTTATATTGTTTATGACTATTGTATATTGTTATAACTGTAAAATTGCTATAGTCGAAAATAATGGAACATTGCATAATGTGCTGTCCTTTTATTTGTCTATTTCAGGTGGTGTGGCAACCATATGAAGCTGAATTAGGCCACCTGCCTGCGTTCTGTGTCGCAGGAAGGGCTGTGTGGACAGCGAGGGTGCCGCTTGTATGTTTCTGGCTAGTAGAGAAACATACACCGGACCGTGTTGTTCGTCAGTTTGGGATGGTACAAGAAATCCCCCCAAGTGTTGATACTGACGAGGCCCTTCATGCCATAGACCTGAGGGGGAAGATCGAAGTGAATTGGAGGGACAAACATCTTGCCCATATCCAAGTATGGAATAGTCGAGCACAATCCATTTGTCATGGAGCACGACTAGAGGGTGCTATGTCGCCTGCGCATCAATACTTCGGTTGGTACGATAGGGTGACTTGGAGGTTCGTCGACCACACTACTGCTACAGTTCGTATTATGGTAATTGCATTGACCTTTCTTTTCAAATTTTGTTGCGTACCACCATTTGTTGTGTTAGATGTATTAATTGTATTGATTTACTTGCAGGTTGCTAGTCACAAGCAGATGTTGACGCGTTATGCAGTAGGCAGTCCTGAGTACAATCAGATTACAGCTGTACTTAAGGCAGTGGATCGCCTTCACCGTATAACTGCCCAACTTCCCTTGGAAGATGCCGAAGGGGCAAATCCAGAAGCACCAGAATATACTGTACGACCAAGCACGAGCTCAACTCTTGGTAGCCATAGCCATGGTCAGCGTGCCGCACCTTTTCAGGTTGTTAGTAGGCCGGATCCCCCTCCACCCCCACATGCATCTCCTGCCCCAGAGTTCCCTCCACCCCCATATGCATCTCCTACCTCAGAGTTCCCTCCACCCCCACATCCATCTCCTCCCCCAGAGTTCCCTCCACGTACTGCTCATGTAGTTCCTGACCTAGAGATCCCTCTACCCACTACTCATGCATCTTCTCATCTGCCGTCCTTTGATCTTGGCATTGATTTCACTCAGACCCCTCCTGTCATGCACACTCAGTCCCCCTCGTACAGCATTGGTCATATAGACCATGTACCACCCCATAGTGACTCCATGTCATTCATGCCCACTCCTGGATTGCATACAGATCCCATGATTACTGGCCTCACTCACATTACACCATTTACACCATCCTCCCCCGCAGTTGTAGGATCTTCAGTCGTTGGGAGTCAAGCAAAACAGCCAGATGTAGTACTCGAGCATGAGCAGGTAGTTGGGTTACCTTTGCCCCCACAAGGTCGACCTACACGCACAAGAAAACCACCTTCTTGTGGGACAGGTGGTCACAAAGCAGGACACAACGCTGGCCCAACGGTATGACAAGTAATTTAATGTAATGAATAATTTTGCAACTGTTGTTATGGTTGGTATTAGAATTCATTTAATCCATTCTTTGGTTCTAACTTCATCTTTGCAGCAACGCAAGGAGCCTGAACAAGGAGATGCAATACCCCCTCCCCCACATACCAGACACTATACGAGACAGCATAAGCGTAAAATGCATTAGGGAGGTGCGTGGAGATAGGGAGGTGCAGCGGACTATGTTGGAATTGCTCAATCAGCTTGATGGTTTTAGTAGTTGACCGGATTAAGGTTAGAGAAGCACTTTGAAGTTGTTGGATTTTGTTTTAGGCTAGTTTTTTGGTTCATTAATTTTCTGGCATTAATATTGTAGCTTAAACTTAATCCTCTTTGTGGTAGTCAATATTGGACTGTCATGTTCTTATTTTGGTGCCATAAATGAGAATTAAGAGGACTGTGGCACTGCATGTAATGATAATTGTATCTATTCTGGACCATATAAGGGACCACCTTCAATTCTTTGGAATATCATAGGTGATAGCAGCAACTAATCGTGCTGACATCTTGGACCCTGCTCTTCTGCGTTCTGGTCGACTGGATCGTAAAATTGAGTTTCCACATCCCAGTGAAGATCGACTGGATCATAACAGGCGAACTATTTTGTTAGTTAGCCATCCTACCCTGGAATGAGAAGTTCAATGCAGCACAAAGCCCACAGGTATGTTGCTTAATCCCCTTGTGTTGAACTTGTTATACGACATATATGCTACAGACGATTCTTTTTTTTCCTTTTTCGAAGAGAGAATCAAATATATTAAACGAGTTAAGTTTGGGTAATTGAAAGTATTTCTCTAGGGTCTGAATACCATTTTTTGTTCTTCTCTTTTGTAGATGCTGGGTAAAGACCTTTTGATTGTTATTTCTGATTCGGGGAAGCTCTCATTTCTCACATTTTGCAATGAAATGCACAGGTTTTTCTATTTTCTTGCTCAGTTCCTTGTGAATGTAAGGAAGTGCTTTGTTACCTCTTTGTTTGATTTTTTAGGCTAGGTTACTACATTCTAAGCTTGCTTACTGTATATTGATTGTTGACATAGGTTTTTCCCAGTGACACATGTTCAACTTTCTAATCCTGGAAACTCAAGGCATCAGCTCGGAAGAATGCTATCTGTTGATTCTAGGTAAGCCACTTTTGTGGCTAATTGCTTAAGCCTGTGCACTTTTTTTTCTCATGTTTTCCTTAAAGTTTAAATTTATTTTTTCTTTCCCCGTTTGTTGGAATTGATTGGAATGCTAATGCGCAATATGAGAAATTGGAACTTACTGTAGAGTAGTACTGTAACATTCCTTTTGGGTACTATCGATGTGAACTAAATTTTGTGGCATTAGTCTTTTAATTAATTGGGCAATCTCTGTGAAAGTGGCCAAGCACGTGTTCATGCATGGTTTTGGGTGATAAAAAGTATTATGAGTAACTGCTTATGTCAAATACATAAAGGCATTGAAATAGTTTATTTTTTATTTTATTTTTTAAGGATGGTACACAGAGAAGATTTGCGGAGCTGGGGTGAATGCCGATTAGGTTAAATGTATAAAATTTTGTATTTTATCAAGGATCAGTATTAAGTCCATATCTCTTTGTACTAGTGATGGATTCGCTCCATAAATTGATTGAGGAGGAAGTCCCTTGGTGTATGCTTTTAGCAGATTATATGGTTTTAGTTGATGAAACTAGAAGTGGAGTTAAGGCCAAGTTAGAAATTTGGCAAGAAGAATCTAAAGGCTTTCAATTAAGTAGGGCTAAAATAGAGAACATGGAATGTAAGAAGTAAAAGTAGAAACAAAGATGAAGGGGTGGTAAGACTCGATGGCCAAGAGATACGAGAGAGAGAGAGAGAGAGAGAGAGAGAGAGAGAGAGAGAGAACTTCTGATATCTTGGATCAATAAATCTTAAAGATGAAGAGATTGAAGAATATGGGAATCATTGGATAAGAGATTGGCGGATGAAGTGGAGAAGTGCATTAGGAGTAGTGTGTGATTGTAGAATACATATTAAGTTAAAGGGAAAATTTTATAGACTGTTATAAGACCAGCTATGTTTTATGTTCTTGATGTTAGGATGTTAAGAAGCAATATATTCATGAAAGGAGTTTAGATGAAATGAGATTGTTAAGATTGATTAGTGGAAATACATAGAAAGATAGGATTCGAAATCATGAAATCCGTTTAAAGATAAGGGTGACCTCTATTGATGAAAAGATGAGAGAGAGTCACTTGAGATGGTTTGGTCATGTTCAAAGGAGAGTGACTAATGCACTAGTAAAAAAAGAGTAAGTTAATTCAAATTGAAGGAACGAAAAATGGTAGAGTAAGTCAAAAAATAACATTAGCAGAACTAGTAAAAAATGACATGTCAATTAATGCAGTGATAGAAACTATGATTTCAAATAGAATTAAATGGAGGAAAATGATGCATGTAACTGACTTTGACTAATCTGTTGAGGATCTATAGCCAACCCAAAATTTGGGATTAAGGCTTTGTTGTTGTTATTGCTGTTGGTGATGTTCGTCTTATCGAAAAAGTGGGGAAAAATAAAGGAAAAGAGTCTTACTTTATATAGGGTCAATATATGGACACATGCTTTTTGTTTGAAGGTTGATTCATCAACTGATATTGGGTAGGAAACCAATTGTTGGCATGGAAATAGAGCTCAAACTTCCTTGTTAATATGTTTGTTTGTATTTTCTTTTCTCATCCCTCAAGTATTGGAAGGAAAAGTATATGGAGTTTATAAATTTTTCTTGAGTTCTAACTTTTATGATTTTCTTTTACAGTGGCTGTTTCATTGCTGCTAGTGCATATGAAGATCGCCTGGCTTTGTTTTCTGTTTCAATGACTGGTGGCAGCGAAATTATTAAAGAGGTTAAAAATATTTTGACTTGCTCCTGTTATAGATAGTGATTTTTTTTTTTCCGTATGGATAAAAGAAAACCATATGAAATTGCTCCCTCGTCCTTAAATAATTGTCGTTGATTTTTTTTGGAATTAACATTAGCTGCTTTCCCACCTACTTAAGATTATGAACTTTTTAATATTACCTTCATTTTTCATTGAAAAGTCAAAAGGTACATCAGATTGTTTTAATTGATAATAGAGCTTTTGGCCCGAAAGAGAGCAGGAAGGGAAGTCCGCTACATGAGGTGTACTCCCAGCTGATTTAGCTACCCTTGGGGTTTGTTATATAATATTATGTATGGTAGATGTGATGCAACATGCACTGTGGAATATGTGTGCATGTGTGTGTGTGTGTGTGTGTGTGCGTGCGCGTGTGTGTGTGTTTGTACTTTTCGACAAAGGAATGAGTTTTGGGACATCCCAAAAAGGAAATTCGGACTCTATAATTTGGGAGTGGGGGGAACATTTTGTTTAATTGACTCATTTATTCTGTTGACATGAGAATTTCATGCGGAGTTACTTAGAAGTTCTCTTGTCTGACAAATTCAGAAACTGATTTATCCTCCTGAGAATGAAGGGGATGCAAGTATTGCCAAAAGCGTCCATAAAAACAGTATACGTGGCACCATATGGAGCATGTGCTTTATTACACAAGATTCCAGTCAACTGAGTAAGGAGCATAATCCTGTACTAGCCATTCTTCTAAATAGGTATGGCAATTGAGTTTGTATTCATAGGGGAATGAAGTCTTGTTTTTCATTGTTTATGTGGCTGTAGGATGAAATTATTCTCTATTTCTATTCTACCAATGTTGTGCTAAGTTAAATCTAATTTCGAACTAAAAATTTGGAACTGCAGGCAGGGAGCAGTTTTGAATGTACTGCTGTTGTTGGGGTGGAATATTAGAGAATCTGCTATACATGTTATTTCTCAGTTTGAAGAAGCTGGACCCCTAGCACATGATATTGTTGAAGTTCCTCACTCTCGTGGATATGCCTTTTTGTTCAGGGTTGGTGATGCTCTCTTAATGGATCTTAGAGATGCTCACAATCCTTCTTGTGTCTATCGAACAAGCTTAAATTTTTTACCTAATGCAGTGGATGAGCATGCTTTTGTTGAAGAATCATGTAGAGTACATGATGTTGATGATGAAGGTTTATTTAATGTTGCTGCTTGTGCTTTGCTTGAGTTGAGGGATTATGATCCTATGTGTATAGATGGTGACAATGGCAATGTGACTTCAACCTGCAAACATGCGTGCTCATGGAGTTGGGAACCAGAAAATCATAAAAATCCGAGGATGATTTTCTGTATAGATACCGGAGAACTTTTCATGATTGAAATATTTTTTGATTCTGATGGCCTCAAAGTTAATCTATCAGAATGTCTCTACAAAGGTCTATCATGCAAGGCACTTTTGTGGGTTCAAGGCGGATATCTGGCTGCGCTTGTGGAGATGGGGGATGGGATGGTCCTGACACTTTCGAATGGAAGACTTGATTACAGAAGTCCTATTCAAAACATCGCACCAATATTAGATATGTCAGTTGTGGATTCCCATGATGAGAAACATGATCAAATGTTTGCTTGCTGTGGATTAGCAGCAGAGGGATCATTAAGGGTTATACGTAGTGGTATTAGTGTAGAAAAACTATTGAGGACTGCTCCTATTTATCAAGGCATAACTGGTACTTGGACAGTTCGAATGAAAGTAAATGATCCTTATCATTCCTTCCTTGTGCTATCATTTGTTGAGGAGACCCAGGTACTATCGGTTGGATTAAGTTTTTCTGATGTGACTGAATTAGTTGGTTTCCAGCCTGATGTCTGTACTTTGGCATGTGGCATTGTAAGTGATGGTTTGCTTGTCCAGATTCATCAAAATGCAGTTAGGCTTTGTTTACCCACCAATGTTGCTCATTTTGATGGTATCCCTTTGTCCTCTCCTGTTTGCACATCTTGGTTTCCAGATAATACAAGTATTAGTTTGGGGGCAGTTGGACATAATATGATAGTTGTTTCCACCTCTAATCCATGTTTTTTATTGGTGCTTGGGGTCAGATTGCTATCAGCTTATCATTATGAAATATATGAAATGCAGCGTTTGAGATTGCAAAATGAAATATCATGCATTTCTGTACCTCAAAAACCTTTTGAGCAAAAACAACCAAGTTCTTTCATCCATATGGTAAATAACAGTGCCTTTCCATTGGGAATCAACGGCGGTAGAACCTTTGTCCCTGGCCCGTTCAACTGATGATTTCAATGGGGCACAACTAAAAGCTGTTTGTGTGGAAGCAGGCATGCTAGCCCCTCGCCGTGATGCTACTGAGGTGTGCATTCTCCAGGATTTCTGCAACTTGTCGCAAATCTGACAAATATTTTTAATTTGGGCTTTGCATGAGAACAAGTACTGATCACAGTGTTGGTTTTGTCAATTTCAGGTGAACCATGAGGACTTTAATGAAGGTATCATTCAGTTACAGGCAAAGAAGAAATCAAGCTTGAATTATTATGCCTAGATTCTGTCCAATTTCACAGTTCCACTAAATGGTGAATTTACTTTTAAATTTTCTGTCATGTAGTCATTATTTGGTGAAGTAATTACTCATAAAAGTGAATGGGATCATTGATTATCTTATGAGAAGATGGATCATTGATTACTCATAAAATTTGTCTCTGCTTGTTTATTTAATAGGTAGCAAATGCTTGTTTAACTAGTGAACTGGCAGCCATTAATGTATGTGATAATGTAATGTTTATGTTTTACATATAATTTGTCTCTGCAGCCTTTGTTTCTCCAACTGCTGCTCTTGTGCAAGCTTCTACACTTTGATTATCATAGTTTGACCTAGGTTGTCTTCTACTGTAAATGTCACATTTTTGTTAATAGATTTTATTTTTTGAATTCTGCTTTAATAGATTTGTATTATTATTTTCTCTTTAAATTTAGATGTGTTTTTATCCCGTGTCACTTTTTGCAGTCACAAATTCCTCTATTTCTGATATATAATTTTCTATTTTAACATCAGGTGATCCAGTGAAGATGGCTGCAGTCAATATTGAAAGCCGTTTTCCTCCTGGGCAAAGATTTGAAAGGCTGTCTCGCAGCCTCACTGGGTTGTTACCATATCTTTCTGTATGGAATGCTTTCCAATTGGGTTTCCCCTTTTTTATTTTGTGTGTTCATAGATTAATTTCTCTCCTTCTGCTTAAATTTCCATCATTTTCTACTAGTTTTGCTTTTTTGCTTTTTGCCTTTTGCTTTGTATTTTTGGCATAGTTTAGTTGTACTCTCTTTAGTTTCCATTTATGGAACTTTCTGTAATTATTAGCTCCCTGGCCACAAAAATCTTTTATCTACTGTGCTTTATCTTTCTTGTGGCTTAGTTATATATCATTAGAAGATATTCCCTCTGTCCCATTTTGTATGTCCAGATAAGAAAGTCCGAACTTTCTAAGATAACATCATTTAATATTTTGTATCTCACATAAAAATGAATAAGTTTCAAAATTTCTGTTGTAAACTTTTCAGAATTTAAATTTAAATAAAATAAAGAACAGGGTTATATTGGGAAGTCAGTAATTAATGACTGAGAATTATTTTGGGACAGCGAAAATGGAGTACTTGACATACACAATGAGAAGGAGTAGTCTCATAAAAAATATAATATATAATAAAGAAAGAAAGAAAAAAAGAGAAAAAAACCTCTTTTTGCTGCACATTCAGCAAATCTCCTTTACTGGGGAACCAAGCCTATTGAGTCCTACAGATGAAGAGTTTGATGAGATACATTTATTCAATGTGTCCCACTTGCATTACCAGAACATTCCAAGTTTTGATCACCTATATTATGGGTTCTAGGTTGCTGGTAAAAACACTAGCTTATGCGTACAGAAGGATTGCTGGTTTGGGTGGGTTTTATTTTGTCTAGTCTAAGTTAATACCTTAGTTCATTTGCCTTACAATGTGTATTTTTTTTTATAGTTTAAATTACTTATTGAAGCGGCCCAATTAATATTTGTGGTGTCAGGACTATAGTAAGATGTCAAATATGAATTTTGCATCACTCCATTTTGTTGTCAGGGTTTTGATGATATTATACCAAGGGACACTCTTCTTTGGAAGCTGAAGCTGCTTAACTCAGCTGCTGCTTATGCCAATTCCCGTCTCCATGCTGGTAAAGCTGAAGTTCTTGTCTTGGCTAGGTTTTTCTTCTCTCTAGATTTTAGTTGCTGAGATACTGAATTTACTTTTAAAGTGGTAAATCTTAATTGATTGTAAAGATTGATGAAGTATTTGCATTTCAGTGGCAAGGATAACATGCTTCCTAGTAGAGATGAAGCTGAACGACTTAAGAACTCATTACAAGATTGTATTGTTCGTCACTTCAAGGACAATGGGCATACCCTTTTATTGGTATGTGAGAATATGTAAATCTATCACATAATCTCATGGTTAGCTCTCTTCACCACTTTCACGATAGTAAAGCTGCTGATGACACCTAGATTTTCATGAACATTGACTTCCTTAGATTGGTACTCTCAGTCACATTGGCCAAATATTTACTTTCGTTGCATTGGTTTAAAATCACCTAATCCAACCAGGTTGAATCCCAAGTCTACTAACATCCTTTTCCATCTGTTCTGGCTTCAGTTTGTCCGTCCAATGGAACATTGGTTGACTACTTTTTCATTTGATATGTATGGTGCCAACACTGAATTGCTTCAAAATTTCTTTTTCTTTTTTTGGATGGTTCAATAGTTTCAATGGGGAAGAGGGGATTTGAACCTTGGACGTCTCCTTTGGAAACACTAGGAGGTTCCAATTGAGCTACAAGTAAAGTAATCCTAAGTCTAATTGTAGAGTAATAATTGTAACTTCCTGGGTTACAACAAATTGACTGCACTGTTTTCTGACGTGATGCAGGAAGATGGAATTGGTTTGATGACGGTTATTAAGGGTACTAGCAAATTTCGTCGTTCAAGGAGGCATTCTTATGCCTCAGATTTTCTTCCTCCTAGTATGACAGAACTCAACTATGCCTGTGATCAAACAATCGGGTAATTCACTGGAGCACGCAGGCACACTGACACACACACAAACACACACGCATATTATCCCCCCAGCTCTCCTTATTATGATGCTTTTGGGCATGCAAATGAATCGAGATCCTGTTCAAGGGTTGCTATACAATTACATTACACCATTATATTTGTAGAACTATAATATGATATCAATTAGTGACATTTAATATCATGCTGAGGTGCAGCTAGGTGGACAATGAGGTTGCTGTCTCAAGATTTGTCTATATCATTTTAACCTAGTGATACTTTCTTTTTTCATTTAGTGTCACCTTTTTTCTTCAATATTTCAATTGAAGTTTTACTTAGTACTTATATCTTCGAAGTGTAAAAATTTGATATCTTGGTATCATTGGTCTCTTGGCTAAGTGCTATGGGTTGAGTATTGACAAACAAAGCCACGTTATAGCTTGAGGGGGCCATTGCTCCCCCAAGATTTTCTAAATGCTTTAAATTTTCCTTTACATGTGAGGGTAAGTTTAATTATGTATACAATTGGCTCCCCCAAAAATGCACTTTCTCTTATCTTATATTATATATAAAGACACACACAATTCTGTCCCTAATTACCCCTCCCACTCAATAGCTAAACGCCTAGCTCCACCATTGACACCAGAGACTTACAGTTGGAGGCTGAAAGGTTGGACGTCCTCTGAGCATTATTCTCATTGGTTGGGTGGCATCAGCAGGTGGAATCATTTAGATTTGGGCTCTTTTATTTTAGGGCTTAGGGTTGAGGGAGATATATATATATATATATATATATATATATATATTCGTGCAGAAAACATGATATGTTCCCATAAGCTCATTTATTAAGTTTTGATAATTCTTACCAAATGAAACAAATTTTGATTACTCTTTTCTCTCTCTTCCCAAAGAACCCATTCCATGTCAGGATTATTTTATCCTTTTAATTTTTATTTTCACTTATGATGTCCTAAGTTGTTTCCATGTAGAGCTCCTTTAAAACTTTATGGATTTATCGTTGTCTTCTAAGTGTTTTCTAAAACAAATTATTGCATAATCAACTAGTTCATGTTGTGCTTTTATGTTTTTGACCATGGCAGTTGGTCCTTGATTACAACGACCTAATGAAAATCCCGGTGGTTAATGATCTTGTCAGAGATGCCAATAAAAATGCAATAAGACTGAGGTACTTACTCTCCGAGCAATATATGATTGTCTTCAAGTGCGCTCCTGTAAAATTTCAAAAACCATAGATTCTAGCCACTTTTATATTATAGGAAATTGGATTCAATTTCTAATGGCATAGTATGCTTGTATTTTCAGGGATGAGGCAAGCGGGGAGGTTGCCAGCCAAAAGCTCTTTATGCCATTGCTTATGCCCAAAATACCTGGTCGCTTCTACTATCTGTTTGGGAAGCCAATAAAAACAAAGGGAAGGGAAGACATCCTGAAGGACAAACAAGTTGCAAACCAATTGTACTTGCAGGTAAAATCTGAGGTTGAACGCCAAATTGCAGATTTTAGCACAAATTGAACCCTTTGTCTATGAATGGACATCTAAGCAGCGGGGAAGTATTAGTGCAGAGCATGGCTTGGGACTGATGAAGGCTATTAAGATTTTCTACAGCAAGTCACGTGAAACCTTGAGAATTTGTGAATAGCTAGACATTGAACCCTTTCTCAAATTGGTTAGCTTGTTGCAGCGAAGGTGTTCTTTGGAGGATTGGATGGAAAAACTATTAGGGGGCCATTGATTTATCAAGAAGTGCTCCAGTGGCAACCTTTCTTGAGCTAGAAGCTGCGGCGAGGGCTTGTAGGTGTTTCCTCAATGCATCTTGGAATCAACATTATATTAGTTTTCTAATTCTTGAAATGAAGCCATGGTGATATTGAATGTAGAATAACTTAATAGATAATACTCCGTGATCCATCAAAACTCATTTGTATTCTTGTATTTGTTTTTTTCAGCTTTCAATGATGAGAATCAGGAAATTCCAAATAATTCTTCCACTAGTGACAAATCTCATGAAGGAGATCATATAGATATTTATCTGCAACTACTGAAATTGGCCATTTGTATAGTACATGAAATTCTCATTTTATCATTTCCAAGCAATTTAGCGATAGAGTCTCAAACGATGAAATTCTGATTTGGGTGCCTTTTATTTTTCTTGGGTTTTCATTGTTTATCTTTGTAAAATTTTAAGCAAAACAATAATTGAAAAAAAATAATTTATTAATCGTAAATCCAAATCTAAATTTAAGTATCCAAACAATGAAATTTCAAATGATGAATTTTAATTCCTTTATTCTATAAAAAATTACCCAAACAAGAAATTTTAAAATCAAGGTCCTTGAAAGCAGTTGATTTAAAATTCAAATTGAAATCCAAATTTTGCCATTCAAATACAACCTAAGAGGATAGGGAGGCCCGATTCCAGCATTTATGGATTTGAAAAAAAAAAAAAAAAAACATAGAACTCGAGTTCAGTGAACTCGAGTTCTATGATTTGTACCCGACTTCGCAAAACTCGAGTGTTCAGGCAGAGAGCCCAGGAAAAAAACAGAGCATTACTCGAGGACTGAAAACTCGAGTACGGTGTACACTACTCGAGTACACTAAACTCGATTTCTCCTCTTTTTTTTTTTTTTTTTTTTTTTTTTTTTTTTTCCTGCATACACAACAACATCTAAAACAGAGCAACACCTGTGCAAAGCAGAAACAGAGCAAAGGCAGAATGGAAAAAGATAAATCTTTCATAATATAAACTTCCCCTTTAGTTTCCACTATGTTAAAATATTATGATGAAGTAAAAAATTAAGCTTCTATTTTGATGATACATCACAACCCAAAACTATGTGTTAGAGGGGAAAAAGAATGGAAAAAATTAACAACTACTTGAGAGACAAAATTAAACATTCATAATATCACTAGACATAGGTACATTGGATATAGAATACTTCGATTACAAGTTCATTCAGTGATAAACAAAATAATAATTGTGCTGATACAATGCAGTAGTACGTTCGAATACACCATAAAGAAAATCACAATTTACATTTACAATGCCATTCCAAAATCAAGTATCTGCATGCCTGACAAAAATTGAAATATTGTCGTTAGATACCAAAAGCCAAAACAAAGGTACTAATTGATACAATCATGGCATTTTATATAAAAACATCACTTACCTAGTTTGGATCATTACTGCTTGTCGAAGCCCCACGTGAAAGCGGACATCTTCTACGGTTATGCCCATGTTGATGACACAGTCCACAACTCTGCTTTTGTTGAATCTCCCTCAAGTCAGAATCTGGCCTTCGGCTTCCGGGTTCTCGCCGGACCCCATCCATCTCATTCCGTATCCTAGACTTCACAGGTCGACCTTTGGCCCGCAACAGGTCCGGGTCAGGCACCCACTTTGGACCTTCCACATCCCTCCACAATGACTCTGACTTTGGCACCAAAAATGCATGTGAGTAGGTGCGAATGGCATTCTCCAAACTATAACATGGGTCAATATATGTAGTTGCATCTTGACCCAAGTGCTGAAGAGCTTTAATTGCATGTGAACAAGGGATCTTTCGATTTTGCCACTTTCCACAACGACATGTTTTGGCCACTAGGTTTACTTCTTGACTATGGTGTCCCCCTCCGGAGCTATGGATGTTGTATGCGGTAATTACTTGAAATATACCATTCTGATTATTAAACGCATTTACCTGGTGTGTTATAGATTTCTTTAGGTTTTCTTCATAGATTGTTAAGGCATATTTACTCCACACCTTACCCTTTGAGAGATCATGAGTAATTGCTTTGTGTCGATCATGGAAATACGCGACAAGTTTGCTCCAAGTGAATTCAACCATTGCAGCAATGGGCAGGCCACGGGCACCTTTGAGTACTCCATTGAAGCACTCAGAGACATTGGTTGTCATAGCCCCATAACGGTATCCACCATCTTGTAGCTGGGTCCACATGTTTAGATCCTCGTTCATTAGATATGTGTATGGCATGATGGATGAGTCAGGTTCACTTTCCTGTCCCTCGGTTCTCAGTTTCTTCCTAAGGGCCTCAATCTCGGCTTCCTTGATAGGTTGCATGTACAACTCAAATTTAGCTTCTTGAGTAGCATACCCTGCTTTCAAGGCCAATGACTTTAAAGTGGCATCCTGAAAATGCTTGTTGAAGTTGCTAGCAACATGTCGAAGACAATATCTGTGAAATACTCGTATTCGTCCATGATCATCCCTAGGCCAGTTTGCAATTGCGTTTTGAATACCCTTATGTCGGTCAGAAATTACGCAGATGTCCTTATTTGCTATCACATCCCCCATTGAAATCCTAAAGCATTCTAAAAACCACCCCCAACTAGGCCCTAACTCTTTGTCCACAACGGCAAAGGCGAGAGGCAAAACCTTGTTGTTGGCATCGGTTGCCATTGCAATCAACAACACCCCTCGATATTTACCATACAAATGGGTCCCATCAATACTGATCACTGGCTTACAATGTCTGAATCCTTCAATGCATGGAGCGAAAGCCCAAAATACATAGCGCAATATTGAATCACCAAACTCGGCCCTAAGTTCGGTGTGATACCAGTACCGGGTGCCAACTTGTTGATCTAAGTATGCCAACAACAACTTTCTCAACCTTTGGTAAGACTCTTCCCAATTCCCGAATATCTTTGCAATAGCCTTTTGTTTTGCATCCCATATCTTATAGTAAGAAAGCTCATGTCCATAATACTTCGCTTTAATGAAGTCTCTGAGGTGATCAATTGTGGCCATGTGATTTTTTTGCAATATTGGCACAAATTCTGCTGCAAGAAAATTACAATCCATCATTCTACCATCAAGAGCCGTGCCAAGGGGCATACAACTGTGAGGACCCCCATAAGATGTGACCTTCCATAGTCCGAGTTCAGGCTTCACGACTGCCCCAACGTACCACTTGCATGACTCATCCATGCATTTCACAGACAGTCTAGTTTTGGTCGACCTACTAGTTACAATGTTTCTGTTATGCTTTGCGGCGTAAATTGTCAGTGCACATTTCACCGCCTCTTTATTCGCAAAAATCAACCCTGTACTAAAATTCATGTCCTCTTTCCAAGAAGAAGCAAATGCTTGATGAACAACTTCAGGATCAACCATATTTTCCCAAGTATTTGCATAAAATGATGAGGCAGGAGGTTCATAAACAGGGGTCGTATTTGTAACATGCTGAACTCTAATAGTAGCGTCCACATCATCTTCATCACATTCAGCCATATCATGAACATGAGGATTGGGAGTAATTTCATGGTCATCAACACCCCTGTCAAAGTCGTCTTGCTCAATCCTCTCTTCGTACTCATCTCTATCATCAAGATCTTCATCTTCATCTTCATCTCTAATGGCAGCATGATCAACATAGTCTTCATCTTCATCTCCAACTACTGGAAATGTAGAGGATTCACCTCGATGTGCACAAAATTGATCTTCATATCTATTGCCAGGTTCACTTTCAATAGTCGTTGGTGTCTCTTGAAAAGGAGGTGTATAGCCTCCCAATGTGGTGCACTGATCATCCAGGGCTGCAAATTGTAGAGAAGTAGTTGTTTGTACAATTTCTGCACGCGGCTCTAAAGTGACGTACAACTCAAAACCTGCACATTGTTCCCATTTTTGCATCTTGTTAAACATGATCCTCACATGTTTGTCTTCTTTTATCGCCATATGTCTGTAAGTAATGCATTGGTTGAGGACTTCATGTGGTGAACGGAAAGTAATGTGTATGTCATGCAAAGTAGGGTTCAGTTGCAGCTCTTCCATAATTTTTTCTTTCAACTCATTCAGGGTTTTTAGCTTACGACGTATCATTATATAGTAGCACTGAATACCAGGACCTTGAAATGGCAATCCTTCATAAGCGTCGGCATTGCTAAGGGGTCCTCCGTAGTATATATTTATATGGATCATTGTCAAACCTATCAAGTGCAATTGTGTTAGTGACAAATTTATAACTCTCAACCAACATCAATCACAAAACTTTGCGTATGAAATGCCAACAATACTAGCCTCAACCAAATTTGCATATACTCACCTCAAGTCACATACAAAAATAGTCATTACCAATTTCATATTCTTTTAAACCCCATTCAAATAAGTTATGATGCACAAAAATATTATACTAACCAGTTATCCATTGAAATCTCTCTTACAAATCTTAAACAAATATATCTTGAAATAATTTATTCTAAAAAGACTACAAATACTCTTAGAAATCAAACTCATAATCCATTAATTCATAACCATTATAAACACCCTAAAAGTACTAAATATTTCTAATAATTGATCACAATATTTAGTACTAAATATTCCCAATAATTAATCACAATATTAATTTTTTTTTAAAACCTAGCATATTATTAATTACAATATTTACAATAACAAAAAAAAATGAATATTCCCAATATGTTAATAACATAATTAATCACACAATATTTGGTACTAAATATTCTCAATAATTAATCACAATACACACTAACAAAAAAAAAAAAAAAAACAAATATTCCCAATAATTACTCATAATATTAACTTTTTTTTATAAAAACAAACTAACAAATAAACACAATATACTAACAAATAAACTAATCATAATATACTAACAAATAAATTAATCACAATATACTAAAAAATAAATTAATCACAATATTTACACTAACAAAAAAAAAAAACAAAACTTTTCTTAATATATTCTAATTTTTTCTTTAAAAAAAAAAAACTTAGCAAATAACCACAATATTACTAACAAAAAATATTATCAATATTGTAAAAACATTACCTGTGAGAGATTGTTGAGAGTTGAGGAAAGATGTGAGTGAGAGTTGAGGAAAGATGTGAGTGAGGGAAGAGAGGGTGTGGGCTGTGTGCTGAAGAGAGTGTGAGCTGAAGAGAGGGTGTGAGACGGGTAAGGGGGGTAAAAAGGGTCCCCAGCTGGGACCCACATGCGACACGTGGAGGGGTGGTGGCCATTTAATAGAAATCGAGTCCAGTAGAGTCGATTTTTATTTAGAGAAATCGTGTTCTCTTTACTCGAGTTAGGTCCACGTGCTAGGACAATGTGGTGGGACAGAACAGGAAATCGAGTCCAGTGGTCTTGATTTTTTGGTATAGAAATCGAGTCCACTGGACTCGAGTTTTTGATATAGAAGTCGAGTCCAGTGGACTCGATTTTTATACCAAAAAATCAAGACCACTGGACTCGATTTCCTGTTGAATCAGCCTACGTGGAGCGTCCGCGCAAACCGTAAATCGAGGCTGTAATACTCGAATTGTTAGTTAGCAAAATTGTTTCAAACGTTTGCTAACTAACAAAATAGTTCGCCTGTTATGGTTATTTTTGAAAAAATGCCTTTAAGTTTAGCTTTGGCGTATGGATCTAGGTATGAAGTCAGCACAGCCTTCTTTTTTTTTTTTTTTTTTCATAGCAATGAATGTGGTGTGCTGCTTCGTTTTTTGCACCAAAAAATACTGTTGTGTTTGTCCTCTTCTGGTTTTCTGATCAAATGTGGTGTGCAAGGTTTGAAAGCCTCTCAAGTAGGAGTTCATAAAAATGCTAATACGATCACTCTGCAAGGAAACTGGCCTTGTTGCTAAAATCCTAGAACCCCATTTTCTGTTTCCATATAATGAGGCTGGAATCCGTTTTACTGAAGACAAGAAAGGATGCCTTTTGATTTTAAAAGAAGAAATTTTTTTTTTTTTTAACTTGAAAGTTATAGGTGTTTCGTCTGAATAAATCCCATTGCATTATGTGCGTGCGCTTGTGTGTGTGTGTGTAGTCTCTCTTTTTTTGTTTGCAGCTTCCTTATAATGCAGTATGATATTAGAGAAGCAGCAGGACTCAGAAAAGAGGTTTCCATGGTATCCTTCTCTTTTAACAAGTCTAACAATGCAAGTGTCTGCCATGGATTCAATTTGAAACTCAATATGTGCCCAGTGGAAATGATTAAGGCATGTATCAATCTCCTTTTCTTTTTTTCTTTTTTTTTTTAAAGAATGTACTAATTCAGGCATGTAACAATTTTGATACCAAGTATATAGGCAAGACATAGAGGCTTACCTCAGGCACAGAGAGCTTCAATCGGAACTTTGGGCCATCATTGTGGTGCAATATTGGCCTAAATTCATCTTCTTCTAATGGTTTGCATTTCTTCTTGATTTGAATTCTAACCTGAAATGAAGTCAGATATTAACATTGTCAATCCTTTGAAGTTCTAATTCACATAGAGAAGTTAAAAGAGAATGTATTGATCACATCACCAGTCGTTTTTACCGGTGCTGGAAATCTTGATTCTCCTTTGAACTTCTTGTCTTCCCATGCTGTCGGGTCTATGTTCCTCCAAAACTCACTGCCTTTTTTCATTTCAAAGTAAATAAAAGTAACTCAAAAGAAGAAAGAAAAAGTTTATATAATTGTGACTTAATTTAGCTTTTTAAATATTTTCTAGGCTGAGTCAAATTGTTGAGAGCAGAGGCCCCCTTAAGGAAGGTTTTTACCATTCATACCTGGAATACTCCATGCAACTGGTGAGAATTGTAGTTATAAAGAAAAATGGGTATGCCAGGGGTCATTGCCCTAACAGAGTCATTATATCTCTGAGGAAATCCAGCAAACAGAATTGGTTAGTAATTGGAAAGAAAGTAATGACACATTAATTATAATTTGCTATATTTTCATAGGTCAATACGAAGTAATACTGCTAATAAGTATCAAATTTTAATTGGACAGATTTGTGTAGGTTGAGTTCAATTGAGATGGTAACTTTTGGATGACATATTAGCTAAATGATTTTTTTTTTTTTTTTTTTTTTTTTGGTTGAACTTTGAACCAAACCCATAAGTGATGTGAGAAACATCTCATGAAGTTTAAGGATTTGATGACTCATTCTAACTCTATGAAATATCTAACAGAACAATGACAAGAAGATTAGAGAAATTACTGAAAAGTTGGCGGCAGAGATCCTCTGGCATTGTCTCATTGTTACATACAAAAATGAAGCTTCCCAAGACCTCATTCTTAGGCAGCATTTCAGCAGAGGGCGGAGTCTTATACCACTTATCAGGCTGCAGCCCATGAAAAGGGCGATGAATTTTCATCTCAGAGTACTTCAGTGATAGATCTAAAATATTACTCTTTCTACAGTGACCATCACCATCTATGTTTTCATATCTTTCTGTCATTTTCAATTCATTGTCAAATGCAAGCCTTGATGCAGCTGAAATCCATCTGTGGTAATCATCTGCAGTGGCTACTACTCGTTGGAATTGGAATTCAGTACCAAATTGTCATCGAGAACTTCCATTAGTAGTTTTTCTTGTGTTAGTACTATTCACCATTGACATATTGTATGGGGTGTATATGAGAGAGAGAGAGTTTTGCACTCTTGCTGCCTAGAAATGAATGACCTTTGGCACCTTTATAAAGATCTTCATGAGGTACACGGTTTTGGGTGGCCATAATGGACTTTCTGTAGGGCTTTTGTTTTCCATCTTTTTAATCTTTTGCCAGAATTTGAACCAAAGTTCCGCCATTGCACTCTATAAAGTTATATAATATCATTGTCATTTGATTTTGAAATCACCCTCCTACCATCTTATAAAGGCTATTAATGTAGGAGTATTCATTAAAGCAGTCCAATTAGGGACCATGCTCTCACACTATACTAGCATTTAGACATACACAATGTGAAACTATAGTAACAAGAAATCAACATCTCTTGGGAATTAAAAGAGTTGAAATTGGACTGGTAAATCTTCTCTCTGCAATGATGCACAACAATCCTTATTAACTGAAGATCAATTTGCATATAGTTACTTAAAATTTAAAAATGCCACTCTTGATAGCAGGCCTCCCTTATGTGCTGTTTTAGAGGAACAGAAAACTGCCTCTTCAAAGATTGGACAAAACAAATCCTAGACATCTGGAGATGCAGCAATGGTTCAGTCGTAGTAAAACATAGAAAGATGACTCAAATAGATTATAATACAAGATGAACAGAATAAAATTTGTACAACAATGGCAATAGAATTATTTTTAAGCATTATTAAGACCACTGCACAAGGGTTCACACCCAACAAGTATCTGTTTTAAACAGCAATTTTTTTTATCCTAATTAAACAAAGTTAAAATTCCCTATAGATTCTACAATTCAACTTAAAACGCCATATCTTAGAGGCGGCCACAGTCATATTGAGAATGAGAAGTGGAGTCACTGAAGAGAACCTTCATTAGGATGTTACATACAAATCTCACTAGCAATGGTGGATTTTTTATTAGTATACCAGTGAGATAAGTTTGTGTTGACAACCGCACCAATCTCATCCTCCGTTCTTTCACATATTGATCCAATGCTTCTCCAACTTTGTACGCTATCACCTGGCTTCCATTGGTCTTAATATCAATTTCATGCCTCTTTTGTGCCAAGCATCTTGCTAAGATGATCGCGTCTTCTAAAGCTACTGAGCCACCCTGTCCCAAGAACGGACCCATGACATGCATGGCATCTCCAGCCACTGTCACTGTTCCTTTTCTAAAACTTCCTAGTAGTATGTCCCATGGTGCTTGATATTTCATGCGTGAGATAGAGAGTGAGTCTCGGTCACTGTGTTTTACCATGTCTAACATTTTTGTAGGGAAGCCTTTAATTGATTCAAGAGTCATTTGTTGAAGGAGCTCTGGATCCTTCGCAATCACATCTGTTCATATAATAAATAAACACTTACGTGAAAATTTGAGCCTGCTGCCACAGTAACAACACAATTACTGGAAAGCAAGCAACATATTGGCACTGCAGGGGAAATATCATTAAATTTAATTTCTAATAATATGCATATTACTTTGAGATTATATAGGAACACTTGTATCCTTAATCATAGATTGTTTTGGATTGTGATTGTCTTGACAACTGGTCCTGGACTGTCAACAGCTAGAGCATTTGGGAACAAACTGCAGGTTTGGCTCAAAACTACAAATCAACAAGCTACTTCCATTCCTCTGCTGCAGAATGTATAGCTGAGTGTGGGGTTGCTGCCTAATTATTACTTGATCTTAGATAGTCTTATCAAAGAACTTTTCTTGCTATTGAATTAGTTCAAAATGAGGATGTGAAAAAAATGAAGATAGGTACACTTTATATCTTGTTAGGTACTGATAGGCCGATGCCTTTTGAAGTTTACTTGCTGTGCCTAGCAAGACTATAACTCTCAACTTCTTAAACTTACTGGCTGTCGCTAGTAACTATCTTGTTAGGTACTGATAGGCCAATGCCTTTTGTCTGGCATGGTTGTCGCCACCTAGCTCATGCGAAATTCCTTGGGTGTGCAATGTAGTTTTTACCTTTTTAAACTAAACAACTTTCAAATGGAAAATTGTTGACGATTTAGGAACTTAGCAATATTAGTGAATAATAGAGAGAAAAGAGAAAATATCAACACAGAGATTTATGTGGTTCGACAGTATGCCTATATTCATGGGAGCGATCAACGAAACTCCTCACTTGCAATTCCAAATACTTTATAGTGCATCCAACACTAGCCTGGTATATTGATATTTCCCAATATATCCTTACAATACCTGGACTATAGATCAATGTTACTTCCAATTTAAAATATAAGTTATTGTCTTTAACAATAATTTTTTGAATGTACATTGCAATGTCGTTGATTATGTGGATTGATTTGGATGAGTGTGTGTAGCGTGAATGTGTACTAGGTCCAACATCGGATGTATACTAGGTTGATTTGGGCTATATAAACGATTACAGGGAATTGCAATTATAACTTGACTAGTCTTTTTAAGGTCTGGCGTTGATGTGGTAATGTCATATGGCTTGGGGGCACAACCTGACAAGGACGTTAGGGATAGACTAGATTAGATTGTATCTGTGGAAGTGTGTGTTGAATCCTATATTGGATTTGAACTAGATCAATGAAACCTAATTGTTACTTACTAGTTCTTTTGAGGAATGACACTGATGTAGATGTCAACATGATGTCTTCCTTAGGTTGTGACATGCATAAAGAAGCAACAGTTGAAGATAAATTGTGTCATCTTGGAGTGTACCTTTTGGATTCATTTTGAGAGTTGCAAACCAATAGACCAACTTATTGTCAATTGGGATCCTCCCAATCTTACCATGGCCTCCTATGACTTGGACAATTTCATTTTTGAAATCATGACCACTTGGATATTTAGTGAAACCTCTAACCTGTGATAATGATAAAAACTTCACTGGTTTTAGCCCAAGAAAATCTGCAACAACTGAGTTGGCTCCATCACATCCAATCAAAACCTGTGATATGATCGGTAAAAGGTTAAAAATAATTTCTTATTTAAACTTCAATTGTTAGCAATACTAAGGAGAGATTAAATTTTTTAAGTGTATTATTTTCATCGTATATGCATTATTACTTTAGGTCTGTAGCAATATAGCCACCTTGACTTTGAATGCTTTAGATGGGTGTCTGAATTCAGAAGTAATATGTCAAAAAGTGGTGGCTATAAATTATTCTTGCTAATATATTTTCCAGCAATTGATCAGCAGTCTCAAAAGAGTCTTCCACTGCTTGAAGCAATTGATTAACACAACTTAGGATTTGAGTTGCCTCAGCAATGTTTAGGTACATTCCTGGAGAAAGCTAGTACTAGTTTTTGGAAATGCTAAGATTTGTTTTCTATAAATTACAAATTCAGGAAATTTCAATATGGCATTTTCATTGAGAGAATTTCTCATATATTTTGATTGAAACTATGAGAACTCCAAAGTAATTTTAGTTGACTTGTAGACCCAATTGGCCCCAAAAAATCATTCCAAAGCCCCCTCAAAATTGATGATAATAAGATTTATAAAGTGATGCTCACAATAACTACACAGGGTATGTCATCCAATTTGATTGAGCAAATGATATAAATCCATCTGTCTAAACAAAATTAGTGAAAGAATACCGTAGCCTTGATGGTACGTCCATTTTGGAGTTGAATAATTGAATGGGAAGAAAGTGGGTCTAGTGTAATGGAGAGTACTTGGCATCCAAGGTGTATTGTGCCAGGAGGCAAGTTTCCTGCTAGGCCTTTAATAAGCTCACTTCGCCTCAAGCATCGAATTTCCCCCTTCCTGTAGACATCTTGAAAAATTGGTTATAGGGTTCCTTAATCCTTATTAAGAATTTTTATTCCCCCTTTTAGAGGACTTCTTGTGTATATTATATAGTTAAGTAGGACAGGCTTTGAGTCTTCAATCAACTCTCTTGTAATACCCTTCACGAATTTTTTTAACTTAAAAAGTAGTTGTTTTTATTTTGAATGCAATCACGTGATGAAACATATTCAATATATCATTCTGTATCTGTCTTGAGTAAGAAACAATGCTTTTTAAATTTAAAAAAAAAAAAAAAATTAAGTAGCTCATTTATGCAAAATATTTGAAGAGTATGGTCTTCGACATGGATAAAGAAAGGAAGAAATTTGTAGCAACTAGTTGGAACTCAAGGCATTATTATTGTCATATCATTTGGTTTGAAGATTACTGAGTTGAAGTTCACATAATTTTCAGATTTGGCCTCTGCACACACAGTAAAGATGGCTAATTTAGAAGCACAGGAACTTACTCAAATGGTCTTTCTTGTTGCTTTCCAGTAGCAAGACTCATATTTTTCCCCCTGTGTTGAGTAGTAACATTAATATAAGAAAATATACAATTCCACACAGCACACACATATAGACTTGGATTTGAACAACTACTTCACTAATCTTTTTTCTTGTGTTAAGCTATGAATTTGATATATGACACATCTATCAAATAATAAAAAAGACATACCCTTGCACAGTGAGGGAAGTTAGTCTGAGGTTTGAGGCAACACCAAGTTGATGAAGAGCACACCAACCATTTGCCCTGATAGTGATACCTGCTCCTGTTGCACGCAGTGTCTCTGATTTTTCCAATACTACACTTTTGATACCCTTCCTATACACATTTCCATATTTCACTTTGTTTGGTTTTTTATATGTCTCAGAAGTTATAAGTTACTGAACATGGTATAAGAAAGAAGTCAAGAAAAGAAGTGAATAGACGGTACCTATGAAGAGCAAGAGCAGTAGCAAGACCACAAATGCCACCACCAACTATGACAATCTCTATCTCTTCCATTTCATCCATTCTCCAGTTGCTGTAATTGTCTCTGTAAAGTCTTGAAGCAGAAGAAGGAGAAAAACACTGTTTTTAGATCAAACTCAACTGTCAGCTGAAGTCAATAGTACTAAAAATATCAATTGATTTTATTTTCAAGTTGAAGCCACTAGCTACCAATACTCTTGCACGCGTGTGGACGTTTAATTGGTTTATTGCTTATTTGTAGAGTAGCATTTTATTATTATACTAATGTGGAGCAATTAGAGAGAGAGCAATAGAAAGGGATAAAGAGAGCAACATAATGAAAAATTTTAAAAACAAATGGTATGTTCTTACCTTCTTAATTGAGTTTTGAGCGATTGCCTTTCTTTGAAGTTAGTGGGAATTTGGGAATAGATGTGCATGATTGGATTTGTTTTGTAGAATTGGAAGAAGAAAGAGAAAAGACGATAAATGTGGAGAGATCTGTAGAATTAACTATTAAGAGCACGTTTGGTACACTAGATTAGGATTATGACGGTAATAATAATTTTTATTACTGAGAATAAAATATGTTGTAATAAAATAACTAGACTTACTACTGCGCACCCTTGGCGCGGTGGTTACTCTACAAGTATAAATGCTTGTGAGGTGTGGAGAGGTAAGGGCCGGGGTTTAAGTCTTCAGGAGGGAGTTTCACACACATGCATATACACTTAGATTAGGTCAGAGTATAAATTCTATCTTGTATTAAAAAAAAAAAATGTTTGGGGGCCATATTTTTATGTAATTGGCATATCATTTAACAAAACGCACTTTACTTGTATTTGGGTAAATCTAAGTAAGTTCAAAATAATCATTATAAGTGGTTAAATTGAAGACCTGAAGATTACTCTAGAACTACTCAAGAAAAATGCAATCTGCAGGTCTCGATACCTCCTCGATAGAAGCTCGATCTGTTAAGATTCATTAAAACTCGATCAATCGAGAGTCATTAAAACTCGACACATGTCTCGATCTATCGAGCTTACGAGATTCAGACTATAGCCAGCAATGTTTTTACTCTAAAAGACTATTTGTTTATGGGTTTGTATAATTCTTATAGCACTAAGAAAACCCAAGGTTTGTATAATCATTATTAGACTAGGAAAGCCCAAGGTTTGTGTAAACCTATTTGGAATAGGAGAGCTCATTAAACTCCTATTTAAAGGAGGTGGAAAAAGAAAAACCTAACTCTAGAGAGCTTTATAAGGTTTTCTTTTTGAAACCCTAGCCTCCTCCTACAGAAAAAAGAGTTCTTGCTACGTTTCTTGTACGCTTTTGGGTTCTGTAACCAAGCAAAGTCTCTTGCACCAACTTTGAAAATTTTATTGGTGTTTCTATGTGAAGCTACTGCAAATCAACTACAACAATCAAAGGGTTGCTGTGGAATTAGTCATGTACTTGGATTTGTGCAAAGGAATGAGCCGCATACTGGGACCCGCGCATCAGATTGGTTAGTCACGTACTGGGAGCCGTGCATCAAAAGGAGAGATTGTCACTACAGAACAAGTCCAATTGGGTGTTGGAGTAAGGGTTCAACTGTAGATTGATATAAGGTACTAAGATTCCTTTACTTGTAATTGCTTGTTTTGATAATAGTGGATTCTCGGGAGTGGTAACCTTAAAATCACCCGGTGGGGTTTTGCCTTAGTAGTTTTCCCCATTAGTAAACAAATCACTTTTGTCATTTAATTTCTGCTGCATTTAATTACTTGATGATTTGTTTGTGCTATCACGCGCTTTGCATGTTAATTAACTTAATTAATTCACTTAGCTAAATTAATTGGTTAATTTATCATAAGGGGTCAATATATTCTTGGCCTATCAAAAAAGGAAAAAAAGAAGAAGAATAACTAGACTTATTCATAAGTTTGGTTATGAGTTGTAACATTATGACAAAACAAAAGATATATTTTAGAAAATATCTTATTCATGTAATTATATTTCTTAAAAAATAATATTTTTTTTTATTATTTTAAGGCCCAATTAGTCAAAATGAACTAAAATGACCAAAGTGGATTGAATTTTCGGTTCATTTGGTCCATTTGACCAAAGTTGACCAAATATGACTGAATTTGACCGAATAGACTGAATTAAATAGAAGTGAACCAAAATTGATCAAAATTGGACCGAATAGACAGAAGTGTACCTAAGTGGACCAAATGGACTGAAATTCTACACTTATGTGACTCAAAAGAAGTGTATTACGCTTAAACTTTATATATATATATATATATATAGCTATACTTTTTTTTTTTTGGCAGCAAATTGCTTATTGTTCATCTGTAGCTCTTTTTTTTTTTCTCTTTTTTTTTTTTTTTTTTGTAGATACAAATACAATAGTATTTCAATATATATTTGAGCTAACTGAAATCCATAAAATCCAAATATGTTTTCAATAGCTTATTTACATAAATTTTATCAAAAGTTATGTTAAATGTGTTTCAAAATGCTAAGAGCTAGATTATTATCCGAAAAAGGGGGGCGATGGTTAGGATTAGGGTTTGCTTTCTGTTGTATATACTTATATAGCCATGATGATCTTCCATAATTACAAGAATACCCTTACGATGGTCTCCAACAAAAGCCCATTCTTGGTGACACCTGACTAGAGAATAAAAATCATGATAATCCCAATAATCCATTGGTAGGCCCATCCCAGAGTACGCAGTTAGAGAACAAATGGATTTAGCAGACTGAGAGTGTGGTCCAAAATTTGATAACATAACCCTTAAATTTTCAGTTTAATCAATTAATTAACCTTCGAACATTTTTTTTAATTTATTAATTTAACCCATATATTTTCAATTCGATCAATAACTTTGCACATTATATTCTGCCACACTTTGGTCCATGCATGCTACCATGGGTTCTGTTTTAAGTCAATCTCCCTAGTTGCATCACTTATTTTATTTTCTACTTTCGTAGTTCACTTAAACTTGTGCAATTCATTTAATGAATAAAATACTAATATCAGCTAAGGGGAAAAAATTGCATAAAGAAAGATAATACTACAAATCATTAAATTAAGCAATTAAAAGTAATAATATTACATTTTGTCATCTATATTTTTTAATAAATTCAAATTTAAAATATATTCTCAATTCAAGCCCGTCTTTTCCCTTTGCAAAGTGGTTGCAGATCTTGGCATAGTTTTGTCTTTCTCAATTCTACTTTCTATTGTAATACCAAAAAAATCCTATAATATATTAACAAATATGGATGATGTGCCTTAAATATACTTTTATAATAAAATTAATTTCATTAATATGCACATAATATTATTTTTCAATAGATATGAATCATATAATAGGATTTAAACGTATGGCATCCGTAATACAATGATATTAGAACTCAAATTTCTTATTTGACAATTAGAAACTTTATCAATTGAGTTAATTAAAACTCATATAATAATAATAATAATAATAATAATTAACTTCATTAAAATTCAACAAAAGATCTTTTTATAATTCAATAGTTTAACAGAAAATCTTAGACAAAAGAACTCCTAAACCCCCTCATCCTAACAAAAAAAGGGCAAGACTTCAATGTTCAATCCAATGCACAAAAGGATATGCAAAAAGTAGGATAGAAGATTTCTATTTTGCATGGGAAGGGATGAGAGATCAATATATAATTAATTATGGATATGTTTCATGTTGCGTCATTTTTATAAATTTTTTGTCCCACTTTCTGTAACACCCCATAATTTTATTACTAATTTATTTCATATACATAAATTAAAGAGGAGGCCCACAATTAAATGTATTTCATTGATTTAGGCCTAAGATATTAATATCAGTAATTATTATGGTATAAGAGGCCTAAGTAAGACATAAGTAAATATATGGGTTTTGAAAATTTTTAAAAACCTTAACCTTTTACCTCTTAAGCTATACATGTATATATATAAGAGGTTTCCTTTTGTTTTAACTGCAACACACAATTGAGCATTTTCTTTTCTTTTCTACCGTTATGCGTGAGAATTTCAGGTATGGTTTTGTCTTGTTGTAATTTTAAAAAGTTTGAATTATTCTATGGCTAGCAATTGTCCCCATGCTTATAGGAAGACATGGGTCTATGCATCTATTATTTTGGTACTAGATTTGGATCTGATGCAATATAGGGTATTGCACCGGGTGCAATTACACCACATCCACTCACATCAATTTTTACCACTTTCATTTTTCAACTTTTTCAACTTTTTTAAACTTTTATTTATTCAATGGTTCAGATTAAAAGTTTATTTTTTGAACTTTCAATCTTAACCGTGTATTACTATTGCATCAGGTGCAACACCCTAGGTATTGCACTTGATCTGAATTTATTGGTACCTAGCAGAATAATTGGCATTGGGTCTATATTAACGTAAAAGCTGACCTATGATTGTTACAATATTAAAATGGGCATGGTACCCGTATGGCCCTCCATAGGCTTTAAGATTGATTGGATAAGAATAGTACCTGATAGAGTAATAGGCTTGGGCTTCATCAATTTAAATTTGTCACCATGCCAATGGGAAAAGGTTGCTTTATGGTTGATATATATCTTTCTAGTGAAATCTGTATTCATCTCTAATTCATTGTGGTAGGCAACAATGCTTTTCATGCCAAGAATATCTTTTTAGCCACTGTATTGCAGGAATAAGAAATCATATACTATCTAAGTTCACAATCTGTCATCCACGCACTTGCCATTGTTCAAAAACTTGTCCAGCTTTATCATTATGTTTTTGTGGCATCAAGGGAATAATGGGCTATTGGATTGATCAATTAAGATTATAATATGTGGTTTCTAAGAATTGTAGTAGTCTATATGATGACTAGACATGTAATGAAATGCTAGAGTTCTATAGAGTTGCAGTACTGTGATGCCAATTAATAGATGGTGAAAATATGTGAAACAAAACAATTGGATCAAAGCTGAAAGTGAACTGGACAGTTAAGAACCAAATGAAAAATTTTAGAAATATCAGTGTTGTCTAGGATTATATTGTTTAAATATTTAAACAGATTTTAGTGGCAAATTTGTGTATTGATAGACCTATTTTTTCTGTTGCTAGGTTCTAATTCTACTAATTTATTGTAACTCAAGGGTGGTTGATTTTTTTTTTTTTTTTTTTGTGCAAATAAGAGGTAAGTGATATTTACTAATTTGGGGGTTTTCCCAAAACAGTTTTGATTATCAAAATATTATTATAACAAATATATATGTTGATATTCTATAAATATATTGATATTCTATAAATGTTTGATGTGCACATTGTATGAAAAAGTTGACTATTTGTTATATGAAAAACTTGTGGGACAACCTAAACTTATTTAAACTTGTATGTGTGGATAAATCTTTGTATTTTTGAGTATTATAACTGGATTATTTGTTGTGAGCATCTTGAATTTGCTTAAAATCCTATGGCAAATCATGTTTAAAAGCTCAATGTTGTATTTAGTCCTTAGTAAGGACAATCACACTATAGCTAGTCCTTACCAAGGGACGGTCCCAAAAAAGGGGGACAATGTACAATTGGTAGCTCCTTAGCAAGGGAGTATACTATTAAGGATCCGAAAAGGGAGCTACTTAACAATTAATAGATAGTAAACTACTAGAGTTCTAAGAATTATAGTAGTCTATATGATGGCTAAACACGTAATTAAATACTAGAGTTCTATAGAGTTGCAGTACTATCATACCAATTGATGGATAGTGAAAATATGTGAAACAGAACTATTAGATCAAAGCTGAAAGTGAACTAGACAATTAAGTAACCAAATGGAAAATTTTGGAAATATCAGTGTTGTCTAGGATTATATTGTTTAAGTATTTAAATAGATTTTAGTGGGAAATTTGTGTATTGATGGACCTATTTTTTGTGTTGCTAGGTTCTAATTCTAATAATTTATTGTGACTAAAGGGTGGTTGATTTTATTTTTGAAAATAAGAGGTAAGTGGTATTTACTAATTTGGGGGTTTTTCCAAAACAGTTTTGATTATCAAACTATTCTTATAACAAAGAAATGTGTTGATATTCTATAAATATATTAATATCTTATAAATGTTTGATGTGCACATTGTATAAAAATGTTGACTATTTGTTATATGAAAAACTTGTGGGACAACCTAAACTTATTTAAACTTGTATGTGTGGATATATCTTTGTATTTTTGAGTATTATGACTGGGTTATTTGTTGTGAGCATTTTGAATTTGCTTTGATTCCTATGGAAAATCGTGTTTAAAAGCTCAGTGTTGTATTTAGTCTTTAGCAATGACAATCACATTGTAGCTAGTCCTTAGTAAGGGATGATCCCAGAAAAGGGGGATAGTGTACAATTGGTAGCTCCTTAGCAAGAGAGTATACTATTAAGGATCCGAAAAGAGATCTCCTTAGTAAGGAAGTATACATTTAGGTTCCAAAGGAGTCACCCTTAAGAAAGGGGATGAAAATGGGGTTCTAGTCTCAAAAAGGGAACAACACAACCCTATCAATAGGACGTAAACGTTGATCACGAAAAAAATCTAAGAAATTGTTTATATGATGGTGTTAGTATATTATGATGGCTCACAATATAATGATATATTTTTACGAAATATTTGATGTTAAATACAGATAGTTTTGCAAGTTATAATTTTGTAGTATGGAATATTCATTTAAAAGGTTTATTCCCACACTCCAATCTTAGTGAATTCCACTTATTGAGTTATTTCACACCCCCTTTTTATTCCCTCTTACAGATACATTAGACGGATCATTGGAGTAGAAATTCTTAGAAGAGAACAGTTACAAATTATTTGGTGGAATTGAGGATTTTAGAATTATTTTTATGGTATTAAATATTGTACTAGAGAATTATTTTGAGGATGTTTTATCTTTGGTGGGATTAGAGTTCTGACAACTGTGATGAGATTTTAGATTGCTGGTTGCATTTGTTTAACATTTTTATGAATTATCTAGATTGAATAGACTTTTATTATTTATGATTTTGGGGCGTTACATTTTTTGTGTTTCATTTTATACTCCATCAATCATGATATGTCATGTATTTAATTTGTTTTCTATTTTAAACTTTGGTTATTTTATAAAAAATTAAAAAAAAATATTTGAAAAATTGTAATTTGTGGAAGATAAGATGAAATACAAAGAACTGAAAGAAGTGGGAAGAAAGATTTGTATAGGTAAGAGATGGAAATTGCGGTGGAATACGGTAAAATTAAGCAAAAGAAAACCGTTTTCTTGATTTCCTCACCTACTTCACTAGTGCTTTTGCTCTCAAAAAAAAGAAAAAGAAAAAGACTTCTCTTGAGGTTAAAAAAAAAAAAAAATGACTTCTGTTGTGCCGTACCAAGTACCAGCTAGCAAGAAATAAACTAAGTACATCTAAAAGGTCGTCTCAAAAGATTAAAAAAATGTCGGTGGTTTCTGAATTTTTCTTTACTAGTCTTCGATTGCAAAAGTCAATCTAATAAATTCGAATTATTTTATTCATGATTTAGGTGTCATGATTCTTTTTTTTTTTTTTTTTTGGTAAACAGGTGTCATGATTCATGCTTCTTATAACATTCACATCAGCTCGGGCAAAAAATTGTGCATTTTACACTTCTAAAAACTACTTTTTCTATTTTACACGTTGATTTTTACAAAACACTCACATCAGTTTATCTATTTTACACATTTATACAATATAATATTCATTCTTTTTCAATTTTTTATTACTCTCCCTCACTGACCCTCTCTCTCACCAACCCTCTCTCACACCCAGACCCAACCATCTCTCAAGACCCAAACCCAGACTTGACACGCAAAGAAAAGTCGGCGTCCAGTTCTTTGTCGGCGTTCGATGTCTGTCTTCGTCGTCTGTCTGTCTGTTTGTCTTCGTCGTCTGTCTGTCTGTCTGTCTTCGTCTTCGTCTTCGTCTTCGTCGTCTGTCTTCGGTGAGCTCCGTCGTCTGTCTTCGTCTTCGTCTTCGTCTTCATCGGTGTAACACCCGTCTCACTTAAATTTAATTTAATTGCTTCTAGAGAGTGGATTTGATAAATTGCTTAATTTATTTGTGGAGGAGATAATTATTTTATATTATGATTTCTATAATAATAATAATAATAATAATAATAATAATAATAATAATAATAATGGGTAACGTGAAATAGTTATTTTTGTGGGTTATTCAAATTTAACCTTTAGTCTCCTTATCAGTTAAGGAAAAGGATAAGAGACTAAAACCTACTTGGGCTAGGAGTTTAATTGTGATTGGAATTCTTTAGGGTTTTAGCCTATTTAAACAACCTTATAATGAGTTTAGTGGAAAGGTAGGTCTTGGAAGCTTATTTTAGTTTTTAGTGGGCTTCTAAATTTTCAGCCCAAGTGAAAACAGCTTTAATATGACAGAAAATTAGGGCTTCTTGGGGATAGGTAGAGAGAAAGACGCTAGACAAAAAAAAAAAAAAAAAAAAAAAAAAATTTGAAGGCCGTGCACTTCACCTGGGCAGCCAGCAACCTTATTGTGGTATTGAGGTAAACCTCCTTTATAGATTAAAGTATTATTTTTGCTGGACACCTTTTTGGATTTAGAGGAAACGTTGGTCTCTTGCTAGTTCAATTTTAGAGTTATAATAAGGGTTGCATAGGAATGGAGTTTATATTGCTTTGTTTCATAGGCATGATATCGTTAGATTGTTAGAGTTGATTACTGGAAGTTCTACGTTATAGGCATCCTTATATATCAATATATGTATACACAAATATGTAGAAAGTAAAGAATTATAATGTCATTATAATAGCATAGATTAGGGATGCGGCACTGTAGAATTAAAATGTCATAGATGAAACTGTCTTTATGAAACTATGTAGATATATATATATATATATATATATATATATATATATATATATACACATATACGTAGAGAGTAAAGATTCAAGAATGGATATGCATAAATTGTCTTTAGGAAACTATGATATTTTAATGTTAATTGCTTATGCGGATTGGATATGTGAAGGCTAATGTATATAAGGCTTGCACTACTTGGATATATATAGGTATATTAAGTGTTAGTTTAGGGTATACTTTGCTTTTAGAATCTAGAATAGGTGGGGGTTTATTAGAAGGAGATGTTAAGTTTTAATTTTGCCAATCTTCTTAGTGGCTAAGGAATTTTTTATCAAAGGACTTTGTGATTATTCAAAATCTGCCCTCATTGAGTTATTTAATTTTTTATTTAGGTTCTAGTTGACGTCGTTTCGTGCGATTAAAGTGAAGCTTGGGTTAGCAACTAGAGGTAAGTAGACTTCAGCACATGACGTCTTTCAGGACATATATATTTATATATATAGATATATATACACGTGGTAAAAATATATATTTATCTATATATGTATATAATTGCAAAGGTGAAGTTCCAAAAACTTATACTATTGTTAGTGCTTTGCACATACTCGAATTTTATTATCTATTGTATGTTATTATGAAATTGTATTCGTCAAGAATTGTTTCAAATGGTCAACTAAACAGTCTGCAACCTTTGCCAACACAGGGTTAAGTGTTGGTCTTCGGCCGAAGTAGTGTTAGTGTGGTGTGGTGCAGTGTTATTGTTGCTCTTTGGAGCTAGTGTTGCCTCTTTGAGGTTAGTGTTATTGTTCCCATGGGAATCACCCACCGAGTGTTTAGCAGCTTTTGTCTGTGTTTGACCAATATTATCCATATCGAACTACTGTTTTTATTGCTACTGATCTGTGTAAGTGGGATAATTGTTTATTTTTTTATAATAAATTGTTTCTACCTATTTGGTGCATATTGGCATATTAAGTGGTTATTATTTTATTAATGATTACAGCGTTATAGTGAAATATTTTATTTTAATAGTTTTATAGAATATATTATATTACCATTTAAACTATCTGTAAATGAATCGTGAAGACTATATTTTGACAATGATACTAATGTTTTGTTTTGGAAGACATCCTCATGTTATGTAGTCTCTTATTGAGCCACTAGCTCACCCCTTTTTTTTCCACCCTTTCAGATTAGAGATGTGGAGTGTCTTTTGGTGGTTGATCAGTGGAGCCTTAGATTGATGACTTCGTTTGGAGCTTTATTAGTTGGTGAATTGTTTGATAAAATTTTTTCAGGACAATGAGTTTAACATTGTGGACCTATTTTGAGATTGTATTTATAAGGAAATATGATGATGGATAGATGTTTATTTGAGGATAATTATTACGCTCTGTTCCATTATATTATTGTTGATTATTTCTAAGACAGGTTTTGCATCCAAATCCTTGGTATGGGTTTGGGGTGTTACAATCGGCGTCCAGGTCTTTCAACGCTCTCTCACACCCAGACCCAACACTCTCTCACAAACCCAAACCCAGACCCGACACGCAAAGAAAAATCGGCGTCCAGGTCTTCGTCGGCGCCCGTTGTCTTCGTCTTCGTCGGCGTCCAGGTCCTTCAATCCTTTTTGGTTGTTTCCAGTTCTTTATTTCTTGTTTGGTTGGTGAGAAAGTGGTGAAAAAGAGTAGAAATAGAAGGAAAGACCAAAGATCTGTTGATTTTCTCTGTTTGGTTAATTTTTTTATTTCTTGTTTTCTCTATGTTTTTCTCGGCAACCAAACAAATCTTGTGTAATATTAATTTCTTGTTTTACTTCATTTTGGAAGAAATTTGTTGATGTGGTGCTCTGTGTGGCATTCTTGGCTGCAGTGAGAGGGAGGTGAGAGTGAGAACAACCAGAGAGACAGAGAGAAGGAGAGAGAAAAAATATTAAAATAAAGAATCCACGCTCTACAGTAACCGTGCATATATGCACGGTTACTGTAGCAAATGTGTAAAAATGCACATCTTTGCACGGACTGATGTAGAGGGTTTTTTGATCAAAATGTGTAAAAGGAGCTGCTTTTTGTATTTTGCAAGACTATCCATGGACTGATGTGGATGCTCTTAAGCTTACAATCTGCACAAAAAGAAAAAAAAGAAAAAAGAAAAAAAAAAAGCTCTAAGGGGTTCAATAAATTGTATCTTGGGTAGAAAATAAATTTGGTGGTCTACAGGGTTAATATTAAGATAAAGTACTATAAATTTAATTGGCATATTATTTCTTAATACAATGAATATATTAGTTATTGTTGTTGAGATTAAATTTTAGAAATCGTCTTTTGTCTTTAAATTTAATAAACATATTAATTATTATTGTTAAGTGAATTTTAATTAGGGAAAATTGCACTAAACCCACCTGTGGTTTGGCCCGTTTTAACAGTGCCCACCCGTGGTTTAAAAGTTGTCACTTAACCCACTTGAGGTGACCTCCGTTAGACCCCCGTTACCCATCTCTCCTTTTTCACCGTTAAAAATAGGGGTAAATGTGTCTTTTTCATTATATTTTATGTCTCTCTCCTCTTTTCTCTCCTTCTTCTTCTTCTTCACATAAAACATGAAGGAAAACCAATACACCTACGGTTAAACAAAGCCACAAATCCATGTGAACATACACCCATAGATTCACTAGCCTTCTACTGCTAAATCCAAAAATTGACTACTTAATTCTTCATAGAACAATCACAAAATAAAACTCTAACCCTCTTTCTTTTGCTGGATTCTTTAAAAAAAAACCCAGATTTGCATGTAAAAAAAAATCTGCAAAAAAAAAAAAAAAAACCAAGCAATCTGTTCACGACATTCTGGCTGGCTCTTCAAACAACCGACAGACCTCGTATCATTTTCCAAGGGCAAAATCGTAAAGTCAAGGAGTCTCCTCCCTCTTTAATTTTACTCCAATTTTCCATTACTTCCACCATTCTCAAATCTCCTCCTCCATTCTCCAGTCCCTCCTTCTCTCCTCCGCCCCGCTCACCACGCCAATTGACTGACCAACCCGCAAAAAAAAAAAAGAAAATGACGAAATCACCCTTCATCTTCCTCTCCATCCTCTTCCTTTCCCTCTTCCTCTACCCTTCCTCCACCGAGATCAAATCCCTCTCCATCATCTCCGACTCCAGCCCCATGATCCTCTTCGAGAAATTTGGCTTCACCCACACCGGCCACGTCACCATCTTCGTCTCCTTCTTCTCCCCTCACTCCGGCACCGACCCTTCCCAACTCGACTTCTTCCTCCTCTCCGAGGAGTCCCTCCTCCAAGTCCTCCTCGAGATCCAGCAAAACCCTCAGCTCTGCGTTCTCAAGTCCCACTACATCTTTCTCCTCTTCACCTTCCGCGACCTCTCTCCTCCTCCAAACTCCTTCAATTGCTCCTACCCCGTCTCCTCCCCCAACGAGTACTCCCTCTTCTTCGCCAACTGCGTGCCCGAATCCACCGTCTCCATGGCCGTCCGCCAATCGAGCTTCGTGGCAGCCATGGCTAACTTCTTGACCTGTGATGTTTACGACATCGATGTCTCCAAGGTCTCGAAAGATTCGGATCTGAAGATTTTGATCGGTTTCTGATGGAGAAACCAATGACCGAGAGTTTATCAATGATAATGAAGTTCATGGATGGGATATTGAACTTGTGCATCGCTGAAGAGAGATTGATAGTGTTCACAATGAATAGTAAAGAACATTTGCTCATTGACGATGTTCATATCCATTTCCCTTTGTGCGATTTTTTGGGGTTTAAATCTCTCTACCTTAGTACCCAGAACATACAAAAAAAAAAAAAAAAAATAGCAATCAAAGTAACGAGAGAAAGGGATTATGGGTTTGGGGAGTTTTAGGGGTTCTAAGGTAGAGAGAGGGATCTGAGCTTGTTCCTTTTTTTTAGGGTTCTAATTCAGTTCTAATTTTGGCTTATATAGTAAAGAGGATTTTCTAACGGAAAGGGTCGAGGTGGGTAACGGGGGTCTAACGGAGGTCACCTCAGGTGGGTTAAGTGACAACTTTTAAACCACGGGTGGACACTGTTAAAACGGGCCAAACCACAGGTAGGTTTAGTGCAATTTCCCGTTTTAATTATTACTTCTTAGAATACTTTTATTTATCAATTAGTTTATGTTTACACTCTTTTACAATATTTTATTTAGTAATTCAACTCAACTTTGATAACGATTGGTTTTTTAAATTGTATTAAGAAATTTTTGTTATGTTAACACTTGCTTTTGTTTTCACTCAGTCACTCCCATGCCCCTTGTCTAATTTGTTTTTTTAGAATCATCCTATGTTTAATTGTCTTTTAATGTTAACATTTGCTATCCACGGACTGAATGACCCATGCCCTCAATCCTCACTCAACAAATATATATATATATATATATATAAACATACATATATATTATTTTTTATTTATTTCAAGCCAAAACTAAGTAAAAATTCAAGTAGATTCTAAATTGGATTCCAATTGTTATCTCATTTTGCGCTATGTGTCCTATTTAAGTTTTTTTCCTTTAAAAAAAAAAAATTTGTTCTAGGTGAGTTAATGTTGTGCAAAAGACGAAGCAAAAAAGGAAGAATCTAATATAAATAAAACAATAAAAAAAACCCAATAAAAAAGAGTAAACTTGTTTGTGTATTAAAAAAAAGAGAGTAAATCTCATATATATATATATATATATATATGACTTTAAAAAGGTGTACTTCTTACACCAAATATAATTTGAACATATATATATAATTGTAAATATTTTTAATTGTACCCATGCATATGCACGAGGTTATACACTAATATAATTAAAGTCAAAACTAAGAGAAAATTCAATTAGATTCCAAATTAAAATTCAACAATGGGCTAGTTTTGTGTCATGTGTCCACTTAAGTTTTTTAATTTTTTTCTCAAAAAAAAAAAAATCTTTGTGCCAAGTGAGTTAATGAATGCAAAATATTAAGAGCATAATATTAATGAACTATAAAATAAAAATAAAAAAACAATCACATTTACTCAATAAAAATCACCACATATTTAATCTTATTAAAAATTAGAAAAAAATAATCATAAGTAGTATTAAATTTAGGGAAGAATTTAAAATATGACTAATTAAGTTTACTTTTCTTAAAAATAATATGACTACCTATCTATATTTTTATAATAAAAATATTTATTTAATTTTAAATGCATCAATGTATATGCATGGGTTACACACTGGTAACAAATTAAAAGCACATTCAGTTAATCACTCCACTCACATATTTTGTCAAAATTATAATTAAACTTACATGTTCGGTTAAAAGGATAAATTAATTGGGAAGTGTTATGCTCACAATTATTTATTTAAAAATTCAACTCAACTTTGATAATTATATATTGGTCTTTGTAATTGTATTAAGAATTTTATTTTTTATTTTATGTTAACTTTTGCATTTGTCTTCCCTCAATCACTTCCCTATCCCATGCCTCTTGTCTAATTTTTTTTTTTTAAATCACCCTCTATCTAATTGGTTAATTGTCTTTTAGTATCAACATTTAATACCCACTGATTGATGAACCATGCCCTCGGTCCCCACTCAAAAAATAACAAATTAAAAGCATATTTAGATTCAGCCACTCTACTCACATATTTTGTCAAAAGTATAAACTAATTGAGAATTATTATGTTCACTACATTTTTATAATACCTACACAACAAATCGTAAGTAGTAAGTTGAAACTGATTCTAATTTGAAACTATACTGAAATTATTTTTTTCCCAACAGCAAAGTAACAACTTGTCACTTATGATTTGTTGTGAAAGTATTGTGAAAATTTTGTGATCATAGACCATTTCTCAAATTAATTATAACTTTATTTATAAAAATAAATTTTTAAGAGGTCATATTGAAGCTTATATAAGTTGGGCTTAAAAAAATTAAGATTAGATTTTCAAATCTTTATTTTAGGGGTCAAAAAAAAAAAAAAATTATTCTAGTGGTTTTTGTCAAACTTGGAGCATTTCTTGTTTGGGAAACTTCATCATAGACAAAACACATTAACTCTTACATGAAGATCGTGATCTTTGAACTTCAACTATATAAAATCGGACATGCATGGCTGGCCACCAATGTGTTGACCTTCACTTTGGGATGGCCATACAATAAGGCCACAACCATTATCGACTTGTGTGTCCCGAGAATATCATTGCTAAGTTCTCTCACTAAAACCATAGTTTAATAAAACATTCTTATACTTTGCACCCCCATCGAGACGAAAAAAAGTAATCACGTGCGCACATGGGTGCCATGGCAATGAAGATTTATAATGGTTATGAGATTGCAGTCTTGGTTGCAATAGTTTTTTTAGGTTCTTCCATGGAAAATTCAGCTACCACTACCACCACAGGCACCAATACCACGGACACGTCAACAGCAATTCTCATAAGTGTGGATCAATCGGGCAATGGAGATTTTAAGAAGATACAAGATGCTATTGATGCAGTTCCATCTAATAACTCAGAATTGTATTTCATTTGGATTAAGCCAGGGACATACAGGTCTGTGTGTTTGTGTGGCTGTACTATTTTCATGATGGTTAATCGGTTTGTATATATCTACGTTTTAACTGGACTCTTATCTTATGCAAGTATTGTTAAGCAGGGAAAAACTTCAAGTGCCAGCGGATAAACCCTTCATAACATTGAGTGGCACACTGGCCTCTAAAAACACCATCATAACATGGGGTGACACTGGGCAGATAATTCAATCTGCAACTCTTTCTGTATTCGCTTCTGACTTTGTTGCACGATATCTCACAGTTCAGGTATGTGGCTGACCTCATGCCCACAATATCTTTAGTGCAATAACCATCTTATGCATCTGATGTATACAACATCATATGAAAAAGATGTAAGTGATCTCACAATTGTATGTGAAGTCACAGACCTATGAGAGGGATGTTGTATATATTAGATGCATGATTACATACCTTATTATCATAGGCATACAGTACAGTTTTGTGCATGACTTCTTGATTTTAAAGGGAACACCTAAATGATTAATGTGGTATGTGAGTCCCCTACTCCCCTTCCATGCACGAACCTGCGCAACCTGCCCAAGAAATAAAGCTTTCATACATGAGCATGGAAGTTTATCAATTAAAAAACTCAACTATCATCTTCAATTATAAATTACAACATCAAATAAATTCAAGTCATATACTTGCACGGGATATCTCATTCAGATTAATCACTCCAAAATGGATTTGAAATGAATAATCTCTTTTGCATATTTTACTTTTTGTATTTTGTAGTGTTATTGTCTCAAAAGTTTAAGCTATTAAGATATGGTAAATTTAATTATTTAACTAATACTTCTAACATGTAAATATATATACCTCCAATTTCATGCTTAATTAATGGTAGGCTTCATTTTGACACCCCCACCACCCCAATTTCTAAGAGCATTCTCATCGAAACTTTTAAAAATTTTAGTTTTTAATATCTTAAAAATATCGATTTTAACATTTTATTTTAAAATACACCTCATATCAAAAATGTACTTTTTTAAAAAAAAATTTCTTTATTTATTATTATTTTTTAATTCTTGTTCCCTCATCTGTTTCCATCTTCTTCTCCATCTCTTTCTCTTCTCTCCACCCATGCCTACTGCATCTCTCTTCTCTGCCATCCACTCACTGCCACAAACCACCACCACAAGTTTAAAAAATATCAAACAAGAACCCACAACTCACTGCCAGCCACCACCACACCACCGGAAAAAAAAAAAAAACCATCACAACCACACCCACAACCACAACCAGCCACAACAACCACCACATAAAAAACACAATCAAAGCCAACAAAACCCATCACCATCACACCCACAACCAAAACCAAAGCCAAAAAAACCCATCACCACCACATCCACATCCACAATTCCAAAACCAAACCAACAAAACCATCACCACCACACCCACAACCAAAGCCAACAAAACCCATCACAACAACACCCACAACCGGCCACAAAACCCATTACCACCACACCCACAACCGGGCAAAAGCCCATCACCACCACAAAAGAGAGAGAAAAAATTGAAAGAAAGAAAGAAAAAAAAAGAAAAGAAATAGAGAGAGGTATTTTCGGCCATTGCTTAAGAAATTAAAAAAAAAAAATAGAAGAAAGGAAGAGGAGGTAGGCAAGATCTGGAGAAGAAGAGATGAGAAGCTAGAAAAAAAAAAAAAAAAAAGAGAAACAGATGGTCAGAGGAGAAAGAGAGAGAAGAGAAAAAAGAGAGTATCAATTTTTATTTTCATTTTTAAACAGAAGTGGAGAGAGAAAGAAATAAAATAATAGTTTTTTTTATAAGATTGGAACTATGGTGAGCAGTTATCTTTGACATCTCACATGTGGATCTAACTTTCCTTTAACAAATAGAGTCAACACATGAGATTCTTTAACTTTTTAGAAGAGGGACAGAGTAGAGATAGGATTCGAACTTAGGACTAGCTGTTATGATACTTTGATAAATTACTGATTATTTCAAAAAATTAAACTATTTTTAAATAATAAATATAATCATTTAATTTAACCATTATTAATTTTAACAAAAATTAATTACATTCAATCTCTATTGGAGTATCCTAATTTGCCTAAGTTTACATTTGGATTCAAGGATTTAAAATCTAGATTTGAGCTTTCAGAATTTACTCCAACAAAAATGCTATGATATATTTGAGCTTTGAGAATGTACTCCAACAAAAATGCTATGAATTTGTGAATTTGAACTAAGATCTTACACTTCAATCATTATGAATCTCCATATGAATTTCGTCAATGGAAAAATTTTGGAGTTTTGTACTTTATTCAATTCATTTAAACTAAAAAATTTGATCCAAATTCTTGTTTTCAAAAAATTCCATCCAAATGAACAGCCAATTCTATGGAACTTTATATTTATTTTGCATTCTAATAAGTAGTTTTGAATTTTTGTTATGTATTTTTTTTTTTTCTATATAGAATACGTTTGGGACATCAGGCAGAGCTGTTGCCCTTAGAGTAGAGGGAGACAGAGCTGCTTTCTATAGTTGCAATATTCTTTCGTATCAAGATACTCTCCTGGATGATACTGGTAGACATTATTACAGCAACTGCTATATAGAAGGAGCCACTGATTTCATATGTGGAAATGCTGCTTCCCTCTTTGAAGTGAGTATATCCCTTTAACTCACAAAGAAATTAAATCCCATGACATATAACTCATATAATATTTTGAATTTGCTACGTACATGGAGAACTTGATGTAGATTTTGTGTCCATGCATGCAGAAATGCCATCTTCATTCTCTCTCAACTGTAGGAGGAGCTATAACTGCACAACATAGGAATTCATCATCAGAGGACACTGGCTATACCTTCTTGAATTGTAAGATCACTGGTGTAGGAACTGCTCTCCTTGGAAGACCATGGGGTCCTTACTCTAGGGTGGTCTTTGCACTAACTTACATGTCCAGTGTGGTAATGCCACAGGGCTGGGATGACTGGGGAGATCCAAGCAAGCAGAGGTATATGGTAATTCCAATTCATAGTTGAGCTTATGTAACATTAAATAATTCATCTTCTTTCTTTCAAAAATTTAGCTATTGTGAAATGGTGAATTTAATTGTGTAACTATCTTTCAATGTCCACACTGCGTATACATCAGACATCAATTTGAACATTACGAGTGTGAGATAATCATTGCTTTTATTTTAATTAATCCATCTCATGTGAACTCAAATTCTCCCTTAATAAGTGTAAGTGAAGTCCAATAGGAAATGTTGAATTTGATCATTTAATTATTATTGTAACACTTCCTTTTCCACATGGGCTTAGACTACCATTTAACTAGTATAAGTGAAATCCAACACATGAAATTTTTAACCTTTCAAATGGGAGGTAGAGTGAAAACATGGTTTGCACTCAAAATAGGGTTGAAATTTAGAACCACAACTACTTACTCTAATATCATAATTAATAAACTATTGCTTCTACCAAAAAATTTAGTTATTAAGAAATGATAAATTTAATCATTAACTATTATTCTATCACTACAATTTATTTATTTATGTAACGGGTGGTGCTTGTGTCTAGTGGCCAGTTCCACTGGACACAAGCCACTCCCTTATGTAACAATCTTGTTGTTAGCCAGTATTCTATTTCTAACAAGTTTCACATTATTTTTTTTGGGTACAACAGCACTGTGTACTATGGTGAGTATAGGTGTTACGGTCCAGGAGCCAATAGAACGAAGAGGGTTGGATGGTCAAAGAGTCTATCAAACCAAGAGGCTGCACCCTTCTTGACAAAGGACATTATTGGAGGGCAAGGTTGGCTTAGACCTTCACCAACCCACTTCAAGAGAGGCTCTACCAACGTCACAGTGAATGTTCCTTGACATAATTGAAATAACTAGTATACCACAGTACATCTCATAATAATTAAGAGTTCGATTTTGGTAAGGATGAGGTATAAAATTCATATTTTACGTCATCTAATAAGAGATTGTCATATCAGTTTTTTACTTAAAACTCAATACATTTTACCACACGTAATAATATCCCAATAAACTCATAGTTAAGTTGGATTTTCAAATAAGTATTAGAATTGATTGAGTGTGATTGTGTTTATTCTTTAATATGTAATATGATGTGGGTTCCAGTTAGCTCAACTTGTAAAATCTCTGATGGTTGTATAAGAGATCTGAGATTTAATTCCTGCCTACACCAAAAAACTAATTGGTGTCTTGGTCTGATAATAAAGAACTACTATCAGGAGCGGACGCCATAGGTTGAAACTATTTAAAAAAAAAAATGTAATATGATGATGTGGCATGTTGGGATTAAAGAAGTAAAATTTGGGTATTACATTACATCTATATATATCTAAAAACTGAAGCGTATCATTTCCAACATTCTCTCTCTTTTTTTTAACTCTTTTTTTTTTCTTATTAATTTCCCAACTTATTGCTATACTTTCTCCAACTTTTCCTCCCCTTTTACTTTTTCATCTCTCTACTACTATCTACCTTAATATCACTTTTTCTCTATCCTTTTATCTTACTTTATTTTTGGATTTTTTTTATTCTCTTTCTCTTACTATAAATTACAATTCTCTCTCTTATTCTATACATAGTTTTCCCACATACAAAGTGTTATATCTCTCTCTTTCTCTCTCAAAATTTTTGTTTCATATCTTTTGGTGGATTTTTTTTTTTTTTTTTGGCATCTCTACTCTAGGTTGACGAACTTTTATATTATTTGGAACTTTACTTTGGGTTAATGTGATTAAGTTGTGTTTTTAAGTTGTAATCTTTTTTCTTCTCTTTGATTTCACAGATGTTATCCTATTACATTATAAATATAGTTTATAGGAATATAATGTTATTTTTTTACGAAACATAACATGATTTGGGTAATTTAGTATTTATTACTATATATTTTTATTTTACGTTTTTCATCTCATATTATTTTCTATAATTTTCTTATTATTATCTCTTGAAAAAGTGATTATTCTCTCTTTCTTGATTTTTTATCCTTTTATTACGACTCTAATTTATATTGATGAATCATTGGATTTTTAAAACTCTATTTTGAGTCCATATGTTTTGGTGTTGTATTTTTTAGTTCCCCGTTACAAGTAGTATCTCTCTCTCTCTCTCTCTCTCTCTCTCTCTCTCTCTCTCTCATAGTTTTGGTTTAATTTTGAGTTAATACTTGATTATTTTGCAAGTAAGAATTTGAGTTTATATCAAAACACAATCTTGACTATGCTAATTACAGATTGACATTCGGTCCATTTTGGTCATTTTTGGACAACTTCATCTATTCAGTTTGGTTCGGTCTACTTCAGTCCACTTTGGTCATTTCAGTCCAACTCGGTCTACTTTGGTCCACTTTAGTTCAATTAGGTCCATACGGTCTACTTCAGTCAATTCAATGCAATTCGGTCTATTCGGTTTGTTCGGTCCATTTGGATCACTTCACTCAATTACGGTCCATTCAGTCTTCTTTGGTCTTGTTCGGTTCACTTCGGTCCATTCCTTCCAATTCGGTCCATTCCATCCATTCAGTCCACTTTGGTTTATTCGGTCTGTCTAGTCTATTTCTAATCACTTCGGTCCAATTTGGTGTACCTACTTATGAATGATAAAATATAAGTTTGGGTTGAAAATATTATCAATTTTTTGAGTAATATCAATTGTAATTGTATAATAAGTTTTGGTTATCATAATAATCCCTTTGAGAGAATGAGGACTTGACTAATAACTTTGAAATTTAAAATTTTAATTGTAACAAATGAAACTAGGAAAATGTAATGCATAATAACAATAGTTAGAAGAATGTGGACCATTTCAAAAAAGAATAATATCAATAAAAAAACACAAAAAAAGAAGATTAAATTATATATTTGTAAAAATGGAGTGGTGAAAATTACTTTTTGAAATTGTTTAATTTTTAGGGAGAACAAATTATGTATAATAAAATTTAGAGAATAATTTATACATATTCAGTACAAGTTTGTTATGAGTTTTGATTATCATATTCAGTACAAATTTATTTAAACAAAAATTATACATATATTTTTATATTAATTTTTGCTTGAAGGTATAATCAACCTCTTACAATTCATTTAAAAGTAATGACTTTAAAATAAATGAGTAACTACCTTAAAGATTATATTTGTATATTCGTAACCTTCATATTTAGAAAGAATTTCACTTAAATTTAATCAAACTGAAGTTGTAACTGTTAGGATTAGTGTTCTTAAATTCTATTGTATGATGCTATGTATGATATTAAATATGACATCATGTATGACATTATGTATGACTTAATATTGTGATTGATAAATTTATTTTATTAGTATCTATAATAATAGTAACATGAATATTCGGACATTATTATATAGTCCATAAGATGTATAGTATGTGATTTATGTAATTTAGTCACAGAAGATATAAGTCACAAGTTTTTTGTAAACTCAGAATTTTAGTTCGTAGTCGGTGATGAAATTGGGCATTTTATCTGTGAAGACTATAACATATTAACTAAGATGATTTGTCTTGATCATGGAAGTGGAGACTTCTAGTTGATATGTTGATATGTTTTAAGAGTTAAGACATATTGAACTGGACCCCTGTGAGATTTATTATTCCCCTAACGACTATCAAATGAATAATAAATCTTACGACTTATATTTATATAAACTCCTAATTCTGAGAGAATAATGGACCTGATCATGAAGTGTATGTTGCTTTGATATATCAGGAGTGAGATCTAAAGTATCGGTCAAACCTCAGTATGTTGGGCATCCACATTTAGTGTTGATGGAATATATATTCTCAAGATGGAATTCATAGTCTCTTAACGGAGATATAAAATATTCTCTTGAGATAAATTTAATGGGTTCAATTATTTAGAGAGTTAGACCTAACCACTTCAGTAAGGACTTACTAAAGTATATATTTATGGAATTGGATTTCATAAATATATGATGAATAACATAAAAAAGATTAAACCGGGTACTCAAGGATTAAGATGTAGTAATTCACAATGTGACAGTCTACATTCATGACTTTGTATAACTACGAATATTTTAAAGAAGAGGTTGCATGTATAATAAAGTCTTGGGATATAATTTATTAATAAGGCTTAGAGTGCAATTATATTCATATAGTGGTATTAAATATAATTAATGGTAACTTTAGACTTGTCAAGAGTTGACAGAAAAGCCCAAGGCCCATTGGAGCTAGAACTTATTTGTTCCCTTTTGGTCCCACTCCAAGCCACATACTAAAGCCCAATTGGAAAAGCCAAAAGGCTAGCCCAATTAGATAATTAGTTATAAGGAGAGAAACATACAAAATTTTAAAAGGATATATGAAATTGTATGTATGTGAGTGTTAGACACTCTTTCATTCTCCCTTGAACAAATTCATAGAAACTGATTAACAGACTACACTTCTTAGGCGTTAGTGGAATTGGAGTAAAGATTAAAAGTGTTTCCGAGTACTTCTGATCTTTGTTTTGAAATTCACCGCACCAAGCTACATTCTCTTTATCCTATATTCTGAAACTTACATAGTGCATGTTATCAATTGTGAATGAAGTAGATTCATTAATTTTCCACTGTGTATGTTTTGTATGCGACACAAACATGTTATTTTCCATCAGTAACATCCCAGCCTAGTTGCATAATTAATTTTATGGATTTATATACTTAGTGACGGCGTGAGACATGAGAGGAGAGTGAGTGAGAATGGGAGGGGCAGCTAGGGTAGTTGGCTGAGTGAAATGAGAGAATAAGTTAGGGTTTATAAGTTTATATATATACTAGGGATTTTTTGGTAATTTTAATTTTAAGCGGGTCGTGCCGGGTTTGGGTTCGGGCCGAGTTTTTGTAAAAACCCAGACCTGACCCAGACCCATTTCAGGGTTTTTTTTTTTAAACCCAAACCCGACTCTATTTTTAATTGGGCTGGGCCGAGTATTTGCGGGTTGGGCAAAAATCGCCATCCCTATTTCTTTTGTTTCTCTGTTTTTCTTTCTTCTTTCTTTGTTCTCACCAACAACCCTCCCTCTCTTACCGAAACCATAGATATCTCTCTCTCTCTCTAAGAAGAAATCAAACTTTTACTAAAGTTTCAGCTTCAGTTGTGAGTAAGTAAATAAGATTATCTTCTGTTATGGGTAATGTTAATGGTGTAATGGTTTGCTTTAATTTCCATTCTATATTCTTTATTTTGATTGTAAGAAGCTAGAATTTGTGGTTTTGTATTAGCAAGTTGAAAGATTGAAGATATTGTGGTCAATTAGATGCCTATTAATGTATTCTAACATGTATAGCATAGGTATAAAAATACCCACACGAAATGAAGGCCATTTGCAATTATTTTGATGATTTTATGAGAAAGGTGTTAAAGCTGTCACTATGACACATTCGGTGTTTACAACATGAAAAGGCTGGATTAAATCATATTCTATGAATTAGGATGCTAAGAGTAGTTATTATGAATTCTAAGACCACATGGTTGTAATGGAAGTGGCCTTACAGCAATTGGATCAATATATAAATAATGGTTTAATTTCTAAGCAGAATAAAATTATGTTAGGACAGTTTTGAGTATGTTATCTTTTATGATTTTTAGTAACTTATGGTTTTATGCTTTGACTCTGAAATTGATATGGTATCTACTAGACATCTAGAGGAGTGGCTCTGTAAAATTGCATGAAAATTGGATGTAAATGGATAGCCCATTTGTATTTTATAAATGAGGCATATGCTGCTGAAATAAGTAGTGAACAGTAAATGATATATCTAACTTTGAGGATTTAATTCTAAAGTTAGGGTGAATTTTTTAAGAAATAAATTAGTGTGCTTATCATTCGGTATGTCTGGATTATAGATAAATTTTGTATGCCTTGGTTTCTCTATGGTTTGGTACATCATGTGTTTGATGAATGTATCTTGTATTTGGGGAACTTTTGTGTGATGGGAATTAAGATTTTCTTGAGTTGAGAGTTAGGTTGTGATTCATGTATAAGTTTATATGCTTAGGAAGTTTTGTTAGTAATAAGTTTTGGTCCTTCATTTAGGTGACGAGAATGAGAACATGAACACTTGAGCTCCTCTTATACAAATCTCTTGCGCCTTTTATTTTCAGGTAAGAGATATATGTAACATGTGTGTTTGATAAGTATAAGGATTGTTTAGAAAAATTTATTATACATTAAAACCTTTTAATTAGAGATATTACATATAAGCATGATTTAAGTAAAGAAATATGTTTGTGAGTTGTTGAATCTTATATATATGATAATTTTAGCATATTGATGCTATTACTTATACCACGACCATCATATTTAAGAATGAAGTGAATATGCTATTGCTATGAAATATTTATGTAAAAGCATAATTATCAGAAAAACATAATTTTCGGGTTATTCCATTGTTATGATCTGAACTCAGCTAGTAGGGGTTATAGTACTGGCATTTCCATTGAAATTTTGATTGGCCATTATAAGTGGTGAGGACTCTGCTGTACTCGCCCTTGTTGGGAACGGCCAACTTGTGGAGGATGCCAACCGACCCTATGGTTGATGATCTGATCACACCAAAAGGGGTGTGATACTTTTTGATATGATCCTGGGATTTCCTAGCATTGTGGGGAATGCTGGATGCCTAGCACAATGTGCTAGAAGCTTCTCAAAGTTGTGACAGACTAACAGTTGGACTGACTAATATGTATTATGAATGAGTTATTAAGCTATTTGGAATTTATAAGAAAAGTATGATGATAAGAAAGGTATGTTGAATGTGTTATAAATCTGATGAAAAGTTTATGATAAAGTATTTTATAATCTATTTAAAGATAAGGTTACTGAATTGTGTTTAAGTTTCTTATTATGTCCTTTTATTATTATATGAAAAGAAAATGATGTATTTTCATTTGAAAGTTCATAAGTTATTTAAGAATAGTATGAAGACTATTTATCAAAACTGGCATCTTCATAAAATATTTGATTTACATGCATTCTTATTAAATGCTCATGGAACTTAAAACCTTACTGGGCTTCGTAGCTCACTCTATTATATTTCAGTGCACAGGTTTTTTCTTGGAAGCAGCGAGAGTATTAGAGGTGGCAAGGAATCTATGATTCTCATTTTTTAGTATGTATAGTTTTTTTTGTTGTATAGTAGTTTAGCTCTTTTGTTGTATAGGAGGAATCAAGATGTACTTGATCCTTTTGAGCACAAATGTATTTCAGAACCTTAGTTTGTTTTGAACCCCAGTTGTATATCTTTGAGGTTAGGCTTGTAAATAAGAGTTTTGCTAAACGTTTAGTTATGTAATATTTACACGAATATCTTAAGTTACAGCCAAGTTGTAATCTTACAAAGTTCAAAATGAAATAAAGTTTCAAAGTTTTTATCAATTTTGTATATTATGGCTTTCATGCAAGGAAATAAAAAGGAATACAAGAAACGATATTTGATAAGTACCTTCAGCTTTAGTTGGTTCGTGTTAGTATTGAGGTAAACTTGATACTAGCATGCTGATTATGCTTTAAATTCTGAAGTATAGGTTTGGGTTGTGACAAGTGGTTTGAAATGTACGATAGTATGGCTCACAAAAGGGTAGGAATAATAAATACTATGCTTAAGATTTTAGATATTAATATTACGAGTTTGAGATCTATGTAATTTTTAATAAATTTATATTTAAAATAGGTGCTCTCAACCCAAGCATGTCTTCTCCCTATATGTAAGTCCACCAAAATGGACCAAAGTGAACCAAATGGACAAAATATGACTGAATGGGAACAAGGTGGACTGAATTGGACCAAATAGAACATAGTGGACCAATTTACATTGAATAGGATTGAAGGGGACCGAAGTGGACAAATTAGGACCAAAGTAGACGTAATGGACAGAATAGGAACAATTTGGACCAAGTAGGACTGAATAGGACCAATATGGACCGAATAGAACCAAAGTGGACAGAATGGACTGAATAGGACTGAAGTGGATCAAAATGGACTATATAGGAATGAAGTGGATAGAAAAGGATCAATGTAGACCGAATAAGACCAAAGTGGACCTAATAAAACTGAAGTGGACCAAAAAGGACATAATGGATCGAATAGGACCAAGGTGGGCCAAATAGGAGTTTTGAATATATATATATATATATATATATATATAGTTGTGGCAAAACAGGTGGGTCGGGTCGGGTTCTGATCGGGTTTGCGAGTCAAACGGGTCATGGGTCAAAACATGTCATTTTTAAATTGGTCAATCGGGTTGCAGGTCGAGTCGGGTTTACCCGTATTTTCCAAACAATTTTTTTTTTCAATTACAAAAACAAATCAATGACAACCTGTTTAAAGAGAATGAATAAAATCAATTAAGCAAATGAATTGCACTTAATGTCACTTGTTAATATCCTTTCAATTCTGATAGTTTTGAGCATAACAAAAATTATTTATAGTCATAAATTCACGATGGAAAACGTCTTCAATGTTAATAATTCAATGTCAAAATATATATAATTACAAGTTTACATCTTCAAAAAGAGATAGATTTTAAAACAAATAAAATAAGTAAGCCAACAAAATAACAAGTGATCGGTCTTTTTAAATGCAGATGTTCATGTTGCATTTAAAATAATAGTTATTTTCAAAACAAGTTGGCCTTTGGTTCGCGGCTTTGTGCTAAATGAGATTTTTTTTTTTTTTTTAATGGTTGTCTGACTGTTAATAGCCTTGGCCCTTGCCTTGTGTAACGTGTGTGGTCTAATGGTCATGTCTCATGGAAATTGGCAATCACATAAGGGCCCTTGCCTTGTGTAACGTGTGTGGTCTAATGGTGTAACGTGTGAAGGCTGAAGCTAGGCTTTTTTTTTTTTTTTTTTTTTTTTTTTATTTATGGAAAGCATTGAAGCTAGCCTAGCTACCTCCTGTTGGTTTTGACTTTTGATAAATCAAATAGTCATAGTCATTCTCTATAACATATAATGGACTTTGTTAACAGGTGTCGGCCAGCACTTGTTAATGAATTAGATATGGTTCATTTATGACCTATCACAAATCCTACTTACATTGAAAATTGGCAAACGTGTATTTTGATTTCTTCAATACTCCATTTAAACTGATACACATTTAATACATATTCAATTTTTCCCATATCCCTAAAAAAATGTGAATAATTTATTTTAAATTTTATTACATTAACGAGTGCTGTACAACACCCGTTAACAGCACCCATATATAATATATTGATTATAAGTTTTGGTACTTTGAACTTTATGCACTTAGTATTAGGACATAATTTAAATATTTTTTTGGTGAATTTTTTTTAACAGGTCAGGTCACGAGTTATCCGGGTCAGGTCGGATTGACCCGTAAAAAAATCGGGTCGGGTCACGGGTCAACCTGTTTTTGCTTTGGGTCAAAAAAATCAAGTTCGAATCAGGTATTTTTTGGGTCGAGTCGGGTCGGGTTGGGTTAGAAAATTCTTACCCATATTGCCATGTCTGTATATATATATGTGTGTGTGTGTGTGTGTGTGTGTGTGTGTGTGTGTGTGTGTGTGTGTCATTTTTATTGTATTTTTAGGGCTCATATTTCTAATTTTTAATGTCTATTTAGTTTGTATTTTTCAACTCAAAACTAAAGAGTTTAGCTCAAATATAGTAAAATTATATACTTTTCAACCCAAAAATTATGAAAAAAAAAAATGAAATTTTGAACTAAACTTGAAAAGTCAGCCTATAAAAGAATCAATTTAAAGCTCAATCAGTCCAAAATTGACTGAAGGGGACCGAAATTGGGCCAAGTGGACTAAATTAGACCAAGTGAACCAAATTGGATGAAATTGGACCAAAGTAGACCTAATTAGATCGAATATAAATTGTTTAAATTTTAGAAAGAACAAATTATCTTCAACAAATTTTAGGGGAAAAAATTATATATTATATAACAATTACAAAATAATTATTTATTCTCATGCATCGCTTAGGTCTGTGATTAGTTCTTATAGAATTTAATCGTCATAAATTATTTGGCCGATACTTCAAGAACATACAAGATCTTCTATAATATTAAACTCTTTGATTCTTTGAATTTTACATTTAAATTTAACTTGACACTGAATTTCGTTATAAACACTGCTCTCTATAAGAGGCAGCATGACTGTACAGCTATGTACACATACGTTTCCAATATAATTATATGAATCAAAAGTAAAATTCCTTCTTTATTCTTTTTGTCCTGTGCTTCTTCCCTACCCAACAAATTTACTGCAATTTGTAATTACTCATAAATATATACAAAAAAGAAGGCATCCAACTACGTATTTTATTAATGTGAACCATTTGTATTATTATTGCAACTCCTAGGCTAAAGACTGCCTTAGACACACATCTTACATGTATAGTTTTTTCCATTTCTTTTTTAGAAGAATCTCACATTTATGATTCTAACTTCTAAGTTGAGATGAAATTCGATTTGGGTTAAAATTATGATTACGTAATTAAATTCACAATTTCCTAAAAACTAAACTTTTAAGACAATCAGTAATTTAACAGATTCGAAATCATGCATTATTAAAATAAATAAGTCACAGGCAGGTAGCACAACTGCAAAGTGTAAATCCTGTGGCTCTGTCTGTCTAGCCCAAAAAGATCACTAATTAAGTTTAAGGTGATGTTTGGTTTAGATGTTTTCGTAACTCAATACTCAGTTTTCATCACTCAATACTCAGTTTTCATCACTCAATTGCAAGATGTTTGGTTTAGATCACTAATTGAGTAATGAGTTATGAAAACTGAAAACACATTTTATCTGTTTTCAGTTTTCATAACTCATAACTCAATGACATTTTTGTAATTAAACATAAAACTTTACACTGTGCAGCCATCATTGTTGACTTTTGGGGTTTATTTTTTATTTTTTTCTTCTTTTTTCGGTGATTGGTTTCTTTTTTTTCTTTTTCTTTTCTTCTCCTGCGTGTGATCTGGTTCCTTTTTTTTTTTTTTTCTTTTTTTTCCTTTTTCTTTTCTTCTTCTTCGTGTGATCTGTTTTTTTTTTTCTTTCTGATCTGGTCTTCTTCGTTCTCCCTTTTTTTTTTTTTTCCACTAATTCGGGTGATCTGGGTACTGGGTAAAAAAAAAAAAAAAAAAAAAACTAAACTGTACCAATGACAGATATGGGACCCACAAATAGTGTGAAAATATTGAGTGATGGTAACTGAGTGATGATGTTGTTTGGGTGTGATATTTTAGAGTGATGAGTAATGAGTGATGAGTGATGGATGATGAGTGATGAAAATTGAGTGATGAGTGACCATTTTTTTAAACCAAACAAGGTTAAGTTTTCCTGTCAATAGTAAGGTGTACCGTGCGACCCTCTTTTGGTTGGCAACATGGTTACCTCAAAAAACCACCTTTTATAGGTGTAACAAAAGTTGAAGTCCTTCACAAGTATAATAACTAAACAACCATAGGTTTGAACAAACAACATATTCAAAGGCTTAGAAGCAAGGTTTTTCTTCTTTGCTTGCCAGATTTTAAGGAACGCAAAAAAGTTTAATAATTTATTTACCCTTCTTTTGTGAAGAGGAAGATAAAAATTAAGAAGTTCTATATATCATGAATCTTTACTGGGTTACATTTTTAAGTCCAAGGTAACAAGTTTGGGTTACATTTTTGACTGACTTATAACAAGTTGGCTAATCAGTGTTCTTTATGTAAGTATTAATCAAATTACAATTAAGTTTCTTCGTAATCGTTTATGTAGCTTAGATCTACTTAGTAAACACCCAATGAGTCAATATCTGTTCACATGACACACTCATCTATCAAATATAACATGTTCACATCTAAAATTTGACCATTTACTAAGCTTACCAAACAAATCCCACCCGGCAAAAAGTTCAGAAATGAATGTACATTCATGAAGTAAATGGAAAAGTTTAAGTATGAACACTTTTCCTTAACGGTTAAGCTCGGGTGGTCAAGTTTGGCTCTATGTAGCTCTCATGCTCATTCTGTACCATTTTAAATAAAAACATGAGGCCATTCAACTACTACAGTTCCCTATCAGCATTTTGCTTACAAGATTTCAATAGACAACCTCATGGGGTTATTTAAAATTGACAACCTCTGCAAACTCTACCTAATTCAACAGCACCACCTCTCTCTCTCCTCCTTTGGTTACAAACAGACTATATTGACCACCCCTTTATTCATCCCTATAAATACTTTAGACCTTGACCCTCATATTTCATCCAAACATACTTCACAGAATTCAAATATTTAAGCTACAGTTATGGGCATGGGGAACCGTGAAAATTCTCCCTTGGTTCGTTTCTTTTACTTCTTTTGCATGCTTGGGTTTGTTTTTATTCCAACCGAAGCAGCTGTAAAGAAGTACCAGTTCAAAGTAACTATTTGACATTAGCAATTTTATGTAAACTTTGGTGTTTTCTCTTTTGGCTTAAGTTCCATATATGATGGTTTTCTTTTCTGGTTTCTCAGGTTCAAGTGACGAATATCAGCAGGTTGTGCCACACCAAGCCGATTGTCACGGTTAATGGGATGTTCCCAGGGCCTACAATTTATGTTAGAGAAGGTGACAGAGTTCTAGTAAATGTGACCAACTGTGCCCAATATAACATGTCCATTCATTGGTAAGACATGCATAACATGCTCTATTGGAAAAACATTCATTCAATGAAATAAGTCAATGTGGTTTTGTTAATGAAACATATGACATTATTTGCAGGCATGGATTAAAGCAATATCGAAATGGCTGGGCAGATGGACCAGCATATATAACACAATGTCCAATCAAGACAGGGAACAGTTATGTTTATGATTTTAATGTGACGGGGCAAAGAGGAACACTCTGGTGGCATGCACATATCTTTTGGCTAAGGGCCACTGTCTATGGTGCAATTGTCATCATGCCTAAACAAGGGACTCCATTTCCTTTCCCTCAGCCTGAGAGAGAAGAAACTATAGTCCTAGGTGAATTAGACTAACAAGTCTGCAATTCTGTCCTTTCACCTTTACACGTAAAACAAAATGCAATTGCTATAATTTTTGTAAATTTTATAGGCGAATGGTGGAACAATGATGTTGAAGAGCTTGTTAATCAAGGGAACAAGTTAGGATTGCCACCAAACATGTCTGATGCACATACCATTAATGGAAAGCCAGGGCCACTCTTTCCATGTTCTGATAAACGTAAGTCAAATCAGTTTTGGGTGCCACTATTTCAATGTGCCTTAAATGCACTTTTCCCTCTATCAGCTTCTTCTTCATTATCTTTTTCTTTCTTTTTCAGATACCTTTGCAATGGAGGTTGAACAAGGAAAGACATACCTCTTGAGAATAATCAATGCTGCGCTTAATGATGAGCTCTTCTTTGCCATTGCTGGTCATAACCTGACAGTGGTAGAGGTTGATGCAGTGTATACAAAACCCTTCACAACTCAAGCAATACTGATAGCACCAGGACAGACCACAAATGTTCTTGTTCAAGCCTCCCAAGTGCCAAGCAGATATTTTATGGCTGCTAGGCCTTTCATGGATGCACCACTTTCCATTGACAACAAAACTGCCACATCAATACTGCAATACAAAGGCATTCCAAACACAATACTCCCAATCCTTCCCCACTTGCCAGCACCCAATGACACAAATTTTGCACTAAGCTACAATGCCAAGCTTCGAAGCCTCAATTCTCCTCAGTTCCCAGCAAATGTTCCACTCAAAGTTGACCGACATCTCTTTTACACAATTGGTCTGGGAATAAATCCTTGTCCAACTTGTCTAAATGGAACACAACTCACTGCTTCCTTAAACAACATCACCTTTGTAATGCCCCAAATAGGCCTTCTTCAAGCTCACTATTTCAACATCAAGGGGGTGTTTAGAACAGATTTCCCTGACCGCCCTCCAACACCTTTCAATTATACTGGTGCACCACTTACTGCCAACCTTGGCACTACACTAGGCACCCGACTTAGCAAGATTGCTTTTAATTCAACAGTGGAATTGGTCTTACAAGACACAAACCTTCTCAGTGTTGAGTCCCATCCATTCCATCTTCATGGTTACAATTTTTTCATTGTTGGGACTGGAGTTGGGAACTTCAACCCTTCAAAGGATCCAGCCAAATTTAACTTGGTGGATCCTCCTGAAAGAAACACAGTTGGGGTTCCAACAGGTGGTTGGACTGCCATAAGGTTCAGGGCTGATAATCCAGGTATGTCGAATACTGCATTGAAAGTTTAGTAAATAAACAACAATAATTCTCAATCAAAATGTGCTTTTTCTTAAAATCTAAAACTTGTAAATAATCTTTCATATGGTGTTTGTTCATTATATAGGTGTGTGGTTCATTCACTGTCATCTGGAGCTTCACACTAGCTGGGGTTTAAAGACAGCATTTGCGGTGGAGAATGGAAAAGGTGCGGATCAATCTGTTCTGCCTCCACCTAAGGACCTTCCCCTTTGTTAGCTGCTTGAAACTCCTGAGAATACTAAGGGAAAATTAGGTGGTGACAATTTCTTGAATTGAGTTCCTAAAAAGTGTTGAGAGATAAAATTAAAATTTGCATCAGATTCTTTTCAAGTTGTAACTTAAAACCTCAATTGTATACTTATTCATTTGTCCATAAGGGTTGGATGTTTAAGCTTCCTGGAGCCAAGCAAACCCTCTCATTATACAATTGAAGTCATTGTTTGTAATTTCAGCTCATTTAATCATGGGAAAAATCAAAAACTTCTGCCATTGGATTAACTGTACGGTATCTAACATAATCCATGCTTGAAATTATAGATAAATAGTACAAGCCTCAACATTAACGAGTCCCTTTTCCAATCCTGCTGCCTTACCGTTTACAATTAAGTTCTGCACAATACTAATCAACGAAAGGTTTCAAGCACAAGCCTCGCATTACTGTTTACTAATTAAATTTTGGGGAGCCCTCATTTTTCAATTATGTTTTAAGGATTCAGCTAAATGATCAGAAAATGCACAGAATCATTTGACAAGCTGCCCTGCATAGAACTAACTATTAAAATTGCTTTCACACACGAAGAGATAGAGAGAGGGGAGACAAGTAAAATATCAGCCTTAAAAGATGAGTCTTAATCTGATAACAAGAAGAGAAGCATAGTGAAAAGAAACTCTCATTAACAATTTTATAAAGCTCAACAGAAAAACTTTTTTCACAAAATTCAAATTGCAAAGAAACCAACAATAAAAGATGAAGAGATATCATCACAAATTGCCCTCCAAACGACAAGTATAACCAAAATGGAAATCAAAACAAGGCATTCAGTATAGAACTCCTTCACAAGAAAAGCTCCAGTATATTCACAAACCAAACCTCCCCAGCTACCAAAACCACATTCTAGCCAACCTATGAATTCATGAGAAACTTCAAGAAGCTAGGATGGAAATAAAGCATATCAGCAACAAAACCAGCACCAAAGCACCTATCCAATAAGCCCATTTTCTTCTTTTCTTCTTCATCTGATTAGCATCGAAGAGTTTATTGGTTCCACCATCAATGTAAGCCGCTGTGCGAACCACATTCTCTTCAATATCATTAATCTGTTCCCCTTGTGTTTCCACCAACACAGCCATGTCTAGAAAAACTTGATGAAGCTCTGTCAAGCTCCTCTGTATCTCCTTCAAAGCCTCATGCCTTTCCTTATTCTCCATTATCAAATCTGCCCTCCCTTCAAAAACATTGACCTGCCCTCCTTCCAAAATCATCTTATCAATATCTTCCTCACTTGGTTCCTCTCCGGTGGCAGCATAATACCTCCTCTTTAGTCCTTCTTTGTGCTCTTTTACAATCTTTTCTCTCAAAGATTGAAAGTCATTCATCATATCCTTCAATTTGACTCTCAAACCATTAGTCACCGAAATCCTTGTTCGATCTACTGGACTTCCTTCTTTGTATTCCACCGACACATTACGATTAGCTTCATTAGACCGATCAAGTGACTCCAATCTTGCTTTTATAGCTTTTGCTTTCCGAAGAACCATGACCATGTCTGAGTTAATCCTATCTCTTATCCCTCTAAGAACTTTAGCACTGTGACTAGACTTAGTCTCTTCATTGAGGTCTTGAAGGTTAATAAGAAGATTGGCGATCTCTTCCATGTCAGCCTTGATTGCAGCCACTTCTTCGAAAAATTGTGAGAGGTTCTGTTCATCAGCGGGGTCAAGTTTTCCCATCTCGATATCCTGATCGGCTTCTAGGTCTTTCATGCCCTGTTTCTTAAGCTCCACGTAACTAAGAAACGATTTTGTCATAAGATCATTCATTTTTGCAACGAACTCAAAGACCAACCTAAAAGAAAACCAAGGCTAAGGTTATGCTTGAATTAACTTTCTAGTGATTCTTATTTCTCCAAAAAAAAATCTTGAATGAAATGAGAATTGGGTAATAAATAGATAAAATGCTTGCCCACGATTTGGTTACCTAGAAAACAGAGGAAAATAAGGATGCTCTGTTTCCTTAAAATGTTACGTCTAAATTCTAAACTAAAGTTCTTTCATTTTCTCAGAAGAACTATTCAATTATATATTAAAAGAAAAATTTTCTCTGCAACCAAACAAAATCATAATCCAACTCAAAGAAGAACCCAGAAAAATAATGATTAAACAAAGCAAGAGGGAAAACTAAGATAAGAGAAACAAGGCTAAGGTGATTCTTGAATTGAATTTCTTGTCATTCTTATCTCTCCAAAAATAAATCTGAAATGAAATTATGATGGGTCATAGACAGAACAACCACTTGCCCGCTATTTAGTTACTGCAAAAACAGAGGAAAATAAGATTTGCTCTGTTTTCTACTTTTCTCTGAGAAATGCAAAAAAAGCTCAACTCAAACCAACCTTTAAATGTAATATCTAAATTCTAAACTAAATAATTTCATTTACCCAGATGACATATATATTGATAGACAAATTTTCTCGGCAATCAAATTGATAATCTAAGGAATCCCGTGTTAGAAATAACATTGTAATTCAAAGTGCAAGGATATAAATATTAAAAAAAAAAAAAAAAACACATGATTCAAGAACAATATAATGAATAAGAAAAAGAAATTAAGAAAGAAAAGGACCTTGAAGAAGTGAAGTGGATGATAAGAAAGGAAAAGAGAGGTTCAACTGCTTGATTGTTGATGATTCTTTTTCTTTTTCTTTTTTTCTTATGGGGAATTGCTCTGAGTTTGAAAATGGAAATATTTGAAGGGTTTTGCAGCTTATAAATGTACATATACCCCTCCAAAAGGAAAAATGAATAGAAGGCTTCAATTACAATTTTCCTTCTTTCAAATTTCAAATTTAAAGGCTCTCTTAAAATAGCCGTTAAAAGGTTTGAAAAGTCCCAATTTTGAATTTTCTCTTTTTTCGAATGATGTCGTTTCGTTCATAAGGCTTCCGTACAAGTATTTTTTTTTAATAAAAAACAAATATATTCTTTATTTTTTTCTTTTTAAGATGTTTTTGTAATTTAAACCATTTCTATGGAATTAAATAAAGGCCAAAATGCAAAAAGGCTCACACGGTTTGGGGTTCTTTACAAATTCATCTCATGTGCTATCAATTTTGTATTATTGACTTTCGAGATTTAAGAATTGTCAAAACCGACTATCATATCTTATTTCTGTTAACTATAATTGATAAAAAAAAAAAAAAAAACCTCACAGGGTGTGCAAATAACCTCTTTACTTAAAAAAAAAATTTTATTTTAAAAATAATATGTGCATAACACACGCCATTTTTCTATCAAAATAGTTAATGAAATGGAGCTGGGTAAATTTGAATAATTCTTAAATGTCTGAGATAAATAATACAAAATTTATAGTATAAAAGGTCAATTTGCAATTGACCCAACCCTCGGGAGCCTTTTTGCATCTTGCCCTTAAATAAACTATTGTGTGAAATGCTTCAATTCCTTTCCTTGATTCATTAAAATGTTTAGTTTAAATTTAAATTATAAAGAGGTTTGAGTATATTTTCTTAAAAGTTAAAATGAATGTGGCATAATTATGGTTAGGTAAAATTAGAGACATTAGCATATCTATTTAACACTAATTATTCATTTTCAAACATTGCCTATTATCTTAGATTGTATTTTTTGGGGAAAGTCCAAAAACACCTTATAGTTTTATGTTTGTCTTAAATTAAACCTCATATTATAATTTGCTCAAGCCTCCCTTAAAAGTTATCGTGACTTTTGAATGCAATTTGTGATGTGGCTTTTTGTTAAAATTGCATCCCCTCTCCCATTGTGTGGTGTGGCTTTTTGTTAAATAAAAAAAATATTTCAATAATATTATTGACTTTATTTTTTAGGTTTTTTTGTGTGAATATTTTGGTATTATAATTTTAAATAGGAATAAAATTACATGAGGAAAGCATATCATAAGATATGTAAGCACGTAAGCCCTATGTCATATTATAAGGATTATGTTATACAAGGTTAGACCTCTCTTATTAATATGACTAAATACATCTATTACAATAATGCAAAGAGAGATTTAAACTATAGACATCTCTATTGAAAACATAAAAAAAATGCAAAGATGTTAAGTATATAATATGAATTGGCAATATAAAAAGAAAAAACGAAAAATAAAAATAAAATAAAGCCTTTGTGTCAAATTTTTTAAGAATGGATCTTAGCACTTTCAAACTTTGATGGAGATTTCATCCGATACCATAGCCTTTCTTTAATAAGTTAAAATATTTATGGTACAATACATACATGACATGATTAAATCATAGTATTTATGGTATATGACTATTAGGTTGCGTCTCGGATTAGAATTTAAAATCAGCTTATTTTACTATTTAGTTTATTTTTGCTACCATTCAGCTTTTTTTTACTACTATTCATGAGTTTTACTGCACTTTTTTATATTATTCATGGGTCTCACTGTACTATTTCAACTAGATTTTACCTTTATCTACCGTACTTTTAGCAAAAAATTTTCAATTTCAGCTAAATAAGTTGTTCCCAAACAGACTCTTATTTTTACTACTATTTATGGGTCTTACTGCATTTTTTGGTACTATTCATAGGTTTCACTGTACTATTTCAACTAACTTTTACTTTTATCTATAGTACTTTCAGCAAAAAATTTTCAATTTCAGCTAAATAAGTTGTTCTCAAATAGACTTTTATTTTTACTACTATTTATGAGTCTTACTGCACTTTTTGGTACTATTCATAGGTTTCACTGTACTATTTCAACTAACTTTTACTTTTATTTCAACAAAAAATTTTCAGTTTTAGCAAATATAAGCGGATCCCAAATAAACTCTTAGTCTATGACATAATTTGATTCTATTGTACAATTCAAGTGACATCTAGAGAAAAAAGATACCATAATTCTTCAATTAAATTTAATCACATTATTTTATTAACTGATGCTATTATATTTTAAAAAAATGATTAAATTTAACCTTTTGGTAATTGAAAGAAACACCACCCTTAAATAAAGAGTAAATTTAGTGCAGCACTGTGAAAATTGGTGTGGTATTATTTTTTTTTGTTAAATAAATAAGGGATTTAGGGAGAAGTGGATTTAGGAAGAAACTCTTTGGAAACTTTTTACTTTTTGAAACTAAGCTGAAAGCCATTTTGGAGTTTTCAGTGAAGATCAAGAGAGATGGAGAAGAAGAGCAGAATACTGATAATTGGAGTGACAGGAAATCTGGGTTTCCACTTAGCCAAAGCCAGCCTCCATTTTTCTCACCCAACATTCGCTCTTTTCAGAGACTCTGCTTTCTCTGACCCCATCAAATCTCAAAAGCTTCACTCCCTCTCCAACTCCGGAGCCACACTCCTCAAGGTCACTTTTTCACACCTATTCCCATCTGGGTTTTGCTTTTCTCTCTACTTTTTAGTGTTATATGATATATCATATGTGCATTTCTTTTGAATATCAGGGTTCTCTGGAAGATGAAGCTAGCCTTATAGAGGCGATAAAGCAAGTGGATGTTGTTGTTTCTGCTGTTTCTTCTAAACAGGTTCTTGCCCAGAAGCTTCTTATCTCAGCTATTAAACAAGCTGGCTGTATCAAGGTCTTTCTTCTCTCACTCAGTTTTTTTTTTTGTTAAAATTTTGAGCATTGAGAGAATGAAAAAAATTAAAAATTAAAAAACGCAGAAAGACAAGGATTTTAGAATGAGGGAGAGCACTCACTTCAGTGTGTATAATAGAAAAATGTTTCAAATTTACATATTTACGTCCAAAAGACCACCGGGACTTATGGTGCCACGGTCACTCCACAAGTATTAAGTGCTTGTGATATGTGGGGCAAGGGCCGGGGTTCAAGTCTCCAGAAGAGAGTTTCACACGTATATACTTAGATTAGACTATATTTAAATTTCTATCTTGTATAAAAAAATAAAAAATAAAAAAAGTCCAAAAGCTATCCATCATGTGTATATTTACATTTATTTACATTGGTTACTATTCACATATAAATCTATTTTTTAATACTTCTTTATTTAGAGAGAGAGAGAGAGAGAGAGAGAGAGAGAGAGAGATGATTTGAGAGAAATAAAAAACTGACAAAAGAAATAATATTTTAATGAAACATAGTGTAAAATAGTCTGATGTTATTGCTTTTAAAAAGTGGTTGTATAAAATAGAAAGAACTAGGTTCTTATGCTAAAATAGAAAAGATTTTTTGCACGAACTGATGCGAATGCTCTAGCTGGTTTATTACAATGAACCAATACAGGGGTTTATATACTAGAGAACCTTATACTAATCATACATTATTTGCTTGTTTTATAAGTATATAGGCTTACAAGTGGTTTGACAGGGACATTTTTGGATTAGTGGGAGGTTTGTTTGTGCACTTGGTGTATGACCTTTTTAGTCCTCAGATGTGTCTTTGTGTGATGGAAAGTAAGCAAAGATCATTTACAGTAAATGAAACAAAAGAAATGTGTTCATGAACCAAAGGCAGCCTGTGTATTCTTATTGCACCCATAAGGTCAACACTTTTGAGGAATTAGCTGTTTTTAGGAATTAATTAAGGTTCTTTGTTGGTTTCAATCACAATACAATGTCATGGTTTATTTAGCTTGTACTGCTCTCTCTCTCTCTCTCTCTCTCTCTCTCACACACACACACACACACACACACAAACTGTCAAAGTATGCTGTTCTCCTTGAGCTGCCAAAAGCAGCACTGAAAATTTTGATTCATTCTTAAGTCTGAAGTATGAATGATAGTCTCTGAGAAATGTAGAAATCAGGATGGTTTCCCATTGTTTTGTAAATTAGGTAAAGCATGGTAATAAAATGGATGAGATGCATTGTATTACCTGCACATTTCATAACAATCTTAGAGATAATATCTCTACGATTTAGTTTGGTTCAAATTGTTATATCTCCTGGTCTGAATTTGAACCATTTTCTTTTCTTGAATCTTTTGCATTCTATGTAAACTGGATTTTGATCTCTTACAATCATGCAGAACATCTCAATCTTATATTTTATTTGTCTTACAATACTGATAATCATAAACTGATCCAGAGGTTCATTCCGTCAGAATTTGGAGCAGACCCAGATAAGGTTCAGATATTGAACATGGCATACAACTTCTACACACAGAAAGCTGAAATTCGACGTCTTGTGGAAGCTGAAGGCATTCCCTACACTATCATTTCCTGCAACTTTTTTATGAGCTTTCTACTTCCTTCACTTGTTCAACCGGACTTAGAGACTCCTCCAAGGGACAAGGCCACCATCTTTGGCTATGGAAATACTAAAGGTATGTTGATCAAGATCTAACTCAGCTCCCTGTGCTGTCTCGTTTGTTTTCTAGAACCTAGGACTTTTGGTAATCTACTGCTTGGTTATTTGGCATTTCTGCAGGTGTCTTTGTGAAGGAAAGTGATGTTGCTGCCTTCACAATTAGTGCAGTGGACGATCCACGCACCTTGAATAAGGTGGTGTATTTGAGGCCCCCAGGAAATGTGTACTCTGTGAATGAGCTGATTGAGATTTGGGAGAGTAAGATTGGGAAGAAGCTTGAGAAGATATATGAACCAGAAGAAGAGCTCCTTAAGAAAATAAAAGGTATTTTACTAGTATTTAAAAAAATTTCTTTGTGCCCTAGGTGACTGCTAATTGTCAACTCGAAGACTTTTAAGTGGCACCTAAGCTACTAAAAAGGGGTGAGAAAAGGAAAAACAAAAGGAGAGAAATTTTGAAGAAGAAATAAAATTTAATATAAATTGCATATCACTACAATACCAGAGATCAGATTACCCAAATGATCTTAAAATAATTGGAATATATTATTCTTGAAATACTATTAGCAGTTTTGTAATACTATAGTAAGTTGAGAAAAAATTGTAGAAATGCCATGGAAAAACTAATTTCATATACCTTTGCCATCTGTCAAATCCTTGCAAATCAGATATTTATGGAGTATGGGATGTCTTTGGCATGTAGCTGGCTACTTTGTGAGATCCACACTAGAAAGAAAACATAGATAGATATCTAGAAGTTAGATTTACTCCTTCTGTGCTCAATACTCTGTTGTTCCTGGGTCCAAGATCTTAGTCAGAACTCAGAAGTCTAGATGCCACATTTAGGACTTCCTCTTGCTTGGATTACGTGGTTTTCAAGGGACAAAATTATGGTGTTATTCCAGACTAAGATATGGTATACTGGGATGTTCTTTGTTGGTCATTTACTTGAACAGTTTTTTTTTTGGTTTATAACACTTAGTGTTTAGCTTATTGTTTATTTTTTTGTACTGATTGCAGAGATCCCATATCCCGAGAACATGAGGTTCATATTCCTATATTCTGCTTTCATAAAGGGTGATCATACATACTTTGATATTGAGTTGTCTGGTGGTGTTGACGGGACAAAACTATATCCACAACTGAAATACACTACAATCAGCGAATATTTAGACACCCTACTGTAAGAAGTAAGAACCTCCAACAATGTGTCAATGTTGTTTAATAAGCTGTAATCAGTGATCCTTGTTTCCCTACTTCATTGTTTTACTAGGACAATTATGTAGTTTACCATTGACAAGGTTAAAAAAAAAAAAAGCTTACATTTGAAGAATTTATAATAATAATAATAATAATAATAAAATCTATATGAATAGCTTTTTTACATTGTCAATTGGTAACTGAACAACCTATTATCTTTCTAACATTTAGAACTGTAATTGGCTGCATTCTTGAGTGAAATTGTCATATAGTTTATCTCATAGATTTCTACCTTTTTGGAAGCCAGCAGTGCTTATATTTGAAATATAATATTTCCATCATGTATAATGCAACAAGGACAGGACTACAGGAGTTTTTAAACCTAAAAATAACTTTTTAAGTGTTTACAGGAAAACATTGAGCTTGAACGATGGAAAATTTCAGGACACTTTTGTGCAATAAGTTTTTTTACCTCGAGTTCAAAAATAAATTATATCTGTGATTTGATAGGAAGGGGATGGTGATGAGAAAGAAGTCACTGACCACAACATCCACATTGTCCTCCAAAGGGGAAACTATAACCCAAAATTTTAGATCAACTAGCTTTATCATCTTTCAAGTCATTCTTTGTCTAGGGGAACTTGAACTCTCAGACCTTTTGTAGCATATTTTATATTTCTTAAGAAGGCAACATGTTCATAATAGCCTAATAGGCATCTTGCTTATGACCACTTCCCAATGGCATGCTAATTCCATTCTTTCCAGCCATGGCATAGGCAACCCTTCATCCTTTCCACTTAAATGAGGTACTTCTTATTGTAGGAGAAGATATCTCTTGTGCAAATATGCATTTAGTGTCTCACTGTCGCAGGGGATAATTGTTCTTGTTGTAGGATGCTTTAAAATTGAAAGACAAAAAAGACTATTGCAGAGTATATAGCAATTATTGGTCATCTCAAAGCATGAATAGAAAATCTTAAATAATTTTTACTTTTATTGTCAATATTATCAATAGCAGTGTTTAGAACTTGGCTTAGGTAATAACTGTTAAATATATCTAAGGCTTAATTCCTAGTCAAGGCTCTAGTCTAATCCTACTTGGTGGCTATTAAAGAAATCCTAATTCTATTTGTATTGCTAGTCTTGTAATCTTATTAGGCTAGGTTTTAGCCTCCTATAAATAATACACCATGCTTAATAATAAAAATGTAGTATCAAGGGTTTTCCTCTGTAGATGTAGACTATCAGACCTAATCATGTAATTCTGTCACATGCTTCCGCTTTGCTTCTTCACATTATTTTACTTCTTCTTTCCACATTCGTTTTGCCTCTTCACATTATTTTATTTCTAATTTCTGTTTTCACTTGGTATCAAAGTTGTGATTTACTTTTTCTAATAAGAACAATATGAATTGGAGAGTTAGATAGATCTTAATTTTCAAATCTTGCTCAAGAGGAACACTGTATTTTAATATTGAATTAGAACAACTAATACTACGTGTTAATTTATGTTGAGGACCACCAACTTTGAAGTAAAACGTGAAGATGTAATTGTGGTTTACTTGTCCATTATTATTAGACACTAAAGTTTATATCTGTTTGAGAGATGTAATAGAATTTCAACTTGTGTCTTTCACTCCATGATAACTGCTCTTTTTTTATCATATCTCTCAAAAAAAGTTAATATATGTCTGGGCAATAGGAATGCTTTTCTTATGTTTGGATGAAGAACATGTAAGTCTCCACTGTTGGTGTAAACTATATTCAATCCCACGGTTTTGGTACAACACCAAAACATTTCATAAATAAACAAAACCAATGCTAATTACGCTGCTCTTCTGTCTCCCTCCCCACTAAATTGTTAATGGGATTATCTAAAGGTGACAGACAAAACAGTTCAATTTTTAACCCTTTTTATTTTTATTTTTTAAGATTCAACGTATGATTTGTTTCTATTACAATTTTAAGGGAGGGAATAATTAAGGATGAAATTATGTTGCTTTTTAAAGTTATAGGACCAAATTTATTTTTATATATTACTTAAAGGGATCAAATTAATAACATGACGACGACGACGACAACAACAAACAAAATTTTAGTCCTAAAATTTTGAAATCAATTATGAATTTTTGACAGATTAGTTAGAGCCGACTGTATATCCATCAATTGTACTCATGCAAAAATTTGGACCCTATCTATTACTTGACAGTTCATCGACTGAGTGTTGGGGTTAGTTTATTTAATCGTTAATTCCGTTTGAACGATGCTTATTTACAAATACCGTAGAAAAGGATGAGAGTTTTTTTATTAAAAAAAAAAAGCATTTAATGTGGAGTCCGCTAAAATAACTGGCATATATTGCTTTAAGCCTTCAACTAGAGAAGAAAAATGAAAAAACAAAAATTTAGAAGATTATAATTTCTTAATTAAGCCAATAAACTACTACCTTTTTTTGGATAAACAACCAATAAACTACCTCTGTTACTAACTAGTAACTATCATAATAGTTGACCTTCAGTTCTTCCCAATCAAAAGGGCATTCCCGTCATTGAGAAAGCTGAAACAGTCAAGACTCAAAAACAGTTGAAACACAAAACTCTCTAACTATATATATAATGTTAAGGGGCAATATATTACTCTCAAATTCAAACTGCCACCGAGACTCTCTCCCTCTCTCTCTCTCTCTCTAACATAATATTGTCTGCACAAAGACAAATTCCAATGGAGGCAAAAAGCAAGGTCCTGATCATTGGAGGAACTGGGTACTTCGGAAAATTCATGGTTGAGGCCAGTGCTAAGTCTGGTCATCCTACATTTGCTTTTGTCCGAGAATCCACTCTCTGTAATCCTGCTAAGACCAAAATCATCCACAAATTTGTCGCCTTAGGCATCAGCTTTCTATTTGTACGTAAACATCAACAAGTTTTATACTTTTTCAATGTTATATGAAACCAAGTTTTAATGGTGGAGGTGATAATATGGGTTCTAGGTACCCCATTGAAGTGTCTCAGCTGTTGAATAAAAAATCTGGAATTAATTACAACAAAAACCATGGCTTAATGATAAAGAGCAATTATCATAGTTGAAATTCTATCATATCTATCATAAAGAGCAATAATGAAATTTGAGTTTCATGATAGCTTTCTTACTAATCATGATATGGTTGGTTCAAAATATTTATATGTGAGCGAGTCTTGAGCTACAAGTCATTTGTTTAACGTTGTTGTGGTGTTACATGTTAAATGTGCAGGGAGATTTGTACGATCATAGGAGTTTAGTGAGGGCAATAAAGGAGGTGGATGTGGTGATTTCTACGGTTGGTCACCATCTGTTGGCTGATCAAGATAAGATCATTGCTGCAATTAAAGAAGCTGGTAATATTAAGGTAATTTATAAGTAATAACCCCTCCTTGATTCTGTATAATTATTTCTTTTCATACTATTATTTTGATTTCATTCCTAAACTATTGATTTATTATTATTATTATTATTATTATTATTATTCGATGGTAGGGGGAAGGGGGATTTGAACCCTAAACATCTTGTTTAAAACACCATGAGGCACCAGTTAAATTACAAAACTCTTGGCCTATTAATTGTGTTAATTTGGTCACAAAGTTTTGAAAACGGTTTAATGTTAGCGTAACTCCCATTCACCATTGAAGTTAACTATCGAAATCATATATATTGTACATTGTTGGAACTCTTTGGTCTTGTGTAATAAGATCTCACTAGATTTGTAAAGTAATTTTATGAAAATCACTTGATTTCTAAAATAAATTGGGGACAATAGTAATGTTGAACTGCTTTCAAAACTTCAGGAACTAAATTAATATAAGTGATAGTTTAGGACAAAATTTAACTTTAACACATAATTCATGCATAAAAATAGTGCTTTGCCCCTTCTTTGCCTCCATAATCGTTTCGTTTTTTTCTAGTATCTAATTATAACATATGTATTAACCAAAGAAAATGATATCATACGAAGAACAATGGTTTGTGATGCTTGAATAACCTAAAAGAAAAAGGAAATAAAAATACAGTTTTTGGTGGAAATCAAAAAGTTATGTGAGAATTAGGTAACTAGGGTTGAGTTGCAATTGGAGAACTTTATTTTGCGTAGGAATTAATTGATTGCTCTAATAACACACAACACCTTGTTAATTAAAAGAAAAATAATACTTCTTGACATAAAAGAAAGTAAAAAAAGTGGACTTTGACATTTGGTTGTGATTTTTTCTCTTGGTCATGAATCTTTTATGCAGTGATAGTAGTTTTTACCACTTTCTATTAGCCTTTTCATACATATTTATTCAAATTCAACCCAACAATAAATCCCTGTGTTGAGTTTCTAGTAGAGGATGAGGCGCTCTGTGTAATTAACTATTAAAAGAAAAAGAAGGGCGCCATTTTACTAATTTACTATGGAGAAAGATTGCAGCGGACTAATAAGATTCATGTTTAAAAAAATAAGAAAGAACATTGCACGGATTTTATTTAGTCTTTTAGAGGTTTTATTCCCCATATTGAAAAAACCTAAAATTTTCCCCTCCCATTATCTGAGCAATTAACTGACTCTGCAATGAGAATATATTGTTGGATTATTCTTCCAAAACCATTAGACTTTTTCAAATGTAATATGAATCTATATCTATATATATCTAAAAGTTGAAGCGCAACATTTATTGTTACTACGCTCCTGTTGAGCCACATCAGTGGCCACATCATCTACGTATTTTCCATTTCTCTCCACTACCTCCAACCAAAATTTCCCTTTACCTTTTCATCTCTCGCTACTCTCAACCTTGATCTCTCTCTTCATCTATCTCTTCTTCTTCCTTTTATTTTGTCTCTTTTTATCCCCGTTCTATTACTATAAATATGTCATTCTCTCTCCCTTCTATACATATTTTCTCACATGATAAAGGTTATTACTCTCTCTCTCTTTCATGTTTTATTTTTGTGTGAATTTTTCATTTTTTGTATCTCTACTTTAGATTGATGAATATATATATTCTTAGAAATTTTACATTGAGTTGATACAATTTGATTTTGTGTTTTTAAGCTATTATCTTTTTTTTTTCTATGATTGTTAAATGTTATTCTATTGCATATAAAGATAGTTTACAAGAATATAATGTTATTATATTATATAGCACGGTTTGGATAATTTGGTGTTTAACTTATGACTATATTTTTTATTTTGACATTTCTTCTTCTCATTTCATTTTCTATTTCTCTCCCGAAAAGGTGATTATTCTCTCTCTCTCTCTCTCTCTCTCTCTCTCTCTCTCTCTCTCTTTATATATATATATATATTATTTATTCTTTTTTGCAACTTTACTTTAGGATGAATCATTGTATTTTTTTTATAATACTTTTTGGGTTAATACGATTTGATAGTGTGTTTGATTTTTTTTAAGTTTTCAAGCACATGTCTTCTCTCTCCCTCTTATAGCTTTTGGTTGTTTGTGTTTTTTTTGTTGACGATACTTAGTTATTTTGGAAGTGAAATTTTGAATCTATATCAAAATACAATTTTGGCTATGCATTTGAATGTATCTATCAACTACTAAAACCGCCCAAGATGAATATGTATAAACAACATTTTTTTTTAAAATTTTCATTGATTTATTATTTAGTTATAACATCAAAATTAAAGTAGATGAACATGTCAAGTTAAAACTACCTAAGATAAATTTGTAAAGCTAATATATATATATATATATATATTTAATATTGTCAAAATATTAAAAGTAAAAAATATATAATAAAAAGAATAATGATGTGGTCAATGATGTGAGGGATGAGAGGATATGGCCAATGATACGAGGGATGAGAGACTTAACAGTAGCGTAGCAACAAAAATGCGATATGAAGATTCACTTCAAGGCAATTAAATCTTAATAAATGAAAGTGTATGTAGTCAATTTTTTTTTGTTAGATCACATTCTCTTTATGTTGTTATACAAATTATTTTCTTTTCAATTTTAGACATAAAGTTTACTTTTTTCCTACATATTATTTAAATATTAAATTTATAATATAGTATAGTCTCTTAGAAATGTCTAAGAAATTTGTTTTTCCAATCTCATGTATCTATATTAATAAACAAAACTCAATCCATAGTTCGAAGTTACTCCTACAATAAGAAAAATTATAAATATAATAATCTCTTTTTAAGAGAATGAAAATTTTGATTAATATATTTGAAATTCAAACAGTTTAGTGGTACAAGAAAAAAAAAATATAGGAAAATAGTACAATAACATAATTTATTAAAATATGGACTGCCTAAAAAATGAATAATATCAATCAAACAAATCCAAATATTAAAATGATTATATATTTTTTGAGATAGATAAATAAAAAATAATTTTAGAAATTTTCTAATTTTTTTGGAAAAACAAATTATTTTCCACAAAATTTAGATAACAAATTATATATTATGCCATAACTAAAATATAATTATCTATTCTCACGAATCGTGTGAGTCTGCGACTAGTTTCTATTATTGCGATAACCTGGCTAAATGAATTACATGGCTCATTGTGAAAATGATTTTTATTATCAGAGATTCTTGCCTTCAGAGTTTGGAAGTGATGCAGATCATGTGCATGCAGTTGATCCTTTAAGATCAACATATGCCATTAAGGCTAGAACGCGTCGAATGATTGAGGCTGAGAAAATTCCTTACACCATTGTGTCTTCCAACTTATTTGCTAGCTTCTTCCTCCCCACTTTGGCACAAACTGGAGCCTCAGGACCCCCCAAAGAAAAAGTTGTTATCTTAGGGGATGGAAATCTAAAAGGTACAAGCACATTTATCCTTCATAATGTTAAGAATTAAATTAACTTCTTTATGGGTTTTCTTCATATTTGTCATTTGATCACAGTTGTACTTCTAAGAGATTTCTGGAAAGGACATGGAACACATGTAATAATGTATATTTTTTATTCCCATTGGCATCCCCAGTGCCTAACTTGCTCATACTTTTCAATCCCCCACTTTGCATATGGATAAATTGAAATTATATTGTATATTTAACAAAATGGAAAGCAAATAACAAGTTTATTTTTTTAATTTAAAAATCTGCAGCAATTTTTAACAGAGAAGAGGACATTGGCATCTATACTATGAGAGCTGTGGATGATCCAAGAACCTTGAACAAAATTCTCTACATCAAACCTCCTGGCAACATCTACTCATTCAATGATCTTGTGTCTTTGTGGGAGAAAAAGATTGGTAAAACCCTTGAGAGAATCTATGTTCCAGAGGAGCAACTTCTAAAGAACATTAAAGGTTAGTTAGAAATATCTCTTCATAAATTTAGGATTTTAAAAGGGAAAAAGAAATGGTTTATTTGGATAGAATTATTAAAAAATGAGGATTTGGGTTTCAAATTTTAGTTTAAATGGCAAGAGTAGAGTATGAAATAGTAAATAATTTTCTATTGATGACAATTTATGAATGAGCTCGAGCTTCATTAATATATGGATTTGATAATTAGGTGTAAGAAGTCATTTCAAATCCATAATATCACAAATATTTTAGTTTGAGCTCAATCTCCAATACTTGAATCATCATTTGTTGTTACATTTAGATCAAGCAATTGTTCTTCAAATCCTCAAATTCAAATGTAACTCTAATGATTTTGGGAATGAATACTAGGCATGTGTAATTTGGTTCTCAGAGTTTCAAAATTAAAGTTTCTTTAATGTTCAGCAACATTAATTCCCAGTTGAATTGCTCAATTTGGAAGCTATTGAAGTATATTTAGTTGGCTCTAAATGCTGGCAAGGTTGCAAGCGTTTTAACATAGGTTTGCTTCTTTTGTTGTTCTTACAGAGGCCTCACCTCCACTGAATGTGATCTTATCAGTTTATCATTCTGTTTTTGTGAAAGGAGATCAAACAAACTTTGAAATTGATCCATCGCTTGGAGTGGAAGCTTCACAGCTTTATCCTGATGTTAAATACATTTCAGTGGATGAGTTTATCAATCAGTTTGTCTAAGAGCCAAACTTTTCTATTGTTGATCTTCTAAAGAGTTTCACTATCTTATTGGATAATAAAGTAGGTTGTGTCTGGCCGGGAGAGAAGGAGAAGATAGTTGCTGCTGTCTGTATATGGAAAATTGGTGCTTGCCTCTTTGTGTGCCTACTTTGGTTGATTCTGTAGAAATGTTGGGTTACCTTGTTGATATAACCCAAATGGAAATCAATGAATACTGCCTCCTTTCACTTCTTCTTTAGACTCTGGTTCCCATATTGCTTGGCACTCTAGACATGTTTGTGCCAGTCTTGAGCTGTCATAAGTCCATAACATAGGGATGTGGTTAAGAACTTTGTGTATTGTTTAAGTACAAGGAGTAAAATTGACTTGAAATGTTAGCCCAAAATTGATCAGGACTCTTCTCATGGATGGCAGCAACTGAAGGCATGCTGTTGACAATGTTATATATTGGACCAAGTTATAGTTTTTTCTTAATCAATAGCCTTGTAATTCTGTCATTCTCTCATTAAAGAAGAGGTTTTGGGATTTGACCACTACCGGATTTGTAGGGGAGAGGGATAAAGTCATAAAACAAAAAGAATGCTATTAGAGCAAAATTTAGCTTGTCATTCTGTAAAAATGTCTTATCATTAATACAAACTAGAATATGTCACACAAAAATCATATACATGACTATTTTAGAGAAGTCCAGCAATACATATTGTGACCCTGTGGCCTATGCCCAACAACTGGTATCTGGTAAGAATATTATTAACTAATTACATGGCCAGTTCCAAACAGTGGAAACCAATAACCACAAATTAAAAAAAGTGCACAACATAAATTCAAGGAAATTTATTAAAGTATGCAAATAAATAGTCTCAATACATGTATTAACGATGACAATAGTATTCCTAAAAAAATGCTATTAGTTTGCTTAAACAAAACAAATATGGAATAAAAATAAGAAGAGAATGAGGGGCACATCCCACATCTGCCTTCTCTACTTGAACACATCCATCTAGGGAACCTCTTGCTGGATGTGTTGCAAAAGATTTCCCGGACGCTGTCATCTCTGTTCGTCTTGCAGCTCAAAAATCTTATGCAACATTCCATAAGCTCCAAATTGAGCAGCCGTAGAAAAAGAATTCCTATTATCAAATGCAAGTGGCCTTTATATAATCTTTTAATTTGTTCAAGTGACCACGCATTATGATATATATATATATATTGTGCGTACCATGAGGAAGCCTATTGGACCAGACTCTCGCTTGGGCTCAATTTATTTGTGGTGTGGGCTTTGCTTTTCCTACAATGGGGAGCTCTATACGCTGAGGCCCATTTAGCTCCTTTACTTCCCGATCAGTCTGTTCTCCCTTCATTAATTTACTCTCTCTCTCTCTCTCACTCTCTCTCTGTTCCTCCCTTTTCTCTCCTCTCCCACCCCATTCTTCTTCACAGCTCTTTCTTATTTATAGCTTTTACTGGGTGGAGGTGTTATGATTATTCCAATCGATAGTGGAAGAGAGGGTCCAATGTTATCGTTGTTAAGTGGGAATTTGTTAGTTGAGCAGCAAAGTGGCTTGGGAACTTGCTCTTCGTTGCTGCATTATGCACGGCTACGAGTGCATGGGTGTTTTGCTGACCAATCCGAACATCACGCTTCCCCGTGAACAAACACATGGTAATACTAATTGCTACCCTATGATCGGGTAACTTACCGACCAAGTGATAATGAAAGGATACCGTGCGCAACAGAGTTCCCGTCAGCGTTACAAACCTGTTGGGAGCCCAATATTGTCCGGCCCAGCCCCGTTCATGAGGGACTGTTCGGGCCCTGTGTGCCACGTGGTGATAAGTTCTGCTTGGCCCAAATGAAGGCTTGGGCCCGGTCCGTACACTAGCCCCCCCTTGATTTGCATCCGCTTGCCGGGGACGAATCAAGGTAACCCGGGTGCTGCTTTTACCGTTGAAGGTGAAGGAGTTTTGATACTGAAAGGTTAGTAGGCAAACTTTAATGCGCCCTGAAAAGGCGCGTCACTCCAGCCAACTGCACTATCCATCATTATTGCCTGACGGTTCGCGAACCGAGGCGCTACAAGTGAAAAGCTGCAACCTTTCCCGCTCCTTCCCTCTTCATTAAATGATGCTCGTTATTGCATTCCTCACACCTATAAATAATCCATTCTAAGTCGTTCCAACACTTTTACTCCCCACAATTCCTGAATTTCCTCTCTGCCGAGCATTCATCTGAGTGGTCATTACCCAGCCCAGAACAACCCTTTCCTATAATCCCAAGTAAGTTCTCTGCCTCTCCTTTCTACTTTTATCTCTTCCTTTAGCTTCCATTCTTAGTTTCCATACTTTTTACAATGGGTTATGCTCATTTGTTGAACACCGAAACATCTCTAGCCTCCTTTAGGCGGACATTCAACATCCCAGAGGATGTGAATGTTGCGTATTGTTACGAGAGCGAAATTGCTCTACACAAAGGACCCAACATTGCTTTTTTCCCTTTAATGGCCATTCTAGAGGGCGGGGTTAGGTTTCCCGTGAATCTCCTGTTACTTAGCACCCTTAGGTTTTACGGACTGTCTCCCGAGCAACTTCCTCCCAATTTTTACCGGGTAGTTAGTTGTGTTGACCGATTGAACCGGATTTATGGTCTACAACTGGACCATAATGATATAAATCACATGTATAGCTTATGCGGAAGTAAGAGGACTAACTATTATTTGAAGGTCAGAGACATGAGGGTACGGCTGATCTCTTGCTTACCCGATTCCAATAAAAATTCCGCCGGGGAATTTGTCCGGGTGAGCGGCAACTGGTTTGCCGATGATACTCCCTGCCCCCTTTCTCGGAGAGAAGTTGGTTCGTACCGTACATCAACCTCCCTCTAATTTTTCCCTTTATTATCATTATTGTCCCTTTATCTTCTCCTTATTTTTCATTCTTGTCTCGTTTGCAATGGGATCTGATTGGTTGTCTCATTCTTTTACAAACGGAAGAGTGTTCACACCGGACATCAGATCAGTGCACGTGAGGGATCTGAACTTTGTGCTAAGGTCTGAAATTTTCGTACATACAGACGGGCAGCTCCGGGCGTCACATCTAATTTTGGGCTGTTCACCCGTCTACCGAACTTGGCAGCCGTTCTCCCAGGCTCTCTTGGTAGATAGTCCACTGCTTTCTTATATTGATGTCCGGCACGCCAATTTCCTACCCCCTCACTAACCGTAGGAGAAGCCAGAGACATCGGCCCACGCTACACAACAGCCGACGATATTCCCCCCGTCCGAGACGAATCTGCCGAGAGAGCTTCTCGGTTACTAAAGGAACGAGCACACGTTCCAGTTGAACAAGGTGACGCTGAATCTGAAATACCCCAAACCCACATTGCTGAAGGCATCCGAACCACTACCCCAACTGACGTGATGGTTACCCGAAAGACATTGACCGTTGACCGCTTTCTTCCCGGCCCGAGGCAACAAGGCCAGCAACAGCAAACCCGGGTCCGAGACCGTTCCCCTCCTCCTCAGCCTGCTAAACAAAAGAAGAAACAGCGTGTTGAGGACCCCCTTCCCGGGAGACAAGGTGATGTATCCTCCAAGACCCCTCCCCGCCCCTCTGGCGGGATAGTAATTCGTGACCCTGCAGGTAGCTCCCAGCCGGCCATCCAGGGAGTTGCTGGACGGGCTACCTCCTCCCGGCAGGCGCCCAGTTGGCAACCGACCTTCTTGCTGGGAAACGAGCCCCTGCCGGCCACGGCAAGCCTACGGCTATGGGCACAGGGAGAGGGTGGCCGGGTAGCCCACAGCTTGGCCAGTGGCCTGATACTGCCCGCGGACGTCCAGTTTTTCCGGGACGGCACTGAAGAGTCTATAGCCAAGCGGCTCCAATGGCACACTATAGCGGTGAATTTTCCCTTCAAGTTCTCTCTCAACTTAATTAGCGTGTACTTGTCTCTTTGTTTCTTCTAAACTCACTGATACTGTGTCACAGGCCGCTCAGATTACTCACGTGCTTGGAGAGAGAATGAACGAGCTGGCCGAGGATGCCGAGCGGGAGAAGGCGCTCAGGGAAGTGGCTGCTGAGACGGCTCGGGAGAGGTCCACAGCTGCCGTGAATGCCGAGAGGAGGGCGCAATCCGAGGAGGAAGCTAAGCGACTAGCGGAGAGGAGAGTATCCGAGCTGATGGAGAAGTTGAACGAAATGGAGCTGAGACTGGCTCAAGCCGATAGCCTGGCAATGGCCCGAAGTAGCTGACCTAAAGGCGGCTTTGGAGGCATGTGAGGAAAAGTGGTATAATGAGGGCTTTGCGGATGCTAAAAATTCCGTGGAGCCGGCCGTTTTGCAGGCTAGGGTTCGCGGCTTTGAAGAAGGTTGGTTGGCCTCAATCCGAGAAGCTGGTGTACCCGGGGACTCCCCTCTCTGGGTCTCGGAGAATATCCCCCGACCAACTCGTCCTATCCCAGTCCAAAGCCAGGCGCTCCCAGCTGACGAGGAAGATACCCCTAGCATGAGGGAGCTGGTCCGGGCTATAGACTCTCATGTCGAAGATCTTGATCTTGAAGTGTCCAGTACCCTCAATGCTCCCGGTGATAAAGGGCCCCGGCAAGTGCCCAGTGAGGAGAATCAAGGACAGGAAGCTGTTGGCTCGTCTCCGCCCTCTCCGCTCCACCCAGCGACCTAAGTTTGTCAGTGTTTTTATGTTATCGTTTATTTGCTTCATTTGCCTAGGCACCGGGTTGTGGTGCCGGAATAATCTCGGACATCATCATTATCGTTTTTGACTTTCTTTTTATTTCGTGTGCCTAGACGTCGGGTTGTGGCGTCCGTACAATATTTTATTTCTCGGTATTATGTAGACTTATTCCGGTTTGTTTATCTATTAAGTACTCCATTTGATTGCTGTATGCTTATATTCGTTGCATATTCCCGAACATTTTGTTTTTAACATGATTGCTCCGTGAAGACGGTTGGGATTGTTCAACCGAAACTTCGCATGATGGTTTAGTTGTTAAATCTGGTCACTTGGTGACATGGATCAGATCAGGGCAATTATTTCTCGGCAAATAGATCGTACCGAAAACATCCATCTGCATTTAGGAGTTTTACTTTTAGAATTCCATCTTTAGAAATTTTGCTTTCAGGTTTCAACCTATCCGGTGACCGTGATCGAACCGGGGACAGGTTTCCGTCCTTGAAAATTTTTCTTTAGGTTTCTGTCCTTAGAGATTTTTCTTTTAGGTTTCCACCTGCCCGGTGAACGTGATCGAACCGGGGACAGGTTTCTGTCCTTAGATATTTTTAGGTTTCCACCTGCCCGGCGAACGTGATCTAACCGGGGACAGGTTTCTGTCCTTAGATATTTTTCTTTTAGGTTTCCACCTGCCCGGTGAACGTGATCGAACCGGGGACAGGTTTCTGTCCTTAGAGATCTTTCTTTTAGGTTTCCGCCTGCCCGGTGAACGTGATCGAACCGGGGACAGGTTTCTGTCCTTAGAGATTTTTCTTTTAGGTTTCCACCTGCCCGGCGAACGTGATCGAACCGGGGACAGGTTTCTGTCCTTAGATATTTTTCTTTTAGGTTTCCACCTGCCCGATGAACGTGATCGAACCGGGGACAGGTTTCTGTCCTTAGATATTTTTCTTTTAGGTTTCCGCCTACCCGGTGAACGTGATCGAACCGGGGACAGGTTTCTGTCCTTAGAGATTTTTCTTTTAGGTTTCCACCTGCCCGGTGAACGTGATCGAACCGGGGACGGGTTTCTGTCCTTAGATATTTTTCTTTTAGGTTTCCACCTGCCCGGTGAACGTGATCGAACCGGGGACGGGTTTCTGTCCTTAGAGATTTTTCTTTTAGGTTTCCACCTGCCCGGTGAACGTGATCGAACCGGGGACAGGTTTCTGTCCTTAGATATTTTTCTTTTAGGTTTCCACCTGCCCGGTGAACGTGACCGAACCGGGGACAGGATTCTGTCCTTAGAAAAGGAGTTTACCGGCAGGCAACACTGCGCCAACTATGCGTTCCGGAGATCACAATAAATAAAACGAACACAGGATAACGAATGGATCTAAAGTTTCTTTTAGAATTCCTCAATAATAAAATTTTTTCAGGTTATGAACGTTCCATGGCCGAGGAAGTGGTTTCTCGTCTAAGCTCTCCAAATAATAAGCCCCTTCCCCAGCTATTGCAGTGACCCGGTACGGCCCTTCCCAGGCAGCAGCCAGCTTCCCGGCATTGGTATCGCGCATGTTACCCACTGCTCGTCGCAGAACTAAGTCCCTTGCACCGAACTCTCTCGTCCTTATCTTTTGGTTGTAGCGGCGAGCCATCTTCTGCTGATACCCGGCAAGCTGTATTAGGGCGGTGTCTCTGAACTCTTCGAGCAGATCTAAACGCTGTGCCACCATTTTCTCGTTCTGACCGGCGTCAAAACCCCTCGCCCGAGCACTGCACAAATGCACCTCGGCGGGGATTACAGCTTCCGCCCCGTAGGCCAGGGAAAAAGGGGTTTCCCTAGTAGATCTCCGGGGTGTCGTTCGATATGCCCATAACACGCTAGGGAGTTCCTCCGCCCACCGTCCTTTCGCTCCGTCCAATCTCTTCTTCAACCCGCTTACAATCGTCTTGTTAACGGCTTCGGCTTGGCCGTTGCTCTGAGGGTAGGCCGGTGTCGAGTACCTGTTCTTGATGCCCAGGTTGTTGCAAAATTCGCGAAATGCCCGGCTATCGAACTGTAACCCATTGTCAGATACGAGGCAGTACGGTACCCCGAACCTCGTCACTATGTTTTTCCACATGAACTTCTTGACGTCCGTGTCCCGAATGTTTGCTAATGCCTCAGCCTCAGCCCATTTGGTAAAGTAATCCACGGCTACGAGGACGAACTTCCGGTTTCTCGTAGCCCGGGGAAATGTACCGATAATATCCAGCCCCCATTGGGCGAAAGGCCAGGGACTGCTGACAGGTTTGAGAGGTCCCGCCGGCTGATGGACCGATGGGGCGTGCCTTTGGCATTTCTCACACTTCCGTACATACTCGGCGGCATCTTTTTGCATCTGCGGCCACCAGAATCCTTGGGTGATTGCCCGGTGCGCCAATGAACGCCCTCCCACATGACTACCGCATACCCCATCGTGTAACTCAGTCAACAGTTCGTTCACCCGACCGGGACGTAAGCACAACAGGTACGGTCCCCCATAGGATCTCCGGTACAATTTTCGATCTGCTGACAACCAGTACCTGGCTGCTACACGACGAATCTTCTTGGTTTCCTTTTCGTTGCCCGGGACCTGATTACCGGTCAGGAATTCAATGATAGGGTCCATCTAGCAAGGCCCGGCATGGGTGACGCTGCCAATACCAACTGTTAGGCCGGCAGCTTCCCCTACCTCTAGGATGCTGGGTTCCTGTATAAGCTCTACCTTGATCATCCGTGGCACATTTTTGGTTAGCGTCGAGGCCAGTGTGGCCAGCGAGTCTGCATGCCTGTTTTGTCCCCGGGGAATCTGGGCTACTTTTGCCGTTCTGAACTCAGTCATGACCTTTCTTGCCAGCTGCAAGTACCTCTTCATCCTGGGATCTTTGGCTTCAAAACTTCCCTGCAGCTGGTTGACAACCAGCCGTGAATCCGAGTATATTTCAACGCTCCTTGCTCCTAACCTCACCGCAGTTCTTAGGCCGGCAAGCAATGCTTCATACTCTGCTTCGTTATTGGAAGCCTTAAATCCGAGTTTAAAGGAATGTTCCAGCCAAATGCCCTCTGGTGTGATCAAAACGATCCCGGCTCCGGCCCCTGTTGAGCTTGAAGCGCCGTCCACGTAGACCTTCCACGGTGGGGAGGCTACCTGGCAAACCATTTCCCCCCCATTCTTGGGGAAGAACTCGGCCACAAAGTCTGCCAACACCTGACCTTTGATCGAATTCCGCGGCCTGTACCTTATGTCGAAGGCTCCGAGCCGAGTCCCCCATTTAGCTATCCGGCCTGTGAAGTCTGATCTTCTCAATAAGGACTGCAAAGGGTACTCGGTTAACACATACACGGTATGGGCTTGGAAGTAGTGCGGCAACTTTCTAGTACCGTGCACCAGGGCCAACACCAGCTTTTCCAAGGGCAAGTATCTGGTCTCCGCATCGACCAATGTCTTGCTAATATAATACACGGGCCTTTGTGCATCCCGGTTCGTTAGGAGCACGGCACTGGCCGCGTGTTCCGAAACTGAGAGGTACATATATAAGTCTTCTCCGGGCAATGGTGCGGTCAGTACAGGGGCTCGTGTCAGATACATTTTCAAATCTTGGAATGCTTCGTCGCACTTCTTGTCCCATTCAAACCCTCTCCATTTCTTCAGTAGTTGGTAAAAAGGACGGCACCGGTCGGCAAATTTTGAGATGAACCGGTTAAGGGCGGCCAACATCCCAGTTAGAATCTGCACTTCCTTTGGGTTCCTCGGGGGCATTAAATTCATCACGGCCCCGATCTGGTCGGGGTTGACCTCTATTCCCCATGTATTGACCAAATATCCCAAAAATTTTCCTGCTCCCACCCCGAATACACACTTTTCAGCATTAAGGCGCAACCGATGTCTTCGGAGGATTTCAAACACACCGAGGAGATCCTCATTGTGCCTGGACTCGCATTTGCTTTTGACGACCATGTCATCTATGTATACTTCCACCGTGTGTCCTATCTTATCACGGAACATCCTCGTCATCAGTCGCTGATAGGTGGCCTCGGCATTCTTTAGACCGAAGGGCATTACTGTGTAGTGATAATTAGCCTCCGGCGAGATAAATGCCGTCTTCTTCTGATCTTCAACTGCTAGGGCTATTTGGTGATATCCCTGGAAAGCGTCCAGGAAGCTCATCCTGGGGTGTCCGCAGGTGGTGTCTACCAATTGGTCGATCTTCGGCATTGGGAACGGATCTCTTGGACATGCTCGGTTCAAATCCGTGAAATCTACACAAACCCTCCACTTACCGTTCTTCTTCTTCACTACTATCGTGTTCGCTAACCAGTCCGGGTAGAAGACCTCCTTTATTGCCCCCGCTTCCTTCAGTTTCTTTACTTCCACTTTTACTGCCTCAACGTGCTCCTTTGCTGTTCTTCTCGGCCGCTGCCTTTTAGGGATTATGGTCGGGTCGGTATTGAGACAGTGAACGATGAACTCGGGGTCTACTCCGGGCACCTCATACGGGCTCCAAGCGAATATATCCACATTCTGGATGAGAAGCAGTAACGTTTCTACCCTTTCCTCGTTTGTCAAGCTTGCCCCTATCTGGAAATACCTGCACTTGTCCGGCAATAGTCTCACTCTGATCAGTTCCTCTGTGGGATTAGCCCCCGCTTCCCCCGAGGGCCGCAGTAATTGCTATGAAGTGGTCTCTTCAGATTGACCCCCTCTTTCGATGGTTCGACATTCCCGGTTCACTGCTGCAATAAGGCACTGTCTGGCCGTTCGTTGGCTGCCCTTTACCACTGCGATGCCTTGTTCGGTCCGGAACTTAATCTTTACCTGCAGGGTGGACGGCACGGCCCCCATGGCATGGATCCATGGCCTCCCAAGAATAGCGGTGTAAGGGGAGAATGATGCGACCACTATGAACGTCACCGTGACTTCCTTGCCTTCCAAAACCACGGGAAGGGAGATTTGCCCCTCTGGAACCACTACCTGGCCGTCAAAGCCGATCAAGGGCGTGTCGTACTTCGTGAGATCGTCAGCCTTTAGCCCGAGCCCCCTGTACAGGTCGGGATACATGACCTCGGCGCCGCTTCCTTGGTCAACTAACAACCTCTTCACCAAGAATCCGCCTATCTGAGCCGTCACCACCAGTGCGTCGTCGTGCGGCTGGACTGTTCCCACTAGGTCTTCGTCACCGAAAGCGATAATCTCCCGGGCAAGTTTTACCCTTTTTGCAGGCGATATTTCCTCCGTACCTACGTCAGCCGGGGTCGCCATCAAGACCTCACACCTGCCGATCCTCATGACATCTCTTGGTGCAACGTGAATTACCTCAATTATTCCAATGGGAGGCGGACGGGGGCCCCTGCCCGGCTTTGCGCCCAGTTCACCTTCAGTGTTTTCCGTGTTGATAACGAACTCTTTCAAGTGCCCTGCTCTCAACAACTGTGCCAAGTGATCCTTTAGTACCCGGCAATGCTCGGTTGTGTGTCCCTTATCCTTGTGGTATGTACAGTACAAGTTTTGGTTTCTCCGGGATGGATCGCCCGCCATCTTACTCGACCATCTAAAGTATGGCTCGTTCTTTATCCGGTCAACGATCCTGTGCACCGGCTCCTTGAACAACGCGTTTACTTCCTCATGTTGTGACCCTAGTTCTTGGACGGCTGGACCCTTTCTAGGTTTTGGCTGGAATTCATAATGCCGAGGACGGGTGGTCAGCAGGGCCTTACCTTTACTTTGTATCTGATCATCTTCTAGGCGTTTATACTCCTCTATACGCCTCATTAGCTGCCTCATGCCCTCTGGGGGTTTCCTAGTCAACGACTCTCGTAGCTCGGAGTCCTCGGGGAGCCCCATTCTGAAAGTACTTGCTGCTATCTTCTCGTTGCCCCCTCCGATCTCGTTGTAGAGTTCCCAATAACGGTTCGCGTAACTGCGTAGGGTCTCCCCAACCCTCATCTTTATGGATAGTAATGCGTCCACAGGCTGCGGAACCCGGCTACAAGTCACAAACCAGGCACCGAACTCCTGAATCAGTTCTGCGAAGTTGCAAATAGAACCCTTCGGAAGCCCATTAAACCATCTCAATGCAGTAGAGCCGAGACTGGAGGGGAAGACTTTGCACATCAGTGCATCATCACGCTTGTGCAAAGACATCATGTGAATGTAATGACTGACATGCTCCACCGGGTCGGTTTTTCCGTCATAAGAATTGAACGGTGGCCGGTTAAACCTGTTCGGCATGGGAGCCTGTTCAATTTCATCCGAGAACGGGGACCATGCGGCTTTACGTAGCGCCCGGCTCATAGCGTCCATGGCTGCATTTCGCGGGCGTTGCTCCTCCGGGGAATCTGATCCACGGTCGGCATAACCGCGTGATCGGGAGCGATCCCGATGTCCCTACCTCTCCCGTGAATGCGAACGATCATGCTACCGACGATGGTTAGAATGCTCGGAATGTGCTCCCTGGCTTTTCCTCGTTCTTCTCTGTCTCCCCCCCCCGTTGGTCTAAATTTGCTCCCCGGCATCTTTCCGCCTCCAGCTCCAGATCCCTTACCAGCCTCCGTAGCCGCTCCAGTTCTTCGTCTCTCGGATCGGGTCGTCTGTTATCTGTGGCGCCGGACACTATTTGATGAGTTCGGCGCGATCCTTCGCTCCGGCCGGACTGCTCTCCGTCTTCTTCACGGTGCCTGTCCTCGTGCCTTTTCTGCCTTCGTTCCCGCCAAGTGGATCCTTGCGAGGACCCTACCGAACCGGTCTCAGCATGACTTCCCGAATGTCTCTCAGACATCACCCCTGGTGTGGACCAAGGCCGAGCTACCGCTTAGTAGGAGATTCCCACAGACGGCGCCAATTGTGCGTACCACGAGGAAGCCTATTGGACCAGACTCTCGCTTGGGCTCAATTTATTTGTGGTGTGGGCTTTGCTTTTCCTACAATGGGGAGCTCTATACGTTGAGGCCCATTTAGCTCCTTTACTTCCCGATCAGTCTGTTCTCCCTTCATTAATTTACTCTCTCTCTCTCTCTCTCTCACTCTCTCTCTGTTCCTCCCTTTTCTCTCCTCTCCCACCCTATTCTTCTTCACAGCTCTTTCTTATTTATAGCTTTTACTGGGTGGAGGTGTTATGATTATTCCAATCGATAGTGGAAGAGAGGGTCCAATGTTATCGTTGTTAAGTGGGAATTTGTTAGTTGAGCAGCAAAGTGGCTTGGGAACTTGCTCTTCGTTGCTGCATTATGCACGGCTACGAGTGCATGGGTGTTTTGCCGACCAATCCGAACATCACGCTTCCCCGTGAACAAACACATGGTAATACTAATTGCTACCCTATGATCGGGTAACTTACCGACCAAGTGATAATGAATAGATACTGTGCGCAACGGAGTTCCCGTCAGCGTTACAAACCCGTTGGGAGCCCAATATTGTCCGGCCCAGCCCCGTTCATGAGGGACTGTTCGGGCCCTGTGTGCCACGTGGTGATAAGTTTTGCTTGGCCCAAATGAAGGCTTGGGCCCGGTCCGTACATATATATATATATATATATATATATATTCTTCTGAGTTGGACTTCATTGTATCAGTTCACACAAAATTTATTGTTTCTTTCTCTATAAAATACTAACTGCACTGGATAATGTATTAGAGATGCTTCAGGTAATCAATAAAAATTGCACTGATATATATGAGCTTTAGATTAGTGACTGGTTCACTATGCATGTGATTTGAATATAACAGGTTTCCAAAGTTTTCACCAAATTACTTCAAACCCTACCATCTCCACAAATACCTTCACTTCTTATTCTATCTTCGTTTTTGTTTCAGTATTATATCTGCATTATTGTCCAAATAACATTTGGCTCATGAATGTTTCTTTACTAAGCAACTTTGTTTACCATAAAACATTTTATGCCTCGTAGCTTTTGCAAACAAATGCAACTTGACTCCAAGCAACCACTGAATCCACTGCGCATCTAAACCCAAATTGATAGGATTACCTAAGGTGGCAGTAGGAGCAATTTTTTTATTTTTTATTTTATTTTTTTATTTAAAGATTTGAAGTATGACTTGTTTCAAATCAAATGGTCCTATTAGCGTTTTGGGAATAATTAAGGATGAAATTAGGTTGCTTATAAAAGTAATAAGACCAAATTGAATTTTATGTACCAGTTAAAGGATCAATATAATAATTTGACAAAATTAGCTGGCTAATTTTTTTTCCTCTTTTTTTAAAAGGGTTTTTTACCCCAAATAAAAATAATCTTTGACTAGAAGAGAAGGAAAATAATATTAATTTAAAAGATTGTACCTAAAGTAGAGTTCCAATTAACCATAACTTCTGCCACAATTTTGATGTAGGCATGTAGTAGATTGTAAGTTATTATTTATCATTTTTATATGGATCCATCACTTACAATCTACCACGTCAAACTTGTAACAAAAGTTGTGTCTGCGGATTTGCACAATAAATTTAGCTAATAAACTAAGAAAAAAGCTTAGTCAATCCCCAACAAACCAATAGCCATCACAATCACAAGGTAATATCCCTCGTTGAGAAGCAGAAACGGTCAAAACTCAAAACACAAAACTCTCCAACTATAATAGAAAGCAGCACCTTCCTAGCTCAATCCTCTCAAAGTCTTCTTACTACTGAGAATCCCTATGATATTGTCTGCAATTTAATATTATTAAAGTGGGTTCCAAACAATTCCAATGGCTGCAAAAAGCAAGATCTTGGTCATTGGAGGAACTGGGTACATTGGAAAATTCATAGTTGAAGCCAGTGCTAAGGCTGGCCATCCTACTTTTGTTCTTGTCCGAGAATGCTCTCTCTCTAACCATGCTAAATCCAAAATCATCCACCATTTAATCACCTTAGGAGCCTTCTTTGTCTTCGTACGTAAGCTTCTCAACATCTTTCATACATTTTCAATGTTATTACTTACGTTTATAGTAATACAAGACCATGTTTTTGTGGTGGTGGTGATGATTGCTTATTATCTACAGGACCCCATATGATTGCAATCCAAAAATAGTATTAATGTTGGTTTTAGTTGGCTCAACTGTCAAATCTTTTGTCATAGAATAATTAATGAATTGGGTTCCAAATCCAATCCTGCCCTTATAAAAATAAATGCCCTCTTTACTAATCATGACATGGTAGGTTTTTATTTTTTTTTTAAATTTTTTATGATTCTATAATTACAATGGGGGAGATGAATTTTGAACTCTGGATTTCTTTATTGGAAACATAGTTGGTTCAAATAGTAATAATAATAATAGTAATAATAATAAGTGAGTGAGTGAGACTCATGCTACAAGTCGTTTGGTTAACGTTGCTATGGTGTTACATGTTTAATATGCAGGGAGATTTGTATGATCATGGGAGTTTGGTGAGGGCAATAAAGGAGGTGGATGTGGTGATTTCTGCGGTTAGTTACCTTAATTTGGCCGATCAAGATAAGATCATTGCTGCTATTAAAGAAGCTGGTAATGTTAAGGTAATATGAGTAATAACCCTTCCTTGATTTTAGATAATAATTTCTTTTCTAACTGTTATTTTAATTTCATTCCTAAAATATTGATTGTATTAATTTTTTTTTTCTTTGAGAATCCAAAACCAGAAGCAATTTATTAATTCAACAGAGAACGTCTGTCATGAAATACAAAAGAATAGACATTCTCAGGAATGTCCTCAACCCAAATCTGAGGGTACAACAAAAATTTGTTAGAGTTTCTTGCTAACTTATCAGCAACTCTATTACCTTCTCAACAAATATGAGAAAAAAACTGGAACTCCATCGAAATCATATTAAATTGTGCATCATTCGAACTCTATTGTCTTATATTAATAAGATATTACTGGATATGTAAAGTAATTTTACGAAAATCACTGGATTTCTAAAAGAAAAGTGGGGGCAAGAGTAACATTGAACTGTTTTCAAAAATTCAGGAACTACATTTACATTAGTGGTAGTTAGGGACAATAGTTTAGGTCCGAAAATGAACTTTGCCACTTAATTCAAGGATAAAAATAGTGATTTTTCCATTCTTTACCTCCATAATTTTTTTTTTCAAATTTTTTCCCTAGTATCTAATTTTGCACATGTATTGACCAAAGAATAGAAAAAGTGAACTCTAAGAATTGATTGACTGCTTTAAGAACTCTGAATACATTGTTAATGAAAATAAGAATAATAATTCCTGACATAAAAATAAAGTAAAAAAATGTGGATTTTGATTTTAGAGTTCTAGTGATGATATATTTGGTATTTGGTTGTTATTTTCTTCTCTTAGTGATGAATCTTTTAGGCAGTGATACTGGTCTTTACCACATAGTAGAAAGTGAGTTGCATTCTATCAACCTTTTTCATACATATTCAAATACAACCTAACAATACAGCCATGTGTTGAGTTTCTAATTGAGGATCAGGCACTCTGTTTAATTAACTATTAAAAGAAACAGAAGGGCACCATTTTAGTAATTTATTATTGAGCAAAATTGTAAGGACTACTAAGATTCATGTATAATTAAATAAGAAACAAAGAAAATTGGACTTACCTTATGTAAAGCATAATTGTTAAGAGTTTTTTTTTCCTCATTTTGGATTCTTAGCTTTTTTTTTTTTTTTTTTTTTTGTCCGTTTTGAGCATGATCTTGTTATGTGAATTTTTTTTCTTTCTATAATGTAATATTTTCCCCTCCCATCATTTGAGCCATTAAGTCACTGTGCAATGAGTATACATTGTTGTATTATGGTTCCAAAACCAGAAGACTTTCTCTTATCCTTATGTACTATGAACTTCTATTGATGTGCTAACCTGACTAAATGAATAGAGTTTGAAGTCTTTGAATTACATGGCTTTTTGTGAAAATGCTTTTCATTGTCAGAGATTCTTTCCTTCAGAGTTTGGAAATGATGCAGAGCATTGCCAAGCAGTTGATCCTATAAAAACAATATCTGCCATTAAGTCTAAAATTCATCAAATCATTGCAGCTGAGAAAATTCCTTACACCATTGTGTGTTCCAACTGTTTTTCTGGCTTCCACCTCCCCACTTTGGCACAAACTGGAGCCTCAGGACCCCCCAGAGAAAGAGTCATTATCTTAGGGGATGGAAATCCAAAAGGTACAAGAACATTTTTCATTCATAATGTTATTATGAAATTAAATTAACTTCTTCATGGGTTTTCTTCATACTTGTCATTTGATCACAATAGTTTCTAGAGATTCCTGGAAAGGACATGGAACACATGTAATAATGTTTACTTTTGATTCACATTGTTTTCCCACAATCTAATCCTACTTGACTAAAGGACTCCACAAGATTTAGTTTTTGAACTGCAATATGGACAAAATTGACTGCTCAAAGACTCTGTCTTAACACGAAGCAACTGGAGTACAAATTAGTCTAGACGTGAAGCAACTGGCAGGCATCCTCATTGCCTAAGTTGCTTTTACTTTCAATGCAGGCCCCCACTTTGTATAAGGATAAAGTTGAAAATGTATTGTATATTTAACAAAATGGAAAGCGAATGACAATTTTTTTTTCCTTCAATTAAAAAAATCCACAGCAATTTTTAACAGAGAAGAGGACATTGGCACATATACTATCAGAGCTGTGGATGATCCAAGAACCTTGAACAAAACTCTCTACATCAGACCTCCTGGAAACATCTGCTCATTCAATGAACTTGTGTCTTTGTGGGAGAAGAAGATTGGTAAAACCCTCAAGAGAATCTATCTTCCAGAGGAACAACTTCTAAAGAACATTAAAGGTTAGTGAGAAATATCTCTTCATAAATTTTAGGATTTATAAGGGGAAAAGAAAAGAATCTATGGTTTGTTTTGAAAAAAAAGATTTAAAAATGAGGATCTGGATTTCAAATTTTAGTTTAAATGACTTGAATACGGTATGAAATAGCAAATTGTTTTCTATTGATGAAAACTTATGAATGGACTTCGGCTTCAGTCATTTCAAAGCCATAATATCACAAGTGTTTTTGATTGAGCAAAATCTCCAAAACCTAAATCATCATCTGTTCTTTAATTTATGTCAAGCAATTTAGACTAAAAATTGTTCTTCAAATCGTCAAATCTAAAGGCAATCCTAATGATTTTGGGAATCAATATGAGGCATGTGTAATTTGGTTCTTGGAGTTTCAAAATTACCAATAAATTTCTTTGGTGTTCAGCAACATTAATTCTCAGTTGAATTGCTTGAACTTGGAAGCAGTTGAAGTTTATTTAATTAACTAAATTCTGGCAAGGGTTCAAGTGTTTTAACATTGGTTTGTTTCTTTTGTTGTTCTTACAGAAACCTCACCTCCAATTAATTTGTACTTAGCACTTTATCACTCTATCTTCGTGAAGGGAGATCAAACCAACTTTGAAATTGAGCCATCATTTGGAGTGGAAGCCACACAGCTTTATCCTGATGTAAAATACACTCCAGTGGATGAGTTCCTCAATCATTTTGTCTAAGAGCCAAACTTTGCTATTGTTAATCTTCTAAATTGAGTTTCACCATCTTGTTGGAAAATTAAGTAGGTTTTGTCGGGCTGGGAGAGATGTAGAAGATAGTTGCTGCTATCTTAGGTTGTGCGATTGAAAGTGGGTGCTTGCCTCTTTGAGTGCCTATTTTGGTTGATTCTGTAAAAGTGTTGGGTTGGGTTAGTATGTTGAAATAATCCTAATGGTAATCAATGAATATTGCCTTCTTTCACTTCTTTGGATCCTGGTTTCCATGTTGCTTGGCGGCTTGGCACATGTTTGTGCCAGTCTTGAGCTGCCATAAGTCCATAACACGGGTTTGACTTTATGCATTTAATAAGTACAGGGCCTAAAATTGACTTGAAATGTTAGCCTTAGATTGATCACACTCTCATGGATGACAGCAACTGAAGGCATGCTGTTGAGAAAGTTATAGATTAGACCAAGTTATCAGGCCAAATTTTGAGATGACTAAAAACAGCCATTATTTATGCCTTGTTTAATTAAGACAATAAGATGATTTGGAAACTGGTAAAAAATTTATCAAAATCTATGAAACCACTAGAGTTACCTTTCAGGTGAATTAGCAATATATCACCACTGTTCTGGAAGTATCAAGGTGCTGTTCTAAAAAATTTGTACACAGTTTGGAAAAGTTAAAAAATGGTTTTTCTTCATCAATAGCCTTGTAGTTCTGGCATTGGCCTTCCCTCATTAAAGAAGAGGTTTGGGATTGGACCACTACAGGATTTTTAGAAGTGAGGGATAAAATCACAAATTAAAAAATCAGTTAGGCAATCTACCTTTAAATTTAATGGCAAAGGCGGCGGTAATGCACAAGATGATGCTATTAGAGCAAAATATAGTTTGTCAGCAAAAATGTCTCAGTAATACAAACTAGCATATGTCAAACAAAAATCAAGTACGTGGCTATAGGAGTTCCAGCAAAAAACATTGTGACCCTGAGGCTTTTGCCCAACAACTGGTGGCTAGTATAAAAGAATATTGTTAACCAATTATATGGCCAGTTCCAAACAGTGAAAACTAGCAACCACAAATGAAGATACAAATTGAAAAAAGTTGACAACATAAATTCAAGGAAATTATAGAAATATACAAACAAAAAGTCTCAATACATGCATTAAAGATGCTAATGTTATCACTAGAAAAATGCTAATAGTATGCATAACCAAAACAAATATGGAATGAAATTAAGAAGAGAATGAGGGGCATATTACATATTACATCTGCCTTCTCAGTTTATACAAAAGGTATTGCTTCTTTTTCTTTAAAATCCTTACTGCACTAGAAGATGTATTAGAAATGCTTTGCGTAATCAACAAATTGCACTGATATATTTATGAGCTTTAGATTTTTGACCGTCCTCACTGGCTCATTATGCATTTGATCTGAATATAACAGGTTTCCAAATTTTGCACCAAATTACTGCTCCCCCTATCACCTCAGCAAATACCTTCTCTTCTTATTCTTTCTTTTTTGTATGAGTATTATATCTGCATTAACATTTGGCTCGTGAATGTACTGTTTCTTTACTAAATTTTTTGTAGCATCAAACATGCCATGCCTTAAAATTGTTGTATGCAATATTCACTTTACTAGCAATTTAGCAAGACCAGTTTATCAACTACACTTATAAACACAAATTGATATATGGTTGTCTCTATTTTATATTGACTTTAGGGTAAATTACTATTTTGGTCCTTAACACTTACATTCGTTAATTTTGTTCCTAACGTTTCAAATGTGTCAGATGTGGAGCTACTATGTCCTGCAGAGACTCACTGGATCTTGCCAAAAGTGGTCGAGATCTTACTGGAATAGCAGCATACAGTGGAGAACGACAAAGATCGGAGAAGGTAGAAGTGATTTGTTAGTTGGGGGTAATTCTGGTGACACACCCTATCCCACGACTTTGTACACAACTTTCATATGTGGCAAGCCACCTCATCACCATGGGCCCACCAACTAGGGCTGTCCACCGGAACCCGTACCCGACCAACCCGAGGTGAACCGTCCGATCCGTATCCGAAACCGGCCGACCCGACACCGGTGACGAACGGCGGCGGATTTCAACCTCCAGGAATCGAAACCGGCGGGTCGGTTGACGGGTTTGCTCTTCAAAATCCGATTCCAACCGATCCGACCACCTATATATCAAAAACACCCACCGATTTTCTCAGGTATGAGGATTTCCGATCATTTCTCGACAGATCTGTTGAGTTCCGGCGAGATCTCTTCAAGAACTCGTCAAGATCTCTTCAAGATTTGGTGAGTACGTTAGAAATCTTGCTCGATCTGGCAATGTTTCGGCCAGATCTAGCAGATTTCGGCCAGTTCCGGCCTGAAATCGGCTAGTTCTGGCCTGATTTCGGCCAGTCCGGCCTGATTTTGGCTAGTTTCGGCCTGATTTTGCCTGGTTTCGTCTTCCCCGAGTCCGTCCGACCACCGACCGATCTGTACCCGATATCCGAGTCACCCGAACCGACTCATCTAACGGTCGGCGGCGGGTCTGGATGTTGGAGACCCGACTTGGTCGGGTTGGTTCCGAGTTGGGCACAAACCCGACCCGGACCGACCCGTGGACAGGCCTACCACCAACATACCACAACACTTGAGCTTCAGCGCCAAAACAAATCCTACAGTAAACATTATGCCTTTAGTCTTCTTCAACCTCCCTCCCAAAACCCATATGTGAAAAATCTTGAGCGCCAAAACAAATTGCAGTTGCTGGAGAGTGTGAAAATAAAAAACTCACTCAGGAAAACACCATCCTACACCAGAAAATAAAAACCCAACCTTGAAAAACATTACCTCTGCACAGAAAAACGAAAACCCACTGCTCTTGCGAAAACCATCGTCCGCATCAGCTCCATCTATTGTGGGAAAAAAAGTTCTCTTCCAAATCTCAGAGTTGATCATCATCTGCCATCCGTGGAGGTGATTTTTCATTCCGCTTTTCTTAGTATTTTCTCTAGATTTCTTTGTTAGTCTTTGATTCTTTGCTTTCCCCTGTATTGTTGCTCTCATTCAGTAAAAATTATTGTGCATTTCTGTTAGTTCACTACGCACTGTTGTGCTATTAGTTTACTTTGTCAATTGTTTGTTGTGTTCTTAACTAAATTGTTGCTGGGAGGTTCCTTGTTTTAAGGTCCTCCACTGCTTTATATACTCCCCTTGTACTCTATTCTGTTTCAATGAAATCTAAATTGAAATATCAACAAAAAATGCAATCTTGAAATTGTAAATTTGTGGCCTGTAATAATTGGGTTTTCCATTTTTCTATTGCATTTGGAAATAAGATTTTTTTTTTCTTTTGTAATAATGGCCAGAGGCTATAGACAATAAAAGTAATCCATCACTTGCTTTGCAAAAATAATTGTGAATAACACATTTATATGAAGCACAAAATTTTTGTAAGGATAAATTATAATATTTAGAATTATTAATTTTCTTATGATTAAGTGACTTTATATTTTGATAATGTGTTATGAATTATATTGTATAGGCATGGCAGATGAAATATCAGATGTTTTCTCACATGTGAAATCAAACAAAGATAATATCGAGAATGATATGGTGGAGGGGGATTCAAATGAAGATATCGAGAATGATATGGTGGAGGTGGAGGCGAATGAAGATAATGTTGAGAATGAAATAGTGGAATTGAATGAAATGGTGGAAACAAAAGGTGTAGAAAACAAAGTAGAATACCCTAAGTTGGAAATGATGTTTGATTCCATTGATGATGCTGTGATATATTATAGAAGATATGCTAAAGAAAAAGGTTTTGCAGTGGCTAAAAGAACTTCTAAAAAGGGGGATGATGGGGTGGTGAGGTATGTAACCATTGCTTGTAGTTATGCTAGAAAGCCAAGGATTAGATTAAATCGTCCTGGAATTAAAAGGACTAGATCTACCAATCCAGTTAAATTGAAACCTCAAACAAAAACAGATTGCAAAGCTCAACATAGGTTGGCTCTATGCCCAAATGGAAAGTGGATACTTAGATCCATGGTACTTGACCATAATCATGGATTGAGTCCTAGTAAGACCAGATTTTACAAATGCAATAGAATAATAGAACCACATGTGAAAAAAAAAGCTTAAGTTAAACGACAAAGCTGGTATTAGAATGAACAAGAGTTTTAATTCATTTGTGGTTGCAGCAGGGGGACATGAGAATTTGTCTTTTCTAGAAAAGGATTGTAGAAATCACATGGAAAAAGTTAGACGTTCACATCTTAAGGAAGGAGATGCTAGTGCAATGCACCATTACTTTTTGAAAATGCAAGCTGACAATTCTGAATTCTTTTACACAATGGATTTTGATGACGATGGTCGATTAAAGAATGTATTTTAGGCTGATGCAAGGAGTAGGGCAGCATTCAAAGAGTTTGGTGATGTAGTTACATTTGACACTACATATATGATTAATAAATACGAAATGCCATTTGCTCTATTTGTTGGGGTGAACCATCATGGGCAATCAACATTGCTAGGATGTGGATTGATCTTAAGAGAAGATACAAATTCATTTATATGGCTATTTAAATCTTGGCTTGCATGCATGTCTGAATGTCCTCCCAATGCAATTATTACGGATCAAGACAAAGCCATGAAAAAAGCGATAGAGATTGTTTTCCCTAATGCACGACATCGATAGTGCTTGTGGCATATCATGAATAAGTTGCCTGACAAATTTAAAGGGTTCAAAGACTATGAATCAATAAAATTTTGTATGAAAAATGTTGTTCATGATTCATTGACAAAAGAAGAATTTGAAGAAAGTTGGGGTAGATTCATTAAGAAATATCAACTTGAAAGCAATGAATGGTTACTTGGGTTGTATGATGAGCGGCATCGTTGGGTGCCTGCCTTTGTGAAAGATACGTTTTGGGCAGGAATGTCAACAACGCAGCGAAGTGAAAGCATGAATGCTTTCTTTGATAAATACATTAATAAGAAAACTACTTTAAAACAGTTTGTTGAACAATATGAGAATGCTTTGGCAGAAAAGGTGCATAATGAAACTATTGAAGATTTTAATTCTTTCAATTCACGCATTTCCTGTATAACTATTTATGATATGGAGAAACAATTTCAAAGTGCTTACACTTTGTGAAAATTTACAGATTTCCAAAATGAGATAGTTGGAAGTATTTGTTGCAGTTTGTCTTCATGCAAGGAACATGACAACTTTTCAGAGTATGAAGTACATGAAGATGTATCACGTGGAGAAGGTCAGCGGAGTGTAATTTTTCATGTATATTTTAATGAGGATAACAGTGAAGTTAACTGCAAATGCAAGTTGTTTGAGTTCAAGGGGATAGTATGCAGACATCAAATAGTGGTGTTTATTCATAGGAAGATTTATCGAATACCAGACAAGTACATCTTAAATAGATGGAATAAAAATGTCAAAAGGAGGCACACTAAAGTTCGAATAAGTTATGACAATTGGTCTTTGAAACCTGAAGCATGTCGCTATGAAAGGATGTGTAATACCTTTTACGAGGTTGCTAATTTGGCAGCAGATTCTAAAAATGCATATAAGAATGTGATGACACAAATATGTGAAATGAAAGCGGAGCTCAAGGAAGTGGGAAATGCTTGTGGTAGCAATAAGCCTATTTCTATAGATATTCAAAATGATTCCACCTCATGTGGCAATGGTCTTGTAATATCAAAAGAAGCTAGAAAAATTCTTGATCCGGTGGTTGTTTGTCAAAAGGGGCGACCATCATTTAAAAGGAAGATGTCAAAGGTTGAACAAGCTGTTAAGAAGAAAAAGGAAAAGGAAAAGAAAAAGAAAATGAAGACTATAATTAACGAAGGGAATGTAGTTAACCAAGTTGAGACTTCAATTCTTGAGGAAATTTGTGAGAAGGTTAGGCTATAATTATATTATTTACTTATTTTTTTGGATAATTAATCATTGTTATTACTATTGTTAACTTTTGTACTTTGTGCTTTTGTAGGATTCTGCCAAGGTTGGAAATGTGCATAGTACAAATTCTACTATGGGATTTGGTATGCTTGGAATGCATGAGAGTTTTAACTTTAATGTAAGACTCTTTATTTTCTATTATCAGGATGTTGCTAATAGGTTTAAATTAAGTATACTAAAATGCAATTATATTGTATATAAAATGTAGGATTTTGAAATGCAACAGTCACAATCACAGCATATTGGTGATAAGAGTTGTCAATTTTTTCCCCAATCGCTCGTGTGGCCAAACATAAGTGGAATTCCTAATATCCCTGGGATACATCCATATTTTGGTCAACAAAATATGTTACAAGGAGGAACTTTTCCATTTCAAACAAGTATGATAAGTCAAAAGTTTGGCATGCACCCTTTTCTTTACCATGATAATGTATCTCAGGTATGCATTTTTTCAGTTAGCTATTTTTAGATTTTTAATGAAATTTACGTTGCAAATTTGAGTGTATTTATTATAATATATATTATCATTCATTTTTTTTGTAGGGTCATCACTATCAAATGGTTGGTATGAATCAAACGAAGAAAGTTGATAACGAATCTCAGGTATAATTTTTTCCCCTTAACTATTTTAGAGATTTTATTAATCTATAGCAAATTTGAATGGCAAAACCCCTAAGCCCACTGAAGTTATACTAACTGCCCAATCTTGGACTTGCAGGTTCAAGGAAGCTTTTGAAACAAAGAACTACCATGACAGACCCAACAAAGGAATTCAGTTTAAGCACCAGAAAATTGGAGGATGCTGGGATCTTATAAATAAAATAGCAGGAGCTAGGAAAGCCAGACCAAAGAGGACCTCTTTTGCTTTTGAAGTTTCAAATTTGCAAGGAAGGATCATGTTCTCAGGTTGTGCCAGTAGTGGAGCTTCTACAATTACTGCAGCAACGCAAGAAGTTTTAGTAGTGTCTGCTGTTAAAGCAAAGAGTTTGGGATTCTGCAGAATTTTGATCATGTGTTGTAGTAAAAGTTTAGTTAGTGTTTGTAATTTGCAGTGTAGTCCTAACTGGCAGCAAATAACCTTGCTCTCTGACTTAGCATATTTGTAGCAACAAGGCTTGTGTTATAAGACCCTTTTTGTTCCTCGGGTCATCTTAGGCTCAATTTGTAACACAACCAAGTTTGCTCTTAAGGTCCCTGGTCCTTCTTGTTGGCTGCAACAAGCATTTGTATAGTTTGTATTCCTTCAATTCTGGTATAAAAAAATGAAAAAAGAAAAAAGAATGTATATATTGTAACTGACAGACTATGGATTTTGAAGACTTTTGTAGCAATTGACAGTTAACCACAGCAATCTGTGCATTTGTACAATTGATAGGTACTGTAGTGTGACTGTGGATATTTGCAGATATTTGTAAATGTATGCCTGTGTGGATATTTGCTGATATTTGTAAATAGGTATTGTGAGAGTTGTAGGCTATTGATAATTGTAGATATTTGTAAGTAGGTGTAAGGTTGTGCACAGGTGGTGCTTATATAGCTGCTGGGGTGTGCGTGTGTAGGTGTGACAGCTGTGTGTGTAAGGGTGTGCAGGGGAGTGTGCGTGAGAGTGTGCAAGGTGGTGCGGATATAGCTACGAGGGGGTGCGTGTGTGCCTGCATGTGGGTGCAGATATAGCTGTGAGGATTGCAAAGCTCATGTAGATAAGAGCAGCACCAATCTGCCCAGAATTTGCTGAAACATTAGCTCAATTGAAGTTATTCCTTTACTTGGATGGAATTCAAAACACAAACAAGATTTTTAAGTCCATTGGATGGAATTTAAAACACAAACAAAATTTGTAAACTCATTAAGCAATGGGTTTTTGTTTTCGGCAATGGATTAATGTTTTACAAGGATGGGTTTTCATTTTCCGATTTGGGATGGTGTTTTCTGGCGTGGGATTTCCGTTTACGAGCCACCGTGCCAGTACTCCAACAAAGCAAATCTGAGAGGAACGATGCTTTTCGCGGATTCAAGGAGCAGTGGGTTTTGGTTTTTGGGGGGAGAGGTAATATTTCTCAACATTGGGTTTTTATTTTCTGGCATGGGATGGTGTCTGCAGGAGTGAGTTTTCCATTTTTGCACACCGTAGTTACACTGTTACAGTACTCCAGCTTTTTCACATATGGGCTTTGGGACAAAGAAGAAGAAGAAAAGAATAAAGTTACGGTCGTCTTTATAAAAATATGAAATAACTTAAAGCATAAGTGTTGTGGTTTGTTGGTGGGCCCAAGGTGGTGAGTTGGCTTGCCACATGTGAAAGTTGTGCAAATAGTTGTGGGATAGGGTGTGGTACCAGAATCACCCGTTAGTTGGATTAGGCTTGTCAGCATGCATTTAAACCACCTCGTGTTGATTTGAGGTGGCACTTAATGGCCACCTCAACAACTGAGATTAATAAAAGGGAACAAATTTAAACTATAACTGAGATCAAGTCAATATTTTGAAACTTAGGCGGCAAAAGAAAATTACCACAAACTTTAAGCTTGTAATTAACAATTTTATAAAATTTAAGATGAAATTTGGTATTCATATTAAGGAAAAAAAAAAAAAAAGCAATCCAACGTTGCAATTTTAAAATTAAAAATAATAAAAAGTTCTACTATAGTGTAACACTGTAAAGAATTATACAAACTCGAACTTGATTCTAATCTGTATAGACATTGTTGATCTCATCTATATAATATCTAAAGTTGAGTCGTAGCATTTATTGTTAATATGTTTTTGTTGAGTCACATTAGCATAGCATTACGGTCCATTTCGGTCTACAGTACGGGGGTGTGCTCTAACAACCTACCCACTCGAGACAATTTGCGTAGAAGAAAGGTTCACAATATGGGGGTGTGTGGGTTGTGTCAGCAAAAACCTAAGACGACTAGGCATGTCCTGTGGGAGTGTCCCCTTGCCAAGAATGTGTGGGCTTTGGTCAAGGGAAAGATTCAAAAGTGCGCCAATGAGGCTTGCGACTTTTTCCTGTTGTTCGGTTTCATGGTGCAGAGTTTAGACCAATGCGATTTGGAACTTTGGGCAACAATGGCGTGGGCTATTTGGAATGCCCGTAATAAGGTGTAGTTTGAGCAAAAACAAACTCTTCCAAAGAATATTTTAAGTGGTGCAGAGGGTTTGTTGTATGAGTACCAAAAGCTTATGGCATCTTGGATTTAATCTTTTATATAGGTGCCTTTTTTTGAGCTACGTTGTTTGTAGCTGTAATCTATGGCCAGTTTTAATCCTTTATATTTATAGGTGCCTTTTCCTTAGCTGCATGTGTTTGTAGCTTTGGTCTATCACCAGCTTTTTCTTTGTAGTTGGCCTTGGACTTTATAAGCGGTGTACTCTACGTGTTTTTCAGTTTTACTGAATTTTTAATAAGAGTTTCTACCGTTTCATCAAAAAAAAAAAAAATTCATTTCAGTTCATTTGGTTTACTTTGATAATGCTTTGGAAAAAGCGTTTTGTGTAGAAAGATGAGCCACTACATTGACAGTTATATCACATTCTCAATTTAATGTTGGTAAATTCTTGATAAAATTACATTTTTCATATTAAATTAAAGTCTTATATTTTTTTTTCTAATATAAGTGATGAACTTATTTATATTTACTTTTCTTTAGGTTATTTAAGACGTATAGATAATGAACTATTTACAAGGATTACTAGAAATAAATTCTAATCACACATTACATTATTTACAAAATATCTCACTTTATATAATAATTGAATGTAAAATGTATTATATTTTCTTGAATTTTTTTAAAAAATTTTAAAACATTTTCATCAAATAATAAATATAGATAAATTAATTTAGAAAATCTAATATATTGTATAAACTGTATTTTATTAGAAAATGATTACATCATTTTAAAAAAGGTTTTGGACTAATACTTATAAGTCTTATTTATTATTTTCATTTTTTACTTAACCAAAAAACAAATTGTCAAATTTTTCCACGCATCGCATGGGTTATACGACTAGTCCATATTAATTAACTAGCTAAAGGATTAAATCACATGCATATAATTTGAAACTATTTCCAAAATATTAATAGTTATATTATTTTTAATAATTTCTATAACTATATTACGTTTAATAATATACTCTCCCTGATATTTTTCCCCTCTCCTCAATGACATGACATGAATACAATTTGAAACTAATTCCCTAAATATTAATAACATCATATAGCATAGAGTGACCATTAAAAAATTCCTATAAAATAATTTAAGAAAAATTATAGCGTGCATGCGCATCATGGATCATGCAAGTCATCACCTAGTAAGATGAAAGATATTAGGATATACGTATTGTTACTTCGTAGGACAAAAATAACACATAGATTCACTCTGAGAGAGTAGGATATACGTATTGTTACTTCGTAGGACAAAAATAACATATAGATTTACTCTGAGAGAGAGAGAGAGAGAGAGAGAGAGAGAGAGAGAGAGAGAGAGAGAGAGAGAGTAATCTCATCATGAACTCCATAAAATTCTTTCTAATACATATGTTTGTAGCAAATAACAGGATGAATACAAAGAATATAATAACAACATAAAGTGGAAAGAATGGCTGTTAGCCGTGTTTGTTCCCATCTCTTATTTGATTAATGTTAATTTTAACGGGTTTTATTTCATCTGTTTGTACACCATGAGCGAGGAACCATGACTTCAAGGTGACTTGGGAAACCCCTTTGGTCGATTTGAAGAGGGGTTAATTAGGTGAAGGGATGTGGGTGGGTGGATTAGGTTCAGATGGAGTAACAGGACCCTTTGCTAGTGAGCTTTTGAAAAGAGCCATATTGTGGCCTCCAAAGGCCTTTTGGTTTATTGTTGAAGATGGAATCTGGGTGCCTGGATTTGGTGCAAATGGTGGGGTTGGACCCTTTTGTAATGAACCTTGTAATAAAACCATGCCGTCATGATTCACAATGGCCTTTAGGCCAAATGTTGAAGCTGGAATATGGGTGCTTGGATTTGGTGCAAATGGTGGGGTTGGACCTCTCTATAATGAACCTTGTAATGAAACCTTGCTGTCATGACTCACAAAGGCCTTTTGGCCAAATGTTGAAGGTGGAATGTGGGTGCTTGGATTTGGTGCAGATGGTGGAGTTGGACCCCTCTGTAATGAGCCTTGTAATGAAACCATGGTGGCATGACTCACAAAGTCCTTTTGGCCAATCGTTGAAGGTGGAATGTGGGTGCTTGGATTTGGTGCAAATAGTGGGGTTGGACCCCTCTGTAATGAGCCTTGTAATGAAACCATGCTATCATGACTCCCAAAGGCCTTTTGGCCAATTGTTGAAGCTGGAATGTGGGTACCTGGATTTGGTGCAGATGGTGGGGTTGGACCCCTCTGTAATGAGACTTGTAATGAAACCAAGTTGTCATGACTCACAAAAGCCTTTTGGCCAATTGTTGAAGCTGGAATGTGGGTGCCTGGATTTGGTGCAGATGGAGGGGTTGGACCCCTTTGTAATGAGCCTTGTAATGAAACCATGTTGTCATGACTCACAAAGGCCTTTTGGCCAAATGTTGAAGGTGGAATGTGGGTGCTTGGATTTGGTGTAGATGGTGGGGTTGGACCCCTCTGTAATGAGCCTTGTAATGAAACCATGGTGGCATGACTCACAAAGGCCTTTTGGCCAATCATTGAAGGTGGAATGTGGGTGCCTGGATTTGGTGCAGATGGTTGGGTTGGACCCTTCTGTAATGAGCCTTGTAATGAAACCATGCTGTCATGAGTCACAAAGGCCTTTTGGCCAATTGTTGAAGCTGGAATGTGGGTGCCTGGATTTGATGCAGATGGTGGGGTTGGACCCCTCTGTAATGAGACTTGTAATGAAGCCATGGTGGCATGACTCACAAAGGCCTTTTGGCCAATCATTGAAGGTGGAATGTGGGTGCTTGGATTTGGTGCAGATGGTGGGGTTGGACCCTTCTGTAATGAGCCTTGTAATGAAACCATTCTGTCATGACTCACAAAGGCCTTTTGGCCAATTGTTGAAGCTGGAATGTGGGTGCCTGGATTTGGTGCAGATGGTGGGGTTGGACCCTTCTGTAATGAGCCTTGTAATGAAACCATGCTGTCATGACTCACAAAGGCCTTTTGGCCAATTGTTGAAGCTGGAATGTGGGTGCCTGGATTTGGTGCAGATGGTGGGGTTGGACCCTTCTGTAATGAGCCTTGTAATGAAACCATGCTGTCATGATTCACAAAGGCCATTGAAGCTGGAATGTGGGTGCCTAGATTTGGTGCAGATGGAAGGGTTGGACCCCTTTGTAATGAGCCTTGTAATGAAACCATGTTGTCATGACTCACAAAGGCCTTTTGGCCAATTGTTGAAGGTGGAATGTAGGTGCCTGGATTTGGTGCAGATGGTGGAGTTGGACCCCTCTGTAATGAGCCTTGCAATGAAACCATAGTGTCATGACTCACAATGGCCTTTTGGCCAATTGTTGAAAGCGGAATGTGGGTGCTTGGATTTGGTGCAGATGGTGGGGTTGGACCCCTTTGTAATGAGCCTTGCAATGAAACCATGTTGTCATGACTCACAAAGGCCTTTTGGCTAATTGTTGAAGGTGGAATGTAGGTGCCTGGATTTGGTGCAGATGGTGGGGTTGGACCCCTCTGTAATGAGCCTTGTAATAAACCCATGTTGTCATGACACACAAATTCCTTTTGGCTAATTGTTGAAGCAGGAATGTGGATGTTTGGATTTGGTGCAGATGGTGTGACTGGACCCTTTGCTAGTGAGCCTTGTAAAGAAGCAACATTGTAACCCACAGAAGCCCTTTGGTTGATTGAATATTTGTTCATCAATTCTTGTTCTCCTCCATGCAAGATTCTGCCAGCATCATTTGCATGCATGCTCATAAGAAAAAGCAATGTCATGACTACAGGAAACACCTTTAGATATCCCATCTTGTTGTGTAAGCTAAGATAGAAGTTTACAATTTGATGAAGATTGATGAATATGAGGATGAGATGGGTTACATTTATATGCATCAACTTGTATGACTTGGAACAATGTGAGTTTCTAACCATTTTACTCTTGACTCTCTTTGCTAAGAAATGAAAGTTGAATGGGTCAGAAATTAAGGAGGAAACTGCTGTTTGCTTTGAATTATGAAGTCTCCAGATTTCACATGCCTGAAGAAGTCATGCAATGAGCAGTTTTATGGTGATAGCATCAGCCAGCCATAGGGGTCTGACCACTAATTAAGATATAAACATGCTAATCAATAACTGACTTGTTCGTTTGTGTCATGGAGCAAAAGTTTTGCCAATGCAATAGTACATCACTACAAAAAACTGGGGTTCCCGGCATAGGACGAGTTTTTTGTAGGATGAGTTTTTTGCAGTGACATGGCATTCTCACCCATATGACTAGCTCTTGCTTTAATTTGTATCAACCAGTTCATCGATATATCTTCAAAGATCTAATAAGGTTGATATGATACTCTCTAAACAGAATCTTTTAGAGAATTTTCAAGGTCCAAAATATTTTCCGATCTTACTTTTCTGTATTATATACAACATCAACTCACGACTTATTTTCAAAATTAATTTTGTGTAACCTCTCTTTCAAAAAATAAAATAAAATCGTGTATTCTGTACAAGCCCATTAATTAGTTTAGTTGTAATAAACAGTTACCATATAAATTAAAATCCTTGATTATATTAAAATTTTGACTTAAATGCTAAAATGATAGAGAGGTGGATTGGAATTCAAGAGGAGATTATAAGAGGATCTTGGGTGATATACGGCCCAAGCTTTCCAGAGAATATTCTCTATACTTTGTAACCATCTGATCAATAGAATAATTAAGGTACCACAGCCCTTAAACTTTTGAGATAGAGAGATATCAAACTACATTAATATAACTCTTTTAGTTAAATCATTTAATAACTTTTTATTATGTTAATATTTCAAAAATTCCATAGTTACACTTGTTATAAATTTTTATTCTCTTTATTCTTAACATTCATGTCAAATTTCATATCAATCACTATCATGATACACCTGTAAAAATTCCCTGTCAACCTTTTAATTGGATTAATATTTGTATATACTTTGCGTCGGAAACTACAATTACAACTACTTCTAACTACTTTGCTTTCTCTTCGGCCGTTTGGAATGGATTGAAAGACAGAAATTGAAATGGTTTTGTTAGACCTTGCTTGACTGAGCCCTGGAACCATTTGCTTTCTCTTCGGGTTCTTTGAATGGAGAAAACTCGGTTTTGAAGCAAATAGTTATCCCTTTTTAAGTTTGGTACGTGGAAACACGCTTACTTTACTTGGGACTTGAATGTCTGCAGCTTAATATTAGGTTTTGGCTTTAGTTTTTCGCAAAACTTTTACACGTCATAAATACTTTGAATAAGAATTCGAAAGTCCGGAAACGGAAGTCTCATTCTTATTCTTATGCATATTCTGACGCGGTGGGGAAAAAAATCTGCAGCAATTTTTAACAGAGAAGAGGACTTTGGCACCTATACCATCAGAGCCTTGAACAAAATTGGAAGTCTCATTCTTACTCATACAATGATCTTGTGTCTTTGTGGGAGAACAAGATTGGTAAAACACTCAAGAGAATCTATCTTCCAGAGGAACAACTTCTAAAGAACGTTAAAGGTTAGTGAGAAATTTCTCTTTTATGAGTTTTAGAATTTATTAAGGGGATCGAGAAGAAAAGAATCTATGGTTGGTTTAAATGACTTGAATAGAGTATGAAATTATTTTCTATTGATCAATGAAATATTATGTATGGACATGAATAGACACTGCAAGAAAAACGAGCTATTGCGGCGGGCCTATTGCGGTGGGTGCAAAAACTGCCGCTATATACCGCCTATTGCGGCGGGTTTTTGGCCCGCCACTGTACATAAGATCTATTGCGGCATTTCATATGCCCACCGCAATAGTTATAGTATTTTGCGGCGTACTACTACGGCGGGCCAATTACCTGCCGCAATAGACCAGTTTTAGCGGCGTTAAGCTTAGCTATAGCGGCGGGTCAATATGCACTCCTTTTTGCGGCGGGTTGGACCACCGCAATAGACCTTTAAATTTCCCTTTATTTTTTTCGTCTTCCTACTTAAAGATCAAATGGTAAATTACACCCGATTAGCATGAAAATTGGCATACATGTTAAGAACATATAGAACATGTAATCCAACGGTTGGATTTTCAAAATATGAATTCAATAATAAGTTATTGATTGGTGTAACATTTTTTTGAGTTATATCGAGTGTAACATGAACCTAACCTTATTTTTCTTAATTTGTTGTGAATCTTGACAAATCTACCGTTAGATTACATTATTTTCATATATTTTTCATAATTACAAAATTTCAAGGTGATCAAAGATTAATAGTCATGTCATCAATCAATTGTTTAAATTCAAATTTTTGTAGTTTAAAATAACGCATAAAAGATGAGTTTAAAGATCAAAATGGTAAATTACATCCGATTGGCATAAAAATTGGCATGCATGTTAAGAACATATAGAAAATGTGATCCAACGGTTTGATTTTTAAAATATGAATTTAACAATAAGTTATTGGTTAATATAACATTTTTTAGAGTTACATCAAGTGTAACTTGAACTCAACCCTATATTTCTTAATTCAATGTAAATTTTGACAAATCTATCGTTAGTTTGTGTTATCTTTATATATTTTTCATGCTTACAAAATTTCAAGGTGATCAAAGATTAATAGTCATATCATCAATTAATTGCTTAAATTCAAATTTTTGTAGTTTAAAATAACGCATAAAAAATGAGTTTAAAGATCTAATTGTAAATTACATCCGATTGGCATGAAAATTGGCATGCATATTAAGAACATATAGAAAATGTGATCCAACGGTTGGATTTTCAAAATATGAATTCACAATAAGTTATTGGTTGGTGTAACCTTTTTTAGAATTACATCAAGTGTAAATTGAACCCAATCTTATATTTCTTAATTCGATGTGAATTTTGAAAAATCTGCCGTTAGATTACGTTATCTTCATATATTTTTCATGCTTACAAAATTTCAAGGTGATTAAAGATTAATAGTCATGTCATCAATCAATTGTTTAAATTCAAATTTTTGAAGTTTAAAATAACGCATAAAAGATGAGTTTAAAGATCAAATGGTAAATTACACCCGATTGGCATGAAAATTGGCATGCATGTTAAGAACATGTAGAAAATGTGATCCAACGATTTGATTTTTAAAATATGAATTCAATAATAAATTATTGGTTGGTATAACATTTTTTAGAGTTACATCAAGTGTAACTTGAATTCAACCCTATATTTCTTAATTCAATGTAAATTTTGACAAATCTTTAGTTAATTTACGTTATCTTTATATATTTTTCATGCTTAAAAAATTTCAAAGTGATCAAAGATTAATAGTCATATCTTCAATTAATTGCTTAAATTCAAATTTTTGTAGTTTAAAATAATGCATAAAAAATGAGTTTAAAGATCAAATGGTAAATTACATCCGATTGACATGAAAATTGACATGCATGTTAAGAACATATAGAAAATGTGATCCAACGGTTGGATTTTCAAAATATGAATTCAACAATAAGTTATTGGTTGGTGTAACATTTTTTAGAGTTACATTAGGTGTAACTTGAACCTAACTCCATATTTCTTAATTTGATGTGAATTTTGAAAAATCTACCGTTAGATTACATTATCTTCATATATTTTTCATGCTTAAAAAATTTCGAGGTGATCAAAGATTAATAGCCATGTCATCAATCAATTTTTTAAATTCAAGTTTTTATAGTTTAAAATAACACATAAAAGATGAGTTTAAAGATCAAATGGTAAATTACACCTGATTGGCATGAAAATTGGCATGCATGTTAAGAACATATAGAACATGTAATCCAACGGTTGGATTTTCAAAATATGAATTCAATAATAGGCTATTTGTTGGTGTAACATTCAATAATAAGTGATTGACCGCGCTTTTCTCTAAATCCAACCGTTTAATTGCGACCATAATTTATCAGAATTAACCTTTCGTTAAACTCTTCAAATCCAACGGTTAGATTTCAAATCTAAGAATGGCATGTGATGGACATGTGTTTTGTATATATGGCTATATATATTCTCTCAATCTGACCATCCAATTGGTCTCAAATTTTACCAACACCAATATGTCACCATACTCTTCAATCCTAATAATCAAGATTTGAATATGAATTTTACCAAGTCTAGTGGTATCGGGACCACCATTAAGTTTGATCAGGTTTAACCAACTTTGACTAAATTTTGACCAAACTTTGACCGTGCCTTTCTCTAAATCCAACCGTTTGATTGTGACCATAATTTACCAGAATGATCATTTCATTACACTCTTCAAATCCAACAGTTAGATTTCAAATCTAAGTATGGTGCATGATGGACATGTGCTGTGTACTTATATGGTTATGTTCTCTCAATCTGACCATCTAATTAATTATATTTTTTTAAAAAAAGTAAACGTAATTAGTCACATATTAAAATTTTTACATAAATTTAATAATAGCTATGACCATTTTTTTTTTAATTTTTAATAAGATAGAATGTGTGATCATTTTTGTTGTGTTTTTTTTTTTTTTTTTTTTTTTTTTTTTTTGAGAAAGTGGTCTGGTGATTTTTATTGATTAAAATTGCCTTATTTTATTTTTTTCTTAAAATAAATTTGTCTTATTTTATTTTTCCCACCTAAAATTTCCCAAAAATTTGTTTCCCTCCTAACGTTTCACTTAGCTCTCCCTCCCCCCCCCCCCCTCCCAAAAAAGCCAAAATTTTAGGATTAAGAATAATTATTACGTTAAGAATTTAAACTTCTTTTATCAATTTTTTTTATCATTTTTTAATTAAAGGTAATAACAAAGTTGCCATCCCAAATGGGTTGATTGAAACATCAGGTATTAAAAAAAAAAGGTATTAAAAAAAAATTATGTTCTTATCAAAAAGGTATCAGAAAGAAAACAAAAAGAAAAAGAAAAAAGGGCATGTTACGCCTAGGAAAGAAAAAAAAAAGAAAAAAAGAAAAGAAAAGTTGAAAACATTGGAGGATTAGCACAAAAAAATAATAAATAAATAAAGAATTAGAATTCAAAAAAAAGGATCAACGGATAAAAACAATACATCAAGAAAGATTAATGGATAAAAACAAAAGGCTAAAGTTAGGGTTTTTTTTTACCCTATCACATATTCAGCCGCCTCACTCTCTCTTCCTCATCCTCACATATTCAGCCATTTGCTTTTAAGTTACACACCACTTCACCCAAACAAAAAAAAAAAAAAAAACCATTTGCTCCCATCTGTTGTCAAAAAAAAAAAAAAAACCGGCGACATTTCAGCTCCCAACGTCACCGATCAAGCCACGTCGCCGATCGATCTTAACCGGCGCCGATCGAGCTCAACGGCGACGATCAAGCTCAACGGCGACGCTTCAGCTCAAAAGCCACCGCTTGAGCAAGCCAACGTCGCCGATCAAGCCAACCGTCGCCGATTGAGCTCAACCGTCGCCGATCGAGCTCAACGGCGACGCTTCAGCTCGCCGATCGCGATGATTCAAGTCGCCGTTCGCGACGATTCATGGCGACGCGAAGATTCACAGCGCCGATCGCAACGGCGACGCGATGATTCAGCTCGCCGATCACAACGGCGATGCGACGCCTCAGCTCCGATTGCAACGGCGACACGACGCCTCAGCTCGCCGATCGCGACGCAACGCCTCAGCTCGACGATCGCGACGGCGACGCCTCAGCTCGCCGATCGCGACGACGACGCCTCAGCTCGCCGATCGCAACGGCGACGCTTCAGCATCCTTTCGCATCGGCGACCCTTCGCCTCCCCTTGGGTTTGTGCTATCTTTTTCTTTTTTTGTGCTATGTATTGTTTGTTTAATGATTCTAAATGCTTGATGTTAATTTTTCTGCCTTGTCTATGGTGTTCGTGTGAGAACTCCAGTTTTTTTTTTTTTTTTTTTCTTGTTTGGGATTTGTTCTCTGTGTTGGACGGTTTGTCTAAGTTGTGAAACCATTCTAATTTTGTACAGATTGTTTTGGATTTGGGCTGTGCTATTGTTGTTTGTGGTTGTGGTTATGGAATGGTGATTGTTATAGCATTTTGGTGACTTTGATGGTACCCTTTTTGGGTTAGCTGAAATTTTTGTGAAATGTTTTTGGGTCTCAATTTTGGGTCTTCACTTTGACAAAGTCAGAGATGTTTACTCTAAACTTATTAGTTCTTAGAGCTTTGGGTCTTCAAATGGGTAATATTTGGTGTGTGTTTAGATTCTGAGAAATTTTCGTTTGGTTTAGGTGAGAAATTTGATTGAGAAATGATAGATAGGTAGTTGTCATTGTGAATAAGAGGAGAAAAAAATTGTGAATTTTTTGCTATGATGCTTGTGTTAGATTTCTAAGAAAATTTTGTGGTTTAGTTAGTTATTTATTTATTTTTTGATTTCTCTTTGTTTTATGGTTTAATTCACTATCCATGAATTAAACTCTGAGTTTCTACGACACTTTTAGATCACATTAACCAGTTGATTTTTAAATTCAAGAATGAGCAATCAAATATGTGCATTTAAATTAGTTTGAGTTCATTTTAGAGTGATACAACAGAAAATCAAATTTCCCATGGCTCAATTTTAATTTAATCCTTTGTTTTTCTTATGGGAACTTTTTAGAAATTCTTAGGTGGTATTTATGCTGCCTCACTCAACATTTTCTAATATATGTGGGTGTTTGTGTGTTTACTTGAGTGCGAATATACATGTTAGTGGAACAAAGAGACCAAAAACATGTGGCTTTAGTGTGAGACAGCTAGTTTGCTAGTGTGAGACAGCTCCTTGAATTGAATTTGTAGGTGTTTTGGCTGGTGCAGTCTATTTCAGAATAGTCAGAATTGAAACCAGCTTGTGTTGTTATGAAAGAAAGACCTTGCAGTCTCAAATGAATTCAGAGACAGCTAGTTTGCAAGAGTCAACAAGGAAAGAATAACTGAAAAATTTTATGATGCTTGTGTTAGATTTCTAAGAAAATTTTGTTGCTTAGTTAGTTATTTATTTATTTTTTGATTTCTCTTTGTTTTTTGGTTTAGTTCATATCAAGTTTATGGAAGGAAAGTTCATATCAATTTTGAAGGTTAATGTTTTCTTCTTTTCCCTTAGTGTATATTAAGTTTGTTACTGGAATATGGTAGTCATAAATATGCTTATCCTCTTAATCTTGAACAATCATTTGAACAAAATTAATCTTGAACAATCTTGAGACCCAAGTTTTAGTGCTACATTTAACAATTTAAGAGACTTTGTTCAGCTTACTGAGGGCCAGTTGGTTATGTTCTTTTGTGTTGTGGTTTTAAAGCTACTATTTGGAGTGACAACTTGCTGTAACTATTTTTTATTTCAATCATTTGAACATGCTACACTACATATTTTCATTAGAGAGTGCAAACATATATATATATATATATATATATATATATTTATATGATGAAACTTATTATTATTAATAAATTTTTTTTTTTCCATTCAGGTTTAAAAAATCTAAAGGAGAATCTTAATCTTTTAGTGCCTTAAAAAGAGGCCCATGTTTGAAAACCACAGCAGAATATAATATAGGCAAAGTTAAAGTAGTAGATATAGAGAATAATAAATGCAGAAACATATATTCAAGACATTAATCACGCAAATCAAAAAAAAGAAAAAAAAAAAGACATTAATCACAGACTCACAGCATTTGATACTCTCTCACTCTTACACTCTTCCCTCTCACACCCTCACACTCTCTCAGACTCACTCAGTATCAGTGGTCCCTATAAGCACTGTCCCCACTCAGCCACATTGCTTTTCCCCTTTCTCTTTTTCTCTCTTTTAATTTTTTCCCTTCTCTTTCTCTCCTTGTCTCTTTCTTCTTTCCAAATTTTTTTTTTTTCACACTCAAAACGCAGTGCTTTTACTGCTTTCTCATACCACACTGTACAAGCTCTCTCTCTCTCTCTCTCTCTTCACACTTTCATATCAGACCCAGTGCTGGTTTTGCACCTGGGCTTCTGGTAATGCTAAGAGCTTGATAAATCTTTGCACTTTTTTTTTTTGGGTTTCATTTTGAGCACACAAGCAATGGGCAAGAATGTGCTGGTTTTAGGTCTCACCCTTTTGGTTCTATTTGGAGCTGTATCATCAGCCTCTACCTCTACTTCTCCAGCAAGTGAGTACTGGGTTTAGTTTATAATGTGTGTTTTGTAAGTGTTTATGAGCTCAAAATGCTTGCTCTTATATGATCTGAATTTGATGTGTATCTTTTTTTTTTTTTTTGCCTGTTGTGGGTGCAGAGATTATTAATGGGATTTTCTCAAATGCTGTATCTTTCTTTATGAAATGGTTGTGGTCACTCAAATCAACCACCAAAACAGGTATGGCATAGATCTCTGGTACTAGGCACATTTTTCTTTGTTTTTCTGTTTTTGTTTGATGGTAATCTGAAATGGTGGGTGTCATGGGACTTTAATGTGTACAGCAATTTCTGGGCGTCCAATGATGAAGTTTGAAAGTGCGTATACTGTGGAGACTGTGTTTGATGGAAGCAAGCTTGGTATTGAGCCTTACTCGGTTGAGGTGTTGCCTGGTGGAGAGCTTTTGGTTCTGGACTCTGCTAATAGTAACCTCTATAGGATCTCTGCCTCTCTTTCTCTATGTGAGTGTTTGTATTGCTTTGTTTATGTAATGGATTGGAAATATTGCTTGCTTGGCTCGTCTTCTCTGTATTGAGTTCCATTTCTATTTTGTTTTGAAAATTGTTGATTTGAGTGTGTTTGACTGTTTTCTGTTAAATTACTGCCTCTATTGGCCATTCTATTCTGAAAAGTGTAATGGGTTTGCTTTCTATGTATAAAATTAATCATAAGCCTTTCTTGTTGATTGTGGTATCTTGCCGTGTATTGTATCAACTTGTGTTTAAATTATTGTCTATTAATACTTAAAATACAGTTTCAAATACATTCTTTATAGCTTTGGGAAGATGTAGCATGGAAGTTTTTTTAGCAAAGAAGAAGTATGTGCTATGAATGCAATGCTAGCACAGGTTTATATCATCGGCAAATAAATAAAGAATTACATTCTTTTTTGGAGTATTGTAAACTTTCTTATGTAAAATTGGACAAATTTGGCCTATCCGTTTTGCATAGGGTTAGGATAAGGTTGGGTGAAAGGAAGCTCCCTCAATCATGTTTGTATATATAGTTATAAGCAAAACTTGGATACAATTCCTTAGGTGCAATACATTAGATTCCCCAATTAAATTCAAACAAATAGCTGCAGTGACCAATTCAAACAACTTGCAGGTTTTGATGAGATGAAGGAAAAGCTTAGTCAGTTTGAAGAAATGGAGCAAAGAATGGCTCGAATGCTTCAACAAATGCAACACATTTCTTCCCAATGCAATCAGGTATATTAACAAAGACTTAGTCAATGTTTTTCTCTTTGTAAGCATTTGGTTTAGTTGTTGTAAGTGCGTATAAATGTCTTCATTTAACTTATTCCAATTTTTTGCCTTAGTAATATTTTCTTGTCATTTTATTCCATTTATAAATTCTTATTGAGTAATCTTACTTTGTATGTAGGACGTTCCTTTGGCTCAACAATCTCCAGCTCTCCAAAAATCATCAGCCGCATCCTATCAAACCAAGCAGCTTATAAGTTTTATCTTGATGTTGAGGACTTTCTTGTGTACAAAGAACTACAAAAGAACAACCGCTTTTTTTTGCAAGTGTTGAAGGATATTTTTAAACACTTGGGAACTTTGATTATTGTATTAGCTTAATTTGACCGGTTGTTTTATTCAAAGAACCACATCTTTTTTTGTTAATCTTATGATGGTGGTTATAGACAACGTTATGTATTTGATAATATATCTATGCTAATATTATGGTAGTTTGGAGACATTTGTAGGGTTAATTAGTTATATTTGTGGTATTGTGTCAGTAAAGCTGAGAGTATTACAGGTTTTTAAGCATTATTACAGGGTTTAAGCAGGTCTGAGAATATTTGACATAAACAGTGATTTTAAAGCCTACTGGGAAAGAAAAAAAAAAAAAAAAAGTACCTATCGGCAGTCACCACCCGCCGCTATAGGTTCACTTTTTATGTGTTAAATTAACCCCTATAGCGGCGCTTACCACCCGCCGTTATAGGTTCAAACATATAGCGGCGGGTCCATCCGCCGCTAAGGTACGTACTTTTAGCGGCGGATTGACCCGCCGCTATAGGCACGTACATATAGCAGCGGACTAGCCTGCCGCTTAAAAGTACAATTTGCCCAACTTAGTTGATGATCTATAGCGACGCCCTATGCCCGCCGCTAAAAGTAGACATCAATAGCGGCGGGCTGTACCTGCCGCTAAAGGTCAATTGAGAAGAATTGAACATTGTATAGCGGCGGTTTTTTTGCCCACTGCAATAAGCAAAAACCGCCGCTAAAAGGTGTATCTATAGCGGCGCGTTTTTTGACCGCCGCAATGGATCTATTGCGGCACCACAACGGTGGTGGGATCGACCGCCGCAATAGCACCCGCCGCTAAAAGGTCAAATGCACCTTTAGCGGCGGTTTTGGGGCTTTAGCGGCGGTTTTTGGCCCGCCGCAATAGGTCGTTTTTTTTGTAGTGAGAGTATGTAATACTAGTTACAGACTCACGTGATGCGTGAGAATATATAATTATATTGAGATGTGGTATAATCTAAATTTTATTGTAAATAATTTGTTCTCCCAAAAATTAAAAATTATGTAAAAGTAATTTCCATTACACTATTTTTACAAATATATATATATTTTTCTAACTATTGTTATTATGCTTTATATATTTCTAATTTCTTTTGGTACAACTAAAATTTTAAGCTTCAAATTTATTATTTAAATTCCCATTAACTTAAGGAGATTATTATGATAACAAAAACTTATCATATAATTACAATTGATATTACTCAAATAACTAATAGTACTCTCATGGACTGAATTGGATTATAATTACAATTGAGATTATTATTTAAATTCCCACGATCAACTCAAACTTGCTTTTTCCATTCTTAAGTAAATGGACCGAATTGAATCGTTGTAGACCAAATGAAAAGAATGGACTAAATTGAATCGAAAAGACTGAATTGGACAGAAGTAGAACTAATGAACCAAATCGGACCAAAATGGACTGATGTGAACAGAGATAGACTGTTTGGAACGACGTAGACCAAATGGACAGAAGTAGAACTAATGAACCGAATCGGACCAAAATGGATTGATGTGAACTGAAATAGACTGTTTGGAACGACGTAGACCAAATGGACCAAATAAATAAGTTGAAGTTGACCGAAAGGACCGTAATGGACCAAGTTGGATGGAATAGACCGAAGTGGACTGAATGGACCGAAGTTTGCCGAACAAGACCAAATTGAACCAAATGGACTGAAATAGACCAAACTGAAAGAATATACTGAAGTGAACCAAATGCCAATTTGTAATTAGCTAACATAACTCAAAAACTTAATAATAATTATGATATAAAAAAAGTGATGGAATTGGTTATTAAAGTAACATCAATCAAATTTGTTATCACATTAATATTTTTAACTAAATTCTTATGCATGCGTTTGTGATTCTATGTGCCTGTTGAAGGTTTTATTCAAGTTAAATTTGATACTATGTAGAAAAAGTTGGTACGCCACAAAAAAGTATATCAAGAATTCACTTGCATGTAATATTTAATACCAAAAAAAAAAAAAATGAAAGAGGGAAAAAAAACCCCTTGTTAAGATTTTTATTATCTCTATCTTTCAAAGGTGATGAAAATGACATACGGTTCTTAAAGTGGGAGAGGAACTGGACCCTTCAACTTGGCTTTGAATACTACATTTGCATACAAATATGAATACAGTGGTGGAATGTGAATTTTTTTTTTTTTTTTTTTTTTGGCAAGCATAAATTAGAAATAACAAATGGTGTTTTTGTCCAATGTGTAAATACTCGAATTCGCACCCATAATTTAATCAAGGAAGATGGCTAGAATGACCATTTATGTACCCAAAATTTATAGTTGCATTACATGCATTAATTTGTTCATTGCATATCATAAAAGTGATCTTGACGTTCTAACGGTCGTGACAGTATGCTCGATTTCCAAATCGGACCGTTAGATTGAAAGATATCCCATGATCAAGTTTACAAAAAAAAAAAAAAAAAAAAAAAAAAAGTTTACACGGTCAGCATGCATTGTGTTTAGGTAGAATCAATCACACATGATTAATTTAAATTAATTATGATTGGTTAGACAATTAAAATTAATTAAATAATTTTGTGATTGGTTGTTAATTAGTGTCAAAAATAGGCTTGCATGCAAGGAAATAAAGGTGAAAATCAAATAACAACAAAATTGTGGATAATTAAGACTTTTTGGAGTATTTATCTACAAGATAATCATTGCTGAAAAGACCTGGATTATCAGAAAAAGAGTTTAATTTTTAGAATGTGCTTTAAAAACGCATCTAAGTGCAAGTCCCGGCTCAAAAAATCTCAAAAAATGAGTCCAAAATGGGCCAAAACTCGAACACAAGACCGGCACCCAAAAGGGCCATTCCGCACTTTTGGAGTGCCGATTGGCACAAATTCAGGCCACAGCCCGAGGACACTTAGATCGAGATAAAACTCATCATTTTCGATTCTTTAGGGATAAGGACACGTCTCAGTTCGTATTCTGATCATTTAGCTATTTTTTCGAACATCCTAGCCTCTATAAATAGAGGAGGTCCCTCAAAATTCAGCACACTTTTTCACGCTCTCTGAATTCTCCTCTTTCTGACTCTTCTTTTCTATTATTTTCCCTCTTACATTAATGACGTTTTGGAGACTCCAGCCTTAGGAATTTCTTTTTTGTAAGCAAGATATTTTAGGTTTCAAAGATAATCGCATAAATTTCTTTGAACCCTAAAATATTCTCTCAATAAGAAGAGTACGCATGCAAGAGGTAGTTAATTTCTTTTCTTTTTCTAGCCTTCTTTATTAATTTTGATTGATGATGCATGAATAGGTTTAGGATTTTATTTTATTTTATTTCTGATTCTTATATAATTGCCATGCTTTGTTTAGATTCTTTTTCTTTCTTTAAATATGTTTTTAGATGATTGTTTATTTCAATTCTTTCTCTTTAACTTTAAAATCTGCAAGGACTATCAAAACAAAACAAATCTATATCTTTTGAATTTTTTTAAACACAAAAACAAATTTGTATCTTCCTTAGATGTAGATCTGAATTTTTTTTCAAACACAAAAATAGATTTGTATCTTCCTTAGATGCAGATTTGAATTTTTTTCAAACACAAAATAGATTTGTATCTTCCTTAGATGCAGATCTGATTTTTTTTTTTAAACATAAAATTGATCTAATTCTTCCTTAGATACAGTTCTGTATTTTTCTAGTCATAAAACTAATCTGAATTTTTTTTGAAAAAGTTTTCTTATTTATGGAATTGCAGATTTTGAAATTTAAAAGAAAGAATTGAAAGTTAGGTTATAATTTTTTAATATGTGATTCATGCAACATAGATTTGTTTCATGAGTGTAGTTCCTCTTCATAAAAAAAAAAAAAAAAAAAGTCTTTTCTTATGTTATTCATAAAAAACAGATCTGATTTTTTTTTCTATACAAATCTAGATTTTTTTTTTTTATTTCCAAACAGATTTGATTTTTTTTTTTTTACATATAAACCAAAAATTACTTTTTTTTTTTTTAACTTTACTCCAAAATAGATCTGATATTTTTCAGCAAAAACCTTGTTCTTTTTTTATATATAAAAATAGATTTGATTTTCTTCACAAAACTATTTTTTTACCTATACAAAAACAAATCAAGTTTCTTCTTAATGAATCAAATCAATTTTTAATTCACAAAAACAAATCTGAATTTTTCTAAAAAAGAGGATGCATTCATAAAATAGATTTATGTGACTTTGTTTGGTTAAGAGTGTTATGTATGCAACATATCATTTGTATCATGCATAAAGAATATATTGGTCATTAGAGTCTAGAAGACCAGACTTTGTTTAGGAGGAATGGGTACCTAACACCTTAACACCTTTCCATTCCGTAATCTAACCTCCGAATTTAGTTCTTTTGGATAGGTAGAACTGTGTTTTTTTTTTTTTTTTTTTTTTTACTTTTGGGTAGAATGTAATTAGGACAAAAAGCCATGTATTCTTTTAGTAGATTGTAACTAGGACTCAGAGCCTTGTAAGATTCAATTTATCAAGCTTGTATTTATTTTTATTCAATCAATAACAATGAAACATTTCAATAATGTAAATCTGTATTTAGTTTTTGTCTTATTTTTTTGTATAAAAAATAAGTGGTGACTCCACACCACTTACCCAAAAAGATAGGTGCCCTGAAAATGCACTTGAAAATCTCTTTTTTGAGAGCACCTTTGCTGGTCTCTCACACAAGGTGTTTGTATTTTATGTATTTTCTATTATAAGTTACATTTAGGGTCAAGAATGTATAAAGTCATGGTAATGAAAAGCGATAATTATATCATGATTGATAAGTCATAAATTGGATTTGATGATTAGGTGTATGAAGTCATCTTGAATCCATAATATCACAACTATTTTTGTTTGAGAAAAATCAATAAAACTTAAATCATCCGTTAAATTTATATCAAGCAATTTAGACTAGCAATTGTTCTTCAAATCCAAAGGCAATCCTAATGATTTTGGGAATGAATACGAGGCACGTATGGTTTGGTTATCGAAATTTCAAAATTACCAATAAATTTCTTTAATGTTCAGCAACATTAATTCTTAGTTGAGTTGCTTGAAATTGGAAGCAATTCATGTATTTTCAATTGACTAATGCTGGCAAGGTGCGCAAGTGTTTTAACATTGGGTTGCTTCTTTTGTTGTTCTTACAGAGGCCTCATCTCCAATCAATTTGGTCTATCACTCCATCTTCGTGAAGGGAGATCAAACCAACTTTGAAATTGAGCCATCATTTGGAGTGGAAGCTTCACAGCTTGTGGGTTCCTGTTTTGGATAGTACCCATGCCTAAATGGTAACGAGGATCTTGGGCCTCTAAAGAAATTATATTTGTTGGTTGGTGGACTAGGTTTGGTTCACCACAGCTATATTTTGGGCTGATTACGAACCAATTTGTGCACAAAATATGAGCCCTACAACATATATACATTCATTCATACATACATATATATATATATATATATATATATTGTAACCCAAGTGGCTAAGGAACAGTAAAATAATTATCAAAAAAATGTAAGTAAGAACGTCAGGAATCCTCAGAAAATAGAGTGATGTGTCATTATGTTAAGTTTTTTTTTTTTTTTTTGGTACATTGGACCCTATTTTTCATTGGGATATGCCACGAGGTTCAATTAAGCTCAAAAGTCATAGACTTGGATAGCTTTTTGTAGGCTTCCAAGACTTGTGAGGTTTAAATCCCCTTGAATCCAAGTGTATCCTCAAGTATTTATTACAAGATCCTTCACAATTCCTCCCTTTTCTCTCTATTTTTTTGAAGCTTAATGAGTCTCTCTAATGCTCTTTTTTGCTCTAATTAAAGTTGCTGAATGCCCTTTTGCTGATGACTTAATCTCCCTTTTATGATACATTCCTTGGGCTTTTGGTATGCCATTGATTCCTTCATTTCGCTATCCTGGATACCAAAACCAATGTTGTGTCAGCAACATTGGTGGCTAGTCATTTCCTTATTTTCTCATTGCATTCTTCTTTTGAGGTTACTCTCTAAAAAGTTCCCAGCTGACCTTCCTCTTTTGGTGAGTCCTGATGGGGCTAACTTTTATTCATTTTTCCAAAGCTTTTAAAGAGACTTTTAGAGCCCTTTTTGGGTTGTCTCACCCTTTGTATTTTTCCTTCAAATAGGTAGATTCTTCCCTGTCATGTTCAAAGATCCCCAGCCACCTTCCTTCATGGTTCACCTTCCTGCTTTCCCCGAGGTACTAGGCTCCTTTCATCAGAGGTTTATTCCTAAGTCACCATCTGTTTCCAAGGCTTTTCTTCTAAGTTGTGGGCGGCTTATGGGACATAGCTTTCTTCGTTCCTTGTGTCCATGAGCATGCTTCCTTGAGCTGTCCAAATCTCAGCTAATTCTTTTCTGCACTTCCTGAGGATCCCCTCCTTGGTTCTGGCAATTCGAAAGTGTTCTGGTCCAGCCCCTTTCTTCTCTCTAGGTTCCTTAGGAGCCCCTTTTATAGAGAGCTGGGCCAAACTTCTTTTGCTTTTCTTTTCTTTCTTCTCTAAGGCCCAGGGCTTACCCATTCATGGACTTGGGCTTCCTTTTGCCCATTCTAAACGGGCCTTGGCTCACGAATTGGGCCTTCCTTATTTTTGAAGGCCCATTTGCTTTGGTTCTTGATACATGCAATATTTTGGACCTCAACACAGCTTTATCCTGATGTTAAATACACCCCAGTGGGTGAGTTTCTCAACTAGTTTGTCTAAAGAACCAAACTTTGCTCATGTTAATCTTCTAAAGTGAGTTTTACTATCTTAATGGATAGTTAAGTAGGTTGTTTCTGGCTGGGAGAGAGGTAGAAGATATATAGTTGCTGCTGCCTCAGGCTATCTAATAATTGAAATGTGAAAGTAGTTGCTTGCCTCTTTGTATGCCTACTTTGGTTGATTCTATAAAAATGTTTTGTTAATATGTAGATATTTCCAAATGGAAATCAATTGATATAGTTTCCTTTTGCTTCTTTAGATCCTGGTTTCCTTGTTGCTTGGTGGCTTGACACTCTAGACATGTTTTTTCCAGTCTTGAGTTGCCATAAGTGCATAACATAGGGATTTGAATTTATGCATTTAACAAGTACAGGGCCCAAAATTGACTTGAAATGCCTAAGACTGATCAAGGCTCTTCTCATGGATGACAACAACTGGCATGCTCTTGAGAATGTTATAATGGAATTACTAAATTAAGATCTTTAGCTTAAGATCTCTTCCACAACTTGTTGTAATGGAATTGCTGAATTAAAAAAATAAAACAATGCTTTGTGTAATTTGGCAGTTTTTGTCTAATTAAGAAAACTAGTCGCAGACCCACGTAATGCGTGGGAATAGATAATAAATTTTAGTTATGATATAATATATAATTTGTTCTCTATATTTTGTGGAAAATGATTTGTTCTCTCAAAAAATTAAACAATTTCTAAAATTATTTTTCATTTATCTATCTCAAAAAATAATCATCATTTACATGAGATTGAAATTGCATATTTTTTTAGACATTCCTCAGAGACTATATCATATTATAAATTTAATATTTAAAATAATATGTAGGAAAAAAGGAAAATTTATTTTTAAAATTGAACACTTCACCTATTCAATGAAAGAAAATAATTTGTATAACAACATAAAGAGAATGTGATCTAACATTTTTTTTTTTTTTACTATAGACCCTTTCATTTATTAAGATTTAATTGTCTTTAACTGGATCTCCATATCACATTTTTGGTTCTACACTCCTGTTGAGCCTTCTCATTTGCCACATTATTATTCTTTTTATTATTTATGTTAGGTTCTAAAGATTTAGGATCTAAATGTATTAGAACTTCAATGTGTAATGCTGGCAAACCATGATCAAAACTTAGAGTCTAGAATTAGGTTGCTCAAAGTGCGTTTTTATGTAAAGTTGAAATCGAGTATACTGCAGGATTTATTATGAAAATCTGCAAGGCTCGATCGATCGAAAATTAGACTCGATCAATCGAAACTCGTGCAGATTGTTTTTCTGTAGATTTTTCCAACTCAGCCCAAGCCCGTATGACGTGTAGGGTTTTATGTTTTATCTTAGATATAAAAGGAAAAACCCTAGATACGTTTTTCAAAAGTTGTTTTATGCTGTGTGTGTAAATCTTTTGTGAGATTTAGAAGTGTTTGCCTTCGTACATACTTAGGGATTCCAATCTTAAGATTGATGTCAAAAGCTTGGTGATCACTTCAGTTGTTGCATAAAGAGCTTAAAGAAAACACAAGTGTGAGTACTTGTGGTTGCTGTAAATCCAAGAAAGAAGTAGTCTGTGGACTCGAAGCTATCATGTGGTCGTGGTAGTAAGTTTTCTACTTGAGGTAGCAAGAGGATGTTAGTGGTCTAAGTCGCTATTGTAAAACTTCAATTCTTTTATAATGAATTTATTTTACCTTGAGGATAGTTAGGTTAAATCCTCCCCAGGTTTTTTACCGGTTTGGTTTTCTTAGGTTATCATATCGTTGTGTTCTTTATTTTTCGCATTGTTTCAATGATATGATTTATTTGTATTAACCTAGATCTGAATAATTTACCTAAGTTAATCACTTGGCTAAATAACTAGGTTAATCTGTTTGTGTTTAAAGGGTCTAAAAACTTTACAATTTATTTTTTACTTTTAATTTTTTGATAATACTAAATATATAAATATATTAGCTTAACAAATTCATCTTAGGCAGTTTTAACTTTACATATTCATCTACTTTAGTTTTAATGTTATAACTAAATAATAAATTAATGAAAAATTAAAACAAAAATATTTTCTATATATATTCATCTAGGGTGGTTTTAATAGTTGATAGACACATTCAAATACATAGCCATGATTTTATTTTGATATAAAATCAAAATCTCACTTCCAAAATAACTAAGTATTATGTTAAAAACAAAAATCGTAATGATCATACGTCTGTAATGCATTGTATATCCCATAATAGGTCTCATTCTTCTACCCTTCCTTGAGAGTTGATGACTATTCATAACTTTTACCTTGACACCAAAGAAGCGTTCGACCTAATGCTTTATTTCTCTCCTAGTTGATCTTGCTTCGACATTAGAAGTATATTGATTTTTACCCAACAATCGAATATTTTTGTCTTTAAATACTGCATATTTGACTCCATTCATAAATCTATTTTCTTCTCTATGAGATTCAGTCTCAATAAGAATGCTAGTTCTATATATATATATATATATATATATATATATATATAGAGAGAGAGAGAGAGAGAGAGAGAGAGAGAGAGAGAGAGAGAGAGAACAATCACCATTTTCAGGAGAGAAATAGAAAATAAAATGAGAAGAAGAAGCGTCAAAATAAAAAATATAGTCATAAGTCTAACACAAAATTATCCAAGCCATGCTATATAATAGAATAACATTATATTCTTGTAAACTATCTTTATATGCAATACAATAACATTTAACAATCATAGAAAAGAAAGAAGATAATAACTTAAAAACACAAAACCAAATTGCATCAACCCAAAGTAAAATTCTAAAGAACACATAAATTCTTCAATCAAAAGTAGAGATATAAAAATAAAAAGTTCACACAAAAATAAAACATGAGAGAGAGAGAGAGAGAGAGAGAGAGAGAGAGAGAGAGAGTAATAACCTTTTTCATGTGGGAAAATATGTATAGAAATGGAGGGACTTGGTTTAGGTCCAGTGCATCCAGTGCACTGGACCCGGTCAAATGGTGACACGTGTCCAGAAGTGGCCACATGTCATCATCTCAACGGGTTCAGTACTACTGGATACTGGACCTAAGCCTGACCTGAAATGGAGAGTGAATGACATACTTATAGAAATAGAATGGGAATAAAAAGAGCCAAAATAAAAAGAAGATAAATGGATAGATGAAGAGTGACATTAAGGTTGAGAGTAGTGAAGAGATGAAAAGGTAAAAGAGAAATAGTGGTTGGAAATAGTGGAGAGAAATGGGAAATAGGTAGATGATGTGGCTGCTAATATGGCTTAACAGGAGCGTAATAACAATAAATGCTACGCTTTATCTTTTAGATATATATAAATTTTGATTTTCTTGGAAAATGAAAAGGGGTTGGCAATTTTTTTTCTTCTTCTTCCCAATGAAATTTTAATTTTTTGAGAAAATGAGAAAGGATCATGGTTTTTGTGTTTGTTTTCCAAGAAAATGAGAATTAGCAATTCTTGAGAAGGAACGAAGACAAAATGGTAAAAATGAAAAAGAAAAGGAAAAACCTAGAGAAAAACAATTTATCCATAAAAAAGCTTAAATATTTTTTTTCTTCACATGGGCAAAACAACGTCATTTAAACTCATTAAAACTACAAGGTGTTGATTTGAGGTGGCACAGCCATCTCAGCAACTAAGATTAATGGAAGGGAACAAATTCAAACTGCAACTAACATCAAATGAGGGAATTAAAATTTTAAAACTTTAGGGGTGTAATTTACAATTTTATAAAATTTAACATGAAATTTGGCATTCACATATTAAGAAAAAAAATGTAATCAAAAAATGTAACTTTAAATTTAAAATAATAAAAAGTTATATAGTAGTGTTACTTCGTAGGACAAAAATATATACGAGAGAGAGAGTGAATAATCTCATCATGAAGTTCATAATATTCTTTCAAATTCATATGTTTGTAGCAAATAACAGGACGAATACAAAGAATATAACAACAAAATAAAGTGGAAAGAATGGCTGTTAGCCATGTTTGTTTCCACTTTTTATTTGACTAATGTTAATGTTAAACGGGTTTAATTTATTTCATCTGTTTGTACACTATGAGGAACCATGACTTCAAGGGATGTAGGTTCTTGGATCACCCGCAGATCGTGGGGTTGGACCCTTTTGTAGTGAGCCTTGTATGGAATTCAAATAATAACCCACAAAGGCTCTTTCGTTAGCAGTTGAAGTAATGTGTTTGTCTGGATTTGGTATAGATAGTATGACTGGACCCTTTGCTAGTGAGCCTTGTAGAATGTAACCCACAAAAGTGCTTTGGCTATTTGTAGGAGAACTGTCATGAGTCTGTGGATTAGGCGCAGGTAGTTGGACTGGACCCCTTTGTAACATGCCTAGTAAAGAAGCACAACCCAAAATAGCCCTTTGGTTAACTGAGTTTTTGTTCATCAATTCTTGTTCTACACCATGCAAGATTCTGCCGGCCTCATTTGCATGCATGCTCAAATGAAAACCAATGTCATGACTACTGGAAACACATTTAGATGCCCCATATATCTTGTTGTGTAACCTAAGATGGAAGTTAACAATTTGATGAAGATTGATGAATATGAGCATGAGGACGAGTAAGGTTCCATTTATATGCATCAACTTGTATGACTTGGAACAATATGGTCTAACCATTTTTGCCCTCGACTCTCTTTGCCAAGAAATGAAAGTTGAATGGGTTAGGACTCAGAAAAAGGTCATGCAATGAATACTTTTATGGAGATAGCATTAATAGCCAGCCTTACGGGTTAGGGCACACACTTAAAATCAACCCCAATGCGGTCTGACCCTCTTCTAAAGTTGAAATTGTCCATTAAAATCCTAAGATATTAACATGCTAATCATGACTTGGTTCATTTTTTGTCATGGAGCAAAACTTTTGCCCAATGCGAATGGTTCTTGCTTTAATTTGTACCCACCAGTGCATCAATTAATATATATATATATATATATATATATATATATATATATATATATATATATAAAGATTTGAAAAGGTTGATATGATACTCTCAAAGAGAATATTTTAGATAATTTTTTACGATTCAGTTCAAAATCAAATTATTTTCTTATCTTAATTAAGAGTATATATTATTTACAAAATCAACCAATAGTCTTTCAAAATTAATTTTATATAACCGCTCTTTTAATAAATAAAATAAAATTGTGTACTCTATATAATATAATTTTATTGTCACATGCACTTGTTATGACTTCTTACTCTCTTTGTTCCTAATTTTCACGTCAAATTTCATGTCAATTGAAATCAAGTAACACTTACTAAAATTCTTTGTCAACTTTTTAATTCGGTTATTAATATTTGTACATACTTTGCTGCTGAAGCTATAATTACAACTACTCCTAACTACTTGGCTTTCTCTTCGGGCGTTTTGAATGGAATAAAACCTTTGGTTTGGTTTGGTTTGACCTTGCTTGACTGAGCCCTGGAACCATTTGCTTTCTCTTCGGGTTCTTTAAATAGAGAAAACTCGGTTTTGAAGCAAATATGTTTCCCTTTTTTAAAGTTTAGGACATTTTGATATGGCTGTGTGCTTCCACCAAATTTCCATAAGATTTTAAGATGATAATTTATTTTTTGCTTCAATAAGATAATAATTAACATTAAATAAATTAAGGAAAAAATGAAACATCTTTTTTTATATGGACAAAAAAGGCCTTACAAAATCATTCCATAATTTTAATAAATATATAAATAATTCTCCAAGTTTGCAAAGTATAGTAAGAATTGTAATCAATTTCTCCAACTAGATCAATACGCAATTAGAGCAGTCAAAAAGTACTTGAAAGAGACCAAAGGTGAATATTTATCTATTTATATAACACGCATTTATATACTTTTATTTTTCTTTTTTCTTTTGAAAAATTATTCAATGAAAATAAGAAAAGAGTGATGGGCCATCTGTATTCTCTGCTTGAAGAACACGCATTTTACCATATGTGATAATACCTTTTGATTTTACGTTGATTACTAAAGTCTCTCATGCTCGTGACGCTTATCCTTATTGAGCCTTGTCAATAATCGAGTACTATATTATTGTCTTTTCTTAAATAAATAAAAAATTACGAGAATAGTATTGCCTGTTTAACTTTTTTATATAGTATATATTAGACAAATCAATTGTTCAATTATATTACCTTCTTGTATCTCATTATAAAATGTTTTCCTATCCCAAAAAAAAAAAAAAAAAAATCTAAAATGTTTAAATTAAAAAAATTTTAAATAAAAAAATTCAAATATTTTTCCCTTTAAAATTATATGTAAAATATGAGTTTATGAATTGGAAACTATACAATATCTAAACTAATTTGCAAACTAGTCCATTAAAGTTTGAGGAAATTTTGATTTTATCCACAAATTAAAATTCAAAATTTTAATCCGCTTCCCTAACATGTAACATTAGATATTATTTATGTTACGTTCTAAGACTTTAGGAACTAATGTATTAGAACTTCAATTTGTAATATGTTGGCAAACCATGATTAAAACATAGAATCTAGGTTTAGGCTTACTCAAAGTGTGTTTAATTGTATAATTGGAATCGAGTGACTGCGGAATTTATTTGACAAAATCTACAAGGCTCGATCGATCGAAAATTTGACTCGATCGATTGAAACTCATGCAGATTTAATTTTCTGCAGAATTTTCAATTCAGCCCAAGCCCATATGACGTGTAGGGTTTTGTTTTTCACTTCAAGTATAAAAGAAAAAACCCTTGCAACTTTTTACAAGCCTTTTAAGTGTTGTGTGTTGAATCTTCTGTAAGATCTAGAAGTGTTTACCTTCATACACACACATACAAAGAGTTGTCAAGATTAAGATTCGCGTCAAGAATTTGATGATTTCTTCAGTTGCTGCATAAAGAACTTTAAGGGTCCGTTTGGTTGGAGAAGTGGAAAAGTGGGAGGATGGAAATTTAGTGGGAGGATAGAAAAGATTTAGTTTTCCCTTATGTGTGTTTGGTTAGAGGGGTGGAAAAGTGGGAGGGTGGAAAACTTTTTTGTTTGGTTGGAGGGAAAAAGGGGAGGATGGAAAATGTAGTTTATATAAATTAACTATTATGTCCTTGTTATATAATAGTGGGAAAGTGAGAGGGGTAGGTAAGTGTAATAAAGTGAGGGTGTTTGTGTAAAATGCATTTCTCATCACTTTTTCTTCCTCATTTTCCTTCCAATTTAGGAGGATAAAAATAGTGGGTCCAGGAGAGAAAACTTTCTCCCCTATTTTCTATCTCTCCTTTTTTCTTTCCTCAACCAAATAATGGAAAACAACATTTTCCATTTTATTTTCCTCTCCCTATTTTCCATCCTCCCTGTTTTCACCCCAACTAAACACACCCTAAAGAAGATCTGAAACCTTTGAGTGGAGTCTCAAAGTCACAAGTAGGAGAACTTGTGGTTGCAGTGGATCAAAGAAAGAAGTAGTAAATGGACTCAGAGGTGTCACGTGGTCGTGGTAGTAAGTTTTCTACTTGAGGTAGCAATAGAATGTTAGTGGTCTAAGTTGTATTGTACAAACTTCAATTCTTTCATAGTGGATTTTTTTTACTTTAAGGATAGCTAAGTTGAATCCTCCCTAGGTTTTTTACCGGTTTGGTTTTCTTGGGTTATCATATCTTTGTGTTCTTTATATTTCCTCATTTTTTTACATGATATGATTTTATTGTGTAAACTTAGAACTGAATAATTTATCAAAGTAATCACTTGGCTAAATAACTAGGTTAAACAACTGGTGTTAGGGGATCTATAAACGTGCAAGTGGTATCAAAGTGGGTTAGCTCTTATGTTTTAGATCTTTTGATCTAAGAGTTGATCCTTGACCCTTGCAGTCATGGATTCTTTGAAGTTCTTTTTGCTAAAAATCCAACTTGTCTACTTTTGGTTTATATGGCTTGTTGCGTGCGTTAAGTCTTTCCTTAAGTATCTTGCTATAATTAAACATGATGATAATTATGTGTGCTATACAGCTTTAACCGCCTTAAAGGCACATGATTCTTGTCTTTGGTATTTGCATGGTGGTTGTTCTAGGCATATGACAGGAAATAAAGCTCTATTCAAGACACTTTTTGAAGGGAAGAATTGGACAGTCATGTTTGGAGATGAGAGCAAATTTGTGATAAAAGGCATTGGAACTGTGGACATTCCAGGTTTGCTGGTATTTGAAGATGTCACGTATGTTGATAGGCTGAAGGCTAACTTACTCAGTATCAGTCAGATTTGTGACAATGGAATGAATGTGAGATACTTGATGGAGGACGTGACTGCATGTGTATTGGTGTTAGGACAGCTGATAACTGTTATGATATAACACCAAGTATAAGCAACAAGTGTTTTAGTGTGAAGATCAATCAAGTAGACTTATGGCATCAATAGTTGGGACACGTAAGTCACAAGCAATTAGAGAAGATCTCCAAGTGTGATGCAGCTATTGGTCTACCCAAGTTTGAAAAGATAGAGAAGTGCATATGTGGACCATGTCAGATGAAAAAACAAGTGAAATCTAAGCATCCGTCTGTAACTGAATTTCAAACCTCAAGACCTTTAGAGTTATTGCACATTGATCTCATGGATCTTGCCAGAGTTTAGAGTTTAGGTGGAAAAAAGTATATTTTAGTTGTTGTGGATGATTTCACTAGATATACTTAGGTTGTGCTTTTAAGAGATAAGGCTGAGGTTCCTGAAAAGATGATACACTTGTGCAAGAAATTGCAAGTTGAAAGAGGTACTGTTGTAGCCAGAATTAAAAGTGATCACGGGGGAGAATTTGAGAACACATAATTGGCTACTTTTTACAATGATCAAGGCACACATCAAAGAGTTCTCTTCACCCAAGACACCACAGCAGAATAGAATAGTGGAACGGAAGAATAGGGTTATTCAAGAAATGGCTCGTGTCATGCTAAATAACAAAAAGATGCCCAAGTCCTTCTGGGGAGAAGCAGTTAACACTACTTGCCATACACTCAACCGAGTATATTTCAAACCTGATTCCAAGGAAACTCCATATGAACTCTGGAGAGGAAAGAAACCCGTCGTCAGATACTTCAGGATATTTGGTAGTGGTTGTTATATTCTGTGTGATAGGGAGAACCTAGAAAAGTTTGATGCAAAGAGCAATAAGGGATATTTTCTAGGCTACTCTTCCACCAGTAGAGCATATAGAGTATACAATCTAAGAACTAAAATAGTCATGGGGTCTTCAAATATGGTGATCAATGATGAACTATATTCAGAATCTTATTCAGAAGACACTCCTTCGGTCCAAGAAAAGACTATGGAGGTTGAAGATTCTCTTCTTGGAGATTATGTTGGAAAGCATAGTGATGAAGAACTACAGGTATTGAATGATGCTGTTTCAGAACCATCGGTTTCAGAACCATCCATTCTTATTCGTGAGCCTAGTTCTTCATCTGAACAAAAAGGTACCTCTACATCTCTGGCCAAAGGTCCATCTGCTAGAGTAAAGTTAAATCATTTTGTCACAAATATATTGGATAGTCTGAATGATAACATGAGATTAAGGTCTAAAGCCTTGAATGTAATTACTCACTTGTGCTATCTATCCCAATTCGAACCAAAGAAAGTGGATGAAGCACTTTAAGATGCTGATTGGATTAATTCTATGCATGAAGAACTTCATCAATTTGTTCAGCATGATGTGTGGGAGTTAGTTCCTAGACCGAAGGGAGTGAATGTGACAGGAACTAAGTGGATTTTCAAGAATAAGTCAGATGAACATGGTACAGTTATTAGAAATAAATCAAGACTTCTTGCTCAAGAATACACACAAGTGGAAGAGATTGATTTTGATGAGACTTTTGCACTAATAGCAAGACTGGAATCCATTAGGATACTCTTGGCCATAGCAAGTCATTTAAATTTCAAGTTATATCATATGAATGTTAAGAGTGCATTTTTGAATGGAATGTTGCAAGAAGAGGTGTATGTTAAACAATCAAAGGGTTTTATTGATCCTCACAGACCGGATGATGTCTACAAGTTGAAGAAAACACTCTACAAGTTGAAACAAGCTCCCAGGACATGGTATGATAGGTTAACTGCCTATCTCACTAAGTATGGATTCAAAAGAGGATTTGTAGATACTACTATCTTTATACGAAAGGATAAAAATTATTTTGTAGTAGCCCAAATTTATGTTGATGATATTGTTTTTTGGGCTACTAATGATTCTCTTGCTAAATCTTTTGTAGATGAAATGAAGAAGATGTTTTAAATGAGTATGATTGGTGAAATAACTTATTTTTTGGGATTGTAGGTGAAGCAAACGGATTCTGGAATTTACATCAACCAAGCAAAGTATGCTAGAAATCTTCTCAAGAGATTTGGACTTGAAAAAGCTGCACATGCTAGAACACCAATGGCTGCAAATGCAAAACTAACCAATGATCCTTTAGGTGAGACTGTTGATGTTACATTATATAGAAGCATGATTAGTTGTCTTTTGTATTTAACTGCTAGTCGTCCAGATATTGCTTTCAGTGTTGGTGTATGTTCTAGGTTTCAATCTAATCCTAAAGTTTCACATTTGAATGCTGTTAAAAGAATAATAAAATATATTAGTGGAACTTGTGATTATGGATTGTTTTATAGTAAAGAGTCAAATATGTCTTTTGCTGGATACTCAGATACAGATTTGGCCAGCAATGCCAATGATAGAAAGAGCACCACTGGTGGGTGTTTTTATGTAGGAATCAATCTTGTTACTTGGATGAGTAAAAAACAAAATTCTATTTCTTTGTCAACTGCAGAAGCAGAATATATTGCTGCTGGAAGTTGTTGTTCACAGTTTCTTTGGATGAAAAAGCTTTAAGTGATTATGGGATATCGCAGGACACCATGGTTGTCTATTGTGATAATTCTAGTGCTATCGATATCTCTAAGAACTTTGTTCAACATTCTAAGACTAAGCACATAGAGATTAGATATCACTTTATTAGGGATCTGGTTGAAAGAAAGATTGTAGTTCTTGAATATATCTCTACTGAACGTTAGAATGCGGACATCTTCACCAAACCTCTTGATAGAAGTAAGTTTGAGACACTTCGTCAAGTGATTGGTGTGATTTTGTGTCCCTAGTCATCCTTGGCTCTTTTGTCCTTGTACTTAATTTCATTACTCTTTGTGACCATTCTTCTTTTGATGCTTTGTTTCTTTTTGCTTTTAAGATCTGCATTGCATTACATTCATGCATTTCATATTAAGTTTTTTTTTGTTATGTCTTTTTAAAAAAAATAAATAAATAAATAAAAGAGAAAGGAGGGATATGTTTTGTATAATAGATCTTGGATTTGCAGTCAAGGTTGGCCTATTATCTTTACATAACATACTTGTGTATCTTGTTTAGCTTGGAAGAGCTTATTTTTCTGCACTTTGCTAGTTTTAGCTATGTAGTGCATTTTTGTGTGGGAATTGTTTATAGTTTTTGATTACATGATTTTGATTTTGAAGTCACATGCTTTTGATTGTTAGCACTAGAACCTAAAGATAAAGGCATAAATAACTATCTCACCACTATTTACTAACCAATCATGAACACCTTAGTGCATATCATAAGATTTTGTACTCGAGAAAGTGTAGCACATGCACAAAAAGAACATAAGATGTAGCCTCGGATTAAAAATAAAATTGGTGTGTACATTATTGGGCTATAAAAAAGATGACACAAAGAAATAAAATTGGCGTGTACATTATCTGGCGTAAATAACAATTTCACAATGAAATGAAAATGGTGTGTACATTATGAGGAAAAAAAAAAATTTACATGATTGCAAGCTTGTTTTCTAGGAGATGTGAGAGTTATATGATGTTACTCTTTAAGTGATAGTCACTTTCAAATTTATGTGATGAATAATGTAGAAATTGTGATTGATTACTATCTACATATCACCTTACATGTATCTCATGCTGTTACTAGTTACACACACTACACAAGTTATTCTTTGCTAAACTTAATACATGAAATTGTGTGTGAAGTAGATTTGGCCATCCAAGATTGAATGTTCCTTAATTTTGATACAAAATATGTTTATTGTTTGATTTTTGGTGATGAAAAGTGTGAAAATCTTGTTTTTGGAAGATTTGGGTTGAATTCAATTGTTTTTGGAAAACTTTTAAACTCATATTCATGCATTTCATTCATGAAATATGTTGGTTTGAGTGGTTTCTACATAAAACTTTCTCTGTTTCTCAAAAATTTCAAAATTCTAGATTTTTGATCGATCAAATGTGTTTCTCGACCGATCGAAATTGCATTAAAAATTTTGGTTTGAATCTGCTTGGCTCGATTGGTGCTCGATCAATCGAATCTATTTTTCGATCGATCGAAGCCCAATTTCAACCGAACGAAATTCAAAAGCTGAGTTTTTTTTAAAAAGGCTTTCCTCACGTGTTCTTCACTATTTCAAAACTTTTCAAAACCTTCGATCGATCAAATGTGTTTCTTGACCGATCGAAATTGCGTTAAAAATTTTGGTTTGAATCTGCTTAGCTCGATTGGTGCTCGATCAATCGAATCTATTTTTCGATCGATCGAAGCCCAATTTCAACTGAACGAAATTTGAAAGCTGAGTTTTTTAAAAAAGGCTCTCCTCACATGTTCTTCACTATTTCAAAACTTTTCAAAACCTTTTCTCACTTTCTCTCTTCGACCGATCCAATCTAAGGACTTTTTGTTGTTTTCTTCCACAAATTTCTCCAAGGTTTTTGTCCTCAAGCATTGGTAAGTCTTTTATACCCTATCTTTTTCAAGTTAATTACATATTTCATGCATTTTTCTTGAAAAATTCGAACATAGGAATTTAGGGTTTTTTGTCCATTTCAATTGTTTTTAATCATTTTTGTTCAATGGATTTTTGTTCTTAGATGCTATTAACATGATTCTCATGCATTAATTTGATTAATTTGTTGGTTTAAGAACAACTGAAAATTCTAGGGTTTGGAATTTTTGTGAAATTGGGGATTTTGTTCAATTGAGATTAATTTGATGTAACTGACTTGTGATATTGATATATTAAGTCATTATATAATGTTTCCTAACTAGTATGATGGTTAATTGATCAATTTGGTTAAATTTTTGAAATTGGGTTTTTCAAATTTGGGGTTTTTGGACTAAAACTCTATGTTCAAGTCATTGATGGTTTATAAAGTAAAATTGAACAAATTTCAATGCATTAGAGCATGTATCATATGTGCATTCATTTTATGCATCATATAGATTGTTATTTCTTAATATTTTTTGTGCTCTAACCCTCTCTAATGCAGTCTGCCCTTGGTATTTTCTTTGTTTTTGTTTTCCTTTTCTTTAAACCCTTAGCATCATGGTTAAGAATATTAGAGCCAAGAAAACCACTACCCCTTCTACTCCTAAGTTCCAGAGTGATAGGTTTAGAACCATGAAAACCAAGAAACCTATGAGAAGCTTAATATTTTTAGATTGGTTTGGACTGAGCATAAGGTCATTTTAGATGAGCTTGATCCTGAGATAAGTAGGAATTTTGGGCGTAGGGATTGGTTATCACTCTTAAAGGTCAAGCATCCTCTTTCGGCTGCATTGATTAGAGAGTTCTATTCGAACCTCTCTATCCACTCCGATGATTTCAACATTCAGTTTGTGAAGAGTTGGATAAGGAGTGAAGAGTAAGTCATTACTTCTGCTGTAGGGGCCTCTGCTCTTGGTGTACCTTTGGTATAGCAGCTTGTGTACCTTTACACTGAGGCCCCTCACCTTGATGACATTATGTCACTTATCACTGGTGCTTCTATTAGTTGGGGTACTGATCCTTGTGTCACTTCTTATGAGCTTACTGAGCTCAACTATTTATTTTCCTGATTTCTTGTCATTATATTTGGCCTATCTCTCATCTTCACACTATTCCCATTGAGAGATGTGCATTCTTGTACGCTCTCATCACTGATGCTCCTATGAGTTTTTCCACTCTTTTCATTTGCTTACTTGTTGAGGTTCATAGGAGTAGTGCTAAATCCCATGGTTTATTCTTTCCGATCTTTATTCATAGGATTCTTTTGGACTTAAGTTTAGAGGACCTTCCCACATCTGAGCCTATACATATCATAGCTCCTATAGGTGCCACCTTTCTTAAGCAAAGAGCAGCTTAGTTGAAAGCTAGCTCTAAACACCCTAGAGTCGAGTCTTCTACAGGTGATGCATTTAGGCCCCCCTCCATCTGGTGACCCTTCTGCTGAGACATATGTAGACCCTACAGATGTTATGGACCCTCCACCATCTACATCGAGTGACTGTTCCTTGCGTAGTATGTTGGAACCTGTTATGACCGTTCATGCGGCACATGGATAGCTTCTGTTGGATGTGCCCACTAAGCTTCAGGCTTTACAAACAAATTTGGCGGCTGCTAGAGGTTTTTCTCCATAGGCTCCACCTTTGATGAGTCTTGATTGCCCTTTGGCAATTCGTCACAAAAAGGGGGAGTACATGCTTACATACACATAGAGATAGGGGGAGATAATAGATTGTATCTAGGAGTTTTTGATGTACTTTGTTTATTTTGGCTTTGATGTATTTCTTTTTATTTAGGTTGTATATGTTAGAGGGAGACATTATGTTTATGTGTTTTTATATTTTTGTCTATTATTTCTTGTTTCACATATGGTACATTGATTATTGATTTATATTATGAGGTTATTCATGGTATATGTTTTTTATTTATGTTTTGTGAAATCATGAAGTTTAATTTGTTTTACTTGTATTTTCCACACATGCGTTTATGTGTCTGTCGAGTGTTTCAGGAATTTACAGGTTAATTTAGTCGTGGCTGTTGTCTACTTTAGCAACTAATAGATAGTGGTTTAGGTTGAATTGTAATTAGGGCTTTTTAATTGAATGGGCTATTTTACTTTGAGCATTTTAATTTTTTTTGTAATTTGTTTTGTCACAGATTGTCAAATGGGGAGTTTGTTAGGTTCTAAGACTTTACGAACTAATGTATTAGAACTTCAATTTATAATATCTTGGCAAACCATGATCAAAACATAGAGTCTAGGTTTAGGCTTGCTCAAAGTGTGTTTAATTGTAAAATTGGAATTGAGTGATTGTAGAATTTATTGGACAAAATCTGCAAGGCTCGATCTATTGAAAATTAGACTCGATCGATCGAAACTCGTGCAGATTCAATTTTTTGCAGAATTTCCAATTCAGCCCAAGCTCATATGACGTGTAGGGTTTTGTGTTTCACTCCAAGTATAAAAGGAAAATAGCTACGTTTTACAAGTCTTTTGAGTGTTGTGTGTTGAATTTTCTATGAAATCTAAAGGTGTTTACCTTTATACACACATATAGAGTTGTCAATATCAAGATTCGCGTTAAGAACTTGATGATCTCTTCAGTTTCTGCATAAAGAATTTTAAAAAAGATCTGAAACCTTTGAGTGGAGTCTCAAAGTCACAAGTAGGAGAACTTGTGGTTGCAATGGATCAAAGAAAGAAGTAGTCTGTGGACTCAGAGTTGTCACGTGGTTGTGATAGTAAGTTTTCTACTCGAGATAGCAATAGGATGTTAGTGGTCTAAGTTCTGTTGTACAAACTTCAATTCTTTCATAGTGGATTTGTTTTACCTTGAGGATAGCTAGGTAAAATCCTCCCCAGGTTTTTTATCGGTTATGTTTTCCTAGGTTATTATATCGTTGTGTTCCTTATATTTCTGCATTATTTTACATGATATGATTTTATTGTGTTAACCTAGAACTAAATAATTTATCTAAGTAATCACTTGGCTAAATAACTAGGTTAAACAACTTGTGTTAAGGGATCTAAAAACGTACAATTTAGATTTGCTCCCCTTATGACCACATAGGTTAAAGACATGGCGGTTAAATATCATATAAGCACACAATTTTAACAATTGATCTAATTAAAATATGCCACATCATTTAAGGATACATTTCATTAAATAAAACCATTATTAGCCTTAAAAAATTATTAATTTTTATCAAAAATAATATTTTCATATCTCTTCTCACTCTCATAGTTAGTCCAAGTTATAGTATATATGTTTGGGGCTTCTCAGCAACCGCCTATGGTGGCCAAGCTTTGTGCTTCATAGTAGCCGAGTGAGTTTGGGGGTTTGGGCAAACAGGGTGGTCATGCCGTGATGTGGTGATGCAATAGGTCCATCAATGGGTTTTGGCTATAATTGGGTTCTGGCCTTGAGGATCCTTCTTGATCTCTATAACGGCTTTGTGTAATTTGGTTCTTGCTGTAATATTGGAATTATTGAATAAAAAAATGCGGGTTTTAATCTATGTAATTTGGTTTTTTTTTTGTGTTTTTTTTTCTAAGAAAATCTTTTTTTTTTTTTTGGGATAATTTTCATTTTCTTGAAAATAAAAAGGGCCATTAATTTTTTTGTTTGTTTTCCAAAGAAATTTTAATTTTCTAAGAAACTGAGAAAGGAAGATTGGTTTTTGTGTTTGTTCTCTAAGAAATATATATATATATATATATATATATATTTAAAGAAAATGAGAATAGGCAGTATTGGAAAAGAATAGAAGAAAAAATAATAAAACTGGAAAAGGAAAAACTTACAGAAAAATAGTTTATTTTTAAAAAAATGTTAAATACTTTTTTACTTGATATGGAGAAAATGACATCATATTAATTCATTAAACTACATTGTGTTGATCTGAGATGACACTTAATGACAACGTAAGTAATTGAGATTAACAGAATGGAGCAAATTTAAACGACAACCTAGGATGCACGGACGCGGCAAAACGGCTGCCACACCCACGTTCGACGCAGCGACAAACAAGCTATGCCGCTCCTTGCCCGTTGGTGCCGCATCCAGTTTTTTTTTTTTTTTTTTTCGTTTCCTGACTCATGCCAACTTGGCTCAGACTCGGGCCAATTCGAGCTGACTCGGGCTGTATCAGGCAAAACCGCCGAAACACACCGATACCAGCGCCAAACCGGCCAATTCAGGCCAAAATTCAAAAAAAAAGGGAGGGGGGGGGGAACGTTTTGAGGTATGGGGGTGATGTGAGAGAGTGCTTGTGTGTGAGACAGAGAAAACGAAAGAGAAAATAAGTTAAATAGGTACTTATCTGCTTTCGGAATCAAGAACGAGGCAACGAGCAGAAGGAATTGTTCTTCTTCTTCAAGAGGATTTTAAACAAGAGAAGCAGAAGTGTGTAGCATGGGTTGTGGGGGTAGGTAGGGTAATAAATGGGGGAGATATTTAAACAAATTTATTACTTTTTTAATCTACCATATGATAGATCAAGAGATTTTATCTATTTGTTTAATTATTTTATTGGGATGTGTATTGCACGTTGCACATAGGGCAGATAGCTAACGTTTCACACAAACTCAATAATTAATGTAGTGGGTAATTAAGGGGAAAGATAAATAAATAAATAAGAAAGAAAGAAGAAAGAATAAAAATTTATGGGTTTAAGCAAGTTAATATTTAGTTGTTTAACTTTATTTTGATATTAAAAAAAAAACTAAACTCAGTTAATTAAACATTTTTAATATTTATTCCATTAACTTGTATTATTATTTTACTAAAAAAAAAAAGTAATACATTTTTTTTATGTTAAGATCTAAGACTAAAATAGTTTGTATTGTTTGATATTTAGTTATTTACTTCCTTAAATTGATAATTTAATGTTGTATAAGAATTTATATAATTTAGGAACCCTGAAACACTCTGAAACGGTACGCCGAAATATTTAGTTATTTACTTTCTTAAATTCGGTATATGTTTATATAATGTGAAAAAGTATGCTTAGTAATATATTAAAAATATAAATAGAAATATTTTTAATAATTTTTTAATCGCCGAGTCCTGCCGCACCCGCACCCACCTTTTTCAAAAATTGCCGAGTCCCACACCCGCACCTGCACCCGCACCCAAGTCCCGAAATGCACCCGTGCTTCATAGACAACAACTAATGTTAGGGAAACCATAACTAAATTATGAAACATAATATATTAATTTTTTAATATATTATGTATAGTAATTTACTCTCCTTAATATTTTTTTCCCTATCATGACATGAATATAATTTGAAACTAAAGTGAGAAATTTCGTATCAGGTTTGGAGGATAATGCTGGAGTGTGGGTAAAAGATGAAAACCGATTGGGTGGGATTATTGAGGACTATTTCAGGACTATCTTTTCTTCCTCAAACCCTTCAGATTTTGACAATATTTTAGAAGGCATTCATCCAGCTATTACTGAGGAAGCAGCTGAGTTGTTGGGGCGTGATTTTCATGCAGCTGAGGTTGGGGTGGTGCTCAAACAACTGGCTTCCCTTACCGCTCCTAGACCTGATGGGATGTCACCAGTATTTTATAAGTCCTTTTGGCATATTGTTAGGGAGGATGTTACTACAGTGGTGCTTAAAGCCCTTAACTCAAGTGTGGTTCCAGATTCCCTTAACTCTACTTTCATTGCTTTAATTCCAAAGATAAAGCATCCTAAGAAAGTTTCTGATTTTCGGCCTATTAGCCTGTGCAATGTTGTCTATAAATTGATCTCAAAGGTTGTGGTTAACTGATTGAAAAAAATTTTAGCTACAGTTATCCCTGAATCTCAGAGTGCTTTTTTTTCTGGGTGACTTATAACTGATAATGTGCTTGTGGCCTTTGAAACACTTCATTATGTTAAAAGAAAAACCCAAGGGAAGGTGGGTCAGATGGCTCTTAAACTTGACATGAGTAAAGCTTATGATAGGGTGAAATGAGAATTTTTGGAGAGAATCATGCGGCATTTGGGCCTTGGAGATAAAATGGTGAACCTTATTATGTCATGCATATCATCTGTTTCTTATTCTGTGCTCCTAAATGGTCAGCCTGTGGGATTTATTAAACCGGAATGAGGTTTACACCAAGGTGATCCTTTATCGCCTTATCTTTTTCTTATGTGTGCAATGGGCCTCCAAAGCTTGTTACATACAGCAGAGATGGAAGGCCATATCCAGGGTGTAGCTATTTGTCAGACTGGTCCTAGGGTCTCCCATTTATTTTTTGCTGATGATAGTATCTTGTTTTGTCGAGCAAAAGAGGAGGAATGCCAGAAGATATTGGATATTTTGGCTATTTATGAGAGAGGGTTAGGGCAGAAAATAAATCGAGAAAAAACTAATATTTTCTTTAGTTCCAATACTACTCCAGAAATGAAGGACCGGATCCAATCTATTTTGGGTGTTCCTGCCATTCACCAGTATGAAAAGTACTTAGGTTTGCCAACTTTTGTGGATAGGGCTAAGAAACAAAGCTTTGTATATATTAAGGAAAGGGTGTGGAAGAAACTCCAAGGGTGGAAGGAAAGACTTTTGTCTTAAGCTGAAAGGGAAGTGCTTATCAAATCAGTCATACAAGCGATTCCCACGTATATAATGAGCTATTTTAAGCCATCTAAAGGTTTGATTAAGGAGTTGGAAGTCATGATTCATAAATTTTGGTGGGGGCACAGCAGTGGGAACAGGAAGATTCACTGGGTTAAATGGGATAGACTTTGTGAGGCTAAGGAGGTTGGTGGTATGGGATTGAGAAATTTAACGATGCTTTATTAGCCAAACAAGTTTGGCAGATGATTAATAACCCGGACTCGCTTTGCCATCGTGTGTTCAAGGCAAGATTTTTTTCGGATTGCTCCATTCTTGAAGCAAGAGACTCTATTGTGGGATCCTATGCATGGAAAAGCATTTTAAGTGCCAGGGATGTCATTTGAAAGGGGATGGTGTGGAGGGTGGGGACGGTGGAGAGGGTGAGGATTAAGGAGGATAGGTGGTTGTCGGATAAAACTAATGGATTGGTTATTTCCCCGCTTTCCCAAGTGGCAGCGGAGACAAAAGTTAGCTCTCTTATTGATCAGGACCAAGTTAGGTGGAACGAGGAGGTGGTGCGAAATTTATTCCTTCTCCATGAAGCTGAATCTATTCTAGCCATCCCTTTGAGTTTAAGGCGACCCTTGATCGTATTGCTTGGAAACACACTCCCTTGGGTATGTTCACCACTAGCAGCGCCTATAAACTGATTGTTTCTCGTGATTCCATGCCCAATGCAGGTAGCTCAAGTGTAGAAAATCAAAAGAAGTTCTGGAAGAGTCTTTGGCAGCTCTAGGTGCCAAACAAAATCAAGCATTTTGTTTAGAGGGCGTGTAATGAGGCTCTGCAAACAAAGATGAACCTACACCATCGTCACGTCACGGATTCTGACATTTGTGACCTATGTGGAGAGCTTCCTGAGGATACTGTTCACGCTCTCTAGTCGTGCAAGGATATAGCTTGTGTTTGGTCTTCCTTGGAATGGTTCCACCAATCAGTCCTTGTTCAACCGGTGAATTTCAGAGAGTTGTTGGCTAGGTTTATGCCGAGCCAAGATGAGTATAAAGCTGAGATTTTTGCTATAGCTGGGTGGTGCGTCTAGAATAGGCACAATGCCATTCACTTTAACCGAGCTGTCCGGCCTGTGGATAGCATTTGCAAGGAAGCCGGCAACATTCTTCAGGAGTTTCTCCATGCTCAGGAGGTTGAGCTGAGCCATCCGCGACCTCAGGTCCTACAACAATGGCGACCTCCTGACCCAAATATTTACAAGGTCAATTTTGATGCAGCTGTATTTCGAGCTTCGAATCTGGCGGGTGTGGGTGTGATTGTTCGTGATAATCGGGGTGATCCAATTGGGGCGTTGACCATGCCTGTTCCTATCAGTCAGTCTGTGGCGGAGTTGGAGGCTTTGGCTTGTCAGCGGGCTGGACTCGAGTGGTGGTCGAAAGGGACTCTGTTACTGTCATTGAGGAGCTTAATAATGGTACGGGTCAGTTTGCCAGCTATGGGAACATCCTTGGTGACATTCATTTCCAATCAGCTTACTTTCAACATGTTGAATTTAAGTATATTAGCTGTGTTTGTAACTCTGTTGTTGATGCGTTGGCTAAGAAAGCTAGTTCTGTTGTAGGGCTTCAGGTGTGGTTAGAAGACCTTCCTGATGACATTGCCCCCCTTGTTTATTAATTCTGGTTTTGAATAAATTGCCCAGGCTTTTGGTCTGGATTCTCAAAAAAAAAAAAAGTGAGAATTACATGTTAGCTATATATAAAAAGAATCTTCTAAATTTTTTTTTTTTTTTTAAGTTATATCGTGCATTATGCGCATCTTGGAATTCATCAGTTTATCACATAGTAAGATAAAATGAATTAGGATATATACAGTGTTACTTTGTAGGACATAAATAACACATCTATGCACTTAAACAAATTATAAAATTAAAAAAATTAAAAAAAAAAAAAAAAAACTAGAAAGAAAATAATATCGTCAACTTCATTGCATTCTTTCATATACAAATATTTGTAGCAAAATAATTAACAAGAAGTACAAAGAATATTGCAAAACCAAGTGGAAAGAAAGGCTGTCAGCCGTGTGTGTTTTCCGTTATTCATGTAATTAAATACATTCACAACTTCATTGTACTGATCTTTTTTTTATTTAACTAATGTTAATGTTAAACAAGTTTTATTTCTTGGGAAACCCCTTTGGTTGATTTGAAGTGCTGGTTAATTAGGATGAGGAGAAGGGATGTGGGTGGTTGGATTAGGTTCAAATGGAGGGACAGTATCCTTTGCAAGTGAAGTTTTGAAAGGAGCCATATTGTGGCCTCCAAAGGCCTTTTGGTTAATTGCTGAAATTGGAATATTGTGGGTGCCTGAATTAGGTGTAGATGAAGCTGGGTTGTGTGTGGGTGGATTAGGTCCTGATGGAGGGACAGGTCCCCTTGGTAGCGAGCTTTTGAAAGGAGCCATATTGTGGCCTCCAAAGGCCTTTTGGCCAATTGTTGAAGCAGGATGGTAGGTGGGTGGATTAGGTCCAGATGGAGGGACTAGACCCCTTGGTAGTGAGCCTTGTAAAGAATTAACACTGTAACACATGAAAGCCCTTTGGTTAATTGAGTTTTTGTTAATCAATTCTTGTTCTCCTTCATGCAAGATTCTGCTAGCCTCATTTGCATGCATGCTTATAAGAACTAGCAATGTTATGACTACTAGAAACACATTTAGATGCGTCATCTTGTTGTGTAAGCTAAGATATAGAAGTTAACAATATATTTGATGAAGATTGATGAATATGAGGACGAGCGGGGTTCCATTTATATGCATCAACTTGTATGAAACAATATGAGTTTCTAACCATTTTACTCGACACTCTTTGGCTCTTTGCCAAGAAATGAAAGTTGGGACTCAGAAAGGAGACTGCTTTTTTACTTTGAATTTTAAAGTCTCCAGTGAAACAGGACAATTAATAGAGGGAAAAAAACAAGAAAAGTAAAGGATAAACTTAAGAATCAGCACTTAAGTCGCTTAGAATCAGCACCAAGCTAAGCCTTTATGAATCAGCATCTAAGGCGTTAGGAGTTAGCACTTAACAATTGGAAAAATATCCAATCTGAATTTCATTAATCACGTCTGTCCCCAAAATACAAATAAACTAGTCTCTTATATAGAGCTAGAACTGGAAAATAAAGAGATAAAGATAACAACATAATGAAAACTAATCCTAACTAAACTCAAATACTAATCCCTATCTAATCTCAAATCTAATCCTATCCAAATAAAGGTCTAAAATTATTTAATTTCTTATGAAATAAATACAAAAATCTAAAAATGTAAATTCTAAAATAATTTTGGTTTTGCTCTTGCATTATCCAGCCACATGCCTGAAGAAGTCATGCTTAGGGCACAAAAATAAAATCAAACATCAGTTTAATTGTAATCAACAATTACCATATAAATTAATATCCTTGATTATATTAAGATTTTGACTCAAATGCTAAAATGATGGAGAGATGGATTGGAATTAGGGAGACATTACAAGAGGATTTCAGGTGATATGTGACCCAATATTTCCAAAGTTTTCATTCTCTATAATTGTAAATCTCTGATCAATAGAATAATTAAGGTACCACAGCCCTTAAACTTTTGAGAGAGAGATATCATACTTAGGGGTGTCAAATGGGTGATTTTGGAATGGGCATAATTAGGTTGGGTATAATAAAACTCATTTACCCATTAAAACTCATTTAACTAATTACTTCTAACTCAAATCCAACCCAACCCAACCCAATTATTATGTGTAAACCCCAATTTACCCAAATACCCAATTATCAAAATTACCAAAATGCCATTAAATTGAAAACCCTAACACTTTCTTGGATTCCTTTTTCCACTCTCTAGTCTCAATTCTTGGGATTAAAAAATTCCACATAAGCACATCCACATCAGCAATTATATTAAAAATCAAAAAAAAAATTTTTCTTTTCTTTTCTATTTTCTCACTTTCTTGGCAACCAAACAGTGCAACAAATACAAAAAAAATGTCATTTCAAGCTCAAAACTTTCCCACACTACATCCACTAGTCATTTCAAGCTCAAAAAAAATTAAGATTCTTTATTTAATTTAATAAATAATTTTGAATTGAATTGAAACCTGGAGACAATGCTTCGGCACTCCTCATGGTACTTATCAATCCCTAACTTCAAAACGTCGTTGCATTTCTTAAGATTGAGTCGGCGATCAATCTTGTTCTCGACTGGCAAGCCATGGCAGTCCCAGCCGAAGTGGCAAGTGACGTGGAAGCCATTCATGGACTGGTACTGGGTGACGATGTCCTTGATTGTGCCGGCGAGGATGTGGCCGTAGTGAGGGAGTCCGGTGGTGAACAGTAGACTGTCGTAGAAAACGTACTTCGGCAAGTCTTTGGTCCGTTTGAGCTAAGTCTCGAAGGCCTTGATCTCCGTCCAGAGGCAGAGGATTTCCTCCTGGCGTTTGGGGAAGGAGAAGTCTTTGCCTTCGCATACTTCTTCCATTGTGGCGGAGGCAGATGACGCTATGTGAGAGGAATCAGGGTTTTGGAGTTTCAACGCTAAAATGACTGGTGGATGTAGTGTGGGTTTGTTTCAGTAATGGTGATTTTGATGTCGCAGTGGTCGTGCTGGTTGTTGATGGAGGAGACGCGTCGTTCTCCATTTGTCTTAAATTTTCCTGAGAAACAAACAGGAAAAGAAAGTGACGGGTTCTCTTTTTTCTTTTTTTTTTTCTTTTTTCTTTTTTCATGGAAAAGGCTGGGTTAAATTTGGATAAATTGTTTTTGGGTTAAATGGGCATCATTGGATTTTTAGTTAAAACCCAATAATCACTGGGTCTAATTGAGTTGATGTCCATTTAATCTAATTAATAATTAGGTGAGTTTGGGTTCAATTAGATTGGGTAGGTTTGGGTGAGCAAATAGGTTTGGACTTAGTTTGCCACCCCTAATCACACTACATTAATATAAATCTCTATTATTACACTATTTAATAAAATTTTACTATATCAATATTTTAAAAATTCCACCGTCACACATATTATAAATTTTATTTTTTCTTAACATTCACCTCAAATTTCGTGTTAATCACGATCAAGCTAGTTACATATGTTAAAAGTCTTTGCAAACCTTTTAATTGGATTAATATATACTTTGCTGCTGAAACTACAATTACAACTACTTCTAACTACTTTGCTTTCTCTTCGGGCGTTTTGAATGGATTGAAAGACAGAAAATGAAAAAGGTTTTGTTAGAACCTTACTTGACTCATGACTGAGCCCTTGAACCAGTTGCTTTCTCTTTGGGTTCTTTGAACGGAGAAAACTCGGTTTTGAAGCAAATATTTTTTTCCCTTTAAATTTTTGGTAAGTGGAAACACGCTTACTTTACTCGGGACTTGAATTTCTGCAGCTTAATTATATATTAGGTTCCGGGTTTAGCTTTTTGCAAAACCTTTTACACGATATAAATACTTTGAAAAAGAATTCAAAAGTATGGAAATGTAAGTCTCACTCTTATTCTTAAACATATTTTGACGCGGTGGAAAAAAATAATGATAATAATCTGCAGCAATTTTTAACACAGAAGAGGACTTTGGCACCTATACCACCAGAGCCTTGAACAAAGTTGGAAGTCTCATTTTTACTCACACAGTCATACAATGATCTTGTGTCTTTGTTTTTCTTACTTCTTACGCAGGCCTCACCTCCATTCAATTTGGTCTTTGCGATTTTTCACTCCATCTTCGTGAAGGGAGATCAAACCAGCTTTGAAATTGATCCATCATTTGGAGTGGAAGCTTCACAGCTATATCATGATGTTAAATACACCCCAGTGGATGAGTTTCTCAATTAGTTTGTCTACGAGTCAAACTTTGCTCATGTTAATCTTCTAAAGTGAGTTTCATTACCTTAATTAATGGATAATTATGTAGGTTGTGCCTGGGCTGGGAGCTAGAGAAGTAGAAGATAGTTGCTGCTGTCTCTGGCTGTGTAATTGAAAGTAGGTGCTTGCCTCTTTGTGTGCCTACTTTGATTCTGGAGAAATGTTGGGTTACTACGTTGATATAATCCAAATGGAAATCAATGAATACTGCCTCCTTGCACTTCTCCTTTAGACATGACTGTTCCAGTCTTGAGCAACCATGAGTCCATAACACGGATTTGGTTAAAAATTTTATGAATTTAATAAGTAGAGGGCCTAAAATTGACTTGAAATGTCAATCCTCTAACTTTACTTTTGTTCATTTTAATTCCCTAACTTTTAAGTTTATTCAATTAAAGTTTTTCTATCAACTTTTGTTATATGTTGTGAATATTCCAATTTTTTAAAATTTTCTTCAAATTTTTTAAATTGAAAAAATTCAAATATTTTCCAGATTTTTTTTTTCCAAAAAGATTTAACAAAAACTAACGGAAAACTTTAATTGAATAAATCTAAAACTTAGAGAACTGAAATGAACAAAAACAAAGTTAGAAAGCTAAAAGTGTATTATGAAAAAAAAAAAAAAAAAAAAATACACACACACAGGACAAAGGACAGAGTCACGGATCACAAAAAGACTCCTTAAACTTTGGGTCATTTTCAAAGAGGTCCTATAATTTCAATTTAGTGCACTTCATTTGGGTGTGTAAACAAGCATTATCTCTTTCTTGTGTGAACTTGTATCTCATTACCATCAAATTATATCATTATGCCATGTGAGGTAGGCATGCATGGCTCATTTTATATATATACGAGTTCTTCTGCATCACAACAAAAGTTGTGGAGTGGTGTCAACTCATAATAAATTAAATTAAATAATAAAGTATTATTCAAGAGCCTACTACAACTAAAAATAAAAATGTTGTGAAAATGTTATAACATTTTAGTGTGTTTTTAGACTTTCTCTAAATATCTTTTTGCACAAGTAATTTCTACTTTTATAAAACCGTGTTTGGCATGGGTTTCTGGATGGACAGTGGCTATCATGTACTAGTTGTAGTGAATCTATCAGGTGTGTATATGTATAGGTTTTTTTTTTTTTTTTTGGTGGTAAATGTAATATTTATAGTTGAAGAATGTATATATATCCCAATATATCGATTAAATTTTACGGTAGTAAAATGTATCAAAAATAGAAACTAGTAATTATGTGGTTTCTTTATTTATGAATTCTGAAAAGTTCCAAGTTTATGGTGGGTTGTACTATATATAAGGTTATGTGATTCTAAAAATTAAACCATGAAAATTTTCAATTTTATTAATATAAGCCTTATAATTTCAAAATTGTTGTAATTTGGAGTTTCGTAAGTCTTTTTTATTTAAACCAATAAATAAATAATAAGAAATAAAAATAAAAATAAACCCAAAAATATATAAATAAATAAATGGGTTATTGGGATTTTGAATTGAAATATGTTGCAAGTTTCTCTCTGCTTGCAACATATTTCAATTCAAAATCCCAAGAACCCATTTATTTATTTATACATTTTTATGCGAAAGCGATGCGGTCAATCATAAGATTGACCCAACTTGTGAAAGACAGGATACAATCGCAAAGGTTATAGATTTTACAATCTGCTTTGGTCTAACCTATTTTTGACTTGAACCTGACTTGACCTGTACACAAAAGAGTTGAATCCAAACCTTTGCTAGGTCTATGAAGTATGAACAACCAAACAAAGGGCATTAATTTGATATGGCTATGTTTGCTTCCACCAAATTTCCATAAGATATTTAGATGATAATTTATTTTTTGCTGGAATAAGATAATAATTAACATTAAATCAACTAATTAAGGAAATAAAATAAAATAAATAAATAAATATCTTTTTCCATGTGGACAAAAAGGGCCTTACAAAATCATTCCTTAATTTTTATAAATAAATAAATAAATAAATAATTCTCCAGGTTTGCAAAGTAGCGTAAGAATCGTATTCTATTTCTCCAACTAGATCAATATTCAATTTATGTATTTATTTTATTCATTATGCTTTCTTTCTATTAACATCTTTCGTTAACACACATATACAATGGGTTCTAATTAGCTTAATTAGTAAAATATCTTATGGTTGAATAAAAGATTTGGAGTTCAATCCCGCTTATATTAAAAACTAATTGGTGTCTTGGTCTGATGATAAAGAATAAAAATCACATAAGGAGATGACGACATAGATTGAAACTCTAAAAAAAAAAAAAAAAACACAAACACAAACATGCATATATATAAACTTTTTTTCTTTTTTTCTTTTGAACAATTATACAATGAAAATAAGAAGAGGGTGAGGGACCCATCCCATTTGAATTCTCTGCTTTAAGAACACGCAATTTATTTTTACCATATTTGATAATATCATAATACCTTTTGATCTTATTATGATGAATCGTTGATTAATAAAGTCTTTCATGCTCGTGACGCTAATCTTTTTTTATTTTTTTTGGAGAATCGACGCTCATCCTTATTATAAAGCTTAGTACTTTTACTTAGGTTCCGACCAAAAATCGAGTACTATATTATTGTTTGGTATTAAAAAATAATAATAATGAGAATATTATGGTCATGTTGAACTTTATTGCCTTGTTTATATTCAACAGGCAATTATCGGAATTTTTAAGACAACAGTAAGTAAGTCCGCTTATGCAGGTTTGATAGCACAGATTTGATATCAAAGCCAATCATCATCCCAAATAATCGGGTGTAATTTATTGATTATAGAATCAATTGAGTTGCGATTTTGTGGTTGGATCCCAGAGAGGGCGACCTAGAAGGCTAGAAGCTAGATCAAAATAACTGATAGATGACTGGAGCCACCAAAAAAAGAAAATGCTACTATAGGTTCCCTTATCTCATCCATCTTCCCCTATATGTATGTGCGTGTGTGTGTGTGTTTTTCTCAAAAAAGGTCAATGTCGCTAGAATGAGCCATTGTGGATATCGACAGTGGAGCGTGATGGTATGTTATGATCTTAATGTCCCACATGGATTAAATGTAAACTTAACCATGTGTTTATAAGCTCTTGGACACATTCTCCCTTGCAAGCCGGTTTTCAAAGATGAGTTCTATCCATGAGTTCCTAACATTTGGTATCAATATACAACATATAAACAAATCAAAACAAAAAACATAATTTGCTGAATTATATTACCTTGTTGTATTTTATTATAAAATTTTTAATTTTTAAGTTTTTTTTAATTCAAATATTTTTCAGTTTAAAAAAAATTATAAATTTTTAAGTTTTTTTTTAATTCAAATATTTTTCAGTTTAAAAAAAATTATATTGAAAATATGAGTTTATGAATTGGACACCAAATTAATAATATCTAGACTAATTTGCAAATTAGTCCCCTTAAAGTTTAAGGTAATTTTGATTTTATCCACTATAATTCAAAATTTTGATCCATTTCCCTAACATTAGATATCATTTTGAAATTGCTACCTTACGTCCACATAGGTTAAAGTGGTGGCCGTTAAATGTTAAATAAGCATACAATTTTAACTACCGGTCCAATTAAAACATGTAACATCATTTAAGAATACATGACATTAAATAAAACTATTATTAACCTTTACTATATTAAAAAAAATTATGTTTATTAAAAATAATATTTTCATCTCTCTCTCTCTCTCTCTCTCTCTCTCTCTCTCTCTCTCTCTCTCTCTCTCTCTCTCTCTCTCTCTCTCTCTCTCTCTCTCGGTTAGGCCAAGTTTTTGTGTGTTTGGGGTTGCTTAGCAACCACCTGTAGTGGCCAAGCTTCGTGCTTTATGCATTAGGTCATGCCGTGATGTGGTGATGCATTAGGTCCTATTAATGGGTTTTGGCAATAATTGGGTTCTGGCCTTGAGGATCCTTCTGGATCTCTACAACAGCTCTGTGTAATTTGGTTCTCGTTGTAATGGAATTATTGAATTTAAAAAAAAAATGCTGGTTTTAATTTGGGTATTTTGGTTTTTTTTTTTTTAAGTTTTTTTCTAAGAAAATCTTATATTTTGGGAAATTTTTATTTTCTGGAAAATGAAAAAGGGTCCCCGATTTTTATGTTTGTTTCCCAAAGAAATTTTAATTTTCTAAGAAACTAAGAAAGGAGGATTCGATTTTGTGTTTATTTTCTAAGAATTTTCTATATTAGAAAATGAGAATAGGCATAGTATTGGAGAAGAGAGAAGAAAAAATAATAAAACTGGAAAAGAAAAGGAAAAAATCCATGGAAAAAATAGTTTATTTTAAAAATTGTTAAATATTTTTTCCTGATATAAAGAAAGTGTCTTTTAATTAACTCATTAAAACAAAATTGTGTTGATCTGAGGTGGCACTCAATGACAACGTAAATAATTGAGATTTGAATCGAGCAAATCCAAACTATAACTAATTTTAGGAAAACCATAACTAAATTATTAAACATTTTCTTATCAAAAAAAAACTTATTAAACATTTATAATATATTCAATATGATTAAAAAAATTGAATATATTATGTGTATAGTAATTTACTCTCCTTAATAATTTTTTCCCTATCCTCAGTGACACGACATGAATATATAATTTGAAGCTAAAGTGAGAATTACGCATTAGCTACATTAAAATATATATATATATATATATATATATATATATATATTATATAGACTATGGAATTCATCAGTTCATCACCTAGTAAGATAATATGAATTAGGATATATATAGACTATTGAGTTACTTTGTAGGACATAAATTATACATCGATGCACTTAAACAAAAAAAGAAAGAAAGAAAGTAATATCGTCAACTTCATTGAATTCTTTCAAATAAATACATTTGTAGCAAATAACAAGAATCATACAAAGAAAATAGCAAAACAAAGTGGAAAGAAGGGTTGTTAGCGCTGTGTGTTTCCGTTATTCATTTAGTTATTTAAATACAATCACAGCATCATTGTATTCTTCTTCTTTCTTATTTAACTAATCTTAACGTTAAACAGGTTTTTTTTCATCTGATAATTTGTACACCTTGAGGAACCATGACTTCAGGGTGACATGGGAAACCTCTTTAGTTGAATTGAAGTGGGGTTAATTAGGAGGAGAAGGGATGTAGGTGTGTGGATTGGGTTCAGATGGAGGGACATTACCCTTTGCTAGTGAGTTTTTGAAAAGACGCATATTGTGACCTCCAAAGGCCCTTCCACTAATTGTTGAAACTGGAATTTTGTGGGTGCCTGAATTAGGTTTAGATGAAGCTGGGATATGTGTGGGTGGATTAGGTCCTGATGAAGGGACAGGACCCTTTGCTAGTGAGTTTTTGAAAAGACCCATACTGTGACCTCCAAAGGCCCTTCCACTAATTGTTGAAACTGGAATTTTGTGGGTGCCTGAATTAGGTTTAGATGAAGCTGGGATATGTGTGGGTGGATTAGGTCCTGATGGAGGGACAGGACCCTTTGCTAGTGAGTTTTTGAAAAGACCCATACTGTGACCTCCAAAGGCCCTTCCACTAATTGTTGAAACTGGAATTTTGTGAGTGCCTGAATTAGGTTTAGATGAAGCTGGGATATGTGTGGGTGGATTAGGTCCTGATGAAGGGACAGGACCCTTTGCTAGTGAGTTTTTGAAAAGACCCATATTGTGACCTCTAAAGGCCCTTCCACTAATTGTTGAAACTGGAATTTTGTGGGTGCCTGAATTAGGTTTAGATGAAGCTGGGATATGAGTGGGTGGATTAGGTTCTGATGGAGGGACAGGACCCCTTGCTAGTGAGCTTTTGAAAGGACCCATATTGTGGCCTCCAAAGGCCTTTTGGTTAACTGTTGAAGCATGAATTTGGTTGGTGGATGGATTAGGTTCAAATGGAGTGACATGACCCTTTTCTAGTGAGCCTTGTAAAGAAGCAACATTGTAATTCTTGTTCAGCAATTTTTGTTCTCCTCCATGCAAGATTCTGGCAGCCTCATTTGCATGCATGCTCATAAGAAAAACCAATGTTATGACTATAGGAAACACAGTAAGTTGCCCCATCTTGTTGTGTAAGCTAAGATGGATGTTAGCAATATATTTGATGAAGGTTGATGAATATGAGGGCGAGTTGGGTTCCATTTATATGCATCAACTTGTATGACTTGGAACAATATGAATTTCTAACCATTTTACTCTTGAGTCTCTTTGGCTCTTTGCCAAGAAATGAAAGTTGGGACCCAGAAAGGAGGAAACTGCTTTTTAATTACTTAGAATTTTAAAGTCTCCAGCCTTAACGCCCATCACGTGCCTGAAGAAGTCATGCTTAGGCCACAAAAATAAAATCAACCCCAATGTTGTCTAACCGGCCTCTTCTAAAGTTGAAATTTACCCATTAAAACCCTAAGATATTAACCTGCTAATCAATATTAGCTTTAATTTGTACACACACACACCAGTGCAGCAATATATCTCTAAAGATTTAAAAAGGTTGATATGATACTCTCTAAGAGAATCATTTAGAGAATTTTTAAGGATTCAATTCAAAATTCAAACTATTCCCTTATTTTAATTTTGTGTATTATTTACAATATCAACCAAGACTTAGTTTCAAAATAAATTTTATGTATCCTCTCTTTCAAAAGATAAAATAAAATCGTGTATTCTATATAAACCTTACATCAGTTTAACTGTAATCAACAATTACCGTATAAATTAAAATCCTTGATTACATTAAGATTTTGACTCAAATGCTAAAATGATAGAGATGTGGATTGGAATTAGGGAGATATTATAAGAGGAGCTTAGGTGATATATGGCCCAAGATTTCTAGAGTTTTCATTCTCTATTATTGTAACCCTTTGATCAATAGAATAATTAAGGCACTATAGTCTACGGCCCTTAAACTTTTGAGAGAGAGAGATATATTATATATGTGTGTGTGTGTGTATATAAAACTACATTAATATAACGGACAAAATGGGCAAATGTCATTTTTACACAAACTAAGCAGCATTTTGTCCTCTTTCCCAAACTAATTAGAAAATGTCCCTCTTTTGAAACTTGATTTTCTCAAAATCGAGTTTTAAAAAAAAAATTTAGAGCCCTATAGTGGCGTTTTAAGGAGTCTATAATTACATTTTTAGGACCTATAGTGGCGTTTTATAACTCGACCTCCATGAAATCGAGTTATATGCAATTTTTTTTTTCATTTTTTTTACCTATAACTCGACTTTGTAAAGATCGAGTTATAAAACGCCGCTATAAGTTCTGAAAACATCACTATAGACTCCTTAAAAATGCCGCTATAGGGCCTAACTCGATTTTTAGAATATCGATTTTCAAAAGAGGGGCATTTCCCTAATTAGTTTGGAAAATGGGGCAAAATGCTGCTTAGTTTGTGTGAAAAGGGTATAGGCCAATTTTGTCTTTAATATAACTATTGTTGGTGTAAACGCAATAATAATGAAAATAATACAAAGATAAACTGAATAATGCTTCAGAATATTATTAATTTGAAGAGAAAAAATTATACAATACTATTTGGACTGAGATGCGGTACTAATTTTCTTTAAGGAGATTCAAGTCTATGGTTAGAACAAACTCTGCACAAAGTGTTCAAGTCTAAAGATCCACCAGAAAGAAAACATTTCTCTTTAGTGTATAAAAATGCTTGCAATTGCTGAATTTTTTGGTGTATAACTGAATGAGTCTATTCATAGGCTCAAAGGAATAAAATAAATTTCCATTTTTAACACCTCCTTTCTTTACTTCCTCCTTAGGCATGTATCTAGTCTAATATCTGAATCAATGCATGTTAGCCCATTAATCACCACAATTTAAAAAAATAAAATAATCTCTCTCATTTTTAATGTGGGATTAAATATTTTCACTAGCTTCTCATCTTCCATATTAACTTCTAGATCTTTACATTTATGTTGTAATATAATCAATTTTAATTATATAATATTAAAATGCTCCAACAACTATCTATCGTTAAACCATTTAATAAATTTATATTATATTAATATTTTAAATATTCCACGATCAAACATATTATTACTGCTTTTTATTCTTTTGCTCTTAATATTAACGTCGAATTTCGTGTCAATTGGGATCAACTTACATTTGTTAAAACTCTTTGTCAACCTTTTAATTGGATTAATATATACTTTGCAGCTGAAACTACAATTACAACTGCTTCTAACTATTTTGCTTTCTCTTCGGGCGTTTTGAATGGATTGAAAGACATAAAATGAAAATGGTTTTGTTGGACCTTACTTGACTCATGACTAGTGGCGGAACCAAGATTTTAGTTTAGGGGGGGCAAGGTTAAAAAAATAATAATAAAGAATTTAAAATTATTAATTGATATTAATAATAAAATTATAAACAAAAATAATTGTCATACAAAATCTATTAAAATTTAAACAAATGTAAAATAAATAAACATTGTAAAACATTTCTGATGATCAATCATCAAAGAGATTAATTTATATATACATAAAGTTTAGACAATTAATTTGATTCCTCAAAATAAATTGAGAAAATAAATTTTAACTTTTCTTATTGTATCCTTCTAATTATTTAAAATTTGGATTTATGATAAAACTCAAATTTTGAACTATGAAAATGCAAGAAATGAAGGAGAAATAAATAATGGACGTTTTACAACTTTAGCGTCATACAAGATATTTTATTATTATTTTGTATAAAGTTTGAATTCCACTTGCTTAACCTAAAATGAAAGGAAAGAAATTTGGATAAGTAAAAAAAAAAAAAATGAATACTGGTCAAAAGTGTAAATAGGTTTGGTGGCGTTTATTTCGTGTAGGCTCATTGTTTAAAGTGGGATTACTTGTTTGAGTAACACCACAAAATTTCTCAATATTTTTACAATACATTGAGGTGTCAGTACATTATTAGTCAAAATAAAATAAAATATATTTATTCTGAGATCTATTCCAACTAAAAATAAGATTATGGTGAAAATATTGTGAAATTTTATTATGTCATAGACTTTCTCAAATAGAAATATGTATTTTATATATTTTTCATTTCATGTCAGGGATACGGTTTTGAGAGAAGATGTTTCTTTTATATTCTAACTTTAGTAGTACAACTCAATTTTATAAATATATGAAGGACTTTTTTAAGAGTAGTCAAGGGGGGCGGCTGCCCGCCCTCGACCCCCCTGGCTCCACCCCTGCTCGTGACTGAGCCCTAGTTGCTTTCTCTTTGGGTTCTTTGAACGGTGAAACTCGGTTTTGGAGCAAATATTTTTTTCCCTTCAAATTTTTGGTAAGCGGAAACACGCTTACTTTACTCGGGACTTGAATTTCTGCAGCTTGAATATTAGGTTCCGGGTTTAGTTTTTTGCAAACCTTTTACACGATATAAATACTTTGAATAAGAATTCAAAAGTATGAAAATGGAAGTCTCATTCTTATTCTTAAACATATTTTGACGCGGTGGAAAAAAATAATGATAATAATCTGCAGCAATTTTTAACACAGAAGAGGACTTTGGCACCTATAACATCAGAGCCTTGAACAAAGTTGGAAGTCTCATTCTTACTCATAAAATCAACCCCAATGCTGTCTGACCCTTTTCTAAAGTTGAAATTTACCCATTAAAACCCTAAGATATTAACATGCTAATCAATATTTGCTTTAATTTGTACACACATTACATTAGTGCATCAATATATCTTCAAAGATTTAAAAAGGTTGATATGATACTATCTTTTTTTTTTTGAGAAACTGATATGATACTATCTAAGAGAATCTTTTAGAGAATTTTTAAGGATTCAATTCAAAATTCAAACTATTTCCTTATCTTAATTTTGTGTATTATTTATAACATCAACCAAGATTTAGTTTCAAAATTAGTTTTATGTATTCTCTCTCTTTCCAAAGATAAAATAAAATTGTGTATTCTATATTAACTTTACTGATCAGCTTAATTGTAATCAACAATTATCATATAAATTAATATCTTGATTATATTAAGATTTTGACTCAAATTCTAAAATGATAGAGAGTTGGATTGGACTTAGGGAGACATTATAAGATCGAGGAGCTTAGGTGATATATGGGCCAAGATTTCCAGAGTTTTCTTTCCCTATTATTGAAACCCTTTGATCAACCCTTTGATCAATAGAATAATTAAGGTACTACAGTCTACAACCCTTAAACTTTTGAGAGAGATATATTATATTATATATATATATATATATATATATATATATATCAAACTACATTAATATAACTCTATTGTTAAACCATTTAATAAATTTTTATTATATTAATATTTTAAAATTTTCATGGTCACACATAATATTATAACTTATTATTCTTGTCGCTTTTAACATTTACGTCGATTTTCGTGTCAATTGGATCAAATTACCTCTGTTAAAATTCTTTGTCAACCTTTTAATTGGATTAATTAATATATGCTTTGCAGCTGAAACTACAATTACAACTACTTCTAACTACTCTGCTTTCTCTTCGGGCGTTTTAAATGGATTGAAAGACAGAAAATGAAAAAGGTTTTATTAGACCTTGCTTGACTGAGCCCAGCTGGAACGATTTGCTTTCTCTTCGGGATCTTTGAACGGAGAAAACTCGGTTTTGAAGCAAATAATTTTCACTTTTTTACGTTTTGCCGGTTTTGGTTAAGTGGAAACACACTAATTTACTTGGGAGTTGGGACTTCAATGTCTGCAGCTTAGATATTAGGTTCTGGCTTTTGTTTTTTTTGCAAACCTTGTACACGACATAAATACTTTGAATAACAATTCAAAACTATGGAACTGGAAGTCTCATTCTTATTCTTAAACATATTTTGACGCGGTCAAAAAGAAAAAATAATAATAATAATAATCAGCAGCAATTTTTAACAGAGAAGAGGACTTTATATAGCACCTATACCATAAGAGCCTTGAACAAAATGAGAAGTCTCATGTTAATCTTCTAAACTGAGTTTCACTGTCTTAATGGATAATTAAGTAAGTTTTGTCACAGGTTCTTCTTTGTCGCAACAACAGTTGGGGTGTCAAATCGTAATAGATCATAATATAATATTTTTCAAGAACCCACCACAACTAAAACAAGAGTGTTTTGAAAATATTAAGACATTTTGTTGTGTTTTTAGACTTTCTCTATATATATATATATATATATATATAAATATATATATATATATATATATATAATCGTTTAGATTTTGAGATCGTAAAATGTAAGGGTATTTAATAATAGAAACTAATAATTATGTGGTTTCTTTATTTATGAATTCTGAAAAGTTGCAAGTTTATGGTGGGTTAGATACGTACCATTGCACTATAAGGTTATGTAATTCTAAATATTAAACCAAGAAATTTTTAATTTTATTAATATGAGCCTTATAATTTCAAAATTGTTGTAATTTGGAGTTTCTTAAGTCTCTTTGATTTAAATAAATAAATAAAAATAAACCTAGAAATTCACAAAAGTTACGTTGTTCTTCGAACTTATTCCAATCCGAAATCCTAAGAACCCATTTATTTATTTATATATTTTTATGTGAAAGCAATGCGGTCATGTTGACCTAAGATTGAATACAATCTTACGGGTTAAGGTTTTACAGTCTGCTTTGGTCTAACTGGTTTTTGACCCGGCTTGATCAATACCCAAAAGAGTTGAATTCAAAGCTGTTTGAGCTAGGTCTATGAACAAACAATTATAGGGCATTAATTTGATATAGACAAGGTTTTTATGCTACCTAGATTGCAAAAGTTTTCTTTCTAAATATAAAAATAAATAATAAAAAAGACTACAAAAATTTTTATTCAACCGACGTGGCAGTTAAAAAAAATTTAAAAAAAAATATCTATATGTATTATTTAAATAAGTTACGTGATTCATTAAAAATGTTATGAAACTATAAGTACATATGGATAATTTTTTTAACTGCCACGTAATGAGTTGCAAACAAATTTCTGCAATGGCATAAAAAGCTTACTTGGCTATGTTTGCTTCCACCAAATTTCCATAAGAAGATTATAATTTATTTTTTGCTGCAATAAGATAATAATTAACATTAAATAAATTAGTGAAATATCTTTTTCCATAAGGCCAAAAATGGCCTGACAAAAATTAATAAATGTTTCCATGTTTGCAAAGTAGCGTAAGAATTGAAATTGTATTCATTTTTTCCAATTAGATCAATATTTTTTTTTTGTAGAGTTTCAACCTATATATGGTATCAATTTCTAATGATTGTACTTTTTATCATCAAATAAAGACATCAATCAATTTTTAGTGTAAGTGGAGATTGAATTCCAGATCTCTTATTTAACCATAAGAAATTTTATCGATCAGTTGAGTTAACTGGAACTTATAACTAGATTAATATTTAATTAGAGCAATCAAATTCAACAAATGAGTATCAAAAATTTAAGCATTTATTCATTCATGATTTTTATTAACATCTTTCAATTCAGTCTTCATTAACACGCATATATATAACTCTTTTTTTCTTTCGAACAATTATTCAAATGAAAATAAGAAAAGAGTGAGGGACCCGACCCGACCCATCTCATCTGTATTCTCTGCTTGATGAACACGTAGTTTACCATATGTGATCTTACGTTGATTATAATAAAGTCTCTCATGCTATAGAGCATTCCTTTTTGGTTGCTTATTTCTAGGACTATTCAGGTTTTGACCTAGAATCGACTACTGTATATATTCTTATAAAGTAAACCCTAAATAAGTTGGCTGATGTGAATTTATATATATATATATATATATATATATATATATATAGTCTTGTTATATTCTCTATGCTTAAAATGGTCGGAAAATAATAACTATCTCATGATAAAATGTTCAAATTTTAAGGTTTGTTTAGTAAAAAAAAATAAAAATCAAATGTTTTTAACTTTAAAATTATATTCAAAATACGAGTTTATGAATTGGAAAATGGAAATTAACTAAATAATATATAAGCTAATTGTAAATTATAACCTTAAAGTTTGAAATAATTTCAATTTTGTCACCTAAAATTCAAAATTTTGATCCCCTGTCCTAACAGTAGATATTGTTTGGATTTTCTCCCTTCTATCCATATCAATTAATGACGTGGCAGTTAAATACAAGCATTCAATTTTAATAGTTGGTCCATGGCCAAGCTCTGTGCTCTAAGGTGGCCGAGCATGTCTGAGGATTTGGGCAAACGAGGTGGTGATGCCATGGCATGGTGGTGGTTTTTGTGATTTTTTTTTTTTTTAAATCTTGATTTTTGGGAAAATGAGGGCTGCTGATTTTTATGTTTGTTTCTCAAAGAACATTTTATTTTATAAGAAAATAAGAATGGATGATGGTTTTTGTGTTTGTTATCTAAGAAAATATTGACAAAATGAGAATAGGCAATATTGGAGAAAAATGGAAAAGTAAAAACTTATAGAAAAACAATTTATTTAAAAAAAATGTTAAATAATTTTTTTTAACTGATATGAATGAAATGAAGTCGTTTTAATTCATTAAAACTACATTGTATTGATCTGAAATGGTGCTTAATGGCCACCTGAGTAATTGAGATTAACAGAATGGAGTAAATCCAAATGATAACTAACATTAGGGAGCGGATCATAATTTAGAAATTTTGAGCAAAATCAAAACTCCAAACTTTAAGGGTGTAATTTGCAATTTAGTTTAATATGAAACTTTTGGCATGTGTGTTACGAAAAAAAATGTAATTCAAACCATTATTTTTAAAATTTTAATATAATAAAAGGTTATACTGTAGTGTAACATGGTAAAGAATTATACAAAGGCTAATTTAGTTGATCCTAATCTACATAGACTTTGTTGATCTCATCCATATTAATAAACCAACTAAGGGATTAAATCACATGGAAAGCTTCTGTGCTTTCAATTAATATTTATATACGACACAAGTAAAAAAAAAAAATATATATATATATATATATACAGTATTAATTATCATTCTTTTATTTATTATCAATTGAATAACTATATTTCTAACCTTGTATAAAAAAAAATGAATATATATATATATATATAAGTGTGTGTGTGTGTGTTTAATAATCTACTCTCCTTGATATTTTTCCCTATTCTCAGTGACATGACATGAATACAATTTGAAACTAAACTGAGCATTACACATTAGCTACAGTAAAAAAATTCTGTAAAGAATGCTCATGCAATTCATCACCTAGTGAGATAAAATGAATTAGAATATACATACTTTTACTTTGTAGGACATAAATAACACATCGATGCACTTAAACGAAGAAAGAAAGAAAGAAAATAATCTTGTCAAATTCATTGTATTCTTTCAAGTACACACATTTGTAGCATATAGCAAGAATCATACAAAGAATGTAGTAAAACAAATTGGAAAGAAAGGCTGTTAGCCGAGTGTGTTTCCGTTATTCATGTAATTAAATACATTAAAACGTTTTGAATTAGATTCTTTAACTAATGTTGATGTTAAACGGATTTTATTTCATCTGTCTATACACCATGAGGAACCATGACTTCAAGGTGCCTTGGGAAACCCCTTTGGTTGATTGGAAGTGTGGTTTAACGAATGTGGGTGCCTGGATTAGGTTCAGATGGAGTGACAGGACCCTTTTGTAGTGACTCTTGCAAATGATCCATAAAATGATGACCTGCAAAGGCCCTTCCACTAATTGTTGGGTTGTACGTGGGTGGATTAGGTGCAGATGGAGGGACGGTACCCCTTGCTAGTGAGCTTTTGAAAAAAGCCATATTGTGGCCTCTAAAGGCCCTTCCACTAATTGTTGAAACTGGAATATTGTGGGTGCCTAAATTTGTTGTAGATGAAGTTGGGATGCGTGTGGGTGGATTAGGTCCAGATGGAGGGATAGGACCCTTTTTTAGTGAGCTTTTGAAAAGAGTCATACTATGGCCTCCAAAGGCCTTTTGGCCAATTGTTGAAGCAGGAATGTGGGTGCCTGGATTTGGTGCTGTTGGTGGGGTTGGACCCTTTTGTAGTGAGCCTTGTATGGAATCCAAATAGTAACCCGCAAAGGCTCTTTGGTTATTAATTGTTGAAGCAGGAATGTAGGTGCCTCGATTTGGTGTAGATGGCGTGACTGGACCTTTTTGTAGTGAGCCTTGTAAAGAAGCAACATTATAACCCGTGAAAGCCCTTTGGCTAACTGTTAAACGAGAATTGTGAGTGACTGGATTGGGTGCAGTTGGTGGAGTTGGACCCTTTGCTAGTGAGCCTTGTATAGAATCCATGTTGTGACTCACAAAGGCTCTCTGGCTAATTGTTGAGGCAGGAATATGTGTGGGTGGATTAGGTCCAGATGGAGGGACAGGACCCTTTTTTAGTGAGCTTTTGAAAAGAGCCATATTGTGGCCTCCAAAGGCCTTTTGGCCAATTGTTGAAGCAGGAATGTGGGTGCCTGGATTTGGTGCTGATGGTGGGGTTGGACCCTTTGCTAGTGAGCCTTGTATAGAATCCATGTTGTGACTCACAAAAGCTCTCTGGCTAATTGTTGAGGCAGGAATATGGGTTTTTGGATTAGGTGTAGATGGTGAGACTGGACCCTTTTGTAGTGACCCTTGTATAGAATCCAAATAGTAACCCACAAAGGCTCTTTCGTTAATTGTTGAAGCAGGAATGTGAGTGCCTGGATTGGGTGAAGATGGTGTGACTGGACCCCTTGGTAACATGCCTTGTAAAGGAACCATGTTGTGACCACCCACAATAGCCCTTTGGTTAATTGAGTTTTTGTTCATCAATTTTTGCTCTCCTCCAAGCAAGATTCTGCCAGCCTCATTTGCATGCATGCTCATAAGAAAAAGCAACGTTATGACTACAGGAAACACATTTGAATACCCCATCTTGTTGTGTAAACTAAGATAGAAGTTAACAATTTGATGAAGAATATTGATGAATATGAGGACGAGTTGGGCTCTATTTATATGCATCAACTTGTGTGACTTGGAACAGTATGTTCTAACCATTTTACTCTTGACTCTCTTAGCTAAGAAATAAAAGTTGAATGGGTCAGAAAGTAGGAAACTGCTGTTGCTTTGAATTTTGAAGTCTCCAGCTTTCACGTGCATATCATGCATTGAACAGCTTTATGGAGATAGCAAATTAGCCAGCCTTAGGGGTTAGGGCACACAAATAAAATCGAGCCCAATGCTGCCTGGCCCTCTCCTAATAAAGTTGAAATTTGTCCATTAAAACCCTAAGATATTAACATGCTAATCATGATTCATGACTTGTTTGTTTGTGTAATGGAGCAAACGTTTTGAATAATGCGAATGGCTCTTTGCTTTAATTTTTACCCATCAGTGCATCAATAGTATCTTCAAAGATTTAATAAGGTTGATATGATACTCTCTAAGAGAATTTTTAAGGATACAGCTCAAAATTCAAATGATTTCCTTATCTTAATTTTGTGTATTATTTACAACATCAACCTATAGGTCCAACACTTACTTTCAAAATTAATTCTTTCAAAAAAATAAAATAAAATCGTGTATTCTATATAATAAACCTTATATCAGTTTAGTTGAAATCAATGATTACAATATAAATTAAAATCCATGATTATATTAAGATTTTGCTAAAATGATAGAGAGGTGGAATGGAATTTGGGAGATATTATAAGAGGAACTTAATTAGGTGATATATGGCCCAAGCTTTCCAGAGTTTTCATTCTCTATAATTTATAACCCTCTGATCAATAGAATAATTAAGGTATACTTTTGAGAGCGAGAGAGAGATCAAAGTCATCAAACTATGCTTAATATAAGTTTTTATTGTTACATCATTTAATAATTTATATTATATTAGTATTTAAAAAAAAATCAACTGTCACACTTGGTATAATTCTTTTATTCTCTTATTTTTGACATTCATGTCAAATTTCATATCAAACACAATCAAGTTACACCTATTAAAATTCTTTGTTAAACTTTTAAGTAATTGGATTAATATTTGTATAATGAAGATGTATTTTTAAGCTCTTTCTTGACTGAGCCCTTGCTTTTCCTTGGGTTTTTTGAACGAAGAAAACTCGGTTTTGAAGCAAATATTTTTCCCTTATTTAAAGTTTTCGGCTTTAGTTTTTTGCAAACCTCTTTACACGTCATAAATACTTTGAATAAAAATTCAAAACTAGGGAAATGGAAGTCTTATTCTTATAAATATTTTGACGCCGTGTAATAAATAAATAAAGAAGTCACGTGCCTAAGGTATAAGCCGCTTAATATAGGATTATGACATGACATAAGTGAATGACCCATTTTGGAATTGTGGAAAAAACAAAAGTCTTTAAAAGATTTTCTCGTACGAGTTTACAAGAAAAAAAAAATTGAACGGTTCAAAGTTCATTGCATATCTTTTGAAATGGCCCACCATTTTTGCCATACCATCACATCATCACTGACTGGCCTTTGCAGCTTCTGCACCTCGTACCTCGTCGTTTCCATTTTTTTTTTTTTTTTTTTTTTAAGGTTCACACTTTCCCATTTTAACAGCAGCAGGCTAGGCTGTGTTTGAATGTAGATTATTTTGTTAAAATTAAAAGTACTTTAATAAAGATAAAAGTTAATTAAAATAATATAATAAAATTTATAAATAATATTAAAAAATATAATAAAATTTATAAATAATAATAAAAATAAATTAAATAGTAAAATGATTTTAATTTTTTATTCTTATCCAAATATACGCTAGAGAGATAGTATGTTCAAGTGAAAACACCTATTTACTCACAACACGTGATGTGACCTACAGTTATCAGAAGGTTTGTATACATCTAAAATATAATATTATTTAACTTATGCTACTTTTCCAAGCATTAGACTTAGACTAGCCGAGGTAGTGTATATCATGTTTCGAGTATATACACTCACCCACTCACACAACATGTGACGTAGAACCCGCAGTTATGAGATTAGTGTATACACATGAAACTTAATATTATTTTAGTACACTATACTATTTTTACAATAGATAATTAACTAATTATAGGTTTACATTTGAACTAGCAAGATAAATTTTACATTATAAATTAAACAGATGTTTATAATGTTGTACATTCAGATATGTACGTTACACACAACACATTTGTTTAAGAAATTTTCTTTTACAATACTTAAATCGATAATTTATTATTCTGTCTTACTTGCAGAGAAAAAACCATGTCAAACCAAGGGTCACCTCCAAATTTTTTAATAATATGTGTCACCTTTCATCTCAAAATAAAATTTTTTATAACATATATATATATATATATGGGAAATTACATATATATATATATATAATTTTGATTAGCTAAATTCACTGGACCCAAATGGGTCATAAACATAAATAAACAAAAATGAAATGGTCGACTAGTCCATGAACTTTTTAACATAAAACGTTTGAAAAATAAGTTTTTATGTCTTTTGTACGTGTTTCATGCGGCCAAAATCGCTTAGTATTCAAAACATCATCTCCTAATCAGGATTAATTAAGGGTAAACCAAGAAATAAGAAGCTAATGACTTTAATTTCAAGCAATGTTTTTTTTAATTATATATTTCCTCTTTTTTTATCAATATATTTCATATTAGGTTTTTTTTTTCCATCAAAATTTTGATGAGTATGATAGTAATAATCCAAAGCACGTATATATTTTTTATTCATCAATTATTTTTAGTAAGGAGTAGAAAATCAACAATCTATCAACTTATTTATAAAGTTATTGTACTCATGCTTACTTTTTCAATGTTTTTTTTGCAACTATGAAACGAAAATTTTAAACCATGAATATTAATAAAATTATATTTTGCAATATATATATATATATTAAATGATTCTTTGAATTTGTAAATTAAAAGGGAAATTGCTAAAAAAAATTTAGTGCATAATCGATCATTTTCGACTTTTAGGATTTAAAAACTTGTTTAATTCAATTTTAGTATTTTGTGTTCTTGAATTTAAATATATATATAAATATATAGTTCATACGTTGCCCTTCACATATCTAGAGTTCTAGCCTCACTTCACTTATTTAAGTCTATTACAAATATTACTTTATCATCTACTATTAACAACTTACTATATCGGTAATTGTGAAATATTTTTTTGTGAACATATTTGTGTCTGCAAAGTTATTGGTTCAACAAATTAAACCCCAACTAATAACTCGGTAGTTGTGAAATATATATATATATATATATATATATATATATAATCATGTTGTCAAACCCCAGAATACGTACTAAAGAGACTATTAATTTCAAGTCAATTTATTCAAAGTTTAGCAGGGTGTTTAACAAACCAGAGAACTTATTCAATTGGATTCTGGGTCAACTTTGAAATAAAATAATATCATAAGTTGAACTGATTTTGTTCTATATGCATTTTATCTAACACCAAGTTCTAAAATTACACAAATTGACCAAATTTTCTGACTCGCCAAACGTGTGTCTTTGGTTAGTGTACGCAAATGACAACTGAGACTGAAAAGTAAAAACTTAGATCGACCCAATTACGCAAAAATATTCCCTTAAAACGACCCAATTTTTTAGGTAGAATATATATATCTCAACAAAGTCGGCCCATGAATTTTTTTTTCCTTTCTATGGGTAAAAAAGTCTCATTAACATTGGATATATGTATACATTACATATATAATTTTCTACTAGTGTTTTTACCTTGCAAAGTTGAATGTCACGGGGCTTTAAATAAACATTGAATCTTTTTTTGATAAGAAAAATAAACATGAATTAAGTAGTCAAAGGAATACCCATCAAAGGTTTAAAATTTCTAATTAAGCATGCTCGAATGTTGAGTATTTCAAATCTCGCAAGTTATAAATTCTCGAGAATTTATAATCACAAGAATTAGATTTCTTAATTGTGATATAAGGAATTTGAATTTATATCATGCTCTAGTCATAGAATTTGAATTTATGTCATACTTTTTAGACAATGCTATACTTAAAAATATGCGTTTTACGTTTTGTTTGTTTCGATGTAAAGATTTTTAGGAAAATATTTTCCAATTTTACAATATTTGTTTTGCAGTAAAATATTTTCAGTCAACTAAATCAACTTAAGCAAATTTATGTAAAATATTTTACACTTAAAATTTTGGTAAAACATTTTACATTTGCTCACTCCCTCACACCCCGATACTTATCATCCCCTTCACTGCTACAGTCACTTTACGCTTAAACTCTCCCAAGTCAAATTTCTCTCCAAAAACCCAGCCACCTCCGGTTCCCTCTCCCACCAATCTCTGGCTCCAAGGTCTGAGGCACCTCCAGTCAACTCTAACTTTCGCCGATGCCGCCCATCATCAGATCTATCTCACTTCTCTCATACCCATCTCACACAAAAAAAGAAAGTCACGAGGAGGGCTTCTTGGTGGGGAGCTGTGATGCCGGCGGTGGTCAAGGAAGCTTTCCAGCATGATTAGGATAGCCACGGTCAAAGATTGGTGCTACGGTGGATAGCGGCGACCAAGGAAGATTTTATGGGTTTTGATTTGTCTAAAATGGCAGATCGCAGTTTTGTTTCATGGGTAGATCAAAGGAAGGTGCTAAGGTGCTACAGTTGTGATCTACCATCAATGTCTGGAAGGTGCTACGGTAGCAAGCAAAGATGAAATGGAACTGTGATCTAAAATTGGTTTTTATTTCGTGGGTTTTTTTTTTTTTTTTTTAAAAGGTGGTTATGGAGTTGTTTGGTTGGATTTGTGATTTAATGCTCGTTGTGGATTGCTAGTGGTTTGTGCTTAGATTTGTGGTTTAATGGTCAGATTTTTAGGTGGTGGTTGTCTTTTTCCTCTCTTCCAGATTTGGTTTTTGGGGTGGTTGGGGATGGTTTAATGGTTTATGCTCATTTTGGGGTGGCTGTTGGTGGTTTTTGCTCATTTGGAGTGGCTGGTGTTGGATTGCATTTTCACGTGTTTTGTTGTTACAAACGCTTGAAAATATTTTATAGTCAAATTTTTTACATATAAGATATTTTACATTTGAAAATATTTTACATCAAAATAAATGGAACATCACTTGTTTAAAATATCATTTATTAAGTGGAGGATTATTACTTTGACTACTAATAATATTTTAAAATGAAAAATATCCTTAAACCTGCATCGGTTCTGTTAGATTTCAACTTGTTTTTGCTAAAGATCTTGTGCTACTTTCGTGGCAACAATACAATTGAAAATATTCGTTCTAAAACCGTCTTCAATTTCAAAGAAGATGCTATACTACTTCTGTGATAAGAATAAATCTTAAGTCTCCTAGTCCTTTGTTCATGTTGTTTCCCATAGAGCTGTGTCATTATTTTATGCCAGTTAATGAGTAAATAATATAATATATATTACGTAAGGCATAAACCTGGTTTAGATTTCAGTACCATCTTCTTAACTCAATATGGTTCTCGAAGAGTAAGAGTACAAAGAAATCAATTGTTCAGACTTCTGCAAGAAGTGTTAGTGATACTCAGTTTTAACAATTTCGTCGTACGCTCCAAATAAATGCAGATTATAGGACAATTGAAAGCTGATAATATTCTTATTTCCCATCTCTACAAAAAAAATATATATATCTATATAAAGTAATAGGAAAAAAGAAAGCCCTTTGGTATCTTTGCTAAAAGAATTGGTTTGGACCTTGATGTCTACAACAGTTTTAACTCAGAATTCAAAACAACTTTCCCTCATAATTCAAGGCCTGTTTAACTCCAACAAACAAAATTAAAAAAAAAAGGGGGCAAAACATGAAGAACTAAAACAATAAGGCAAGTACATCAAACCTTTAAAACCTACATTGAGGCCAAGTCACAGCAGCAACCAACTTCTCTCTGAAGTTAGCTAAGCTCAGTTATGCATGCCCATCTTTCTTCCTTTGCTCCCCCCCTCCTTTCCTCCCTTCTTAGCTGATCCTTTTCCTTTATGAGATCCTTTACCTTTCTGAGCCTTGGCGTTCTTTCCCTTCCTGCCTTTCCCTCCCTTACCACTGCCATGGCTCCTCAAATCTTTTTTCATCCGCCGATCAACAAGGACTTTCCCCTTGCCAACCTTCACTTGAACTCCTTTCTTTGCAACAACTACTTCCTTTTTAGGTCTTTTGGGTATAGCTTTCTTATATAGCTGTTCAATTTGCTTGCTCTTTGAGCGATCAGAGATGTCTGCTTGGTCAGATATCACATTTGCCTTCTTGCGTACCTTCTCAAGCTTCCTCTGGGCAACCCGCTTCTTCCGTGCTTTTGCCTCTGCCACTTTCTTTGCAGGCCGGGCATCAATTTCTTTGAATTGTGCTCTCATTGCAGCCATCTCCTCCTTGGTCACAGGCTTAATTGGTTGCCGGTGCCTCTTTTCATCATCCACAAACCATTCAGGCAAGCCCTTATCATCAAACATGTGCTTGTTGTAGGCATCATCAAGAATCTGCTCCCTATGCTTTTTCCGCAGCATCTTCTTTGCACAAGCCAATATCTCTGCTTTTTTAGAAGGATCATCAAAATCAGATTCATCTGAGGATGAGTCATCACTTGAATCTGTATCAGGGGCAGGGACTATCTCAAAATCATCTGCTGCCTTAGAAGCTTTTTTTTTAGGGTGTTCAAACCCCGCAGTGTGGTTTGCTGCCTTTTCCTCTGGCTTTTTTGGGACAGAAAGTTTTTCCTCCTGCCTATCTATCTGCATTTCATGATCACTATCATCCTCCAAATCTCCCTGTTCTACAGCTTCAGCAAAGATATCCTGACTGAACCACTTGTTTGTAATCTCCTCTTGAGTTGCCACTTCTTCATCAAGCGGTACCATGAGAGGATTCTTCTCTTGATCATTCTGATCTCTGTCTGAATCATAATCTGACTGAATAATATCATCACCGTCACTGCTCTGCACCAACAAAAGAAGAACTAAATCTATAAGCACAAACAAATATACAACAAAAGTTATTCTATGACTCAATACTGCATTTCCACAACAAAATAATCGTTGTGAATTATAACTAGGCACAATTTAAATCACCCATGACCTACATACTAACAAGGAAAAGAACATGAGAAATACTTGGAAGGGAAAAGATCTTGCAGAAGTCAGAAGCTGAAACAGAGTGCAATACAGCATAATGAATTCTCCACTATATACGCAATACAGGAGCTCCATACCTCCAAAAGTTTGGCATCTTCAGATTGGGCTTCTTTTTTTGCACGCTTACGCTGCTTTGTACTTCCCTCCTTTTTTGCCACAAACCGATCATAAGCCTCATCAAGAAACTCTTCCATTTGTTCATCATATCTAATATCAGAGAAACATTATTTAGTGAAATATAAATACGATATCAGCAATGCTATTCCTCAACTTTAGCATTAGTTACAATGGATAGAAGAAAGAACCTTCTTCGTTCTTCTTCAGAGTCAATATCACTGGATGAATGTGCTTGTGTTTCATCATTTACATCCTCATTATCACTATCCCTCAAGTCACCATTTTCATCATCATGTTCATTCGAGTCCACAGCTACCAGATCTTTCTTACCCTGAAGACCATCAAATCATCACAACAAATAAACTAGAGAAGAATGAAGTAACAATACGTTATTAGGTTTGGAGAAACAACAGCCCATACTGGGTGTGGCTTGAGATTATGGAGATATCATGGTTAGGAAACCAGACATTGAATTCCCTGTTTCCAAAGCCAAGACATAAGTTGAAAGCATACCTTGATGGAAGAAAGAGAAAACAACTCAAGATCAACATAACTATCTTCCGTTACATCTTTTTGCATCCCAGTTGCCTTCCGCGCCTTGTCCTGCCACATGTAAAGGAAATGAAGAAAGAACTCAGCCAGAAGATTTCCTAACTGGCAAGAAAGTGGGGATTCTATGTTTTGGAATAACAGTGAAGCAGAATTTTTAGCAATCTTTCAAAACCAAAATAAAATGGCCATGGAAATTTGAAATATCAACACCGAAATTAGACCAATTTAAGAGTTTGGAACAACACATATTTAGGGAGTTCTAGTTAATGAGTTCCAGAAGAGAGAGAGCAAAGACAATGTGAATTTACTTAGATGCAGGTAGAGGCTGTTGTATAACCTCTAAGCATACAATCTTTTTTCTTAACAAGATAAAATTTATTCCCGAAAAAAAGAATAGGAGAGGGAGTACCCAGCTATTATGCAAGAAATGCTTCAACCAAATAAAAGATTACATTTTAAGCTTCTTTTCTTATCAAGATTGATTAAACTGATTTCCAAAAAATTGATTTAACCTATAATAAAAACCCATGTAATATTCATCTCTTCAGCAAATTTACAAGAAAAATGATCAAATTTTTAAATATACTGTGTCTAGATTTCATTTACTACCCTAATAAGCTTTAACACCAAGTTCTATGACAGTGTGCATTCATTTGTCTTTGCACTCAGAGAGAGAGAGAGAGAGAGAGAGAGAGTTGAACAAGGCTACAAACCTTAGCTTTTCTTCTTGCAAGAAGCTTCTTTTCTCTTTTCTTCTTGCGCTCCATAGCATATGTCAGCTCCTCCATTTCATTAAGTATCTTATCATCTTCATCTACATCCTCCTTATTCTCATTTTCAACATCTGTAGTAGTAGTAGTAGTAGACTTAGCCTTTGCTATAGGAGATAGAGCCTTTCTTATATGCATACGCCACCTGCATTAAGAAACAGAATTGACAACATATTACTTGATGTATAAGCAATAATGCTCTTAGAAACAGAGAGGCTAATTTACAACTAAACAAACCAACGACAGCAGCAAGAATGCTAATAAAGCACATTACATATGCTACAATTTTAAAGTGTCAGGAAGAATCTGTGTCTACAGTGTCTTGTCTTAAACTCCAATAAATGCTAGAGACAAGGTTTGGCATGGCAGAAAATCACAAAGAGTTAATTTATAAGGGAGAATCTTACTTCAATAGATGCTTGAAGTCTTGCTTTCCCAAAACACGCAGATCATCACAAAGACTTTTAACCTGCCAGACAATAGCATTTAAACAGCTGAAACTGCTGACAGCGTTCTACTTCGTTGTTGAAACTTCTCATGGCATTCCAAGACAATAACACTACTATAGAATGAAAAAATATAAAATACAGTAATTTACCTCTTCCGTTGTTAGGGTGTGGTCCTTAATTGGCAAACAAGCTGGATCATCAAAGGTTATGGAAGTAACTGAACCAAGGATCTCAAGAGGAGAATCAGACCAAATGAAATCAACAGCCGAAGACACTTTCCTTATAAGTGTCTCTCCATCTTCGTACCTGTATCAGACCTAATTAGCAACAACCATAACATTAACATTTATATCACTACTGTTTTTAGAACAAATGAGTTCTAACTCAAATGGCAGTTCCTTCTCCTATAAGATGGAGGGTGAGGTTGTGGGTCCAAAACCCATCAGGTGGTGTCTAACTTACCATTAAGGGCAAAAGAGCATTAAAAAGTTATCTTTCCAAAAATAAAACTAACCCACAATGCCCGTACATGAATAATCAATCTTAATGAACATCGAAAAATACGTGCCATCGTTGTTTTCAATAAAACTCTTATTACTTATCCCAAGAAAAGAACTTTCCCACAACAGGTTAGACAATAATGATCAAACCTATTTTATTTGGATGTGGAAATCCATGAGCATAATCAATTCTAACAATATGAGATATGAATAAAAAACCTGTTTACACAAGGAAGCACAGGCAGTCAACTTGCTTTACAATAAATGGTTGAGGCTCAAATTACATTTTTAATGTGGCTGTTCGAAGAAATTCACAAATTTAATTAAACACATAATATACAGAAGGCTTACCCATCACGATGTCTCTTTTGCTTTGTTCCTCTAAGTACATCCACCACCTATATCAAGGATACATTCAGTGAGAAAAATGACCATATGCAATTGAAGTACTAAAAAAATTAGCAAAATAAAAATGTAATTGGAGAAAAGTCATTTCAATGTTAGTTCCTATTTGATTTACCTTCCTCTGTGGTTCTATAGATCCCTCAAATAAATGTTTCACATCAAGAAGACGTGGATCAATCTTTGCAGGCGCCTTGTACTTAAGACCTAAAAGATATATCTCTGCAGATGCAGAACGACTAGCAGCTGGTTTATCTACCTCAACCTTCTCAAATAACTGCAAAAAAATAATTCCAATATCAGCACAAAAAATCCAGCATTCTATACGCATAAGCAAAATATTTCAATGAAGAAGTAGAAGATCACCTGCTTGAGGCAGTAGAGGACAGAATTGTAGTCTTGTGACCGAAAAACCTGATACAATACAATAGACAAGCACTCAGCATGTAATCGACACAGTAGCATTCCATATACATCAGACACACAAACTTGATTTAAAGGTTAATCTAATGATACATATTGTACAAAAGAAACCTACGGTAATGAAATTGAAAACAAATAGTCTCATTATTCAACAATGATCCCCTCCCCCCTCTCCCCAATCTGTTACCACTCATAAGTTTGTCAGAATTTACATCTGCAAGCGAATACAATACATTCATGTGCGTGTTAATCCAATCCCTCAACCCAAAACAATATAACAAATGAACCACAAAACAACCAAACTAATGGAATCAAAAACCCAATTCCCAAAACAATGATCATCAAAGTCCCTTAATTTTAGATATTCATTTCAAGAACACAAAAACAGCAACCCCATTTCCAAATACAACATAAAAATCCCCCCCAAACCCCCCATACCCCATTCAACCAACCTGAAAAAAAAAATAAAAAAATAAAAAATAAAAACACAAACACAAACACAAACAAAGCAACCTCATTGCCACAAACAACATAAAAATCCATCAAAACCCCAATATCCCATTCAACAACCTAATAAAGCAACCCATTTCCACCAACAACATAAAAATCCATCAAAACCCCAATATTCCCCATTCAACAATCTAACAAAGCAACCCCATTACCACCAATAGCATAAAAATCCATCAAAACCCAATTCCCAGAGCAACAACCTAACCCCAAGCAACCAATTACCACAAATAACACAAAAATTCATCAAAACCCAATACCCAATTCAATAAAAATTTCATTAAAAAGCCAAAATATAGTACAACAAACATAAACAACGCAACCCCATTTTTACAAACGAGATAAAAACCCAGTACCCAATTCAAAAACCAAAAAAAGAAAATTACTTTGGTAACAAAATTAGCCTTGGGAGCCAAGAACTGCGTGGCCAGCCTAACAGAATCAATAACAAGCGCGTTCTGACTCATAGCCTCCTGAGCCCAAGCACCACCAACATTCGGCGACCCATCATGCAAAACCAAGTCAAAAGCCGCAACCCCATGTTCCTCCATCAACTTCTTAATCCTAGACCGACACTCAGACTTCGTGATATCTTGCTGTATAGCTACGGCGCCACGAATGGGAGCTATGGGGACGAGGTCGATGCCGAGAACGAGACTCCCGACAGGGACACGCTGCACTGCGACCTGCATCCACCCACCTGGGGCGGCGCAGAGGTCGAGCACGGAGCGCGATGAGCGGAGGAGGTCGAAGCGAGAGTCGAGCTGGACTAGCTTCCATGAAGCTCGAGATCGATAGCCGTGCTCTTTGGCTAAGCGGTAGTACTTGTCTAACCTGTGCTTTCCCTTTACCTTACCCATTTGGGTTTATTGGGTTTCTGTGAATTTGCTTGTTGGGGTTGTGATTTTGAGGTTTTGGCTTCAGAAACAGAGAGAGACAGGGAGAGAGAGAGAGAGAAGAAATAGCACGATGAGCTAGGGTTTTGTGTTTTTTGTATTTTTCTTTTTCGTAAGGTCGGATTAGGGTTTTAGTGTTTTTTTTTATTTTTTAATATTTAACTTCAAGGAGGGTTTTGGTGATTTTTAAGGTTAATTAAAATTTTACATTACATATGAACTCTTTTGTTTTAGTTTTTTTCTTTTTTAATCTTTGATGAACTATTTTGTTTATAGATTTCGTTGGATATATTTTTCAAAGTATTTTCTTAATATTCAAATAAATAAATAAATAAAAATTGTAAATTTAGCTTTACATCGTTTATTTTTTTAATCAAATAAGTTCGTCTAGAGTTCAAACTCTTATTTGATGGCAAACATTAATTAAACTAGCTTGTAATCTCATGCATATGCATAAATACACTTAAAAATATACAATAAGATACATAATATAATTCACATATATATAATTTAAATACAATTGATAGTCATTTTTATATTTTGTTAACTCTTTTAAAAAATTTGTAAAAATATTATTAGGTATAAATTGTAAATTGTCCATGTTTTTTTTAAAATTATTTTGAAACACTTTTTTTAGGATTTATTTATTCTATACCCTTTGGTTTTTTTACTTAATAATTCACTTGGATGAATATTTATAATGTGGTTCCATATTTTATTCTAAAATTAAGAAATAAAACTCTTTAAGAATAAATAATTTAGGACACATGACGCAAAATTTGACCTCTAATTTAAAATTTTAATTTGAGTTTCTCTCAGTTTCACCCATTATTATATAGTTTATATAAAATGTTTACTCCCAAATTTTTTTTAATTAGATTGGAGTTTAAAATTTATATATTATAAATAAAAGTTATGTCTTCTGCAATTATTGTGTTGTTTTATTTATATATTATACATGTTTACTCTTTTTTTGTGTGTGTATGTGTATGTGTGTATATTAAAAGCCAAAACTTAGAGAAAATTCAATTAAATTTCAATTGGTTCTCAATTTTGCGCCAAGTTTCTCATCTAATTTTAAATTATTGTGCCAAGTGAATTATTAAGTATAAAAATCAAAGAGTCCAAATCCAATTAGATTCTAAATTGGATTTCAATTAAGTCTAATTTTAATCAAATAAGTTCATCGTTTATTTTTTTAATCAAATAAGTTCATCTAGAGTCCAAACTCTTATTTGATGGCAAACATTAATTAAACTAGCTTGTAACCCCATACATATGCATGAATACACTTAAAGATATACAATAAAATACATAATATAATTCACATATATATAATTTAAATACAATTGATAGTCATTTTTATATTTTGTTAACTCTTTAAAAAAATTTGTAAGGATATTATTAGGTATAAATTGTAAATGCCCATGTTTTTTTTTAATTATTGTGAAATACTTTTTTTAGGATTTATTTATTCTAAACTCTTTGATTTTTGTACTTAATAATTCACTTGGATAAATATTTATGATGTGGTTTCACATTTTATTCTAAAATTAAGAAATAAAACTCTTTAAGAATAAATAATTTAGGACACATGACGCAAAAATTGAACTCTAATTTAAAATTTTAATTTGAGTTTCTCTCAATTTCACCAATTATTATATATATATATATAAATATGTAGTTTATATAAAATGTTTACTCCCAAATTTTTTTTAATTAGATTGGAGTTTAAAATTTATATATTATAAATAAAAGTTATGTCTTCTGCAATTATTGTGCAGTTTTATTTATATATTATAAATGTTTACTCTCTTTTTTTTATGTGTGTATGTATGTATGTGTGTGTGTGTGTATATATATATATATATTAAAAGCCAAAACTTAGAGAAAATCTAATTAAATTTCAATTGGTTCTCAATTTTGCACCAAGTTTCTCATCTAATTTTAAATTATTGTGCCAAGTGAATTATTAAGTATAAAAATTAAAAAGTCCAAATCCAATTAGATTCTAAATTAGATTTCAATTAAGTTTAATTTTGTACTACGAGTTCATCTAATTTTTAAATTTTTGTGACAAGTAAATTATTAGATGCAAAAGTGAAGAGTCTAAATAAAATAAAATAACATAAAGTTTGGATGGAATCACGTTTAAAAGATTAAAAAAAAAAAAAAACTAAAAAAAAAAAAAAAAAAAAAACCGGTTTCAAGTTAGGTTTGGGTATCCATGGATAAATATTTGAGTATTAAGTGTCTATTTGGAATCCGCTTATTTTGCTAAAACTGAAAACTTTTTATTGAAAGTACTGTAGATAGAGGTAAAAATTATTTGAAAAAATACAGTAAGACCCATAAATAATACCAAAAAGTGCAGTAAGACCTATGAATAACCTATGAATAGTATTATTCATAGGTCCTACTGTACTATTTATAGATCTCACTACACTTTTTGGTACTATTTATAGGTCCCACTGTATTATTTCAGCTAACTTTTACATTATCTACCTTACTTTCAACCAAAAGTTTTCACTTTTAGCAAAAAAAGCAAATCTCAAACAAATTCGGAAGTGTGTTTGACAAAAATTAAAAAGCCAATTTATTTTACCATTCAGCTTATTCTTGCTACTATTCATAAGTCTCACTGCACTATTTGATACTATTCGTAGGTTCTACTATACTATTTTAACTAACTTTTACCTTTATCTTAAGTACTTTCAGCAAAAAGTTTTCAATTTCAACAAAATAAATAAATTCCAAACAAACCTTCAATTAAATAAGTGCTTAATGAATGTTAGAAACCTTATATCCATAAGTAAAAATTTCGGGTGAGTTTGGAAATACCCAACCCAAACCTAGTTCATGGCCATCCCTACACCATACCAAAAGATTCTTCCCTATAATTAATTAATATAACCAATATGTCTCAGGTAGAACTTTCATGAGGAGTTAACTGAAGCTTATTAAAGGTGGATGTAATTTGGGCTAGCTACTTATGTTAAAGGTGGATGTAATTTGGGCTAGCTACTTGTATTATAAGTTCTAAAATACGCTTCAGAGTTTATTTGCACAAGTAATCATTTTCTTTTCGACAGTTTAAGTATAGCCGTCTCCATTACCACCAAACCAGAGTACTATTATTCATTCCACCGGAATGATAGGAATATGCAATGTCATATTGTTACAACTGCTACATATGCCATCGGATGGCAATTTCAGTTGGGAGGAAATTCACTTGCAGAACATTTATTAGCACAAGAATCTTCTGCTCTCAATAATAGAGACCATGCAAGTGAAAAATATTCTGCATCATGCAGTTACATTGACAGTGATCTAAAGCATAATTCAATCTTAATGTGTATAAACAAATTTAAGTTTCCCCGCAACACCAGCACTCCTGGCACCATAAAGTCGGGCAATTGAACTTATATTTGTGACTGCATATTTAAATCCATAACATGATACACGTCCAAAGTAAAAAATTGTACTATCCTAAATCTTCACAATGCCTAAATGTTTTTTTTAACAATCTGGTAAATTTAAATTTGCTCTAATCATGAACTTAGATGAGCATCAGTCTCCGCGAGTGCCACTGCTACTTGCAGAAGCTTTCTTGCCGCCGTATGTCTGTTGAAGATTAAAAATAAGGTTAATTTTCAAGCACCAGAAGTCAATTTTAAGATCGGTTGCTCCTACTGCAACAGTAGCTTATGACAAACAAGGGGGCTTCCAAGGTGGTTGTGCCCAAATACACAAGGATAACTATAACCATACGAATCTCACCTGCTTCCCAATGTTGAATGGAATATATTTGTATTTGATCATGTGTGCAATTTGGCGTCTCATCGTAAGGACAAACAGAACAATCCAGTAACAAAGTAATATAGGCCAGAATACCGGAACATCAAACATGGAAAAGAAGGTCATAACAAAAGCAATGCAGACAGCTTTTGTGAAGGAGTACCTGGAACCATGACAGCAAAACAGAAAATATTATCCAAAGAATAATTATCAAGAAGGAACGCATGAAGCCAACCCCAGAAAACATGGAAAAGGCTTTCATGACTTTTGATACATGCTTATCAATCAAGCAAGTTCACATGCTTCCAGTGGATAAGGAGATACTAAAGTGACTAGTGAAATTTTCAAGCCTTTCCAACTTCAAAGGGAGCAGAAGAATAGCATACATCAGCTCAGAGCCACTAAAGTTGATCAATTAAGTTGTTTCCATACAACTCTATGCTAAAATTCTCTGTTGACAAATCATTTTAAATTTCCCCATTAGGATTGGATCCCTTTCAATAAACATCATATCTGAACATTCATAGTCTTTTTGTACTTGAAGTTACAAGCTAGTTAATGAGGCAAGGAAGTGAAAATGAACAAATTGGAACACACTCATGATTAATAGATTTCCCAAAGGAATCTTACAATGATATGTTAGGCCAAAAAAAAATTTTTGAAAGGAACAATTTAACTAGTATAATGAATCAAAGAGGTTTGGGTGATCAGAAGTCAAGTGCCTACATAGGGTAAATAACAAGTGGAGTTTCTGAACATAAATAGGTTAGAAACATGTCCGCTTGTTAATAAACAAGCACATCAACAAAACTTAAGGTTTTCCAAAACAAAAGACAGGATAATGCACGTCTAAGTGCAAATAGAAATATGACATGTCATAGTTGAGAAGCATATTAAGAGAATGAAGTATACTATGGTGATGTTTGCTAATTGTGAGCAAAACCTATTGTCAACTGACCGCAAGTTTAGCATGTGACTTTTGTCACCAGTCAGGTCTGCAAAATGAATTGAGAATAGTTTGCAGACCTGAGATAAGGGACAATAAGCTTAACTGGGCATGGAACTCAGTGTAAGATAAAATTTCAACTTACACCTCACACCCCAGTATAGTTTTGATAAAAAAAAATGTAAAAGGATGCTGGATGCATAACCCTATATATGGTACTACCTATCCGACATCTGCCTCTGCTAGAAATCCCATGCTACTGAAATTTCTGAGGCTCAGAATCAAGGTCTGACAGAGGAAGGTAATTCTTTGTCCAATTCTTTAATAATATCCTCCATTGTAAAGATGAAGTATCGAACAATAAGGCACCGAATAAGTCATATCACTTATTTCTTACAATGACAATTAACAAATTTACTTGAGCTGCAGAAACAGTTATTATCATTTTAAAACAACCATCTAGTGTAATTGATATCATTTTTTATAGTATATTATGCATTAGTAATTTTCCTTGGGGGGCCTCAGCAGTCCACCATGCTCCAGGGTACACAGGCAAAGGCATGATTCCTTCCCTTATTAGCATTCTTATTCTTTAGGTTTGTAGTTCTTTTTCCCCCTCTTTCTTTAGCAGCTATCCTTGCTTTGGACTTAGGTCTGACAGCTATGGTACTCTTATTTTATCCCTAAATTTTGACACAGGCATCTAGCATGTTTGAACCCATGACCTCACCTTCCAACCCATTCTTATAGGAGGAGGCACCATTTGACCAAGAGCTCACTGGCAATTCATTGATATAACTACTCGTACAAAAAATGGTGAATATTGTTTCCATGCTTGCGCATAATTACTTATCCAGGTAAAAAAATCCCTCAGCATAATTAGAACTTTGGACAGTTAAAATAGTTTATGCAGTCCCAAATTTTATTAGATTCTCCATACCAGAGTTTATTTTCTTTCACTATTTCCCATATACTTTTTTTCCCTTAATAATGCCAGCATAAAAACATGTTTTCTGCAGTAACTGATGAAAAACATTTGATATAGAAACAGAAATTTAACAGCCATAAAACCCCTATAGAAACAAGACGATGACAATAATGCAATCATCTTTTGAATGTTGGAACCAAAATCACTAAATAAAAGAACCCACAAAGCAATTTAAGCAGATAATTCAAAACAAAAACCAACTAAATTAAAAAAACCAAACAATGAGAAAGATCTTCAGTTACCAGAACTTAAACTCAGGAAGCCGGCGAATGAAGGGCTTGAATTCGTCCGAGCCTTTCGTCGGCAGCAAAGGCCCTCCCCCACCCGAAACTTCCATCTCCGGATCAACCAAAGGCGACAAGAACCCAATCAACAAATTCAAGAGATAAATCCCCAGACCATAGGAGATAATGTAAAACCCTTGAATGTAATAAACCCTCAAAATGTAAATCAACACTATAACAGCACTCCCAATCCATCTATAGATCGCATGTGGAGTAGTCTTATCTAGATAATACTGATACCGCCTTGACACATCGATCCAAAACTGGTTCGCAGGTGCTGTACCAGACCCCACACTATCGGCCCCAACTCCTTCCATTCAATTCAACCTTCACTACATATGGTATAAACAACAAGCTCCAGTCAAAACCAAGCATTCACCATCAAATACATTGAACATAGACAGCATTTATGTACAGTTTTTAGTAAGATTTTCAGAGTAGCACATTAAAATGAAGAAATACTTGAACCCCATTTCGATTTATCAACCTGTAATTAGGGGTTTCCAAATATATATATATATATATATATATAAACAAAAAGCTCCAATCAAAACCAAGCATTCACCATCAAATACATTGAACATAGACACATTTATGTACGGTTATTACTAAGGTTTTCACAGTAGCACACTAAAATGCAGAAATACTTGAACCCCATTTCGATTTATCAACCTGTAATAGGGCTTTTTCAACAAAAAATATATATATATAAACAACAAGCTCCAATCAAAACCAAGCATTCACCATCAAATACATTGAACATAGACGCATTTACACACAGTTATAACTAAGATTTTCACAAATAATGAAGAAATACTTGAACCCCATTTCGAATCAGCTCTGATTGAGCTATGAGAACAAAAGGGTATGATCAATTTTTTGAATTTTTTTTTTTCCAACAATTTTCTCGAAAACCAAACAGTTTTAGGGTTAGGGTTTTGATACATAAACATGCAATGTTATACAAGATCTACAAACTAACAAAGCATAAAACGAAAACCAGAAAATAAATATAAATAAATTATTAAAAAAAACACTACATGATTCAAAGAAAGAGAAAATGAGATGGGAAAATTAAGAAAGGGAAAGAAAATGAGAGAGAAGGGTAAAATGGGAAGAGAAGAAAAAGAGATGGAATTGGTAAGAGAAGAGCTGACCTTAGGAGGACTGTTTTGAGAATTAGGAGGAGAAGGAGGATGATGATGAAGAAGAGGAGACTCAGATCTGTGCGATGACACACAGAGAGAGAATGACCAATTGGCTTAGCTTAGGAGGGGATATTAGTTTTTCTTTCTTTTCTTTTCTTTTTTTTTTTTAATTTTATTTTTCTTATTTTATTGGGTTTTTTTTTTTTTTTTTTAACTACAAAATGAGAATGACACAGTGGTGGAAATGGACTCACCGGGGGTGTCGGTGTTTAATTTTTTTTTAATATATTTTTCACCTATTTGAAGTGAGGGTTGTAGTAACAACTACAAGTAAAAAGCTTACCTTTAGAGTTCTCTGGTTGGCACTCTATAAGACTATTTGCGTGTATTTTTTAGTCACTAAATAAGTTAATGGGTTTTATTAAACATTGCGTTATGGGTTGAAAGAGATTTCCCTAAACCGATTTGGAAGAAACTTTGTTGTAATAATAATTGCACTGATAATGATAACTAATTAGTAGTTAGGGGAGTGTTGTTACTAAAATTGGTGTTACTGTAGTTATTAACACTTTGTTTTCTTGAAAAACCTTCTAGAAAGATAGTTTTTTACGTTTTTCAATATTTGGTCTTATAAAAAAAAATACTATGTCCATAACATTTTCACAACAAATTTTAATTAGCAAGTTGTTATTAGTTGGAGCACAAAAGTAATCTCATTGATAGGTTCAAATTTGAACCAATAATAATTAACCACCTATGATTTGTTATGAAAAAGTTGTGAACGAAGCATTTCTCTAAAAAAGTTGGTCAACAAAAAACTATCTTTAGTTAATGGAAAATTCTAACAAAAATAAGGCTTATTTTCTATTAGTTGTTTTACTGTAAAAAAAAAAAAAAAAAAAGTTGGAAAACAAACTCTTTCTCACATGGCACATAACTACTCCTATAAATATTATCTTCTTTTGGCTGCAGGAAACAATATTTTCTTTCTCGCCTTCAAGGTCTTTCTCGTGGTAATCTCTCTCACTTCTTCTATTCCTTTTGCTTTTTCTCTCTTCTTAGACCCTCACTGTCACTCTCTTTGGTCATCGATTTTGCTCTCAGTCTGTCTCTCTTCTCCCTCTTTCCTCCTTGTTTCTCTTCCCCTCAGTAACACTGTTATTTTGATAAGGTTTTTTGTTTTCTTCTTCAATTAGGTTCGTAAAGCCAATTCCCCCAATGCAACAAAGGCAAAAGATTGCATTAACATAGTTGTGTTTGTCTTGTCCATGCATTTGTGTCCATTTGTATTCAGCATATTGGTTTATTTTTTGTCTTCATACTTTTAAGTTACGCTTACAACCATAGCAGCAAGCTCCATTCATTTGGAGCTTGGGTTCTAAACATCGTTAGGAGGAATTGTGGTAAAGGTTTGTGGAGATGATTTCACCAAGGCACAAAACTCCTAGCAAAAAAAAAAAAAAAAAAAAAAAAAAAACAATGTATCAATCTGCATTGAATTGTGGGAAGGTTTGTGGAGATGATTTATTAGTGACTTCATTTTGAATTGAATTAATGCTTCATCTAGTACTTTCATATTAGTCTGCTCAAATATTTGGAATTTAATAAAATGTACTAGTGTTGCAGATAGAGATCATGAAAATTGAACAAATAATTTTGATTGTATTTGCTGTCAAAATTTTAGTTTGAAAACCAAATTCATACTTGATTTTTTTTTTATTAACTACATTAGTTGAGTTTACACAATATACATGTTATACATGTTTTAAATTATACAATAAATTTTATTTAAAAAAATTATGCATACCAAACACTAGAAATGTTATCAAGCTCATTTTCAAGGTTGTTACCAAACATCGAAAAATGAAGTAGTTTTTCAAAAAATAATCTTTGAAAAATGACATATTTTTCAGAAAATGTAAATGTTGAACAAACAAAGCGTTAACAAAAATCCTTTTACGAATTTTTTTTTTTTTTTGTTATTGTGTATTGTATCGTATTATGTCGTATATCATAACATAAACAAACACTTAATAGAATACAGATATACATATAAAAAGTATAGGAAAGCTCGAAATTTGTGTGAAACACAAGAGCTTGTTTAGACCCCCAATTAAAAAAATTACGGCTAGATTGTTTTTACTCTAACTTATCAAAGTGTGGAACAAGAGTAAATGATGCGTAATAAACCAATAACTACTCTAGTGCATAAACATGAAAAACAAACAATAAAAGTAAAGCACAAGAGTAAGGGAAGAGAGATGCAAATACAAGATAACACCACGATGTGTTATCGAAGAGGAAACCGAAGATCTTGGCAAAAAACCTCTTCGCCGCCCTCCAAGCAGTAAATCGATCTACTAAAGAATAAAGTTGGTATACACAAATAACAAAAGACCCTCCAAGCCTAGTCTACCCAATGTACTTGAGCCCTCCAAACTCCTGCTACCAACTGACTTCATCAAGCCTTGTCTTTTCTAGCTCTCCTGATCCCGCAATATGCCCGATTGCATCCACCAAGCCTCACCAATTCCTTTTGGCAAATCATCAATGCTTCCCAGCTCCAAAACACTCTCTACACTCTGAAAAGGTGTATGTTGTGTTTGGGTATAAATCTCCTCTCAAGGTATGGTAATGGAAGAGGGAAGGAAAAGAGGCTAGAATGATTTCTCTCTAAGGATAAGTAGCTCTCTCTCAAAAAGATGGGTGTGTGTGTTGTAGAAAACCTATCTAGGGTTTTTCTTTTTAAATAGCCTCCTTTACTTTTATGGATAATGAGACTATATATAGTATAGGTGAAGGATAAGAAAGTTACACTTAAAAATCCTCTAGGCAAAAAGTTTCGCGAGTATCTGGCGGGAAGGCCTTACTCGCGAGACACTCGCGAAATTGATAGCCTGACACGACTCTTCAACTTCCAGTCATGTACTTCTCACGTGCCCTTGTCGTGAGAAACCTTCTCGCAAACTTCTCGTGAGCTAGTCGCGAAGCACTAATCTTCATTTCATGCTCGATTCTTCACTAACTTAATACTAAACTCAATACAATAAAATCTCACAAAATACAAGGAAAAAAATTAAAGTAATTGCAACACTTTTTGTCATGGAATAAAGCCAACATAAAACTTAGTTGTAAATCACAACTTTACAGTATATTTATTATAAATTTGAAACATATTCAACTAATGACTTTTTTTTTTATAGAATGAATTAATGACTAATTTTCTTCTAAAAAAGAAACTAGTGACTAATTTAATTTAATCATCACTTATGTAATAATATTTAATAAAACTAACTAAATAAATCAAATTAACGTGTTTATAATATCCAACTTCAAATTGATTAAACCCAAAAATGTAATATATATATATATATATATATATATATAACATACGAACGAAATAATAATCTCTCTCTCTTATATGATTCATCATCTTACCTAATCAATTCCATCTATGTCAATGATATTATCATATTCATTATCTTGTAAAATTATTTTATCATTGACATATTCTTCTGCACCATTAACATTTATTATCTCTTCTTGTTACTACTTTATTTTATATATTTTTTCTTGGCATTCTAGTTTTTTAGACTTGTAACAATAAATAACAAAAAAAAAATTATATTATTTAATTCCTTATTCATAGTATAGAAAAAAAATTGCAAATATGAAAGTAAAGTGTCAAATGTGTAGTCCAAATTAGGGGGAAAATCCTCATGGATGTGTTATTTTATTAGACTCAATCAAGTAGTCCGTTTTGGTCCACTTTGGTGTATTCGATCCATTTGGGTCAACTTCGGTCCACTCTGTCCAATTTAGTCCACTTCAATCCATTATGTCCAATTCAGTCTATTCAGTCCATTTTGGTCCACTAAGGTCAATTTCAGTCTATTCGGTCCATTTCGGCCTACGTCAATCCACTTCAATCCTACTTGGTCTAGTTCCGTCCACTTTGGTCTAATTTAGTCTACAAATATCTCTTTCCTGTTCCTCCATGCACATAAACACTAAACAGGATAAAATCCACCACTACTTGATGATACAGATTTGCTAACAACATTATATATCTTCTTCTCTGATTACCATTTAAGCCTTGCACAAGCCGAGCATGTTTTTTTGCAAGAGAGACTCGATCTATCATAGTTAGGTTCTTCTACTATTAGTCGAATTTTGCTTTCTCTTATTAAAGTCAGTACCTTTGGATATGGCATCGATTCAAACTCTTTCAAAGATGCACCATTTTGAACACATTTTCATGTTCTTGGAGACTGTAGTTAACTACTCACATTGGACAGTCTTAACTCATATTAATGCAAGCTTCACCTTTGTGGATGTAGAATGTCATCCTTTAAAATAAAATAAAAAATAAAAATAAAAAACGTATGACTATTTCATTATTCAATCAATTATTATTCAGATTTTCTATTTTCAAATGGGTCTGTGTTTTTTTTTTTTTTCTCCTTGAGTAAATATTTATATTTGTTCTAGATATTCATTCTTTAATTTCTTACTCTCTGTTGATGTAAACACAATAATAATAGAAATAACAGAAAGAGAAACTAAATAATACTTCTGAATATTATTAATTTGAAGAGAAAGAAAATATACAACACTATTTGGACTAAGGCGCAACACTCACTCTCTTTAAGGAGATTCAAGCCCTTGGTTGGCTAAACTTTGTAACTGGTGCAAACCTTCTTTGACTTGTCTCTCCCAGGATACAACAACCCATCAAGTGTCGTATGGCTAGAACAACCTCTGCACAAAGTGTTCAAGCCCAAAGCTTCACCAGAAAGAACACCCTTCCTTGCCAAGAACCTCTATGTTTGTTTTAGTGTATATTACATTCATTTGGATTGGGTCTAAATAAGTCTATTTATAGGCTCAACGGGCCCTACAAAATTATTACCCAAATTAATCTAATTAATTAGTCCCATTATTTTGATGTAATGGGTGTTATAAGATTAATTGTTGGATATTAGTATGATGGGTTGGAGTTACACAATTAACAGTAAGATAAAGATTTTCTTAATAATGAAAATGCCCAACGGATAGTCCATTAAGTGGGTTAATGGCTCTTCATTTTCCATAATAAAAATGAAGTATTAATTCGGGTCATTTACTCACCAACGGATATGGTAATTATTTTGTTCATTTCCATTTTTGACACCTCTACCCTTCACTTCACCCTTGCATACGTATCTAGCCCAATATCTAAGTCAATTCATATTAGCCTATTAATCACCACAATTAAAAAGAATAAAATAGTTTCTCTCCTTTTCAATGTGGGATAAAACAATTTCACTAACTCCACATCTTCCATATTCACTCTCACATTTTAACATTTATGTAGTTGTGGGGACGGTGGGCCGCTAGCAGGCATGGGCCGAAATAGACGTCGGGCCGACATGGGTAATGGGCTCAGAGGTTCCTACCAACTCGTGTAGCGCGTCTACTGGCCCAAGCCGAGGACTGTGTGACGTCCGAGGATGATTCACCTCGGAATATTGTTGCCGAGGTGACACTCAAAGCTCTGCCAACTCGGAGAACCTTCCGGGGAATCCCACTAAGCGGGAATGATAATGGAAGCATACACTAGAAGAAAGCCCCCAAAATATCTAGGAGGGCTGCCAACACCGCATTGAATGCACCACAGCTAATCCCCTGGCCGCATTGATGTGGAGGGGACATCTGAACAGTGGTAAATAGTCCCATCACGAAGCAGGTTCTGGAGAAAGTTATGGGGACAGGTGTCCAAGGACAAAGGAGCAAATCCACACGTGGATGGCCAAAAAAGGAGGAAAAAGAAGTATAAAAGAGAAGAAAGAAGGAAAAAGAGGGGATCTTTTGGCCAGAAAAAAGAAAGAAAGAAAAAAAAAAAGAAATAGAGAAGAGAGATAGTCATCCTCGGACGTAGAACAAGAACAATACTTGAAAATCCACCATTGGAGCTTGAACATGGTAGGGGATCTGGTCCCAACCAGTTGATAATCTCAATCACTCTCAGCCCAGTCCTTCTCAACCTACTCTCTATAAATCCATTGTTTAGGGCCTTTGCGGGTAAATCCAACACCTTTGGGTTGGACCACGAAATTGTGTCCCCACAATTGGCGCCGTCTGTGGGAAGGGCTAAAGGACTAGAGTAGTTAGATTCTTAAACATGGCTGGCTCAGGTCCACACCATCCGGAATCTTTGGGATCGCAGAGGGAAGAGCATTTCCAGGAAGACCAAGAAGGAAGCGTGCATACCACCTGCTCTGGCGAAGGTCAATCTAGGGGCGATAGCCATGTTTCTCAGGACAACCGCGCTAAAGCCATGCAGAAGGAGATTGACCATTTGAAGAGAAAGTTGCGACGGGAGCGAAGAAGGAGGAGTCCTTCAGGTTCTGATCCTTCCTCCGATGGCGAGGAAGATGGCAACTATAGGCGCAGGTCGCGTACGCCCCCGAGCGAGACTTTTTCCTATGAGGAGGATGATCGCCGAGAGCGCAGGGGAGGGGGCGCGTCTTCTGGAGGCTTAGGAAACGATGCCATGAGCAAAGCGCTCGCTCGGATATCCAAATCTCCCTTCACACGCCGGATTGATGCAGGGCGACTCCCCAAGCGTTACACCCAACCGTCGTTCACCCTCTACAACGGTCGCACCGACCCAGTTGAGCATGTTAGTTATTTTAATCAGAAAATGGCGGTGTACTCTCATAACGAGACTTTAATGTGCAAGGTATTCCCGGCCAGTCTGGGCCCTGTGGCGATGAGATGGTTTGACGGCCTCGGAACGGGTTCCATCAATTCTTTCCAGGAGCTCTCTCAAGCTTTTGGATCCCGCTTCATCACGAACAGCAGAGTTCCTCGGCCCTTGGATTCCCTATTGTCTTTATCCATGAGAGAGGGTGAGACCCTGAAGACCTACTCTGACCGATATTGGGAAATGTTCAATGAGATCGAGGGTGATTTCGATGACGTGGCCGTCAGAACCTTTAAGGTCGGCCTGCCTGCCGACCACGGATTACGGAGATCCCTGACCGGAAAGCCAATCGCTACGGTCCGTCAGCTCATGGATCGTATTGACAAATATAAAAGAGTTGAGGAAGATCAGTTACAAGACAAGGGGAAGGGTAAGGTTATCCCTCAGGAAAGGAGGGATTTCAGGTCGGACCGTAATGGCAATAACCGACCTCGGCGAGATTTTGGAGGAGAAGCTGGATCTAGAGCCGCCCAGACCGTTAACACCGTGTTCCGAGAACCAGTGCATCAGGTCTTGGAGAAGATTAAGAACGAGCCATACTTCAGATGGCCGAACAAGATGAGTGGAGACTCCTCGAAACGTAACCAGAGCTTGCATTGTCAGTATCATAGAGAGCCCGGACACACGACCGAGGATTGCAGAACTCTATGGAGCCATCTGCAACAACTGATCCGAGAAGGCAAGTTGAAACAGTTCCTACTTCATCCTGGTGGACAGGGAGGCCAAGCTGGCACGGGGGCTCCCGGCAATAATTCCCCGAGACCTCCCTTAGGAACAATCAATGTCATCCTCGCCGCACCGGGCAGGACAGGGTCATGTCCCTCCAGGGTAATGACGGTGGCTGGGGCATATCCGGGAGATCCCGGGCAGGAGTCGAAGAGGGCCAGATTGAATCCCCATCCAACTCTGAGCTTCTCGGACGAGGACAAGGCCGGGACCCAACAGCCCCACGACGATGCACTGGTGGTAACTCTCAGGATAGGGGGTTACGATGTGAAAAGAATTTTGGTAGACCAAGGCAGTGGGGCTGAGATTATGTACCCCGACCTGTATAGGGGCCTCAATCTTAGGCAGGAGGATCTGACCAGCTACGAGTCACCTTTGGTTGGTTTTGATGGGAGAGTGGTCGTTCCTAGAGGACAGATCAGATTGCCAGTACAGGCTGGCTCGGTGGTGGTGGAGGTAGATTTCATCGTGGTGGACGCTTTCTCCCCATATACGGCTATCATGGCGCGACCTTGGCTTCACGCCCTTGGGGCAGTTTCTTCCACCCTTCACCTCAAGGTCAAATTCCCATCCGGGGATCAAGTTGAAGAATTGCTTGGAAATCAAGTCGTTGCCAGGCAGTGTCTAGTGGCGGCCATTATGCACCAACCAGAATCAGGATCCTCGGCCCTCACTAGCGAGGACCCATAGCAATCAAAATCAAGGGCCCCAACGGCCGAGGCTGAGGCCGAGGAGGCGAGGTGCGAGGACCTGGTGAAAGTCCTTATCGAAGGGGATTCGGATAGGTTTTTTCAGATTGGCGCCCAGTTGCCTACCCAGGAGAGGGAAGAGCTATTGCATTTCCTGAGGTGCAATATCGACGTATTCGCTTGGAATGCCTATGAGGCCCCGGGGGTGGATTCAAATTTTATCTGCCACCATTTGAATGTAAATCCGTCTGCCCTTCCTAAGAAACAGCCTCCTCGGCGCTCCTCAAGGGAACATTCTGATGCTGTTAGAGAAGAGGTGGATAAGCTTAAGCAGGCTGGGGCTATCAAAGAGGTGTTCTACCCTGAATGGCTGGCCAACACCGTGGTGGTGAAGAAAAAGAATGGCAAATGGCGCGTGTGTGTGGATTATTCGGATTTGAATAAAGCCTGCCCAAAGGATCCTTTCCCCATGCCTCGGATTGATCAGCTGGTGGATGCAACCGTGGGGCATCCCCGGATGAGTTTCTTGGATGCTTTCCAAGGCTATCACCAAATCCCTCTAGCCCTGGAGGACCAGGAGAAGACGGCCTTTGTCACCCCAATCGGCAATTATCACTACAAAGTGATGCCATTTGGGTTAAAAAATGCGGGGTCGACGTATCAGAGGATGATGACTAGAATGTTCGAGCCTCGGCTGGGTAAGAATATAGAGATTTACATCGATGATATGGTGGTCAAGAGCAAGCAGGAGTCCGACCACATTGCCGATCTCGAAAGCATTTTTGAAATCCTGAGAGGGCACAGATTACGGCTCAACGCCTCTAAATGTTCTTTCGGGGTTGGCTCAGGAAAGTTCCTCGGTTACATGGTGACTCACCGCGGAATTGAGGTGAACCCAAGCCAGATCCGGGCCATCAAAAGATTACAACCACCTCGGAATCCCAAAGAAGTGCAGAGGCTGACAAGGATGATTGCTGCCCTTAGTCGTTTCATAGCCCGATCCGCAGACAGGTGCAGACCCTTCTATCTTCTGTTGAATAAGTGGAAGGACTTTGAATGGACCAAGGAGTGTGCTTCAGCTTTCCAACAGTTGAAAGATTATCTTTCTCGGCCACCGATAATGTCTAGACCTGAAGAGGATGAGGTCTTATTCGCTTACATCGCGGTTGCCGCTTGTGCGGTCAGCTTGGTACTACTAAGGGATGACGATGGGGTACAAAGACCCGTGTATTATATCAGCAAGTCTCTCCAAGAGGCCGAAGTCAGATACTTGCCGTTGGAGAAGGCCGTCCTGGCCGTAGTGCATGCCACTCGTAAATTGCCACATTACTTTCAGGCGCATACAGTTGTTGTCTTAACCCAACTACCGCTCAAGGCCTTGCTTCGAAGCGCTGATTACACTGGGAAAATCGCGAAGTGGGGGATTAAGTTGGGGGCCTACGACATCAAGTACATGCCCCGTACATCTGTAAAGGGCCAGGTTATCGCCGACCTTTTAGCCGAGTTTGCCGAGACCTCGTTAGAAGAGGATGCTAATTATCATCACATGGATGAAAATTCAGTTGGAGTAAACTCCGTAGAACGGGTGTCACCGTGGAAGCTGTATGTTGACGGCGCATCGAACCACAAAGGATCCGGGGTGGGGCTTGTTCTAGTCTCGCCCGAGAATATCACGATTGAAAAGTCACTAAGACTTGGGTTCTCCGCCACGAACAATGAGACGGAGTACGAGGCCCTGTTAGTCGGGATGGCCATGGTCCAACGGATGGGTGGAAAGGAGGTAGACATATTCTCGGACTCTAGATTGGTGGTAGGCCAAGTCCGGGGAGAGCTGGAAGCCAGGGACCCCCGAATGCAAGAGTACCTCAACCAGGTCAAACACCTACAACCCAGTTTCAAGTCTTTCAACTTGATGCAGATCCCCAGAAGCAGAAATTCTCATGCTGATTCCCTTGCGACGTTGGCTACATCCTCGGCGCACGGTCTGCCGAGGGTGATTCTTGTGGAGGATCTCTTGCAACCACGTCGGTTGGGGAAAGAAGTATCGGCCATTCACCCAACAGGAGCGTCTCCTAGTTGGATGGATCCCCTTGTGCATTTTCTCAAGGACGACTTGTTACCTGAAGCGAAGTTGGAAGCTGACAAAATACGGAGAAAGGCACCTCGGTTCTGGCTGTCCGAGGATCTGAAACTCTATAAAAGGTCCTTCTCTGGACCGTATTTATTATGCGTGCACCCCGAGGCTGTCGAGGTCCTCCTAGAGGAGCTTCACGAGGGAATCTGTGGTAGCCATACGGGAGGCAGGTCCTTATCTCACCGAGCCCTTACCCAGGGGTACTGGTGGCCCAACATGCATAGGGAAGCACAGGAGTATGCGAGGAAGTGCGATCAGTGTCAGAGGTTCGCACCAAGCATTCACCAGCCGGGAGGAGAGCTTAATCCCTTATCCAGTCCATGGCCCTTTGCCCAGTGGGGCTTGGATATTGTCGGACCTTTTCCGAAGGCAGCAGGGAATAAAAAATGCCTGGTGGTCGGCACGGATTACTTCACTAAGTGGGTCGAGGCAGAGCCATTGGCCAATATTCGAGATGCTGACATGAAGAGGTTCATTTGGAAGAACATCGTCACTCGGTTCGGAGTCCCGCATACACTCATCTCCGACAACGGACTTCAATTTGACAGCAAATCTTTCCGAAGGTACTATTGCGAACTAGGGATAACAAATCGGTATTCCACCCCAGCCTACCCTCAAGGGAATGGACAAGCCGAGGCCACAAATAAAGTTATTCTAAGTGGACTTAAGAAGAGGCTGGACGACTTTAAGGCCAAATGGGTTGAGGAACTACCCCACGTACTGTGGGCCTATAGAACCACTCCTCGGAAGTCTACAGGCGAAACTCCTTTTTCGTTAACTTACGGAGTTGAAGCGGTTATTCCATTGGAGGCGGGCTTCCCTACACTGAGAACCAGCTCTTTCACCACGAATAGCAACAATAATCTACTTGAGAGAAACCTCGATCTGATTGAGGAGAGAAGGGAAAGTGCCATGGTCCGGTTGGCCTCTTATCAGCATAAGCTCAAGCGTGGGTATGATGCAAACGTAAAGTCAAGGCCTCTAGCGCCTGGAGATCTAGTGTTGAGAAAAGTCGTCGGCTTTGCAAAAAACCCCTCTTGGGGGAAACTGGGACCAAACTGGGAGGGGCCGTACCAGATCACGTCCGTAGCCGGGATAGGGGCGTATTACCTGCAGGATTTAGAAAACAGAACAGTGTTGCATCCTTGGAATGTAAACAACCTGAAAAGGTACTACTACTAATAAAAGTGCCCGTTACCTTCTTCTTATCCACTTCTTCCATGCATGAGTCTCGGTTATGTTCATTCTTTATTAAGTATTAAGCTGATCCAAGCTACGCCTGGCTCCTCGGACCATCTGCCTTGGAAAAATTAATACATTTCATTTTTTATTAAGTATTAAGCTGATCCAAGCTACGCCTGGCTCCTCGGACCATCTGCCTTGGAAAAATTAATACAGTTCATGTTTTATCAAGTATTAAGCTGATCCAAGCTACGCCTGGCTCCTCGGACCATCTGCCTTGGAAAAATTAATACAACTCTTTTTTTTTATTAAGTATTAAGCTGATCCAAGCTACGCCTGGCTCCTCAGACCATCTGCCTTGGAAAAATTAATACAGTTCATGTTTTATCAAGTATTAAGCTGATCCAAGCTACGCCTGGCTCCTCGGACCATCTGCCTTGGAAAAATTAATACAACTCTTTTTTTTATTAAGTATTAAGCTGATCCAAGCTACGCCTGGCTCCTCGGACCATCTGCCTTGGAAAAATTAATACAGTTCATGTTTTATCAAGTATTAAGCTGATCCAAGCTACGCCTGGCTCCTCGGACCATCTGCCTTGGAAAAATTAATACAACTCTTTTTTTCTTAAGTACTAAGCTAATCCAAGCTACGCCTGGCTCCTCGGACCATCTGCCTTGGAAAAATTAATACAGTTCATGTTTTATCAAGTATTAAGCTGATCCAAGCTACGCCTGGCTCCTCGGACCATCTGCCTTGGAAAAATTAATACAACTCTTTTTTTTCTTAAGTATTAAGCTAATCCAAGCTACGCCTGGCTCCTCGGACCATCTGCCTTGGAAAGATTAATACAGTTCATTCTTTATTAAGTATTAAGTTGACCCAAGCTACGCCTGGCTCTTCGGACCATCTGCCTTGGAAAAATTAATACGATTCATCTCTTTTTTAAGTGTTTAACATATTCGAGCTATCTTTACTCCCTCGGACCTTGCACCTTGAAATGAATTAAGTACTACTTATCATGTTTATTAAGTAATAAGTAAAGTTCAAATTAACGCACGGTTCCCTGGACCGTTTGTCTTGGCGAGGTTAGTATTGTACACTTCTTAATACAGGATTTGTCCTGTTTCAGGCAAACAGTCTCTTCTTCCTTCTACGGGAATCGAATATAAAACGTTATTTTAAGCGTAAACAGGAATAAACGCTATGACTACTTGTACGTGATCATAAGAATTAAAATAAACTCTCGCGAATCTTTCATTCATAATGTGCCTTACAATAAGGTCTGTTGAGTACAAAACAGAGCTAGCTCTAAAACACCAACGTTACAGCAACAACAAAGGAATAAATCACAAAGATATTCTAAATTAAGCTAAAACCCTATTTCTTCTTAATAATAATTTTTTCCTTCGGGGGAGGAGGGTCGACCTGAACCCCTGCCGCGTCCGAGGCCCCTTGTTCCTTGCTGACCTGTTCAGTTGGGGCAGGCAAAGGGTGGCTAACTAAGACTATTTCCAACCCCTTGCCTGCATCCTTTTCGTTGACGTCGTCCGGAATCATAATGGGAGGGTCCGAGGCTTTCATGTTTGGTCCCGACTCGATGTGCCTCTCCTGCTCGGACCCCTCCTCGGATGGCGCAGAGGGCTTAGTGGCCTTCACCTCGCCGACCTCTGCCTTTATCGGTACGGGATCAGTCCGAGGAAAGGAAGGGAGTGACGGCCGGATTGCGGCGGGGTAGAACACGTTTTCTGCCTTCCGTAGTGTAGAAGAAGCCTCAACCCCGGCCTGGTTGAGAGCCTCCAGCCACACTTGCCGGCAGTAAGTGCGGCAAACCCCAGAAACCTCGGCCCTAAGGGCTTCCTCGGTTTCGGCCACACCGACGTCATACCCATCCTGCTCGGCTTGCTCCCGAGCCTTCTCAGCCTCATCTCTGGCGGCCTCGGTCTCGGCTAATCTCTTTTGCAGTGCCAACACTTGCGCCTTTGAGGCAGCCAGGTCGTCCTCGGCGCGCCGTAAAAGCAGCCTCTGACTTTCCGCTTGCCTCTCCGCGTTCTCAAGTGCGGCCGTTGCGCTTTTCTTGCCCCGCTCCTCCTCTATGAGCTTCCTTTTTGTTTCCTGTAGATCCTCTTCCGCCGTCTTTAGATGGTCATCGGCATCATGCCGTTTCGCCTCCTCGTCCTTCATTTGTCGATGGCAGTAGTTAACCATCTCCTCCGCTCGGAAGGAAGCTTGGACGGCCTGAAAAAAAAAAAAAAAAAAACATATATGCATAAGGACTTAGATAAAACACGCAAAAATAATAATAATAATAATAATAATAATAATAATAATAATAATAATAATAATAATAATAATAATAATAATAATAATAATAATAATAAAAAATGGGGGGGGGGGGGGGGCGCTCAGAACCTACCATGCCCAGATATCTCTTCAACCCGAGGAAGACCTCATGTCTCCTGAGGTTGCGTAGCTCGGCCATGTCCCCGGGGAGCAGCAAGGCCTGCTCCACCGCATCGGCCACGTAACCACCCTTGCCTCCTTGGAAGTCTCGGATGGAGGCCGTGGCCGGAAGAGGGGCGCCATCCAACATGGGCGCCGGCAACCATGCCTCGGGAACTGTTGACGGGCTGCTCCTCCTCTCCATCTCCTTGTGCCCCGTTCGGGGGTGTTTACTCATCCTTTGGGACTCGTCCTCTTGAACGGGCGCAACCCTCCCGACGTCCATGGGCTCCTTGCCCTTCGCTTCCCTTTTCCTCTTCAGCTCGGCGGGATGCAATCCGAGACTCTGAGTCGGAGCAGGGACGACTGGTGGCAGCAAGGGGGGCTTCACTTGTGTGGTCTTCGGTGGCTCAGCCCGCCCGGGCTGGGACTCGATCAGATCTAGCAAACTGGATCTTGCCTTCCTCTGAATACCCATCTCGTCTCGCGCCTCAAACGGTTGGGGAACTGGGTCTAGAGTCAAATCCTCAACAGACGAACCTTGGCCAAAAGCTTCAAACTCGTCCTCGGAGTCTGAACTATCCTTAACGGTTGAGGAGCGAAATACTTGGGACGCCTCCGGCTTCTTCGGAATGCCGTCAGGAATGGCAGCGGTTGCGAAGGTCTCCCCGGGGATTGGGCCGGGAAGCAAGAATCCAGGCGCAGCTACACTGATTTGCCGAAGTCGGGGGTCCCGAGCCTTGATAACACACTTCGGCGCCTGGAATGCAGTGGATATAGGGGTGTATTGCAGGATGAGATACGCTGCTCTCAACTGGCCGTTTGAATGCACGAACACCTCGGACCTTAATACTTTGTCTAGGCTCTTCTGGTTAACTAGGCCGAGGTGGGGGATGTTTGAATCTTTGTCTGTTCAGTTAACACAGGAAACTCGTTAGTAAAAAAAAAAAAAAGAATAACACAAGATAACAGCGGAGGTAACAAATGAACAAAATATACAAGTATTAAATTTTGAAGGAAGCCATTTCACAAACAGGTGAGATCCGTAAGCCTAGACTCGGCAACCCCACCTGGCTTCCCCTCTCTCGTGGGGCAATGGAGGCCATCATGCCAGTCACCTGATACGATCAGGAAGTCCTTGTTCAACCCTTTATTGGAGTCGGGAAGACACTGGATGAGTCGGACCTCGTTGTACCTAGATTTAAGGTAATAACCTTGACCCCTAAGATGGTGAAGGTTGTAGACCCAGTTTACATCGTGATGGGTCAACCCTAGTCCTAATTTCTCGTTTAAGGCGTCCACACAACCAAGGATCCTAAACATATTAGGAGCGCACTGGGTAGGCGCTAACCTGTGGGCAGTAAGGTAATCCCTGGTGACTGGCCTCATGGGAATCCTCATCCCTCCCTCTACGAAGGCGATCATCGGGATTACTACTTCCCCCTCTTGCCTCCTCTCGTGCCACTCACCCTCTTCGCAATATCTAATTTCCACTCCCGCCGGAATCCCATACTGAATCTTAAAGTTTTCTATGGCCTCCCTAGACTCTACTAAGTACTTGAATCTGCCCATTCCTAAGGAGATCTAGAAAGAATACCGAAGAGCTGGGGGAAGGAGATGGAGCAAAGGAGAAAAGAAGTGTAAAGAACAGAACTTTGTAACAAAAGAAGGAATTTAAAGACTCGAATGACTTACACGGATGAAATAGGTCACCTCGGACTGGCTTCTAGGATTTGTAAGGAAGCAAGTGAAGGAATAGTAGTTAAGTTCAGTGAAGGCGCAGTAGTATTCAATGCAGGTGAAAGTGAAGTGAATGATCAACAAAAGGGGGTATTTATATCAAATAACCGTATAAAAGCGGGAAAAGGCCCGCTCGCTTCCTCAAAAAACGCCCAGCCGTACGATTCCCATCTCACCATAGAATGTGAGAAGACACGAAGCCGTCAGAATTAAACGAACGCGCGTCTCGAGGGATACGTTATCAGAAGCGCACTCTGGGAAGTCAAAAAGTCCCCCTGGCGGACAAGACAAGTCCGAAGTGGACTACATCAGCAACAGGGATATCGAAATCCTCCTTTCTGTCCGAGGACCCAGAAAGAAGTATCTCGAGGGGCTATTGTGGGGACGGTGGGCCGCTAGCAGGCATGGGCCGAAATAGACGTCGGGCCGACATGGGTAATGGGCTCAGAGGTTCCTACCAACTCGTGTAGCGCGTCTACTGGCCCAAGCCGAGGACTGTGTGACGTCCGAGGATGATTCACCTCGGAATATTGTTGCCGAGGTGACACTCAAAGCTCTGCCAACTCGGAGAACCTTCCGGGGAATCCCACTAAGCGGGAATGATAATGGAAGCATACACTAGAAGAAAGCCCCCAAAATATCTAGGAGGGCTGCCAACACCGCATTGAATGCACCACAGCTAATCCCCTGGCCGCATTGATGTGGAGGGGACATCTGAACAGTGGTAAATAGTCCCATCACGAAGCAGGTTCTGGAGAAAGTTATGGGGACAGGTGTCCAAGGACAAAGGAGCAAATCCACACGTGGATGGCCAAAAAAGGAGGAAAAAGAAGTATAAAAGAGAAGAAAGAAGGAAAAAGAGGGGATCTTTTGGCCAGAAAAAAGAAAGAAAGAAAAAAAGAAATAGAGAAGAGAGATAGTCATCCTCGGACGTAGAACAAGAACAATACTTGAAAATCCACCATTGGAGCTTGAACATGGTAGGGGATCTGGTCCCAACCAGTTGATAATCTCAATCACTCTCAGCCCAGTCCTTCTCAACCTACTCTCTATAAATTCATTGTTTAGGGCCTTTGCGGGTAAATCCAACACCTTTGGGTTGGACCACGAAATTGTGTCCCCACAGTAGTAATATATATTTATTTTAATTAATTAAAAATAAAATGCTCCAACAATCCCCCACTCATTTTAATATTAATTTTTTTTAGTTAAAGAGAGATTACTAGACCAAGACAGGTCACTATGCATTATGAAGATGTGTTTTGCATTGAACCTTCAATTAGTAAAATAGTGATCTCAACTCCAGAGTCGTAGTGGTCTCTGACTTGAACTAGGACTTGTTTAGGAAAATTAAGCGTCGCTGCTTACACATAACAACCCAGGTGTTAACATGAGCTTTTATAGCAAGCACTTTACGGCCGTGTGCTGATTCCAGTTTCATGAGTGTATTTAAGATTAAGTCCAAATCTCATAGGGAGTGGCCCCACCTCCACACTCACATAGGTGAAATTTTGTCAAGGGTGCTCATGTAATTCTGACACCCTACTCATACAAGCTACAAATTTAATTTAGAGTTTTTTACTCTACCTCTCCACATTACAAGATAAATGCACTTACATCATAAGGATGAACAATTAAAAAAATATTTACAAAATAAATAATTAAAAATAAAAAAATAGTGCATTTCTTACGACTATTGTATGGTTCGTTTTTCCCATTGAACCCAATTTTCAGAATCTTTGGTCCTTGGGTTGGGTAATCTCATACATGGCTTATGAATCTATGGACTTTAGTCCCATCCTCCTCAAAGTATTATAGACTCTATCTGTTGCCAAGGCCTTGGTAAATGGATCTGCAAGATTATCATTTGACTTAATATAATCCACAGTTATGATGCTATTACTCAAATAAGATCGCATGATACTGTACTTTCTTCTTATTGGTCTAGATTTATTGTTGTAGTAACAGTTTTTACTAGGGCTGTCCATGGGTCGAGCTGGGTCCGGTTTGTGCCCGACTTGAACTCGACCTAAAACTTTCGGGTGGGAGAAAACGAAACCCAAAACCGACCCGGAATGCTAGTCGAATCGTCCGGTTCAGGTCTCGTTAGGTTTTGGGTTTTACCGGTTGATTTCAAGTTTTATCACTGGTGATGTTATTTTGGCTGAATCCGTCAAGATCTGGCCAGATCTCGCCGGATCTCGTCAGATTTGATGGGATTTCAAGTAATCTTTGCTGGAGAACTCCAAATATTGCCAGTTCTTGTAAGTTTTCGTCAAAAAACCTTTGAATATCGCAAAAAGTTTTTGGTTTTATGATCGGGTTGGGTGGCTTGGGTTTTGGGGGAGAAAACTCACCAACCGACACGAAGGTGTTGGGTTTTTTGGGTGACAACCCGCCACCGACCATTGGAGTAGTCGGTTTGGGTGGTTTTCGATTCGAGTTTGGGCGGGTTGCTTGGGTTGGTCGGGTTTTGGGTTGGGTGGACAGGCCTAGTTTTTACTCTACCTTGCGGTAGTGCTATCACAATGAATTAATATAGGTGATATTGGCTTTTCCCAAAGTGGAATTTCATATAACAAATCTCTAAGCCAATTTGCCTCTTCACTAGCTGAAGTTAATGCTATTAATTCAGCTTCCATTGTTGAATTAGCAATTATTGTTTGCTTTTTAGATTTCCAACAAATACCACCACTACCTAAGGTAAAAATATAACCAATGGTAGAGAGAGAATCACCTGATAAAGTATTCCAATTGGCATCACAAAAAGCTTCAATCACAACATGATACTTTTCATAAAATAAGCCTTAGCTTTTGGTACCAATTAAATATCTCATGACTCGCTCAATAGCTAGCCAATGATCCTTACTAGGCTTGCTAGTAAATCTGCTAAGCATTCCTACTTCATATGCAATGTCAGGTCTAGTATAATTAGTAGCATAACGCAAACTACCAATGATGCTAGCATAATCCTTTTGATTAAAAATCTCATCATCATTATTCACAGAAAATAAATGAACACTAGAATCAAAAGGAGTAGCTACACTTTTGTGATCATGAAAATTATATTTTCTCAACATAAGGTGATTAATCAAGAAATATTTCATCACATGTTTTGTAATTTTCATGCCCAAAATAAAATTAGCCTCACTAAGATCCTTCATATCAAAATGGCTTTTAAGCATATTTTTTGTCTCATTTATAATATGCATATTTGAGCCAAAAATCAACATATCATCCACATAGAAGCTAATAATAACATGTAAATTATTCCATGATCTAGAATAAACTCATTTATCACATTCATTTGATTTATAACCATTCTTAATCATGCATGAATCAAACTTTTCATGTCACTGCTTAGGTGCTTGTTTTAAGCCATATAGGGATTTAGTTAGCTTACATACCTTGCTTTCTTGTCCAGGTTCTACAAAGCTTTCGGGTTGATCCATATAAATCTCTTACTCTAGGTATCCATTTAGAAAAGCAGTTTTTACATTCATTTAATGTATTTTCAAATAAAAAATTGCAGCAATAGCAATTAACAATCTAATAAATGTAATTCTTGTTAGCGGAGAAAAAGTATCAAAGAAATCAAGATCAGCTTTTTGTTTAAAGCCTTTTGCAACAAGCCTAGTCTTAAACTTATCTATTGATCCATCCGGTTTCAACTTTTTTCTAAGGATCCATTTACAACCTATGGTCTTACAACCCGGTGGAAGATCTTCTAATTTCCAAGTTCTATTAAAAATTAGAGATTTCATTTCATTATTCACAGCCTCTTTCCAAAATATAGCATCAGGTGATGTTAAAGCCTCTTTTAAATTTTGGAGATTTTCCTCATGTTAAAAACATAATAATTAGGACTAAAATCCTTTTCAACTCTAGCTCTTTTACTCCTTCTAGGTTCCATTTCAAAATTTTCTTGATTTTGTAAATGAGAAGTAGAAGAACTAGGTTGTGACAAAATATTTTCTTCACCCCCACTATTTTTCAATTTAAAAGGAAATGTTTCTTCATGAAAAATTGCATCACGAGATTCAAAAATTACTTTGTTTTTAAGATCAAATAATCTATAGGCTGCACTAGTAATCGCATAATCAAGAAAAGCACAGGTAGTAGCTCTTATACCTAATTTAAGTATTTTAGGGTTAGTAAGCCTTACATAAGCAAGACAACCCCATACTCTCAAATATCCCAAATTTGGCTGATATCCTTTCCACATCTCAAAAGGTGTGGTATGTGACTTTTTATGTGGCACCCTATTCAAAACATGACATGTAATTAAAATAACTTCACCTCAAAAATGTAAAGGTGCACCAGATTCAATTAACATGGCATTTGTTAACTCAATTAGAATTCTATTTTTGTTTTCAACCACACCATTAGAAGCAGGTGAATATGGTGCAATAGTTTTATGGATAATTCCCAAGGACTGAACAAATGAGTTAAATGCGCTTGATTCATACTCACGACCTCTATCACTTCTTATTCTTTTTATTTTTCTACCGAATTGATTTTCAATTTCTTTTAAAAAATCTTGAAAATTTTCAAAAGCATCACTTTTATTTTTCAACAAATAAACAGTCGTATATTTTGAGAAATCATCAATAAAAGTGATAATATATCTATTTCCTCCACGAGTTAAAATTCCTTCAAATTCACATAATTCGGAGTGAATTAACTCAAGCAATTCGGTATTTTTTACAACACTTTTATAAGGCCTTTTTGTAATCTTAGCTTGACTACAAGTTTCACATTTTTCAAAATATTTTGACTGTCTTGGAATTAATCCTAAACTACTCATTATTCTCACATATCTATTGTTTATATGACACAAACGAGCATGCTAAAAATTAATAGAAGAAAGCATATAAATTGAATTGGTAGATGCTTAATTATTCTCAACATTCAATTTAAACATTCCATCACAAGCATAACCTCTGCCCACAAATAATCCCTTTTTAGTGATTACATAATTATCAGATTCCATAATTTGCTTGAAGCCAGCCTTGTTAAGCAAAAAACTTGACATCAAATTCTTCCTCATGGACGGAGTGTAAAATACATCTTTCAATGTTAGCACACGTCCAGAAGTGAATTTCAAATCAACCTCACCACTCCCAAGAACCTTGGTTTTGCTAGAGTCACCAAGCATAACAGTTTTTTCTTCTTCAAAGGGAGTGTACAACTTGAACCAATTTTTGTCATAGCAGACGTGCCAATTAGCACCAGAATTTGCCACCACCTTTTAACATATTACACCATATTAATGTCTGTAATCATAGCCACTAAAGGCTCTTCGATTACGTTAGCCTGTGGGATAGATTTACGTTTCCAAAATTTGCAAAATCGAGCAATATGCTCACTCTTGCCACAGACAAAACAAGATCTATTAAATTGATCTTGTGAAGGTTTTTATTGTAATTTTTATTCGGGTTTCTCATTCCTTGATGTCTTTTATTATTTTTAAAGGCTCTCTTTTTAGGCTTCAATTAACCATTTCTAGGAAAATGATTTTTGGGCATATTATTATTGGCTGAAATAAGGTTTACCTTTGTGGAGGAATTACCATTGCTCTCTTGTGTCATGAGTGCATCTTGTCCTCTAGCCTCCTCCTCCATAAGGATGCATGTGATCAAAGTCTCCAAGGATGTCTCCTTTTGTTTGTGCCGCAAAGACTTTTGGAATTCCCTCCAAGATTGTGGTAGTTTATCAACTATGCTAACTACCACCAAATTGTCTCCAATCTTTATACCTTCGGATCTTCCACAATCATTTAGAAGTCTTGTGCTTGATCCACCACTGATTTTCCATCCACCATTTGGCAACGAAAAAATCTACTAGCAACATACTTCTTTATACTAGCCTCCTCGGTATCATACTTGCTTTGTAAAACTTTCCAAATTTTGACACCTCCACCCGGTCACCTCCCCCTTGCGCACGTATCTAGCTCAATATTTAAGTTAATTCATATTAGTCCATTAATCACCACAATTAAAAAGAATAAAATAGTCTCTCTCTTTTTCGATGTGGGATTAAACAATTTTACTAACTCCTCATCTTCCATATTCACTTCCACATCTTTACATTTATGTTGTAATATTTATTCATTTTAATTAATTAATATTAAAATGCTCCAACACTCTCCACAGATGAACCCATGTTGTCTACAAAAAACATGATGTATCAAAACCTAGTTCATGCATTAGTGCATATTTCTCTCCCATTGACCTTTTTCCCTCTCAAGTTCCAAACCATAATATGACAAGTGAATGTTGTTTATATTTGTTTTATGTAGGAAGTAGATAGGTTTGATTTGTTTGGCGATGGGGAGGAAAAAAAGAACACAGTCGAGTTTTGAGAGTTGAGCTAACTTTGAATTTTAACCAAAACCTACTTATAATTTTAGTTTTGAATTTTTTGTTTTTGATGAACTGTAACACAAAATCTTGGAAATTAAATTATTGGTGATTCAATTCTTTATGAGTGCTTACAATTACAAGTGCAACACTTCTTAAATAATGGATATTATATAATACTAGTCGCTAACCCGTGCAATGCACGGGAAAATTCTTAGAAATGCTATATTTTTTTTAATCAAATTAAATGCATTTTTTGTCTGGTTGAGAGAAATTTAGTTAACTTAAATGAACCTTTTCGCTTTGGATTTTAAGGAATAACTCACACAAAAAGAAATATACAAATTTCATTAGGATTTGAGCTGGTCGACCAAGGTAGGTTTGTATCTATATATATATATATACATATATATATATATATATATCTCTCTCATTGTCCTAGGTTTCACAGGAAAGTTGCTCTAATGGTGGAACAACTGCCTCACTGAACATTCCAAGGAAGACATAAAAACTGCCGTCCAAAAGAATGAGGAAGGTCTCCCCATTTTTGAGGATCCCCCAGGAAGAGGAATTCCTGATGGGGTTAACACCCTGATCTACACTATCATAAACCATTTTGTAGGAAAACGCAGTAACATTACATCAAGGATTTACGACCAGTTAAGCAATCTTAGGTGCAGAACCCTAGGAGACTACAGGTGGTATGAAGATGTATTTACCACCAGAGTTATGAATAGAACTAATTGTAACTCCCCATTTTGGAAAGAAAAGTTCATTAATGGTTTGTTCACATTGTTTGGTGAGAAAGTGAAAGAAACACTTTGCAACTCCCTAGGAGAAATTGATTATGACAGTTTGGCATATGGGGATATCTCTAGCACTATCAGCAGTGTAGGAATGAAAATGTGCAGAGATTTTAAGATCCATAGCAAAGCTAGCAAAAGCAAAGCCAAGTATGAGTTAGGAACCTTTTGCACACAATATGGCTTACCACCAATAGCCCCTTCTAAGAGAAAATCCAAACACAGGAGGCCAGAATCCCCTGAGAAATCTTATAGAAAAAGGACCAAATCTAGGTTCTACAGAAGGCAAGGATATAGTAATCCCAAAGATGATGATTACTATAAAAAGGGAAAACCTTCTAGATCCAAATCCAAAGGCAGATATGAGAAAATCCCAAAAGCATCAGGAAAATGCTTTAATTGTGGGGAAAAGGGACATTTTAGAAATGAGTGTAAGGAAGAAGCAAAAACACTTATAAACACCCTTATCAGTGACCAACCCAGTAAGGACAAAATTTTTAAACTTCTAGAACTCGACCATATAGAACATGAGTCAACCAGTAGTTCTAGTGAGCATGAAATTCACCAGTCGTCTTCTGAACCATCCAGAGATTATAACTCTTCCAGTGAACCCAGAATTGATTTAGCCTGCAAAGACAATTGCTGTAGAAACAAAAGTCTCAGCACTCTCAGAAAAAATGATTATTCTATTCTCAATCTCATAGAACAGATTAAAGATCCAATCATCAATGCCCAAAAGCTCACCTAGTTCAAAAATCAATCCCAGCCAATACCTAAAGCCAGAATCCGTAGACAAGATTTATACATATCCAAAGTCAAAGGCGGAGTCCTTATTAATCCCAAATACCATGGAACCAGTCCAGGGTATTTAACCATCATTCCTTTCAAGAAGAACCAGGCAAAGAATCCTGTGTCAAACAGTTCCCACACAGCATGCATAACGCATAAAAAGATTTCTTGCATTACATCCCCTGATCCAAAGCCAAATGCTTTTTCAGATAAGAGTGTAAAAGGAAATTATCTTGCTTGTTCAAAAAAACAGCAAAATATCCCAAACTTCACTAAGATGGTAGGAAACAGAGATAAAGGAAAGGCTCCTATCCGAGAGTATCCTCAGTTCACAAGGTTCACAGAACAACCTTTTGAAATGCATGAAGGTGCTTCTTCTAACCAAAAAGTAGTTTCCCTTCAAGAATATGCCACAGTGGCACATTCCAGTGGAAACACAATCATCACTCTCCAAGAAACCCCCACACCCATATACTCTAGTGGAAATCCAGTGGTTGATGTCTTGAATTATACCTTAGAAGAAAATTTGGCCAAGGACTCTTATGGTATAAATTCAAATTTCCCATACCCCACCAAGATTATCCTGGATCTTCTCCAATCAGCCTTTATCCTAGATAATGATAATCTTTTCCAAAGAACCCTCAAAACTCTAAAAAATCATTTAGACAACCTTGAGGCAAGAAATGATCATCTCACCAATCTTCTCTCTGACAAAAAGAAAATCCGTTCAAAGGATAAGACTGTTCCTATGGGCACGTGTTTTGCTAGGCTAAGTCTTAAGACCCAAGCCTCAGTAAGAAGTGCATTTGCCAACTTACCTTCTGAAATACAAGTACGTATTTTGGGAAGTAAGGTTATGTCCGAATCAATTGATCTATGGTTCAGACATTTCAGAGTTTTGATCACCACCAGGTATTATGATCCAGACAATCCAGATCTTGATTATACTACCAACTTGAATTACACTGCAGAAAATGCCCTCACAGTTTCCAGATGGGAAGCATATTTTGGCAGCAGTCTTAGAGTCTATGAAAGGGAAAAGCACCCCTTTCCAGGATTATTAATCAATTACAACGATCTCCTAGAAGATGAGGAAGAGGATAATCAGCTGAACCCTCATTGGCTATCGCAGATGTTTGAATATGGCTTTGTCAGGCTTATAAGGTTAACCAGTCATAACCAAGTTAGCCAACTCCCCGCCATCATCAGAGACACAGTCACTAGGGTTTCAAGCCCTTACATTACTATCAGATGTTGGAGTACCCTCCCAGAATGGGAGATGAATCATTGGGCAACTGTTCAGTCGTCAAAGCATCTAGTCCTTATTGGAGGATATTCCCACCAAGGACCCTGGTTTGAAAGCAACACATTCCTTTCTTATAAAAATCCAAAGGCCTTAGCAGATTGTTGGAGAAACTTCTTCAGCAACGAAATCAGAAAAGTTACCAAAGAACTATGGAAGAACTACCATTTTGTTGGCAGCACAGGAAGAATTTCAGTCTTCACCGGCAGGCCATACTATGAGTCAGTTCCTCTCCTTCCATGGACCACCGATTGTGATCTCAGACAGTTCTTAACTCCTGGCAAGAACCCAGATTTTGAACCACTAATTTATTGCAGCCTTTATGAAAAATTCGCCACATTTCATGAACACACCTGCAACAATGATCCCCTTTGGGAATCCCAGGATGATGATCTCAGTTGGTACGATGATTACATGGGAAATTGGTAAAATTTGAATAGTACCAATCACTATTCAAAAACAGCATTTTCAGACAAGTTACTATTCATCTACAACACCAGTCACTGTTGATGAACAGGAACCAGCACCCAGCCGACACTAAAGACAAGGGACAGAACACTATTCATGAACAATAAAAGTCACTATTGATGAACAGTACCCGACACAATCAATCCAGAATTACTGTTACTTTTGGTGGAAAAGAAATTCACCTTAGTTAAAGCAATTCACCCTCCGGAATTTTAGTAATCTTCAGCAGAATCTGAGGCTCTCCTCCAGCCTATATAAGGAAGCTCAAGGATTAGTTGAAGGAAGGTCAAAAAATTCCTCCAGGTCCAATTTAGGAAGAACCCCTCCCTTCTCTTACAACCCAATACTTGTAATCAGAATGGCAATTTACTTTTGTAAAACCCCAGTCAGTCTTACAATTGTAACCAGATGGTCTCAGTCGGCCTCCAGTTTGTAATAGAAATCAGATAGCCCCAGTCAGCATCTGACAGTGTCCGCTAGCCTGTAACTTACCCCCCCCCCCCCCCTTTTTGGTTTATATATATAGTGACCTTGTCACCTATTTCTTAATTTGTCAACAAAGCAAATTATTGCTCATTTGAAGCAATTTACAATGTTCATTCTAGGTAGAAGCTTACATACTTTAAGTTGTTGTGATTTACATTTGAGTAAATGCAAAATAATATGATGCTCTATCACTGGTTATTGCCTTCACAACAAAAAGGGTAAAATTTCAAATTGAAAGATTACATATCACATTTAAAAGAAACACTAACAGAAAGTAAAATATATGACATGCACTAATAACAAATGATCATAATATTCAAGGAGTTTTGTAAATCAACAACAAAATCTTATTAAATTGCTAAGGGCAGCTTCACTAACTATATTTTATCAATAAAAATAACCTTCTTCATAAGACTTGTTTAAGTTATCATATTAAATATAAGAAAACAGGTGCAAGCATATTGTTGTTGACTCTTCACTGTATCACAAAGAGTCTCACTTGGATTGCTTCATTCTTCTCTCTACTCTACAACTAAAGCTCCCCTATCATAAGCTTCCTGCCTTGCAACCCTCAACAAAAGTTAAGATTCATGATTTTATCAAAATCTTCCATGCCATTATTATTAAAATTCTCAATATATACACCATTAGCATAGATACAAATTGATTCAAAAGCAGCCTTGTTTTAAAAACACCATAATGCAGAAATATCACCAGCAAATAATCGTAATATTTGAAGAGAGAAGAATGAAGCAAAATAAAAATAATTAAAATTCACAAAATGAAGAACCAAATATCAAGAACAAAGAGGGAGATTGTTGGAAGCAGAATTAACAAACCTAGCATAAAGTGTTAAGATTTTAGACTCGATTGGAAAGGAAGTAACTCTAAAAGTTTTAGCTTGCCAAGCTTTCTTGCGTTGTTTTATGCCTCCTAGAGCAAGGATATCAAGGGAGTTATAGGATGAGCGGATAACAGACCAAACAAATTAGCCCGTATATCAACCATCAATAACACACCCAAAATGATAAAAATCTAAATAGATTAAAATGTTAGATTCAGAAAGAACTTAATTGTTTATTTATAATAGTTAAATAAAACCTGTTTTCAAAGTTTTCAAGGGCTTTAACTAATTCCTCATATTTATATTCCTTTATCTCCACCTCTACCTCTACTTTCTCCACCACTCCTGCACCTTTTAAAAAGCCAAAATAACCCTACGATGTCATTTAATGCAATATCTTTTAAATTAAAGTATGAACAAAATAAAAATGAGTGAAAAAGGTCATAAATTTATGTAAACATTCAAAAATTTAGGAATTTAGATTTAGATTCTGTAAGAAGAACAAAACAATCGGGTATATTATCTTAAAGGTGCTGTCCAACTCAGAACAAATTGGGTTGCCGAGTTGTTTGGTTTTTCCTTTACAGCTAATGTACGGTAGCTGTTTTTCCTTTCTTTCCCACTAACAAAAGTAGTATTTTTTATGAGAAAAGTTTGAGTTGAAGCCAAGAGAAGAATTTTTATAGATACAAAAGTAGTATTGTTTTTCTTTTTTTATTTATTTAGCAAGTAAACAGTATAATGAACAGATACAGATTCCATAAACAAAACTATCTACATCAGACAAATAGTGCAACATGTGTATTAGTGCAAAGCAGTAAATGATCTGATTAATGGTTTTATATTGACTATTTATATATAACTTTTATGCAACAGGAACTTTTTTTAAATTTTTTTTACAGAAGTTGTTAACAAACCTTGAGTCGATGCAGTTAAGTATGCAGCTCTTTATCCAAAAATGAAAGTAGAACCTGCAAAATAAGTGTTTTTTTAGTTTTTTTTAATAAAAATAATTTGTAAAAAACAGAATAACGAAAATCAATAATAGTGCAGTAAATGACCACCTAAATCAAGTTAATACCTACTCACAAAAACAACAATGAGAGAATTAACTCCTACATCCTTTGCAACTCCAAGCACACAAAAAAGAAAGTAACATTATATATATTTCGAAACCTAGACATGGATCAATGTATGTCTGTTTGTGTGTAGTACCAAAATGTTCAGTTTCTCGGAGAAAAGAGGTATTGGCATTGCAATCCTTAATAGTCGGAAACTAATTCACATGCTCAGCAAACAAATGTGCAAGATCTGGAAGACAACATTGAACACAGGTCATTCTAAGCTTTAGTAATTGGAAACAGATTCACATGCTCAATAGCTAATGTGATATGAGAATGAAAGTCAAAAGTCATATCAAGCATAATTTAACATAAAATAAAAATTGCAAAGTATAAACAACATTAGAAATTAAGATACCATAAACAAAAATGTAATCAAAAGAAATCATAATACCATCACTTAACTGGGAAGAAGCCTAAGTTTGAAAAACCCCACTAAAGTATTCGATTTGTACCACAATAAGACATAGAAACAATAAATATATTAGTAAGTATATGAAAAATTGATAATCATAGTTAAATTCAAAAATCAAATGGAAAGATATGTCAATCTCACTGTCCATAGGACTGTTTTTGTAAAGAGAAATGCATGTTTTAATTTACTGTGTAGTTTTAGAGAAACAAAAAAGAAAAAAAAAAGTTCTTGACAATATCTGAGGACCTCAAATAATCACATATTATGAACATTCTCTATTAACAAAAAGAATTTTTCTTTCAAAAAATCACATGCCCAAACATAAGCCTAAATTTTTTATAAATCCTAACATAAGCCTAAATTAAAACAAATTCAGATAAAAAACGATATTAAAAATTCTAGCAACCCAAAACTGAAACAAACCCCAGTAACAACCCAAAACTAAAACAAACCCCCAACAATCGCAAGAACCAAGCCCAGCAAATAGACATGCTAACTATAAACTACTGACTCCTTGAGAAATATGCCAAAGTTCCAAAGATTGGTCATTTAGTTGCATCAATGATTTAGAATAAAAAAAAAAAAACAAAACAAAAAAGAGAAGAACAAACAATCTATAGAAGAGTATAAAAGAGAAGAAAAAGAATTTGTCCAATACCAGAACAATCTCATAGACAAAACATTAGACTCCATGCTTCATCTGGTTTTTTCAGATCAGCAATTAATGCAGCAATCTCTTCATCAATATCAAAGGGGACCGGTCTGACAGTAGTGAAAGGCCTCCCATAGATCTCTCTCTCCAATTATCTCTACACAACACATTCATTATAGGAAAAAAATGAAATCAAGAGGTAAACAACAGTACAGAAATAAGAATCTCCAGTGAATGGGCAGAGATTAACAAAAAAAAAGTAAAAAATCATTCATTGTAGGAAAAAAAATGAAATCAAGAGGTAAACAGCAGTACAGAAATAAGAATCCCCAGTGAATGGGCAGAGATTAACAAAATAAAAGTAAAAAAGCAGAGGAAAGTATCAAATGCCTTCAATTCCTACACATAAATCAAATGCCTTCAGTTCCTATTGAATTGATCATTAATCCCTAAATCTGATATACCACCAATTTCAGGCTTAATCCAATTTCTGACCACCGTTCAGCATTAATCACCATGATTGCTAACTTCTATCTTGAATTTGCCATACTTGAGCATCGTACAACCACCCTTCAAACTGGTCACAAAAACATTCATTTGCTTCTCCAGATTCAGCAATTGCTCTATCGATGACTCTAGATTCCCTCCTCCTTCTGAAAAATAAATTTATCCAGATACAAAATCAATCAAAACCCAACAAAAAGATTGAAAATTTAGCTTCAATTTGAATTTTTTGGATCTGTTTACCATTGTAATCGTTCTGTGTAAGATCCAAACCCTAGCTGTGAGAAAGAGAGAGAGAGGGGGTAAAGTGTGATGTGAGAGAAAGTAAAATAAAATTGATAATAAAAAGCGGCTTGGGTTGAAGGAGAACGAAAAAAATTAAAAAAAAAAGGAGAGGAGACAGAGGCGTAGGTGAAAATGATTAATCCCTAAATCTGATATACCACCAATTTCAGACTTAATCCAAAAAATCCAATTTATATTCAATACATACAACAAAAGAATTGGGCATGAGGATATAACCTTATTGCAACTGATGAACACCATTGTTAGTCCAGCAAATCCATCTCAAAGAGCTACTTAATGGTCATCGCAATCTTCTTCCACACACTTATTCCATATGTTGCCTCTCCATCAGATTGGGGATGTATCTATTAACTTGGGCGATTGGAGCTATTGAGTTGTGCCAGAGAAGGTGGAGTCGTTGAGTTGTGGGGGGAGAAGGACTGATGGTGGTTTTGGGTTGTGGAGAGAAGAAGATGGGCAAAGAATTGGGTTTGAGAGAGGAGAAATTTTTTTTGTATTATTGGGTTTTATGGATTATCAGGTTTTAGAGAAAAAAAAAATATCAGAATTACTTTTTAAATCAGATTTTTTTTTTTAAATGATGCTGACATGGAAAATTGTGGTGCTAGCAGAAGCTTCGGTTTTATATATGTATGTATATATATATATATATATATATATAGATTACAACAAAATTAGAACTTGATATCGTTCTCAAAAAAAAAAAAAAAAAAAAAAAAACCTTGATAGCTTATTTTTCATTGCGTGGATTTGATGACAAGCGAATCAACTCAAGATATTTGTTGATGCTCCAATAATAAATAAATAAAGATATTTGTTGATGGTACAAGTGTTCCTACTTCCTACTTCCTTGGCGCTATCTTCCTTTTTTTTTTTTTTTTTTTTTTTTTTGCTTCTTTTTTAAATCCTTTGTGTTAAAATATAGAGTTGGGTATATCAATTTGAATATCATTATTATTATTATTATTATTATTATTATTGAAGCATTTGTGTGACCAAAAATGTGCCAAATGTATGATTATATAGGGATGAAAACCATCGCGCACTCTCGGTGCAATGATCACTCCAGAAGAATAAGTGATTGTGGGGTGTGAGGGGCAAGGGTCGAGATTCAAGTCTCTAGGAGAGAGTTTTACACATATATACACTTAGATTATTCTATAGTGGAATTTCTATCTTGTATATATATAAAAAAAAAAGATGAAAAAGTTATTGATAATATATTTGCAAAGCTAAAAACCATTGTCATATTCAACTCTAATGGTCTATTCGGTTAGAGGAGTGGAAAAGTGGAAGAATGGAAAATATTTAGTTTTCCCTCTTGTGTGTTCGGTTGGAAGGGTAGAAAAGTGAGAGGGTGGAAAACTCTTTTGTTTGGTTAGAGAGAAAAAGGGAAGGATGAAAAATATAATTTATATAAATTAACTATTATACCCTTGTTACATAATATGTAAGAAATAGATTTATTTGTAATCATTAAATAATATAAAATTTATCACATCATATACATAAATTTATATTATTATTTTTATTATTATAATGTAAAAATTAGATCAGGTCACGTTAAAAAAAAAAAAAAAAAAGAGAGAAGAGAAGGTTTAGGCCACGTTGAAGAAAAAAAAGGGAAAAAGAAAAAGAAAAAAGAAAGATCGTTCACGTTGAAGAAAGAAAAGGTAAAAAAAAAAAAAAAAAAGAACGTTCACGTTGAAGAAAGAAAAGAAAAAGAAGAAGAAAAGAGAAGTTCAAGGGCCACATTGAAAAAAAAAAAGAAAAAAAAAAAAAAGAGAAGAGTACGTTGAATAAAAATAAGTGGAAATAGGACATTTTTGTAAAAGTGTTGCTATAGCACTTTTCTCCCTAGATTTTCCTTTTGATTTGGAAGGAAAAAAAATGTGGGTCTAAAGAGAAAACTTTCTTCCAAATTTTCTCTCCTTTCTATTTTCCTTTTTCAAATGAATAGTGAAAAACAATATTTTTCACCATATTTTCCTCTTTTTGTTTTTCATCCTTCCTATTTTCACTCTAAACGAACGGACCCTAAGGGCTTGGTCTAATGGTTTCCAAGACCTCATGAGATCCATAAGATCATGGATCACCCTTAAAGGATTTATCCATGTAATTGTCTAATGCGTGTGAGATTGGGTGGCTACATACACCAAGGGAACAACCAGCCATGTGAGTTGTCTTTTGATTTCAATTTTCAAAGAATAATGAATAAGGAAATGATGGTAGTGATTAATTTTGAGCCCTTTGTGTTTGCTTGGACTCTTATAATATTTATCCTTATCATTTATAGTTAGTTGAATGTTACATATAGTTGATAAAATGCGTATTGTACTTTTTACCTAAAACATTCGCATTCACTTACTAACTAGGCAACCAGGTGTCCAAATAGTTTTTGATATTCATGTAAGCTAAAAAAAATAGACATCATATTTCTTATTTCTTTTTTGAGAAGGAAATTGGACATTTTTTTTAAAGAATTTTAATGTGGCGTCCGTTTCTGATAATAGCTCTTTATCATTAGAGATTTTACTAGTTGAGCTAATTGGAACCCATTTTCTTATTTCTATATTCATTGGGAAAAACAACAAATTTATTTCCATTAAAAATTTGAGAAAATTACATAAAAAGGTCCAAAGTTTATACCATTTTTCAGATCAATTATCGATTTTTGTTTTAATTTTGTCAATTAAAGTCCTAAATTTATAAAATTATTTTAATTTAAGGCCTATGTGCATCTCTGATTTCATTTGCTGATATTTTGGGTAGTGGCATAGAAATAAAAGTAGAAAAACCATTTTTTAAACTTTGCATTTCACCTAAAGCTTATTTATATTCAAATTGATAGCCTATGAACAAAATTGGTAGAGAGACAACGCTCTTTTTAGAGAGAGATAATTGTTGGTTAGAGTGAGAAGATGATTGCTAAAAAATCAAAATTATTTTCTATTTATAATTTTCCATTTTTTGTGCCAAGTTATTATCCAAAATAACCTAAATAAATAACAAAGATAGGCATAATCTTTTAAATAAGTTATTTGTTCAATTATTGTCTATAACAATGTAAATAAATAATAGAGATGGATAGGGGATTAAATTATTAAATTTGAAAGAATTTCTTAAATTAGGGAGTTGCCTTCAAACTATAATATCTAAAAACTTAATCCCCACAAAACCCTTTCTTTTGTTGAAAAAAGAAAAGAAAAACATAATTCATTCTAAAACTAACCAACTAAGAAATAATAAAAGTATCATGGCAAAGCCCGTTAGAGTACATATTGTTGAAGTCAGAATTAAAAATATCAATAAATTGTGACGAAAAAGATATGGAAAAGGACAAAATCCAACTATTAAGTGCATCGGCACACTTGTTGGCTTCAAGATTTAGATTTTGACAAAGAATCAGCCCATCCCACAACAGATCTTGGCTTCTAGCTCCAAAAATCTCTGAACTTCCTTTTCTAAATAGTGTAAACTAGCAAATTTCCTTTCCAATTAATGTTGTTTAGCAGGAATCTCATGAAAGTATATGATAATGTCCCACAATGCCATTGTTCAATCAAAATTTCAAGGTCAAGATCAAAGGAAAACACACATCAGTATCACAGCCTGTTCAAATTATACCGAAATGACGTGGACAAACCATGGCCAAAGCTTGGAGTGGCAAACTTGATTGGTAATCAAAACTGGTGCGTGGCAATTTCAGCATCCAACAAAAATCCAATGGTTTATGCAGCATTTTCTTTTTCCCATTCAGCTTATAGGCCTCTAGCCTTTGCTACTCGGCTTGACTCACACTAGCCGAGTCCACCACAACCATAATCTTGTATACAAATTGACGGACCGTGTGCTTTACCGATCCATCCAACGGCCAATTGGTAAAGAATGACGGGGTACAAATCTTTTATAGCATTTGATCGTAGATCAAGCCCATTAGTATTGGAACAAATTGTGAAATCCCTCACAATACAGCTCTAACGACTCGACCCTATGACCGGGCTCTGATCCCACTTGTCAAATCGTGTGCCTTACCGATCCATCCAATGACCAATTGGTGAAGGATGAGGGGGCACAAATTTTTTATAGCATTTGATCGTAGACCAAGTCCATTGGTATTGGAGTGAATTGTGAAATCCCTCACACAAATTGAGCAATTCACCATTTCAGTGACATTTTTCATGACTATACAGTCTATACTGAATTTTATAAGGAGGATTGAGTGTCAAATTTAAACATACATGTTGCTGATAGGCAAAGGTAGTGTGGTTATTTGAGCTGAGCCTAGAATTGGGCATGAGTTACATTCAGTTCAAAAACTCGTTTTGTCTTATCTCATCTCGTCTGGTCTTATTTTGAGTAAAATTTTTATTCCCGAGAAAATGGGTTGATAATGATTTTTTTTTTTCCCCATTTTTACTTTGGAGGAGGAGTGGGATTTTTTAAGTGATATATAGACTATTCCCAGAATACACACTATCTTTTGCCTCTCTTTTCTCCGTTTACTCCCATTAGCACCGACACCAACTCATTTAGGATGACAATATGCCTCTATTCGACCTATCCAACCTACAGCACTGTGACCTCATCCGAGTTTTTAATCTCCATTTCCATGTGAAAATTTTTAATTGCATTGATGAATGAAGTATGTTTATTTGATTACAATATTTTTCAATGTAATCAATTTATCCACTAAATGGTAATTTTCGTTATGTTTGAGTCTTGCTTAAAAATATAACAACACTTTCATATATTTTATTGTGCTGGGAATTATATGAAGAGTTTTCACTTTAATTTTGACTTTTATTACCTAACAAAATAATATGTGTTGCACTTGCAGCACATACCTCACACCATTTTTTTTTCTTTTTTGAAAATATTGAAAATCTATTAGGTTGTGAGCTACACAGTAAGAGATGATTAATAAAAATAAGAGAGAATTAGAGAGATTTAAATTAGAGGGAGCCATGTCCATGATTGTATAACATCATTTTCATATATAGACCTATTATTCACATAAATTTTTTGTTGCACCAACCATAATCATAATATACTACTTGTAAGGCTGTACGAAATTTCGTGTGATTAAGACAGTGTGCTATGAATGATAGCCAGACTTGCTTGCTTGTTTGCTCACATAATTTATAATCTTGGGGTCAGTATTATATTATATCTTTAAGTGTGACCAACCAAAACATTCTTTCTAACATTTATTTATTTCCTATTTCTATTAACCAAAAAAATTTATTCCTATTTCCTGCTCCCAAAATTTCGACTCCATCATGGACCCATGGTAGTCTTGCCATTCCTTAATTTCTGACTTCTGAGTAAGGTTTGTACTTAATGTTGGAGATATTACATAAAGTAATAATGGAAGAACAAAATTAACATAAAAGACAAACAAAAAATAAATAATTTGGAGACACTATATCGTTTTCCTTAGACAATATTTGTCCCCCACACTTTTGTTGCTAAAAGGCTATCGCAAATTTGTCTTTAGGATACAACCAAGATGTCGGGTTCTACAGATAGCAATTTTGGAGAATGACAACAGGATTTCTTGTGTTTCTCTCAAACTTACTATTTTGTGGGGTTAGTTATATATTTTCATGTGAACATAAGCCTCAATTTATACACATAGGGTTATATTTCATGAAAAAGGCATATATGGAGAGTTAGTTATTTTTCAAGTGAAATAAGCCTCTATTCATGAAAAGGCACGTATGTTTTATGAAAAGGCACGTATGTTTCACTTAAAAAATTTCAGAACTTGAATTTTCACTTTATGAAACCATATTCTCCAAACTCAAATATCATTATTACAACCTATCCTTGTATATACCTATATATACAACAATCCCCCACTAGGTTGTAATAATATATGTCTCACTTGATTGATATCTTATCATGCATAATGGAAGGTTTCTTTCAACTTAAACCTCCCTTTGGTGTAATTGCTCAAGAAATCAACAGAGTTAATGGTGGTTTGGTGCTTAAACCAGAACTTTTATGTGTTGAAATCGGAAACAACACACACATGAGAACACCCACAACACATTTAGAAATTCACTGTTGTTTGCACTATCATGGCCTTGTGCTCTTCCTGGTTTAGTGAACATTTACAAGAGAAAACCCTTGCTAGAAGCGGCACCACTTTTATGTTCACAGAGGTGAAGTTCCTTCTTATGTTCCTGTCACACAGATATTTATTCTTTATGAACTTCATTAAGAGTGTAAAACTCATTCTCAATTACATCGTAACAGTCTGCACTAATCCATCCTGAATGAGACACAGAATTAGTGCTCTTACTAACCACGTATCAATAGCTTGTTGTTACTCTTTAAACCTCTTTAGATTAAATCAATTCGAGGTTGGGTTCCCACTATTAGTGATTCCCTTAAAAGAAGGGTTTTAGTCCCATTCCAATGGATGTTACCCCAACCATATCTCGAGACACTACTTTGGTTAAAGGGTCTGCCAAATTATTATTTGACCTTACATAGACAATTGAAATGGTATCAAATTCTATTAATTGTCTTATGTAATAATGTTTTAGACCTATATGTCTAGACTTACCATTATACATTTTACTGTATGCTTTGTCCAAGGTGGCTTCACTATCGCTATACACCGAAATGGCTGGTATTGGTTGTGGCCACAACTCTATGTCTAACAACGTATTTCTTAGCCATTCCACTTCCTTGCTTGTTGCCGCCAAGACTATAACTTCTGATTCCATGGTAGAGTGAGAAATACACATTTGTTTCTTTGATGCCCAAGAGATGGCACCCCTACCAAGAGTGAATATCCAACCAGACGTGGATTTGTTATCACTTACACTAGTAATCCAACTAGCATTTGAATAACCTTCCAACACAACTGGAAATTCAGAATAAAAGAGTCCCAAACTTATGGTTTTCATTAAATAACCAAGAACTCTACCAATTGCTTTCCAGTGATCCATACTTGGATTACTTGTAAATCTAGAAAGTTTGTCCATTGAAAATGATATGTCTGGTCTTGTACAATGCATAGCATACGTCATGCTACCAATAGCACTAGCATACTCAAGCTGTGCTATTGCTCTTCCAGTGTTTTCACCTAACTTTATGCTCCGATCAAAAGGTGTATTTGCTTCCTTTATATTAAGATGTTCAAATTTTTGAAGCAGTTTCTTAACATAATGAGATTGATATAGTGCAAAACCCTCACTATGCCTTTTAATTTTGATTCCCAAAATAGTATCTACTTCATTTAAATCTTTCATTTGAAACATAGAAGAAAGATACTTTTTGGTTTCATATACATCTTTCATATTTGTACCAAATATGAGCATATCATCCACATAAAGGCATACAATGACTCTATATTCTTTTGTGAATTTGAAATACATATGTCAGTTCGTTTAGACCCCTTAAACCCAAACAGATTAACCTAGAGAATTAGCCAAGTGATTAACTTAGGTAATTTAAGTAGAACTAGGTTAACACAAATAATCAAAAACAGTAAAGTAGCGGAAATTAAAGAACACAAAGATCTGATGACCCAGGAAAACCAAACCGGTAAAAAACCTGGGGAGGATTTAACCTAGCTATCCTCAAGGTAAAATTGAATTCACTATGAAAGAATTGAAGTTTACACAATAAGACTTAGACCACTAACATCCTATTGCTACCCAAGTGTAGGAAACTTACTACCATGACCCCATGATAGCTTCGAGATCCACGGACTCCTTCTTTCTTGAATTCTTCAGCAATCCACAAGCGCACCTGCTTGTATTTCTTGAAGATCTTTGATTCTGCAACTGAATGATTTACCAAGCTCTAAACATAAGTCTTGAGTTTGTAAACCCTAAGTGTATGTGAAGGCAAACACCTCTAGATCTCACAATGAGATTCACAAACACAATAAAACAGAACTCTAAAAACGTGGCTAGGGTTTTCCCTTATATACTTAGGGCAAAACATAAAACCCTATACATTAAGTGGACTAGGGCTGAGTTGGAAAATTCTGCAGAAAAACAATCTGCACGACTTTCGATCGATCGAGTCTAATTTTCGATCGATCGAGTCAGGCAGAAAGTGCACAGTGAATTCTGCATAAAACTCGATTCCAACTTTACATTAAGAGCCATACTTTGAGCAAGTCTTACACAAGACTAAACATTGTTTTGATCATGGTTTGCCAACATTACAAATTGAAGTTCTAATACATTAGTTCCTAATTCTTAGAACCTAACAACATACATTTATCAGAACTATTATGCACAAAGCCATCCAACAAAATTACTGAGTCAAACTTCTCATGCCATTGTTTTGGAGCTTGTTTCAATCCATACAAAGACTTGATTAACTTGCAAACTTTCTTTTCATTTCTAGGAAGAACAAAACCCTCAGGTGGTTCCATGTAAACTTCCTCATCAAGATCACCATTTAGGAAAGCTGTCTTAACATCCATTTATGTACAATCAACTTATATATGGATGCAAGTGCTAACAACACACGAATAGATGTGATCCTAGCCACCGGTGCATAGGTATCAAAATAGTCTACTCCTTCCCTTTGTTTAAAGTCTTTAGCCACTAATCTTACTTTAAAGGTTTGAATTGATCCATTAGTATTATATTTTCTTCTAAATACCCATTTACAACCAATTGGTTTAGAACCAATAGGTAGATCCACTAGGACCCAAGTATTATTGGATAATATTGAGTCCATTTCATCATTTACAGCTTCTTTCCAGAAAGCTAAATCTCTAGAAGTCATAGCTTCCTCAAATGTTTTAGGATCGTCCTCTGTGTTAAACACTATAGGTATTTTGTTTAGGACAACTTGTCTATTACCTTCAATTAGGTACAATTGAGCTTGATAAGAAATGAAATCTGAACCAAAGTCCTTTACTTTTCTTATCCTTTGACTATTTTTAGTACCACTCAAAATAGTATTAGGATTAGAGTCACCTTGATGTGTTTGAGTAGGTATCAAAGCATCCATGGAATCTTTACTGAATTTATCCTCAATAAACTCAACATCTCTTGATTCCACCACTGTATTAGAGTTTAAGTCTAATAATCTATATGCCTTTGAATTTTCAACATAACCTACAAACACATTTTTCATAGCTCTTGGTCCTAATTTTGTTCTTTAGGATCTACCACTCTATAAAAGGCTAAACACCCCCACACTTTGATATAATCAAGGTTTGGTTTCCTTCCATTCTGTAACTTATATGGAGATACTTTAATGCTGAAACATTTCACCAACTCATGATTCAACATCTTTAACGCTGAAACATCACTTGTTCCTTCCATCGTATAAAATATTGTCTAAGATTGTTGGAGATATTACACAAAGTAATAATAGAAGAACAAGATTAACATAAAAGACAAGCAGAAAATAGATAACTTGAAGACACTATATCATTTTTCTTAGACAATATTTGCCCCTCACACTTTTGTTGCTAAAGGGTTATCGCAAATTTGTCTCTAGGATACGACTAAGAAGTTGGGTTCTACAGATAGCAATTCTGGAGAATGACCACAGGATTTCTTGTGTTTCTCTCAAACTTACTATTTTGTGGAGTTAGTTATATATTTTCATGTGAACAGAAGCCTCTATTTATACCCATAGATTATGTTTCATGAAAAGGCACGTATGAGAGTTAATTATTTTTCAAGTGAAAATAAACCTCTATTCATGAAAAGGCACGTATGTTTCATGAAAAGGCACGTATGTTTCACTTAGAAAATTCTAAAACTTGAATTTTCACTTTATGAAACCATATTCTCTAGACTCAAACATCATTATTACAACCTATCCTTATATATACCTATATATACAACACGTGATTGCAGGAATTTTTAAGTAAGTCATATAACTAATGATTTATTAGTTTTAAAAATATTATATGATTATAACTACACATCATATAGTGGGTTGCATAAAAATTCTTACAACTTAAGTTTTTATTAGCTAATTAGGTTTGCTACGAATCTAGAATGAGCAAATTTATTACAAACACAGTTAGTTTCATAATTTTTTTAATAATATGTTAAGATGATAAATTGTGTCTAAAATAAGATCATTTTTACATAGTATCACCATTAATACCACATTTATTATACATTAATAGTAATAGATTACATAAATAATTATAAATATAAAAATTATATCTCTATATTTATTGACATGAATTCACCTTGGTTTTCTTGTTAAGTTTTTTTTTTTTTTTTTTTTTTTACAAGATAGAATTCTATTTTAACCTAATCTAAGTGTATATGTGTGTGAAGTTATAACTTATAGGCTATGTGTGAAAGTCTTATACAGGGGCATAGCTAGTAGTTTTTAGTGGGGTCAAGTTATGGTACTAATATATTAGTCAAGACTCAAGATAGCTCTACACATATGCACAAACGCATAGCAATATACAAACACACATAATAATAATAATAATAATAATAATAATAATAATAATAATAAAAGGAATTAGTATATTCTATCAAAATTGTATTTTTCGATGACTTTCATATAATAAGATTCATCTTTTACCATTTCCATAGTGAAAATTCTTTTAAAAGTGCAACCAAGCTTGTCTTGGCGAATGATAGGAAAGAAAAAGTCCACTGATCCTTCATATGGAATGTATTTAAAACCCAATCGACTATTGAGATTATTGGAGCCTTATCCTTACCATTATGAGATATTCCATGAAGAGAAAGATGCATTATAATTCAAATTTCAAACTTTACCTCAAACATTGGAGTGATCTACTCCCCTTGCATACATAAAAGGGGGAAAATAATTGTGTACTCCCTCCTCTTACATGAATGGTGGGTCCTACTAATTAAATTCATGGGGGGACTCACCATTTATGTGAGAGGGGGGAATATGCATTTATGGTATTCCGGAAGTACCTAATAATTTCCCATAAAATAGAAGAAAATTGCCAAGAAATGTATGAACAAACTTCACCATAAAATTTCATAGCAAATATTCATTCAAAGAGCCGTTATTGATTTAAGTATCAAAGAGTCTATTGCCGCCACACATTTAATGGATCTCGAGATGTTTTTCCTATTCTTGTAAGTACTCGTGAACTAGGTTAGGGGTGCGATTAACTACATCATACATATGTGTGTGTGTGCATGCACGCGCTTTTTTATTAAAAAAATTGTTTTCGAAGTATTGAATAAATTAGCTGGCCCCCCATTTCAGTTCCATTTGTAGGAATAAAATCATTAAACAAAACACTTGCACATGTACAAAAGACCAAAACAAGGAAAATAAAAAAAACAAAAGTACCACTTGCAATGAATTTCTTCTTTCTGGGTCAAGAAAATTAAGATTTTAAAAGAATGAGAGACCAAGCCAAAACCAATCCGATCCAACTCAACCCGCCGAGATGGGTCGGTTTTTAAGAGGTAGGGTTGCGTTCGGGTTATAAAATTCCAAACCTGCCAAACCCGACCCGACCCACCAATATATTTAATATATATTTAAAATATTCTATATAATTAATAATTTTTTTAAATAACCAGCTCTTCCTATCTATATATCTATATATATTACTAAAAGCTGAAGCGTAGCATTTAATATTGCTACGTTCACGTTAAGCCATGTCAGCAGCCATGTCCTTTCCATAATATTTTTTTGTATTTTCCCAACAATTTCAAAATAGAATTTATCAATTTTAAAATAATAAAATAAATCTCACCTCTATCTTCACCATAAAGGCCGCTTCTTATTAAATTAATTCTCACTACTATCTCCACCATAAAGCTCATTTATTAATTCCCACCACTATCTCCACCATAATTCCCACTACTATATCTATATCTATATCTATATCTATATCTATATCAGTTTCTCTCTTCATCTTTGCCAAAACCTACAGTTTCAAACTCTTAATCTAATTCTCACTAGCATTTTCCCTTAAAAACCAACAAACACAACGTTTTGGCTTTAGGAAGTTACAAATCTCACCTCTATCTCCACCATAAAGCCCACTTCCTATTAAATTAATTCCCACTACTGTCTCTACCATAAAGCCCATTTATTAATTTCCACCACTATCTCCACCACTATCTCTACCATAATTTTCACCACTATATCTATATATCTATATCTATATCTACATCAGTTTGTCTCTTCATCTTTGCCAAAACCTACAATTTCAATCTCTTAATCTAATTCTCACTAGCATTTTCCCTTAAAAACCAACTAATGCAACGTTCCAGCTTTAGGAAGTTGCAAATCTCACCTCTATCTCCACCATAAAGCCTACTAAAAAATTCCCACCACTATCTCCACCATAAAGCCCATTTATTAATTCTCACCACTATCTCCACCATAATTCCCACCACTATATCTATATATCTATATCTATATATCAGTTTCTCTCTTCATCTTTGCCAAAACCTACAGTTTCAAACTCTTAATCTAATTCTCACTAGCATTGTCCCTTAAAAACCAACAAACACAATGTTCTGGGTTTAGGAAGTTACAAATTTGTACCTTTCATATTCCTTCTCCCTCAAGTTCTTTCTTTATGTCTCTCTATGTTCTTCTCTTTGTCCCTTTATCTGAAACGCCAAAGCAACCTTCTCTCATTTTACAACCCTTCCTTCTTCTTACCTCTCACCTTTCTTTGAATCTAACAACGATGAAGAAGCATGATGGTTGAATCCAAACTATTTAAATTGGAGCTATTGACAACGGTGTTGTTGAAGGCGAGAGTGGCCTTGATGATCGCCTCCTAGGCTGTTTGTTTCTCTAACCCAGAAGACTGAGTCGTCTTACATAATGATTTAAAGGCTTCCTAATAGGTTTATAACTCCAAAGATCAAAACTTTTTTTTTTCTTTTTTGTTTGGTGGGTTTCGTTGAAATTTACTATATGAATGAAATGTTTTATTTCTGAACATGAGATTTGAAGAATTTTTACTTATTTTGTAGTATTACATAAAGCCCAATTTGTGGAAATGCAAATCGAAATTTATGGGAAGAATAGAAAATAGTTTTTATTTATTTATCAAGAAATGGATGTGTGAATATATATGGAGACTATGACGATAATTAGTTGGTTGATAAATCTTTAATTTGCAAATAATTTGGAGGCCATGCTTAGCAAGTTGTTATATTTAAAGTTGTTTTAATATGTGGTTAAATGGTATCCTTTATTTTGCAGCAAACTGGCTGTGTTAGATAGTGATTATTTAGAGTTTTGTTGTTTCATTTGAATTATGCATCAATTCATAATTTTTGTGCTACTATTTAAACCCCTACTTTAAACTTGGATAAATTTCATAGTGTTACATGTGCACAAATAGTTTGATAAAATTCTTAAGTGATGTTTCATTGGCCTTTTTTAAAAATGGCATTTTTCATACAATATAACAAAAGTTGCCAACAAATTTTTTATTTATTTGGATTATGTTTCTCTAATTTAAAATGAATTACTAGCTTCTATGGATGGTACCTGTTCTTTGAACTTGATTTTAGCAAGTTTCTTTTGATTCTATTTTTTTAGAAGACATATACATTCTCCAATTGTATGTTTTGGTTTGGTTGACAGATCTTGAATTGGCAAGCAAGCAGAAGTTACCTTTAATAGTTTTAAGGTTGGTAATTAAAGTCATTCATTAACCTAGCAGATGTTTAGGATTGTGTTTGGTTCTAAAGGGGTGGTTTCTCTCTCTACTATTCGATGAAATTTTTTTTAATTTAAATTTAAATTAAATTTTATTGTATTTAATTTATCTTGGGTCTCATACTATTTTTCTCATTGTTTAATCAAAATGCAGAAATTCAGTTTAATTCAAGGTCTTCAAAGTTGTTGGCCAATATCCTGTACTCATGGGCCTATCTGTTGGGAACTTAATTGCTTGATGAGATGAAATGGTAAGTGTTTTTTCGTGAATCATCTTTTTGGGTTGCTTTGAATTAATCTATTCTATATGTGTTCTTTTGGTGTTGCATAACATATGCTTGATGAAATCTCTTTTAAATTTGATGTGAAATCTTTCCATTCAAAGTCCCCCCCCCCCCCCCCCCCCCCCAATGTTGTGATAAATCTAAGTAGCTATACTATGGTTGTAAAAAATTAATTTTTCTATGCAAATGATTAATTTGGTTATAATAGAAATTTCCCAAATATATTTATTTAAATAAAAAATTAATTTGATTGTAGACAACTTAACTACTTTTATGACTCCATGAATTGACTAATATGTCATTTACTATGATATCCAACAAATTTTGTGCATATTGTTTATAGGTTTAATTTTCTTTCTTGCTTGCTTTGCACTTCCTACTAATGGTTAAATTTTTTTTTTTCATTGTTTGCTTTGACTAATTTTGCTTATTGTTGATTTCATCAAAGAGTAGTATTACCAAAAAAAAAAAAAAATAGAAAGGGAGAATTGAAGCTATGGGTCATAATAGGTAGGCTTTTATTTTTTTTTTAATTTATATTTTTAAATGTACTGTTATGATTGTATGAGATTGTTATGCCTCTTTGTAAATTATTAGCCATTTTCTCTAACCTCTAAATTTGGAATGATGTCCTAGGACTATATAATGGTTGTTGAAGCATCAAAACCAAAGACAGTGATTGTTGCTGATAGGTTTTCCAGTATGAAAAGGTAGAATGTTGGTGAGTTTTATTTAGTTTCAATTTATTTATAATGTATAAATTGTGTTTCACATCTCCGACCTTATGAAGTTTGACGAGTCTAAACAAGTTCCTAGAAGTACACTTTGGTGAGATTTTTTATCTTCAAAGAATTGGCATAACAATTATCATGGAATTTATTGTAGCATAGGAACTATAAAACAATTTGCTATACATAGCCATGAATTTTGATTGGGTAAAATACTATTTTAGTCCCTAAACTTTGACCAAAAAAAAAAAAAAATTGTCCCTAAACTTTAAAAAGTTCTTTTTTCATCGCTAAACTTTGTAAAGAGTTTTTTAATGGTTTAGAGACAAAAATAGGGATGAAAAAGGAACTGATTTCAATGATTTAGGGATGAAAAGTAAAGTTTAAGGACATAAATAAAATATTTTCAATAATTTAGGGATGAAAAAACGAGCTTTTCAATAGTTTAGGGACGAAAAATGAACTCCTTAAAGTTCAGGAATAAAAAACAAATTTTTGATAAAGTTTAGAAATCAAAATAGTATTTTACCCATTTTGATTCTATATCTATTATACCAAGCAATGATTGACGCTTTTGAGTGCTTCAGATTTTATCCACAATTTGTTTGGTTTTCATGGATAATCTATTGTTTCAGGTTTAGGTTAATCATGATACTCAGATTCAGAGTTTGAACTTTTGGATTAAGTTTACTGTAAATGATTGCATCATTGTGGTGTCCTTCATTGCTTTGAGAAGTAAATTTTGACTTGAACGAATAAGATGAACTAAAGTATATATGAATGAAATAAGATGCATGTGTCTATGTTGTCAATTTCCATTACTCGTATTCTATACCATATATAAACTCTACAATGACGTAGCTCTTCATTATAACGAATGATCTTGGTTGATGAAAGTGAAAAATCACTACAGACAAAAATCGAAATTGCTATCTTTATTTTGAACTCATATGTGCTCAATTAGGATTGATATATATTGGTCATGGTGAGCAAAGAAAACAAAACTTGTTTTTTATTTTGCACACATGCATGCAATGAATATACGAACAGGATGGTTTCAGTCAGTTTGCCAGATAATGTCTTCCACTCTTTTTCACATTGCTTCACAGAATTAACATCTCATGCTGATGGTGTTTGATGATGTGTAAGGCTATTAGATGTTGAAACATAAGAAACTCTAGGATATTTTGTTTTTGGTTTTGCATAGTAAGAGCATGCAATTACAAAAGGCAAAACCCACCCACACTCCAAAAGGAGAAAAAAAGGGCACTTACATTTGGGCAAAACTTACTTTTATTTACTCGAAATCATTGACTGAAACTATTTCACTTAAAATTGTTCATATGCAGGTTTAAAGAAAAGAGGAGAGACTCTAGAAGGAGGATACTTGGGTGAAGATTGTTAGGTGAATGATCTCCAAAATCTTACAAGTGTAGAATATATTTATGTAATGAAGTTTATTTATATGTAATAATTTATAATAAAAAATAATGTTAGTTTATATGTAATATGAAGTCGTGTAGATTTGTTGGTGCAAAAATGAACGTAGATTTTGCATAAAATTCTCTCATTGCCTTGATTTTTTTTTTATAAAAAAAATTACCATCTTTATTTTTATGTTGTATTCTCTTTTTTCTTTTAGTTTATTTTTGCTAGGCTAATTAGGTTCTTATTGATATTTGATTTCCTTTAAGCTCATATTTCATGTTAATTAGAATTTAGAGGTGCATGTTTGAGAAGAATAAAAAGAATAGATGGGATTGTAGAATGATATTTATGTTAAAATTTGAAATTTTTTTTATTTTTTATGATGGCATAATAGTGTTTTAGGTTTGACTATAGTAGATAGCATGCTTGATCCTAAGAAGTCACAATTACTATTTTTTAGACCTTAACAGTATCAAATTGGTCTCTTCAATTTTTGGGAACTTATTCTAAAAGCCTTTCTAATCATTCAGATTCATTTATATTAATTTATCTTTAATGCAGTCACACATTTGTTTTGTCTTTGTTATTATAAATATAAGTGATTTTAAATTTAACTACCCCGTGCATTGCACGGGTTAGTGACTAGTTCTATATAAAAGCTAATTAGTTTACACAAACCCTAATAATTACTATTATTATTTAGTTATTAGTGTTGTTTGCCTTTAAAGAGTTGCAAATACTAATTTTTAAGTTTTTTTAATATATTTATATTTATATTTTTTTTGCTCAATTTAATAATTATAATAATAAAAAAATTGTCTAACTCATAGGTTTAATCCGATCTATGTGAAACGGTTGGATTGAGTTGAATTTCTTTTAAGGGTAAAAAAATTTCTTTACCCTGACCCTGGGGAGTGGGACCCTCACTTTCAACTCTGCAGCTCTCATTCTCATTCTCTCTTGCCGGCTCAGTTAAGCAAAGCACTTATAGCAAAACAAAAGGCCAAAAGACCAAAGAGAAGCTCGGCTTCCTTTTACACTGTTCTCTGCATCCAAAATTTTTCACTGACCCTATTTATTCATTGCTCTTTTCATTCCTCCCTGTCCACAAAATTCACATCTTTCTTTTTACAGGACAGAGAAAAGAATAAAGTACTTTCTTTTCTTTCACTCTGGTTTCTGCTTTAATCTCATCCTCTGGGATCTAATGTTTCTCTATGAACTTTGATATCCCTGTCATCAGCTGGTAAGTTTGTTTCTTTTCAGAATTTATTTACAGTTCTTGCTTATTCAAGCTCTTTCTCTGTTGGGTTTTTTTCTGTGGCGGTGTATAACTGTGTGTGTGTGTGTGTGTGTGTGTGTGTGTGTGTGTGTGGTACTTGTTTGCTTGAGGTTTTTTCCTTTTTTTTTTTGAGGAAGAAAAAAAAAAAAAAAAGTGTGTGGAAGTAGAAATGATTGATTGGGAGGAACTAATTATCTCAAAGAATTATCTTTACCTATGCCTTGTTTGGTGCATGACTAATGTATATTTGAGAAGGCCCAGAAGAGTCTGATGTGGAAATTTTGTAGGTTAAATATCTGGGATTTGTGAAATTGAGGTGAGAAAGGCATATTGGTTAAGCATATTGGGTGTTTGGTTCATAAGTAGTATGTTATTAATGTCTTCATTAGTTTATGGTTCTTTTTGCTTGTCTTGCCAATTATGCATTTCTATATTTCTGTGATAATTGGTCGTGTTGTTGACAGAACAAGAACACTTTGTAATGGGAAAATCTTAAAAATAATGAGTAAGACTTCCTTTCTCCATACTTTCCAAGGAGGGGCGTGAGTGTGAATTCCATGAATGCTGTAACTGACTAAAATACGTTTGGGGTTTTTAAAGACTGTTGTTGTGGTGAAAGAAGTTTTTGGGAATAATTTCGACTCATGGTCATCTCTGAGTTAAATCTTGATGAAGCGACCGAATTTTATAATGGACGATTAATTTGCATAACCATGAAACCACCCATTATGTTTTTAATTTTTTAATTTTTTTGGGTTTTTTGTTTGTGTATCCTTCATTTCTTGAATTTAATTTTGATGCGTTCATTTGTTTAATAATATTCATATATTTGATAAAAAGTTGGAGTCTAAAACACTTCATGCTGAATTGGTTGTTCAGGTGATTTTTGATGAGATGCTGAGTGATAGTAATTGATTTGGATACATAATTAAGTACCATGTCTGATCATGGTGTACAATCGTATCATGGTGGTGACACAGTGGATGGTGAATCAGTGGATCGTTGCAAATCTGTTTGGATGGATCATTGGATGCGCACAAGCCGTAAGTCAGCTACTCAGGCTTGCAGTCATTTATCAATTAATTATGAGTCCAAGGAAGAAGTTCATGATACAAAACAGCAGCCTGTACTCAATGGGCCAGATATTGCAACAGAGGTTTACACTAAAAGGTTTAGAGAAGCAAGTAAAGCCAAGGCAGTTGAAATTATTGATGAAAGTATGAAAGTGAGTTCGAAAGGATTAAAGAGAGAGAGATTAGATTGTCAGCCCTTTCCAATGTTCAGTATTTCTAAAAAGAGAGAGGGTATTTTGGCTTTAAATAATGGCAAAGCCATGTGTCATGGGAAAGATTCCAACTCTGGACATGATACTGTTTTTCTCAATGGACGTAAGCGTCATTTACCTTCAACGTTTGCATGGGCTACTCCTGAAACAGACACTCTTGAATGTCATTCTCAGCCTGGAGGCATCTCAGGGTACTCAGAGCAGCCTGCGAAATCTCATAAAGATCTTGAAACAAACAGCTTAGCTGTTTCAACATCTCCTCAGGATAATTCTTTGAGGTCCAGTTTAAAAATTGTGCCATATGGATTTAACAGCAGAATGACTCCATTGCAGTCTGTTGTTCATGAGAATAAAATCAGTAACCAATTAGACTCTAGAACATCTGGGAAGTCATTGTTGAGTCAGAAAGATGCAGCTCTGTTATTACATGATCCTTTAACCAGCAGTAATCAGCAATCAAGTTTTATTGGTAAGCAGTACCAGAATATGCAAAATCATTCTGGTATGTGGTTGTCCTCAAGCCAGAGTAGCCCCCCAAAGGCGACCAAATCAGAAAAATTATATCATGGATGTTATTCACTTCCAAGACTGCCACATTCTGTTCATGATGTAGAGACTATGAGAATATACACCACTGTTGACTCCAAAGAAGGATCATCTAGAGGCCCTTCCAAGTTGTCTCAAACAACTCGTCATTTTCTGATTACGAAAAAGACTGATGTTAACTTATCTGATGGAGGTCAAATGTTTAGAGAGTCAACAGTATCAACCAAATTCAAACGAAAAACTTTCACTGAGCTTCTCAGTTTATCTCCAGATTTTCAATTCCATGTTCAGCAAGGAGTGAAACTGCAACCTCTAGAAAGCTCCGCAGACAGTGATGGAAAAGAAAATCTCAGAGATGTAAACGAAGCAGTTGGATTGAAGAATGAATCGTCAGCTGAAACTGATACTATGGATATGGATGCTTTCCAAGAGAACCATCTTTCCGGTATGTACACTCTATCTCAGAAATTATGGTTTTAATTAATGGCATTTTGTAATATGTTAGATGGATAGGATTCTAGGCTCTGCAGCATCACACTAAGAATAACATGCTTTTTTTAGAGTGCTGAAAAAAAATATTTGCAGTCTTACTGAAGTTTACTTAATAGTTTTTTAAGTATCATGCGTAATTTGCATGTTTTTAGTAAGTTTGATGCTCTCTTTTTCGGCTGATGGTGCCTCTTTGTTGCAGGTGTTGCTTTGTCCCCATCAAATAAGGTAATGCTTGCTGTGTTTTGATATTTGCGTAATGTGGCCTCTTAGTAGTTTTTGAGTCTACCCACATGGACTTGTTTGTCTTCCAAGTAAATTGGGCTTGTTTTAATCATGCTATCCAGGAATATATCTGGTAATATTTTGACCTAATGTGGTGCCATACTGAAGTCATTAACAATTATAATTTTGTAGTACCTCAGTGAGGAGTCACCAATACATCAATCTGTAGATGCTTCAGCTGGAGAAGAAATGGGGGGTAGACTCCTGAACATGGAGTTTCGTAATATAAACCAAGTGTGTCCTGATCTTCCCGCTTTGGCTAGTCCAGCGGACTGCAAGGATACAAGCACCTCAAGAACCCAAAGTTTGGATGTGGAACACCTCCTTTCCCATGCTGAGCAGCCCATGACTTTTAAGTCCAGTGGTTGTTGTGATGACCCTCTGGGACCAGAGCCAAACAGCAGATGGGTCAAACGCCTCAAGTACGGTGCTTCAGATTCTGCTCATGGTACCAAGAGCTCAAAAATGGGAGAAGCCTCTTCCCATGAAAAAGTCAGTAAGTTCTTCAGCAGATTTTTGAAATGTGGCATAACCAGTTCAGAAACCACAATGGTTAGATGTCACAGTAAAGAAAAGATGACATTGGATCAAAATGCAATGTTGTTAAAGAATGGTGAGTCCTCTTCTCTTGATTCAGTAAAGAAATGTCCAGATGTTACACTGTCACATCCTTGGATTCAGAGGTGGTGTCGTAATCAGACTGCATCACCCCAAAAGAAGCCTGAAGCTGTGATGGTTTGTGAGCCACGGTGTTCAAAGGTAGCAATTGACGAATTTCAAAAGAAGCAATTTCCAAGCATTGATGCTATGGCATTGATGGGGAAGGCTATGTCTGGTTTCCATCCATGTGAGTTTAAGAAAAGAGGGTCTTTTGTGGTTTGGAATACCAAGGGGTTTTGAGATAACTCTGCCCTGAGTTGTAAGGGTTCATGAAGAGTAATCAAAGAGATCAAAGAGATAATGCCCGTTTTTGTTTTTGAAACGGGGCAAGAAATGCTTTGGCCATTTATCAATCAGATCAGAAGGAAAAGCTGTGGAATTTTTTGGGTGATTCTGAATTATTAGTAATTTTTCATTTCTCTTTACTCTTTAGGAATATGTTCTCTTGATGAGCAGTCAGAAGAATTCCAAAGAGGATATGTTTCTCGACGTGGCAATCTGGGGGGGGGGGGGGGGGGGGGGGTGTGGTGGAGTAGGGGATGCTGCCCCAAACTGCCATCACTTAATTTGATGAAGTTGAAAGCATCTGCCATGCTGCTGATGTGGCCTCCCGTTCCTCCCAGAATATCTGGAGTGAAACATTGTAATGCATGGGAACCAAAAATTGAAATTACGCGAAGAGATAAAAGTATGTGCATCTTATAATGGGCGCAAATGCTAAAACACACAAAGACTGACAGACTTACATGTAATATAATTAAAGAGGGGGGGGAGGCGTTAAAATTCTGCTTTGTTTGTTTGTAGATGCTGTCAAGCTGTGCATGCTTCAATAGTTTTGGTATTTACCTTTCCTATGTTATTATTAATGTATCTTTTGGTTGACTACTTTGTGAGAGAATAGTCTACTGCTCTAATTATGATTACTCAATGGTTGAAGTGGACAGGAATTATGCAATGCATGTGCTTTGTACTAGTAGCCACTCAACTGAATGTTCTTGAGCTATCATTTTTCACTTGGCTGAAAAAAGGAGGAAGGTCCTGTACTTCTGTTATTCACCAAGAGATTCATTTCTCTTCCATTTTGATATCCATATCTGATTATGGCCTATTTTCGGCTGACAAGTTTATTTTCAATAGTATAGGCCAGGTGTAACTTCCTTCTGTATTGTTTTCGTTTGTTGCTATTGTACTTTCATGATTAACTGATTGAGATGTAGTTTACTTTGTTTAGACTGCTTTGAGGTCTGATTCAGGTTCTGTATCTTTACTTTTCCCCTTTTATTGTACCAGGGGCTTCCTCTATTGAACACGAATTGGTACCAGTACTTCCATACAAACTTGTCTCTTCAGTGTATTATTATCAGAACTTGAATCTGACTGGGAAAAAAAAAGGCATAGAACTTGTACATCTAGCTTTGCAAGAAAGTTAAACCAAGACTAACAATTCAGTTGTTTTTTACTTAAAAAATGAATACAAAAGATCAATGATTATAAGCTAAAGTTCCATTTTCAACATGACATCCAGTTTGTTGTAGAGCAGATTCAAAAAATCCACCTCCATGTATGCTCGAATCTATACATGGTGGAGCAAACTGAATGATTATGTCCCTCAATGTAAGCACACCCGTTGCTTGCTGCATATCATCAATTAGAAAACTGAAACTACTTTTTGTCTCTGCGATGTTTTTCATCACTTGCTTGAGAGTGTCAGTTTTCTTGTTGGTAACTGGTGAGTCCATTCTTGGCAGAAAACGGTTTCTTAGACAGAGTGTCCCTGATGATAAGAGAGCCGCAAGGTCTTGTTCAATCGATGGATCAAAGTCTACATTATTGGTCTCCATGTGAATGAACTCCTCTGCAGTTAGGTGCCTATGGTTATGTCAAATGTGGCATTAGTTCTAATTGGCAACATAGATAGCTTTATAATGGTCTAGTACTCATAGTCATGTAAATACGGTTTATTATTTGTCTACAATAGCTGATAAGGTAGTAGCCTTCAATCAAACACTGTTGATGAGAACTTTAGGCTGGAATAAAAAAGAGATGGAAGTGAAGACCTACTTTCTGTTATGAAGAAGATTGTCATTCTCTATAATAAGATGAATGTCACTTCTCCTTATGCTACCAATGAGCTTCTTAGTTCCTCGATTTATGATAGCAATGGCACCAATTTGGCTTTTCCGCAGAATGTGAAGGGCTTCTGCCATACTTTGGTCCCCATATACATAAACAACATGCTCTTCATTCTCAAATCTGAATAAAAAAACAAAAGATGGGATAAGATGTAAAATGGGTCAACTACAAGGAGTAAATAAATTGTCAAAAAGAAAAAAGGATAAAACTCATTAGCTTATGTACCTGATCTCTGATAAAGCCTTGTTTGCAATGCTATCAAACCACTCTAGTCCACTTGATTTAAGAAGCAATTGGATGACTGCATTCTGCCACAAAACAATCAATTATTTATGCAAGGATTAAAAGATATTCAAGAATTTACTCATAATTTTACTTCAATCTAAACAAGCCAAAGATCATGCTATGTCATAAATGTCTTGATCATATGGTGCTTAACAATTTGATAGCCCACAAAGGTTTACATTTTGTACTGCAACTACAAAAACTCCAGCGGCTTTTCAAATTTCTAGTACAATCACAAAACAAATTTGTACCGAGATAAATACCTGCGTAATGAAACCAGTGACATTAGAGTTGGACCGCTCTATGATAGGCACAACTTGCACACGATGTTTTGAAAGAAGCAACAGAACATGAAAGAGTGTTTCATCTAACTGTACAGGGAAAAATGGATCCCACAGGAATGATTTGGCTAGCTCACTGACCTGTTGTACACAGATGGAATAGGGTAATTATTCAATGAAACAGAACACTAGATTAGTATCTTCTGTGCATAAACTATCATCTTGTAAAGTTCAACCCAAGGATAAGAAATTGAATTAATTTCTTTTGGGTAAGTTACACTATTGACCAACACCACTGACATGAACCACATCTTTGACACCAAAAATGTTGAACTGCATATAACTATGTGTTGAAAGGGAATTTTTATTTCCAATATAATATTTAGAATTTTTTTAATGGTTCGATCATTTGAGAGAAGATGTGCGGAAACAGTTATTTCTGGTGTAAAAATTGTGCCATCCTTTTTATCAAAGACCTTAATAATATGTGGTTAGTATAGGACCTGAAATTCAATCATTATGGAATAAAAAAAAGAAAAGAAAAAAAGAACAGCATCATATATCTAACTTGTACCATAAAAAATAAGGATAATTCGATTATAAATATGAAAGTAACATTAAGGAAAAGATATAAGACCTTGGTTTGGCCAATGTCAGGATTTTGTTCTAGCATGGTGATGAAACCATTCTTCTTACCTTCATTGCCATTTGCATGCCTTTCTTCCATTTCCAATTCCTACAAAAGACCATTGTATAAAGAAAGTGTTTTGGCTTCCACTGTGTGCAGTACATTGCAGTTTGCAAATGCAAGATGGTGGAGAAACAAATCACCTCAAGACACCAGAGAACCATGCTTGCAAAATCAATGAAACCAATGTACTTATCCGAAAATCTTCTGGTGGCAATAGTACTCTCATCAAGGTCTAAGTTATCAGCAATGGGAGCACCAAACACATCCTTCTCGTACAACATATGTATTGCATCCCTCACACTATCCCCAGTTCTCAATTCCAAAACTTCATATAATAAAATGGAAAAAATAAAAATAAAAATTCATTGAAAGTGGCATCTAGTATTAACATGTTGACAATATTTAAGTACTGTACCATAAGTTCCCAATCGAATTCAACCATGCAATTGTATTGACCAATGAACCACATGGTTGAATTCCATTCTCATACGATGAAACTGGAAAAGATAAAGCTTTTATAGCCTACCAGATGAGTTTTTGATGCCAGGAATGGAGCTGATGGGGATGTGATCAAGAAAGAGTTGGAGAGCAGCGCCATAATCAACATCTTGGTTGCCATGCTCAGTCTTATTACGATTGGAAATAAGGGTCTCCTTCTTCTCCATCATCCCACTTTCTGAGTCTTTCATTACATTCTCTATGTCCCTCTGATCCATGTTTGCAGTGTCTTGTCGTACCTTGTGTGTTCTGCTCTAATCTCCACCTTGCCTCTGCTATACTCTCTGAGTTCGAGATTCACGCACTAGACAGGTGTCAGAGCTGTAACAGTTCCACGTGTTGGTTGTTATAGCCGACACATTGTTAGCCGCGTGGCAATGTTTCCTGAGGATTCTCAATTTCAATCTTTGTGTCAAACTAAAAATAATGAAAAAAAACTCTGATCTAGAAGTGGGTGTAAGCTGATTTAACTCAAATAATTTCTTTTCATGGAATAAAAAATACTTGATTTGGATAATCTCTGATTTCTCTTTGTTTTTTTTTTTTCCAATTGATCAATTATTAACGTGAGCTTTTGTGATTGATCTATATTAAAAATGATGTTAATAATGAGTCGATATAAAAGGAATGATTGCTTTAATCACTAAGTGTGTATTTGTATTAACATTCTCTCTCTCACGTGTATGTGTTTGTTTCCAAGAAAAACACCAGCAGAAAAGGGTTTTAATAGAAAACGCCATTATTATAGAAAATTTACTTAAAATATTCATCTCCTTTAAACTCCAGGTAGAAAAGGAGATTTTACTGTTTGCAGGAATACCTGCCGTTATTGGATATTGGTGACACATTTCTCAATAATTCTTTAAGTCAGTTGGTAACTGTAACATCGCTTGATGGTGAATTTAAGTCATATGATTCATGTATCGATGATTGTTAGTTGAGGCCTAATGGTATGAACCAAAACTTCTGACAAGTTTTCTGCTGTTGAAAAGTCCAACTTGCCAAAAGAAACTGAAAACTCACTTAGTGTGTGATGGGAAAATGTGCAAAGTAGTAGCGTAAGTTCGTGCAAAAGTTCTGTTTATTTTACACCAAAAAATTTATTTATTTTTATTTATTTTACACTGTTATTTTTACAAAACACCCACATCAGATTATCTATTATACACACGCTTTTATTAAAATAATATTTTTCTTCACTTTTTTTTATTATTTCCCACCTAACCCCAACAAAACCTTCTTTAACCCTTCTTTTTGGCTAATATACGGACAACCTTCATTTTTGTCTCCACCTCTCAGTCTTCTCCTTCTTCTTCTCTTTTTTTTTTTTTTTTTTTTTTTTTTTTTTTTTTTTCACATCTTCTTTACCGGCCGGCCGATCACGAACCAAGCTCCACATCATCTTTACCGGCTGGCTGATCCACGAACCAAGCTCCACAACTTCTTCACCGGCCGGCCTATCCACGAACCAAGCTCCACATCTTCTTCACCGGCCGGCCGATCCACGAACCAAGCCCTACAATTTCGTCACCGGCCGATCCAACCTCCTGGGTCTCTGTCTGTGTGGGTTTGTTTGTGTGTGGGTGTGTTTCTGTGTTAATTTGTGTGTGGATGTGTTTGTGTGTGGGTGTGTTTGTGTTCATCTGAGGTGAAAGAAGATGAGGAGGTCGTTGTGAACGGAAAGGAGAGAGAGAAAAATTGGTGCGAACGAAAAATGATAAAATAATGTATAAAGGCGTTACAGTAACCGTGCATATATGCATGGTTACTGTAGCAAATGTGCAAAAATGCACAACTTTGCACCCACTGATGTGGGGGGTTTTTTGGGCCAAAATGTGTAAAAACTACCCATTTTTCTATTTTGCAAGACTTTAGCCGAGCTGATGCAATTGCTCTAAAGGGGTTGTATATAGTAAGTTAACTAATGTTTTTAATGATTATGAAAAATAGTATCTTGAGTTTTAGAAACTCGAGATTCTCTTAAAAATCGAGTTTTAGAAACTTGTTTTTTACTTGTATGCACTTGCTGACTGGATTTAAAAAATGCTACACAGATCTCGAGTCTCTAAGACTTGATTTCTGCCAAACAAAAATCGAGTCTTAAAGACTCAATTTTAATAAAAAAAAAAACACAAAGATATCGAGTATTAGAAACTCGGCATCTTCTTAAATTTAGCATAGAACTCGAGTTCTACTGGGAAAATTTTATAAATCAACACGCAGCAGATCAAAATGTTCAGCCTGAGCACACAATACAAACATGCTCTCACCCATACACACTGACCTCACTAACGCCTCACTCACCCCACACCACATTGCCTCTCACAACTCACCACATTGCATCTCTCTCCACACCACATTGCCTTTCACAACTCACCACATTGCATCTCTCACTGCTCTTCCCTCTCAACAAATTCATATCTTAGGTAAGGGTTTTTTGATTTGAATGTCATTGTAGTTGGGTATTGGTTGTTGGGTGTGGGTTAAAGAGTTTGATTATTTATTTTATAGATAGTGTTAATAACTTAGTTTCTTACCAATATTGTGAATTATAGAACTTTGTTTTGTTAGTGTTAATTTTTTGAGTATTTATTTGCATGGTTTTTGTGATGAATGGGTATGAAATGGGTAGTGAATGCATTGTGATGAAAATGGGTATGTCATTCATGCCCTTTGAATGTGTAATGAAATGACTTTTTTTGTATTGGGTATGAAATAGGTATGTAAATGTGGCAAATATGTAACATAATAAAATGTTGTATACTTTTACAAGGATTTTGCCTTTTTTTGTTTGTATTGGGTATGAAATGGGTAGTCTTAGCATGATGGAAAAAGGATTTGAGTATGAAATGTGTAACGAATGTGTAATGAAAATCATATCCGTTGAATGAATTAGAATTCCTACTTTGTGTAGTTTGAGTAGATAAAATGTTTTTTAACTAACATAGTAACTTGACTCTAATAGGTTTACAATGCTTGAAATTGATATAATCCTATACCACGGTGGTCCGCTTAAGAAATGCCAATGCGAACAAGGGATTGCCATTTGAAGGGCTGGGTATAAAGTTCTATTATACCCAAATTGATCGTAGGTTGAAGACCCTTGATGAATTGAAGATGATAGTTATGGAAGAATTGTGTGCGAATCCTACTATACACAACATACAAATTACTTATCGTATGCCACATGAAGTCCTGAAGCACTAGATTAATTACAAGTATATGACGATAGAAACAGATAAATATGTAAAGATCATGTTTAACGAGTTGGAGAAAATACCTGAAGTCAGTGGTATTGAGTTGTACATACAGTTGGAGCTGTGTGCAGATAAAGAAATCCAACAAACAGCCACAAGTTTACAGGTTACAGTTCCGGATGCTCAATATGAGTATTCTACACATGTAGAGGATGATTATGTTCATGCCGATGATGATGATGATGATGATGACGACGACTATGTTGATGAGACTACTGCCATTAACGATGAAGATTTTGTCGATAGAGATTACTTTGAAGAGACGATTGACTAAGGGGACTTCGGGGACTTCGAGAGGGACATTGATGACGATGAGACATTGGACGGTAGTGAACCTAATGCTGACAATGTTATTAGTGAACTAAACACTACGAACACAATCCCTGCCTACGTACCTCCTGCCTTGTCATTTTCTGCAAATACTTGGGAAAACATGGTTGATCCTTCACATGTTGAGATACCATTTGTGTCTACTTGGAGAGAGGGGATGAATTTGTGCAAAGGGTTGACTTTTGCCAATAAAGTAGAGGTGCAGCGCGTATTAACAATTTGTGCTCTGAATGAAAACATACATTTTATGATCAGTAGGTCGACGATGGAAAAACTTTGTGCGAAATGCATGGATGAGTCATGTAAGCGGTATGTCTGTGCAGTCATGAAGCCCAATCTCCATAGACTATAGATGGTCATCGTGTATGTGGGTCCTCACATGTGTATATCGACTGGAGTGCGGAAAGATGGTAGAATGATGACTTGTAATTTTATTGCATCAGACATCCTTAAGAAGTTATATGAGGATCACACTACCCCAATTAAACATCTCAGATCTATAATAGAGTCGAAATATCAGGGTCATAAGCCTTCTTACTACAAGGTATGGGATGTGAAACAAAAGACGATTGGGAAGATGTTTGGGAATTGGGAAGAGTCTAACCAAAGGTTGAAAAAGTTGCTAATGGCATATATTGATCAGGATTCGACTACCTAGGTGTTCTATCGTACCAAACCCATCGGTGAAGATGACACGGTATTTTTGCATTATGTGTTTTGGTCTTTCGGTCCAAGTATTGATGGATTCAAATATTACAAGCTGGTTATCAGTATTGATACGACCCATCTCTATGGTAAATATTAAGGAAAGCTGTTGGTCAAAGTCCAGTTAGAGGTGGTTTTTACAATGCCTCAGAGATATGATTGGCCACCTGATATATGACGAAGGCATTTGCATAATTTCTGACCGACATCTTGGTATCAAAAACGCCATTGCAAACTGGCCTAGAGGGGATGATGGAAGACCACGGGTATTTCATAGATATTGTCTGAGACATGTTGCTAGCAACTTCAATACACATTTTCAGAACTCGACTCTAAAGTCAGCGGCGTTGAAAGCGGGATATGTTACTCAGGTAGTTAAATTTGATACCATAATGGAGTCCATTAAGCAGGTGAAAATTGAGGCCATTAGGAATAAGAAGAAGGTGACGGGGAAGGATGGCAAGAAAAATGATTTTCTTCCATACACATACCTAATGAGCGAGTCTGTGGATATGTGGACCCAGTCACATGATGGTGATAGACGTTTTGGGGCAATGACAACCAATATATCAGAGTGCTTCAATGGTGTACTGAAAGGTGCACGGGGCCTTCCTATTGCCGCAATGGTTGAGTTCACTTGGTCCAAACTTATTGAATTTTTCCACGACCGGCACAAAGAAATTACGAATGAGTTGTTGCAGGGTAGGAAATGGAGTACCTATGCCTTCTCCACGTGGGAGAGAAATAGGCGTAAATCTGAGAAACACTATCTCAAGGCATTTAGCAATCAAGAGATGCGATATCAGGTAGTTGCTTCACACGTGTGTAATGCAGGAGGGGGAAACCACAGTTATGAAGTTCGGTTACTGGAAAGAACATGCAGTTGTGGAAAATGGCAAAACATAGGGATCCCGTGTTCACATGCAATTAGAGTATGTGATGCGGTAAATATTGATTCAACCACATATATTCACCCATGTTATAGTTTAGACTATGCCCTTAGCACTTACTCACATGTATTTGTGGTTCCTAAGTCACAGTCATTGTGGAGGGATTCCATGGGGCTAAAGTGGTTGCCTAATCCAGCATTGGTGCGGGGCAAAGGTCGACCAGTGAAGTCAAGAATAAGGAATGAGATGGATGGAGTGAGGAATAAAGATCGAGAGCCGGGATGGCGGAGGGAGGACGCAGATTTGATAGAGAGTCAACCTAAGCAGACATGTGAACTGTGTCATGCTTCCGGGCATAACCACAGAAAATGTTTGCAGTCCCATGGCACTTCCACAAGCAGTCATGTTCCAAACTAAGTAGGTGACAAATGGAAAAATGTTTTGGATCGGGTTGTTCATTCTATGTTTACGTAATGTTTACTATCTTATCTGCTAACAACCATCGTCTACATTTTTCAGGCATGCTTCCATGGACGACGTTTTTATTGTGCGAACTATCGATCTTAGGAAAAGTGACTACGTTGTATCGGCACAATTAACTTTTTGGTTTTTGTTAAATGTACTTGTAATTCTCTATCTAATGTACTTCTATGAAGATTGTGATTTGAGTAATATGGTTAGAACTGCAAATTAAGCGTGGTTGGGCATGTTTAGAATGTTGATATATTCTAAATGGTTTTTGCTATGATTTAAGTGCATTTACACTGTAAAATTATGTTTACGCAGAGAGCGTAACAGTTTCTATAGTTTGGTGCCTATTGAGAACGCCTTTGGACGTACATGAAGTGCATTTACATTCTTAACTTCTCTGCCTCTCAATGAGTGTTTGTGGATTACATTCTCAGCTTTTCTATCTCTGTTTCTTAGCAGGTGCATGCACACAGTTCAGTTTCTGGTTTGCCGACATGCCCAGGAAAAAAAAAAAAATTCACAGTGGAACTCGAGTTCCACCAGTGTGAACACTTCGAAAATAGAGTGTCTAATCTGCCTGAAACAGAGCATGCTAGATAAAATATATATATATATATATATATATATTTCCCAATGAAACTCGAGTTTCAAAGACTCGAGTTCCACCAGTGTGAACACTCCGAAAATAGAGTGTCCAATCTGCCTGAAACAGAGCATAGGGAAAAATTTCCGAGAGAAACTCGAGTTTTATAGACTCGAGTTCCATCTTAATCTCGAGTTTCAAAGGCTCGAGTTCCTCTTTTTTTTTTTTTTTTTTTTTTTTTTACACCTCACTTTTTATTTTTTAAACTAGTTGGCAACCCATGCCTCACTTTGTTCACTTGGATTCGCCAAAGTGACTTGTCATACTATAAAAACTTGTTGCCCCTTGATGTGAGTCTTTAAGAGTATCCCTATCTAGTCTCATGGGTCATGCACATTTTATGATATTGGTGCCAAAATAGCTTCCCATTTGCCGACAAAGTGTTATTTTATACAAAGTTGTGGCTAATAATTTTGTATAGCCATAGGCCCTACCCTACACGACATGGGATACTAAACAACTAGTGATGGCAGCAGGTTGTTGTGGTATCAATGGTAGGTAGCAATTGGAATTTACGCCCATTCTAATTGCACTTTGAAAGATTGTCTTTTAGATTTGCCTCAAGGGAAGTGAAAATTCTTGTTCCTTAAATGGATAAGAATGTATAAATGATGTATGGTATTGAATCAATCCTCATCAAGCTTCATGACATAAATAATAATTTTATGAACTTGCCCCTTGTCCAAGTTATATCAATAACAAAATCTTTTACATAAACAAGTGCATTTTTGAAGTTTAAAGACTCAAAATGCAAAAATGACAAATAATTTTTTATCAGCATGAATTTGATATTGACAAAATTCATTTTGCTATTAATATTTTATTTCTTATATCTGATGGTATAATTTAAATAATGTGACATGAATATACGTTAGATTTGTAATATTTAGATGAAACATATTCATTTCAAAGTTAAATTTTTCTAAAAATTTAAATTTTGAACCATGAAAAATTCATGAATAATAACTAAGGTAGAGGGAAACAGACTATGCAATGTTTTGGTTTTAGGTTTGTTACTTGTGAGGCATCTTCTTCTTCTTCTTTTTTTCTTTTTCTTTTTTTCTTTGTTTTTTTGATACAAGTGAGGCATCTTCTAAATTAGTCTTATCAAGCTCAAATACATCCTCAAAGCTCTTGTCAGCAATATAAATAAAGCATCCTCAATTTTTTAAAGTCAATTCACTTTGGTTCTCTTGCAATCAATGTGTAATTATGAGCACAAACACAACACACCACACCACGTTCAAGTCCAATCAAGTTGATTAATGTCTAATGGTGCTTTGGATCATATGGCACTACAGACATAATTATTTTTGAACTGGCAATGATGCTCAACATACTTTCAAACTAAAGGAATTCAACAATAGTTTAGGATACAAATAAAAATTATAAGCCTTATATTAATCTTAGTTGAATTTGCCAATGTGTGAGGACTTGTACAAGTATGAATATAAACTTCTGCTTGTATAGCATGAAGTGGGAACAAATATTTTTTCCCACTTCAGGAAACAATTGGGAAATGAAGCCAATTTAACGAGCCATAAGTGTTTTGCCAGTACCAGGAGGCCCATAAAGCAGCATACCCTTCACATGCTTAATCCCCAATCTAGAAGATGAAGAAATTTCCAGGTAAGAGCATGTTATGGAGATAAAACAGACTAGAAGAATTAATGCATAAATGACAAATTGGAAATATTACTTATTTGTCACATGGGGAGGGAAAACACGCGAAGCAAAGGCTGTTGGAAATATATCTACAAACTCTGCACTCAGGCCACCTATACCAAGTGATTGAAGATTAAACTCCTTCTGCCTGAAGATGTTGCTACTGGCTGCCTCACGCTGATTGACTATCTGCAAGTCAAAATATAAGCTACTGGATTTAATGTTTGACATCAAATTGATCGGCCTGTAATTACTTTGAGCAACTGTGATTTGTATAAATGCTTATCAAGCTACACTGATCATGTTCTGTTCAACAGAGGAAGAGGTAAATAATTAAGGGGAGATGCAAGTATAAAAGATATTTTGATTGATTTGTCATGGCAGCACCTTCTCCAGCATGCATTAAGTATAAAAGAAATATCAGGTACAGAATCCACCAATCTAATAGCATTGATTTGTTAATTATGCAAACAAACAAATGATGGAAGAATTTTTCATGAACATCAAACAAATAACCTAAAGTTAGTTTTGTCAATGGCATTATGTATATAGAAAGTTTTTTGTATTATTATATTAAACTCTAGGATAGCAAACCATTTTTTTTATATAATGTAGGGAACTTTTCTAAAGAAGAGTCCTTTGGATTTTCCTCTAGGTAGCAAAACCTAAAGAACAAATTACCCACCTGCCAGAACTAGTTGCCAGGTAATCCAAGGGAGTTCACCACTGACAAGCAAAGCATTTTATAATTATGCCCAAGAGCTAGGATAGCAAACTTATCACCAATTCAATATAACTAGTTGCGGACCCCGCGCGTTGCGCGTGATAATATTTTTAGGATGGTCTTATTAATTTTTTTTCTTTTCAATTTGTACTAATTTAATAAATAGTATTGTAATTCATAATCATATTTTCATTTATTATAGTAACAATCAAAAAATGTCATGTATAAAATATCTGTTGTACAAAAATCAAAACAATACATTTTTTTCTCAAGAATTCAAAGGTAAGTTAGTGAAAATATAAATTTTTTAATACAATTAATTTATAATATTTTGTATATCATTAAAAAGTATATATAATTTGGAAATTATTCTTTTAGTTTTAAACAACTTTTTCAAACCTGATTTTTTCTACAATACAATCAAAAACACCAAGAAATATATCTAAAAAAAATAATAAAACTCAACAAAACTACAATTAAAAATATATAAAAAGAAAGGGGAAAAAAATGACTGTAACTCTTTCTTCCTTTTAAAAAAACCAAGGGTACAATTCCAAAGGGGAAAAAAGTAGAGATTTTTTTTTTTGAAAAAGAAGAAGTATTGTGTTAATGCGGTCATAATCTAATGTTACATCTATTCCAACATGTGAAAATGCATAGATAAATAAATAATTTTAAGCACAAAATTGAATATGTTTTCTTAAAAGTCTCAAAGAATACACTAATAAGATAAGGAAGATGAAGAACAATGCAAAATATTCATAAACGCTTAAAGCAATTACTCAAGCATCTAAGAACATCATATAACAAAGACATAACAATTCACTACTAATTTGTTAAACAAAATATTTACAAACAGTGAAAATAAATTGCACAAAGATCATTGTCTTCAATTGCTCTAACTTTTCGTCATTAGCTTGTCCAAACTATTTTTTTTTTCCAAATAAATTAAAACCTGAAAACAACACAAAATTGACAGATTATAATATGATATTCCTTAAATAAAATAAACAACAAACACCATTCATTAAAAGTATCTAGAGTTGTAAAGAAAATGATAAAAAAAAAATACTTGCTTCAAGGAATACATATCAATAATATTCATCAATCTAAGGTAGAGATGCAAGAAAAAAAAATTTCAACAAAAAAATGAAAAAAAAATTAAGAGAGAGAGAGAGAGAGAGAGAACCTTTTTTTGTACTGGAAAAATATGCAAAGAATAGGAGAGAGTGGCAAATTTATAGTAAAAGGTAGGGAATAAGAAGAGTCAAAACAAAGGAAGATAAATGGGTAAATAATATTTCAAGCTAAAACCGCCCAAGAGAATATATATAGACAACATTTTGTTTTTTATTTTCCATTGATTTATTATTTAGTTATAACATCAAAATTAAAGTAGATGAATATGTAAAGTTAAAACCGCTTAAAATGAATTTGTAAAGTCAATATTATTTTATATTTAATATTGTAAAAAAAATTAGAGGTAAAAATAAATATTATAAAGACTAATGGTGTGGTCGATGACGTGGCGAATGAGGTGGCTTAACAGAAACGTAGCAACAATTAATTCTACGCTTCAGCTTTTAGATATATATAGATTAAACCTATAGGATAGCTATGTGGAATAAGTGGAGAAAGAAGCCAATGGGAACTAGCTCAAACGCATCTCCTCGTAGTAAGAACAAGGAGGAGGGTGAGGTAATGAGTTCAAGACCCACTAGTGCATGTGGGTTTACCAATAAGAAAAAATTCAAAACAAGGACAAAATATGTGTGCGTATAAAGGCTAGTACACAATCAAATACAGATATATACCTTTACTACATATCTAATTCTATCTGTTCCAATCTTACTTTCCATCCATCACAACTTCCTCATCTCAGCTAGTTACAAAATGGCAATGTTGTTTCTCATGATGAACTACATTTCTATATCATTAAACATGACTCACCTTTTAGCCATCCAATCAAATTATCCTTTTCATTTTATTAGCATTTAGTGATCAAACAACAACGCTAAAGCGCAAATTCAGGTAGCAGAAGAGAAACCCCCAAGTACCTAAAAAGTGCCCATTTATTTCAAAATCCTCAATCAGTTACAGCCACACGCGCAGCCAAGTAAAACTACCAAACACAAAATGGAATAGCAAGTCATAAACATATTAAAAAAGAAGAAGCATGTCCTAAAAGCTAACAATTCAGACTAGGAAATGAACATGTGGAATCCATGACCTGCCCTTTTCATTAACTTAACCAAGGTGAATGAACCTGACAAGCTCTCCCTAAGAGCTCCATTTGGCATAAATTCATGAAAATACTTACTTAAATGCAAGTGGAGCATTTGGCCATGGGCCATAATCAGATCCAGGTGGGGGCTCTATCCTCGGGCACAAGAATGGCAACCTTGCCCATGCCCAATATTGGACCAATTGCAACGCCTCACCAATCTGCGATGCATCTTCCTGGCTTGCCCGGCACAACTCTCTGTACAACCATGCCAGGCAACCACTACCCCAACTATACTGTCGCGGATCATGAAGGTTCCGTAGGAACTCCAAGAACATTAGATGCACCCTATCTCCCAACTTGTCCATGAAAATCTTATCCCCTAGTAGTGTTAATATATAGCACCGTGCATACTAATGTAGCTGAATCTTCGTTGCATTATGAGGTAGTGGCTCTGCAATGAGCTGAACAAGGCGGCTGATGAGAATTCTTTGGCCCGCCAAAATTTTGTTGTCATTCGCCGAAACTCCAAAACCAAGCAACTCCACGCACAGTTAACTCCAATCCCCACCCTCCACGGCAATCGGCCCAACCAAGACATCACCGTCTATAGGAAGTCCCAAAATGACCTCCACATCTTCTAGGGTGATTGACATCTCACCATGTGAAACATGGAACGTATGAGTCTCCAGCTGCCATCGCTCAACTAGGGCCGAGATTAGGCCATGATCTATCTCTCTGGAAGGGCCCCTAAGCAATCCTTCTAGCCCACCAACTTGATAATGTCAATCACCCGATTATCTTGCATCGTTATGTTTGCCATCTCTTTAGTGCGACCACGGCATGTAAGTGGGCTCGGGTCCTGCAAAATCGATAAAAATTATAGCGGTTGTTAGAACTAGATATACAACTTTGAAAGAACTTGCTAAAAGTCAAAGACAACATTTTCCCAATTAAAGCGGCTGTTAGAACTAGATGTTTCACCTCGCCATTCCAAATGTCCTCTAATCGATGATTTTGTTGTCGCGTCAACAATGATGGTATGTCTGGACCAGGGCGCACGATCTCTAGCTCCTCATCGATCCGAGGCTCCATACTGCAAAGAATGGTACTGTGAGATCATACATAGTGGCAGACATACATTATTTGGTGTGAGAGTCATCACAAATTAGGCATTACCACAACACACAATGCTACACATCCACAGTTCAAGTAATGCAAAATCCTGAGCTTGACACACTTATGTTTTAGAACACAGTGATTCAACATGCTTTGGAGTCATAAGTCAGTAAGCCAATTCAGTATCAGGATATACCACAAAACAAAACCTCAATTTGGTATCAGCAAACAATTTCAAGTGTAAAAAAATCACAATTTCTTTTTTCTTTAAGGTATAGATGTGGGAAGTCTGTATCGACTGACATGCTTTAAGAATGAATAATTGTCTATAATGTCATGATTAGCAGATATGGAAATGAGTCTTGGACTAAGAAACTCCTCTACGCAATCACAATTTGATATGAATTTAATTTATTAAGCTTGCTAGGCAGTAAATTTAAAATATTATTCTACAAATATGTAGGGGGAGAGTTATTAATGAATGGTGTAGATTATATACAAATATGATGAACCAATATTAGCACAGAACCGGAATGGAAAGGCTGTAAGATTTTGACACTTTTATATGTAGAAATGACAGCTGAACTCTAGCCATTTGCTGTCAAGTTAGCTTTTTAGTTGGGAGTAAGCGGTGTTTGCTAGGATCTGGTTCTCAAGGCACATTCAATAAGGTAGGACCAAACCCTGCCATATTTGAGGGCTAGGAATCATTGAAACCTACAATGCAGCAAGATAATTTTTCTTTCTTTTGACTCATTAAAGAACTGCTGCCCCAAAATTGGATATGCAACTTTGTCATGTCTATAGGGAAGTAAATCCTCATGCTGATTGGCTGAAAACTTGCTTCCAAAACCTTCCCCTTGGCTTAATCAGATTTTGCTCTTTCTTGCAAGGGTAGAGGAAGTTTATGCCAAATTTTTGTGTGGGAATTGCCTCACCCCAGTCTTGTCAATCTTAGGTCCTAGAGTTTGAGCTTGACAAACAGCTATCAAATTTAAGACTGATTTCTGTTTAATTAATTATTTTTTAATGAAATAAAACACAAATTTATTTATTTCTGACTATTCCGTGAAGAGTAAGGAAGAAACAATTTTTGGATTACTAAATTTAGTGTTTTGAACAAGTTTATATTATTTGGATTCTACCGTCTTATACACTAAATCATTAGCACAATAGCATTCTCCCATATTTGCTGCAAATTTAATCACTACCATATTAGCGATCAATTGTGGTAAGAATATCTAGTAATTTTAGAACCTGGTTAGCACTACTCTGAATCAGAGGAGTAACTCATCATGCAACAAGTAGCATACTTGGAGTTCCTTTCTGCCCTCTGTCTTTAATCTTTTAAGAATCTTTGTTGGGTTTTGAGGAATTTTAAATTTGGATTTTGGAAAGTTAATTTCCTTCTGTACTGAATTTATTAGATGATACCAACTTCATTTCTATTTTGGAAAGGTCCTAAAAATTGAAGCATTTTCAGGACTTATTTGCTAAATTACGGCCCAATATGACTCGATACTCTACCATTGAAGAGGTGAATGCAGCTATAATAGAACTTGAGGAGCATGAACATACTGTTTCAACTGACAAGGTTAGTAATGAGAAGCACTCTGACACAGAAAAGCGTTCAAGGAGGAGTACTTCTGATGCCACCTCAGCGAATGGACAGAGCATTAATGGCACTGACGAAAACGGGGTGCATGAAGGCATTGGGGACAGTGATAGTGAGTCGGGGAGTGGCATCGAGCCAGAGGGACATGATGATGAAGAGTTGGATGAAGAGAATCATGATGATGGATGTGATAGTGAGGATGAGGATGATGATGATGGGGGTGGACCTGCTTTTGATGATGACGATGAAGTCTGTGTCAGGTAGAAGGCCCCTGAGGTGGACCCTCTGGAAGAAGCTAATTTTGAACTGGAGCTTAAGGCCGTAATGCAGGTATGATTGAGTTTGTTATTTACTCAATATTTTTGTTATTCTTTCAGGTTGAATTAGGTCATCTTTACAATTTCTCGGAATAGTTTGAAATGATTTTGAAACATAGTTAGGAGGGTAAGGTTGTGAGTTCAAGATCCATGAGGTGTGTGTGACCAATGATGCTATCCGTGCTATTGTTTGACACCAATATTTGGTTTACAAGGAATGGAATTGTTGCCTCAACGATCACATTCTTCTGGCTCTGCTGATGTTTGCATTTTGTGTTTTCTAAATTAATAGTGTCTTTATATTTTTCTAGAATGATATACTGAAGGGATACATTTGGTAACTTTTATACCCTAACTGCAGGAGAGCAAGGAGCAGCGCCGTCCAGAGCTGCGGGGTCGACCTACATTAAATATGATGATACCAATGAATGTGTTTGAGGGGCCCATAAAGGATCATCATGGAAGGGGAGGGGAGAGTGGAGATGAGACATTAGATGAGGAAGCTGGAGGAAGCAAGGAGGTTCAGGTGAAAGTTCTTGTGAAGAATGGGAACAAGCAACAAACAAAGCAGATGTTGATCCCTCGGGATTGCTCACTTGTGCATAGCACAAAACAGAAAGAAGCAGCTGAGCTTGAAGAGAAACAAGACATTAAGAGGTTGGTATTGGAGTATAATGATCGAGAAGAGGAGCTTAATGAATTAGGTACCCAAACAATTAATTGGTCAGAACCCTAAGCATTTTGGCACTACCCTCTGCCATTTTTCTCAATTGAGATTCTTTTTTCTTTAAGGTATCAATTTAAAAAAAAAAAATTGTAATTATAACCCAAGAAAAAAAATGAGAGCACAAACAAAAGCACAAATTTCTCTAATTTTTAGCCTAATGAAGAAATTTGCATCATTTCTACGCAAACTATAAGTAAAGACATACTACACTGCTCCAAAGAGTTCTGCAACATTTGCAACCACCCCATAACAAAGATTTTACTAAGATAAATCCCACCAAGTAAACACATATCAAGCATTATTACCAAAGTCGTACAACAAGTAAACACATGTCAATGACCTAAATGGTTAAATCATTCGTGACTGGTATTGATGTGTAATAATGCAAAGATCAATTCAAAGAAAATCATCGCAACTTAAAGTACACGCAAACCTCATTTACATATAATGCATTGATTGTTCATGATTCGTTGACCCAGTGTTTTAAAAAACCAAAACTAGTAGGTGAATTGAATCGAACAATTCAAGAGTTGAAAATGAAAGTTAAATTGAGCAATTGGGTCCATTTTAAAGCATTCCTCATAGCCTAGTGATACTTCCTTCACCCAATTTAGGGAGAAAGAGCCTAACCATAAGGGGCACTAGCCCATGTAAATATCATAACAGTTTATCAAAGTTCCAAAAAGAAACAGCCGTATAGGGGAGGAATAAGTGGTGGGGTTCTGAAACTTTTAAGAGGATTTCTACTAATTGATTGGGTTCTTGACAAACAGCACTCAAATGAACCAGGTTTCTAAAGTCAACTCAATTCCCTTCTCTGGTGGTACACTTGATGATGCTTCAAGTAAGAATAAATTATGTGTTTGCCTAACGGAAGTACATATACTTTGGGATTCCTTTTTAAATTTTCCCTATTACATCTTCTTGGCATTGATTGAAATCTACTAACTAACCTGAAGCTTTAACAACATTACATCTCACTGTTCTTTAAATTATCGTGACAGCAAAAGAATCATTAAATCAGGCAAGAGAAGGTTTTTTTTTTCCAAAATAGGAATAAGTAGATCTTAAAAATACAAAAAACAGAGACAAAAATAGAACATGCCAAGTAACAAAACAAAAGCTCAAATTTTACACTAACAAGAAAAACTAAAGCACTAACAAGGGAAATTATCAAACACAAACACTTGGGCTAAGCCCAGATGGAATAATTATTTAAAAAGCTCAAATTTTTATAAGAAAAACATACCTTCAAAACTTGAAAAAATCTGAGCTTCCGTTGGTAGGGACAAAAGGGATTTTGAAGGTATGGGTGAGGGGATCGTCTGAAGCCGATTGTGAGGAAAGAGGAGAGCGTTTGAGGGTGATTTTCATTGCATGCCAAGAGGTTCAGGGTGACAGATTTGAGTGTTTGAGTGAGAGTGGTTGAGAGACTGAGACTCAAGAGCGTTTGAGAGTGAATGGGAGACTGAGAGTGTCACGGATTTGGGTGTTTCAGTGAGAGTGTTTGAATTTTGAGAGAGTGTTTGAGAGTGAATGAGAGACTGAGAGTCAAGACCGTTTGAGAGTGTCTGAGAGTGAATGCAAGACTGAGAGTGTTTGAGTGAGGAGTTTGAAAGTGGCTGAGACTGTATAGTCCAAAGAACTCGAGTCTTATAAACTCAATTTCTATGTGGCTAACTTTGGACCACGTGGGAAATTTGTCCACGTAAGGGTATTGAGAAACGCCACAAATTGAGTTTTAAAAACTCGAGTTCTAATTGAACCTCGAGTTTTAAAAACTAGAGATGCTAGTTTCAAAAATTTTTTTTAAACCTGACAACTAAATAAAACGTTAGATATTTTATGCTAAATGGAAAGGGTGTTTGTGTGTGAAACACTTGTAAATGATTAGACTTCTAAATACAAATTTTTCAATACAAACTTATATTCAAAAAATATATGTGCGAAATATGAAATATAAGTTGAACCTAATTTAACAAACTACTCTAATCCATTAATTAATCACAACCAGCAGAATTTAAAAGCTAAGAGTAAGGGAAAGAGAGATACAAATACAAGATAACACCGACACGTGTTATCGAAGAAGAAACTGAAGAATTTGGTGAAAAACCTTTCCACCATTCTCCAAGTGGTAAATGATCCACTAGAAAATCAGTTGGGATACATGAATAGCAATAGACTCTCCAAGCCTAATCTACCTGATGCACCTAAGCCCTCCAAGCTTCTTGCTCCAACAAGGTTACGCCAAACCGTGTCTTCTCTAGCTTTTTAGATCCCGCAATTAGCCCATTGCATCAACCAATATGAATTGGTTCTCTCTTGAATTGCTTCCCAAACACCAAGAACATTCTCACTACTCTGAATTTGGTGAGGTAAGGATTTGGTTTATAATCCTCTCATGGGTATGACAATGGAGAGGGTAAGAGTAAAGGAATTTGGAGAATCAAGTGTATAAAATTGTGGATGAATCAATCTTGTTTTTCTGTAGGGTTTTTTTTTTCCTAAAATTCTCTCTAGAAGCTCTCGACATTTCGTGGGTGTAAGGGTATTTATAGTAGTGTAAGAGTTGGAATGTGAAAAGTCATGTTTCAACAAAAAAAGGTTCATTGGCAAGTCACTTCGCGACTGGGATGAGTCGCCAGTTACTAGACGTCCTGACTCTTCAACTTCCTTCATGCTTCACACGTGTGCTTCATTTTGGCAAGTCACCACTCGCAAGTCAGTCGCGAGTCACTTTTTGTTGCACACTCTTGATCAAATTTTCACACTCTCACACATACAACCCTTACATTATTCCCACCTAAATATAGGGTTTTTAAATGCTGAATTACAAGCAAATTTGGCATGGAATAAAGCCAACAAATAGTTGAATAAATTCAACTTTACAATCTCCCTATTTGGCTATTCCGTGACAAAACCCTAAAACAGACTCTAGATTTATAAATGTGAGTTGGGAACAGTTGCCAAAACTCACTCACACCTAATTCTAGATCTGTGAAGCTGTTGAATCATATGAAAAAGTCTTTTGAAAACAATATCACAAAATGCACTCATTAAGTTCATTGTAAACGGAAAACTTAGAATGCATATAGAGCAAGCACAATACAATCAAGCAAGTATGTATATGATAATGAAGCATAACTTGACCATACAAGAACAATCACTATAAATAGTGACTATAATGAACATTCATACGGTGAATGAACATCCGGACATGCAAGCAAATAAGCTCAACATAGTATCACTTGCATGTCCAACACCCAACCAATGCAAGAACACTAAAGCAATAAGCATTAGGTTTAAATTGCATCAAGGATTCAAGATCCAACAAGGGCACAAGAGTACTAAAGAAAATGCAAGACATTAACTAAAAGTACTAAGCTACATAAGCAAGGGTACATAAAAGCATAGTCAAAATAGCTAAAATATCCAAGTATTCATAACATAAAGTATCCAAGTATTTTAAAAACAAAGTACTAAAAACATAGAGAACTGAAATAAAGTGCTATGAAAACCATAATAAAAACTATAAAAACCATGAACCATAGTCTAAAACCAACTAGCAACCAATGCTATTTACTCCCCCTCAAGAACTACCATACTACTCCCCCTTTTTGATTGGAATGGCCAAAGAGCTAAGGCTGGTGAGTAAAGCTGTCAAACTTGGCTGCCAACACGTTGATTTGGTTTTGGATAGCTACAAGTCTGTTGGAATGCTCATCTGCTACATCCCGAAGACCATCAATCCTCTCAAGTATGATCTGAAAAGCATCAAAAGGAATTGATGACGGAGATGATGCTCCTTTCCTACCTCGACCACCTCCATGTCTTGGAAGAGGTTGTTGTCCTTCCACTTCAGTCTCTGTATCAGCAGGGGGTGCTTCTTCAGTCTCTTTAGCATGTTCATCTCCATGAATTTGAATCCTACTTCTTAGGATTGTTTGAGTGTTGATAGAAGGAGATGGAGTCATTAGGCCTTTGTTTTGTGGAGTCTCCACACCATTTTCATGAAGAATTCTCATTATAAGATTTGGGACAACAAGCTTTGATCTTGAGGTTGTCTTTGTGGACTCTACAATGATGTTGTACAAGTGTGCACTAATGTCAATGTAGGTGTTCTCACAAAGCTCCATAAGGAATATGACTCTAGCATTGTTGATGGTTGACAACTTCTTGACCGGATACAAGTTGAACATCATGATATATGCTAGGCATCTCAAATCCAGGGGAAAGGAGGTTGTGTTGAGGCTTCTTCCTTCCATATGGCCACCAATGCAATGTTGCACAGATTTTAGAGAGACCAATCTATCCTTGAACGGAGTGAACCGTTCATGATCCTGTTCATTAAGTCTAAGTATAGCATCAATGTCCTCAATGTCAAGAGTAAACGTACGACCTCTAACCCAGCACTCTATGTGATTCTCTTTAAGTGATGCATTAACGTAAATTCTCTGACCAAAGGTTCACAAATTTTGAAAATTCGCCAAAAAGTTTATCCTAACCCTATCCTTCAAAACACCTAGGAATGAAGGAATCCTTAAGATCAGCAAGATGCACATGTCTCTCCTGAATGATTGGTGTTGTTTTGAATTGAAGGGCATATCTCTCAAAGTGTTGAGGGGAGCGAAACAAGCTGTTATCATGGCGCTTTCTCTTGTCACCATGTTGAGCAACAGTTTTTTGTGGAGCCATTTACAAAACACAGTAGCAAATACCACAAAAACAGAGCACCATGAATGGTAACAAACTTGGTTAGACACAAGTTAGTACCAAAAACATTAACTATGAATTAAACCCTAAAAATTGAAATTTAAAGAGCAATTCAAAAAAATTGATATGAGAAGATGCTAAACATCAAGGCATGATATAATCATGGCATTAGTCACTCAACGTGTCAGAGTTTGTATGTGTGTGCATCATATAAAAAAGTGTACATATAAGAGGCATGAAAACATGCAAGGGGTAAAGTGTGATACACATAACCATTAGTTGTTCCAAATATGGAAAAATGATTATCCCCAAATTTTGTACTCAACGGAGTCCCAAATTACACACAAAAACATCTAAATAGACATTTTATCAACAAAATGGTATGCACACCACAACACATAACATTGTATCATGCATGAGCATGTAATAATCTTGACAAAAACATGAAACACAAGCATTATACCATCATTCTCAACAAAACCCATACATCAATTTCATCAAAAACTACAAAAACCCATGATCTTCAACCATATTTCAATATTTCAACAAAAACAATAAATTCATGAAATATAATGCTTTAAACTTGAAATAAAGTAAAAAGGAGTGAAAACCCATACCTTTTCTTGGATTTGGAGTGAAGATTGAAGAGAAAAATGGAGGTTTTTGGAGTGAAAATGGCGGTTTTGAGAAAGAGAGAGGCGGAGAAAACAAAGAGACAAGCATGTGATGCGAGGGAAACTGAAAAGTTTTGAAAAACTATCTGATTTTTAAACCTATTTTTGCAAAATATGCATTTTTCGCTACTCAACTGACTCGCGAATGAGTTGCCAAAATCCCTTGTACCTAGATTTTGAATAATTTCTCTAAGTCTTTTTTGCGACTGGGACTTTCACTTGCCAGTGAGTCGTAAAAGCCTCTGGATGAACTCGCTACTCGCGAATGAGTCACCAGACTGAGTTGCCAAAAATCCTTAAACCCAGATTTTGAAAAAAAATTTTAAGTCTTTTTTGTGTCTGGGACTTTCACTCGCCAAAGAGTCGCAAAACCCTTGGGTTGAGCTTACGACTTGAGCTTGAAACTCACAACTCGCGAGTGAGTTACCAAAATGTAAAGTTGCAAATTTTTGGATTTTTGTGAACTTTTTCAAATCAAACTACTTTCCAAAAATAACTAAAATGCTCAAAAATCTTTTTAGGTTTGATCAACAGATGCTTGAGTATGTACATCACATTTAATCAAGTATAATCACACAAATGAATAAGGCATTCATTGAACAAGGACATGTGTGATGTGGGTGAGTATCAAATATGAGATAGTCCTTAGTCTAATGTGAAACTTCAATTATTGATTCAACCAAGTCATACACAACTAGCACTAAGTAGAGTGACCTATCTCAATTATAGAAATGAAAATATATGACCTCCTACATAAACTTGATTAATTGAGTTAGAAGCTTTTCATTTGACTTCTTTTCTTTTGATCTTTACATCTTTTTTTGAGATCGATATTTGAAATTTTTGATATTTCCATTTGATGAGTGAGCCTTTGGCTTTTGGCACCATACATTTTAAATACATGTCGCTTTCCCTTTTTCCTAGTCAAATATTAGTTTGTGCGACGGTTTTTTTTTGCTTATTATCTCTTTTCAAGATTTGACATTGATGAGCTTTTAAGCACAAAAAAAAAAAAGAGTGGGAAGAGATTTGGGCACAAGTCTACACATGTCTTAAGATCAACAAAACTATTGACTAATCATTCATAACAAGTTTGAAGATCTATTTACAACAATCACATAGATCTCAAGATGTTTCTCACAAAGATACAAGTGCATAGAGAAAAAACTAAGCTCATTAATGCAAAAAGTCATTAGTACGGAGGTACGAGGCTAAATATGCATGCGACAATGCACAACACCGCCGATCAAACTTTTTGGATTCTATACTTTTTGTGTGTTTTTGGATTTTTGACACAAAGCAAGTAAAGAATGATAAAAAACAACAACAAACAACCAAAGCTTTGAAAAAATTAAAAACATGCTAGAATGTAAAATAAATAAGCAAACAACAGTGTCACATTACATAGAAAGAATTAATGCATAGACATATTATAATGCTTATGCATGAGTACCCTTTCTCACCCACACGGCACGTGTGTTCGGGGTGATATCCTTCGAGGATTGGGTACTTGAGTCATGATTCTCAAATCTTAAGGTGAAGTTGGCCAAACAGGAGGTGATGGTGTCAATCATCTTCATCACATCACTCATAACGGGTTCTCTTTCTTGCCTTTTTGGTTACTTGGGTTTCCTATTGCCTTTTCCTTGTCTTCTTGGCTTTTAAAGATCCGTATTCTTCAATGCTTGGAGCATGTAACAATTTGGTCTAGTATGCCATCGGATTCCACAATGATGGCAATAGTGTTGCGTTTATGGACCTCTTTATGTCTTAGGAAGAGACTTTCCTCTTTCCTTGGGCTTAGCCACAATTGGCTTGGGAGACTTCGTCAAAACCATTTGATTCACCACATTTGGCTTCTTTTTAGATTTTACATTGTCAGCAAAAGGAGTTGATGCTTCTTTAGCCTTGACAAACTTCGTTTCCTTTGACACTTTAGTGTTTGATCTACCTTCTCCGGTATACCCTAAGCCACTTCTATCCGAATAGGGCTTTTGATAAGCAAGCATTTCATCAAGTTACTTGGAAGCAACACGCTCTACTTTGACATTTGCTTGAATAACCTTAAGCTCAAGAAACTTAATTTTGGAATAGGCATTGTTTAGTTCTTCGTTAAACCCTTCAACTTCACACTTGGTTTCTTTGTACCGCGCGAGGATGCTTTTATAGTCCTCTTCAGCTTTCTTTATCTTTCTAATAGCTGCGTTAGCAACTCTTGCACATTCTCCACTCTTTTCAAGTAGTGCATTGTATGATTCTTTTAATCCGTTTGTTCTTTCATAAATGCACTCTTCTTCATCATCATCGGATTCATCTCCAACACCCATAGATTCCATTTTGGTATGCTCACCAAGTTCTTCCTTTAGAGTACTTAAATCTTCCGAAAAATCTACGGGTGCAATGGTCTTGAAAACGGAGTAGTTTCCTTCCCCATCACAACTTTTTTCAGAATCGGAGTTTGAGCTATCCAAATCACTAAGGATTGTAGCAAGAGCTTTATCATTTCCCTTCAAATAGGTAGGGAATTCTTTCTTCAAATGACCATGCCCATTGCATTCATAACAAGTGATTCCTTGAGAAGGAAAAGAGTCTTTGGAATCCTTCCTTTTGAAGTCCTTCTTGTCTTTCTTGAAATTTAAGAATTTTCCTTTCTCAAAGGACTTCCCATCCCTTTTGAACTTCAAGAACTTGCAAAAGTTCTTTGCAAGGAATGCCACCTCTTTTTCAACATCATCCTCTTCCGAGGAATCTTGAGCTTCAATTCTCTCATTGATCGTCTTAAGAGCAAGGGATTTGATCTTCCTTTGAGATGGTAGAGAGAGCTCCTATGTTTGAAGAGAGCCGATAAGTTCTTGGACCTTTATCTCATCAAGATCCTTGCTCTCCTCAATGGCGGTCACCTTGGCTTGGAAGCTCTTCGGCAATGATCTAAGGATTTTCCTTACTACTTTGGAGTCTTCCATCTTCTTACCCAAGTTCAATTTCCCGATTACCACTTCATTCAACTTTCCATAGAATGAGTCGAATGATTCATCTTCGCTCATCTTTAATTCTTCAAACCGAGTGGTAAGCATTTGAAACTTGGTATCCTTCACCTTCTTGGTGCCTTCGTAGGTAGTCTCCAAAATTTGCCATGCCTCTTTGGCAATTGACACATAAGAAATCCTGTGAAATTCATCCAGTGAGACACCACAAAATATAGCATTAAGTGCTTTGCTATTAGCATTAGCCACTGCGAGAGCTGCCTTATCCCAAGTGGATTTGGCAGCCTCCGGCCTTGTCTAACCAATTTCTATTGCATCCCACACACTCTCATCAATGAAGTACAAGAATGCACGCATATGCATTTTCCAAAATGCATAATTACTCCCATCAAAGAAGGGAGGTGCATTGAGGGATTGAGATCTATCCATCCTAGGGGTCAAGGATCACACTAAGGATATAGATATCCGTCAAAGTGTACCCACTCTGATGCCAATTTTAAACTCACTTAGTGTGCAAAACATTTGTGAATGATTAGACCCCCAAATACAAATTTTCCAATACAAGCTTAAATTCAAACAATATATGTGTGTAATATGAAATATAAGCTGAACCCAATTTAACAAACTACTCTAAGCCATTAATTAGTCACAACTAGTAGAAATTAAAAGCTAAGAGTAAGGGAAAAAGAGATGCAAACACAAGATAACACTGGCATATGTTATCGAAAAGGAAACCAAAGAACTTTGTGAAAAACCTCTCCGCCGCCCTCCAAACGGTAAATGATCCACTAGAAAATCAGTTGGGATACATGAATAGCAATAGACCCTCCAAGCCTAATCTACTCAATGCACTTAAGCCCTCAAAGCTTTTTGCTCCAACAAGGTTACGCTGAACCGTGTCTTCTCTAACTTTCCGGATCTCACAATTAGCTCATTGCATCAACCAATATGAATTGGTTCTCTCTTGAACTGCTTCCCAAACACTAAGAACCTTCTCACTACTTTGAATTGGTGAGGTAAAGATTTGGTTTATAATCCTCTTATGAGTATAACAATGGAAAAGGTGAGAGTAGAGGAGTTTGGAGAATCAAGTGTATAAGATTGCATATGAATTAATTTAGTTTTTCTCTAGGGTTTTCTCCTCAAAATTCTTTCTAAAAGCTCTCTACATTTTATGGGTATGAGGGTATTTGTAGTAGTGTATGAGATGGAATGTGAAAAGTCATGTTTCAGCAAAACATGGTGCATTAGCGAGTCACTTCGCGACTGGGATGAGTTGCTAGTTACCAGATAGGCCAAACTGTACTTTTTGTCCTGTAGTGATCCAGCTATCCTGACTCTTCAACTTCCTACATGCTTCACATGTATGCTTCATTTTGGCAAGTCACCACTTGCAAGTCAATCGCGAGTTCCAGTCGCGAGTCACCTTTTGTTGCACACTCTTGATCAAGTCTTCACACTCTCTCTTACACAACCCTTATATTATTCCTACCTAAATACATGGTTTCTAAATGCTGAATTACAAGCAAATTTAGCACGGAATAAAGCCAACACATAGTTAAATAAATTCGCAAAGCTAGTTTTTAGACTAATTCAAAGGGTACCAGGCACTGAATATACCTAGAAAATTTCAACTTTCAAAGTTGAAGATAAAAATCGAGTGTATTAAGAATCTGCAAACAAAAATGCACCTTAAAAAGAAAGCAGCATCACCATATAATGTTTCTAATTCTGGATAGCATATTGATGGGTCTTCTGATAGCTATTTAGTTATCATATGCCAATGTAAAAGTTAGATACTAGTACCGGTCTGTCTCATAATCTCATTACAATTATTCTCAATCTTTATTGATAAAGAAAGTCTCTATGTCTCGGCATTGAAGAGAACTAGATAGAAAGGAACAAGCCAGCTTGCCCTCTGATTTATTTATGTACTTCTCTCATCTGTTAACTCTTATAGGACAAACAACTCTTTTTTTACATGCAAGGAACTTCTAGTTTACATATATGGTAGCAAGTACGATGCTTGCTTCTTTCTTCAAGAAAAATGCTGCAGATTTCATCTCATTTTCCCTAGCAGCAGTTGCAATTTTCTTTACAGCATACCTCTCCTAACAGCTCACCAACCTGTGTAAGTACTTGAGATCCATTTATATAACAATGCCATCTTTTACTGTCGCCTTCTCCAGGATAACGGTGATTCCTACCCGAATGTAAAATCCATCTTCTGGCCTATCTGCTTCTTGAACACCCTACAAAGACATTATTCAGACAGATGTATAAGATGGGGTATGCTAATACACACTTTACTTCAATCAAAAGCTGACTCTCTGAAAGAAAGTCTATGCTCATAAAATTTGGTTGAAAAGGCAAAAAGATGAGCTAACATGGGGAGCTATGCTTACATCTTTGTTCATGATGACAACATCTTTTCCAATCTTTGCATTCTTGTCGATTATGCAATTCCTTCCAAGGAAAATAATGAACATAGTCAGAACTAGACTTTATAATATTCTATCTAAATTTAGGAATTCTTAATTTTTAATTCCAGTCACCTAATTTTTGTATTCCGTCCAATCCCAATTGGGACCTTCCCCTCCGCCACCAGAGATGCAATTTCAGATTCAGTTTGATAACAGTCTGCACCCATCATCACAGTATCCTGAAAAGGAAAATGGACACTCAACTTGGTCAACAGAGAAAACCATAATAAAGTGCTCCAGTCAATTAGGATCTTCATGTCGTAAGAATACAAATTCAAAAGGCTTGATAGTTTACTTTAAGCTCAACACCATAATCTAATCTTGAGCGTTCACCAACTATTGAGCGTTCAACACTACATTCTCTCAAGAAACATCCATGTGAGATTATTGCATCCACAATCTGCAAAACCAAATTGAAGCATGAAAGGCAGGTACCTCAAGGAAGCCAGAAACAAGAGCCTAAGTCTGTTAGCATACCCGGCATTTATCAATCTTGGTTGGCGGTAAGAATCGAGGAGATGTATAAAAAGGTGTCTTTGGGTCATAAAATTCAAACTTTGGAAACTGCAAAATTGAGATGTCACCATTAAATGTTAACCTCTTTACAAGGAAATAAGAAGATTTTATAAGTTTCGTATGTGGAATGAAAGTCTGACTAACAATAGCAATGGGGTATGAACAAGTTGCCTAAACTAGAAACTCCGAAGCCTTCAATGTGTTGGAATGCAATGCCATAAACAGATTCATATGACATCCAGATTCCCATGTTATAATTTGCATTACAGGTTGCCCGTGTGCTTCACTAAAAAGGCATAGGATGTGGATTTTTTAATTTTCTTTGTAAACTATGCAAGAACCCAATGTGTCTTGAATCCAAGTCCTAGCTTTCCAAATTCCACCCCCGTCTCAGAGGAAATGCCATTTGAGCTAGTCATTAAGTCCTTGGGTAGGACCCTTTTGTCGTGTGCTATTAATGTGCATTTCATGAAATTATGAATGGGGATTAAACCAATATGAAATTCAAAGATGTCAGTTTTAAAAACAATGAAACAAACCTCTTCAGTGAGGGCCAAACTAGCATCATAATAGGACTTTATTGTTCCAATGTCCTCCCAGTAGTCTCTAAATATGTATGCCTGACAAAAGGAAAGACATCAGTCATATAACATTACCTTTTCTTCATATTCAATTAGTAAGTATGCATACAGCATGTAGAAAGTACAAAGATAAGATATAAATGAACAAATGGCTGATCCGAATGGTGCTTCACTCAGTAATATAATGTTTTGTCCCATCAGAAATGATCTTACATAAAGTGGTGAAAGAAAGAGGGGGGGGGGGGGGGGGGGGGGGGGGGGGGAGGTGGGGTGTTAGTCAAACCTTAGTAACTAACAAGCCCACCATCTAGCAAGAACAAAATGGAGGTACTTTCAAAATAAGAAGACAGTTATCTTTTTCAGCTTTTAGAATTTTCTTACTTGGACATTGTGCTCCTTCACAGCTGCTGGAATGATTTCAGATCCAAAGTCATTTGCCGTAGGATATCTCCACTTCAAAAGCTTCAGTAAAACATCTGTCCTAAAAACATAGACTCCCATTGATGCAATATATGGGTATTTTACAGCGTCTTGTGGGGACAACCCCAGAAGAGTTGTATCTACTTGCTGCATAGAATTAATTAGAAGGTAAACTTTCAAGATAGAATGTTCTGATGTCTGCAGTTAGCCAACAAAAGGTTCAAAATAAGAATATGCAAGAACTTTCTAGCTTCATTAAGATAAAATAATTAGCAAGGTGGTGCTTAAATATTTTCTTACTGGTGAATATGATAAACTCTAGCGATTATCCCAAGGAACTTATCAGGCAAAAGGAAAAAGAAAAAAAAGAATAGGAGAATGCAATCAGTTCTAAGCATTAGATCTGCTTAGTGGTTACCATTGCTTTCAGAGCAGCTCCCTTCGGTTTCTCAGCAAACTGGACAATGTGGCCTCTGCCATCAATCTTCACCAATCCATAATCTGATGCACGGCTGGAAAATACCCATTTAGTTTTAGATGGAAATTAAATTCAGAAAAAAAAAAGAAGGAAATTTTTTTTTCTTCCCTTTTACTACTTTCTCAGCAGAAGAGATTTGGGTTTTATGATCATAATAAATCAACCAATAAGATACATTTTGAAGGATGAAATAACTGAGGCAAAAAGAAAACTGAACGGACCTGTTACCCACTGCTGCACATGATAGTGTAATATCAGCATTTCGATCAACATGATTCTGTCAATTCATTGCAGATAGATAAGCAAATTATTTCTAAAAATGTGAAAAAAATTCAACCGAGTCCACTTCATTAGGATATTAGTTGTATACCTGCACGAAGTCCATATAATCCATTCGGTATAGATGATCCCCAGATAATATCAATATATTTTCAATGTTCCTATTCTGGGCCTCCTACAAAAATCGTTGTAATATATCAGACTCCATTTCCAGTTGAGAGGAATGAAAAAAAATCAAGTGCAAGGCTTGCACTGCAAGGTCCATCTATTTCTATCTGGGTTTTTTTTTTAAAGTGATTACAAAGTTCCCATACACACCTCAAATACCCATGAGAATTGCCTCACTGCATCTGCTGTTCCCTGGAACCACTTCATTCCTGCTTCCCCAGGTGTCTGAGTGGCTGCCAGAACCTATTAGCCAAGTGAGCTACTTTAGTCATGACATTCAAGGAACTTGCAGCAATATCATAAAAGAACTTAAATATATATAATTGGATGCACTTTTCCTTCCAATCCTATATTCACATAAGACAATTGTGATCTGTATCACTCTCCTAATAACTGAATGCTTCATTTGGCATTAATTATATCACGAGGCTTTTATACCAGACTCTGCCAATGATACAGATTTTATTTTGCAATACTCAATAAAATAGTTATCAGAAGAGAAATCTATCAGATCTAAGTAGTTTATCTCTTGTATAACAGGCAAACTTTTCATGTTAGTTTAAGTACCAATGAATTCAAAAAGCAAATGAAGTCAATATTTTGCCTCTAGGTCTCCATACCTCCACAAATCCATCCCCAAAGTTAATACCATTTCCAAAATACGTGCGTGAAATGTGGCGATTGAGAGAAGTAGAGTTAAACTGAGTCAGTACACATATCTTGTTTATGCCACTGTTGATGCAGTTGCTCATTGGGATGTCTATGAGCCGGTAGCATCCTCCTACCGGAATCTGCACATCATACCAGACTATCAGATTCATTACATATCAATACTGCACAAATTGAACAATTCAATGTGGGAGAACATAATCTTCTCCAATAATAACAGCTAAACTAGTTTTTATTAGATTAACCAAATATATGTGTAATTGTAAATCTATTTTCTTACTGCAGGTGTTGCTGCTCTTCTGGTAAGAGGAAAGAGTTGAGCCCCTGCACCTCCTCCCAATATGATCGAAGCTACATTTCTTGGGTCCGCTTTTTGTCTATAAAATGTTGGAGCTTGTATGGTCTGAAATCAAACCAAAGATCATTAATAAAAGCATTCATAAAACTGCCAGATGAACTTAAAATTACAGAGACAATGGAACTAAATTTACAATTTCAATTTTACATGCATAATTACTATGATCCTACAGTATTTTAATGTACTTTAATGAAGTGATTGCTGTCATAGATTTCAAATAGATCACAGAATGGAATGAACTTACCACAGCTTCTTTGGCATTATTTGAAGTAATTACAGCAAAAGAAACACCAGGTCTGAACTTCCTGGCCTTCTTCTCAGCTCTTAGACTTTTTGCCAACTGATTAACCCAAACATCATTTTTCAGGCTTCCCCTGATTCTGTCCCCCCAAAACCAATCATTTTCATGACTGAGACCACCTTTAGCTTTTACCAAATGGGAATTGGGTTTCAAATTCAAACAGCAAAATTCCATTACAGTTTCCTCACTGCTAAGATTAACCCAGAAAATCGGTAAGCCCAGATGGTAATGGATGAGAGATAAATGATGCTCTCACAAAAGACTGAAACTGATCCCAAATCCCAGTAAAGTACACTTTTTTTTTTGGTAAAGCAAAGTAGAAGTAGAACTCTAAATCTAAGTAAAGTATAGATCACACAAAGGTAACATAAAATAGTTTATGACAGTTGTGTAAGACATGCAAAGTTTTACACTAAGAATAATATATCTAAAGAAAAAACCTTAAAACCAAGCAACATCAAAAGGAAGTTTCTGAAGCAAAAAGCTAAATCTAAATCTAGGAAGCACATGAGAAATGCAAGTTCTTAGCACTCAGACCAAGTAAGTTCCTAAGAAACTATAATCCCAAGTACCCAGAAGTGATCAATAAAAAACAAGACAAAGTCAGGACAGTAAAGAGAAAAAAGAAGCAAAGTGACCTGAAGTTCTAAACCACCAAAACTGTGATAGTTCAGAGTGATCAGTGAGCTATATGGTTGTGGAAATGGAAGTAGAAGTCAGGTTTGAGAGGGAGTGAAATGCGTGAACGGTGTGGAAGGTGGTTCAACTTTATTGGCTTGTGAGCTCTCACGAGAATTCCAGCATTTTTTTGTACTTATTTATACTATATTAAAAAAAAAAAAAAACAGTGGCTTAAGTTAATGTGGCCATGCTACAATGCTCTATGTGAGTCGACTGTTTACCATTAGTGCAATTTTCTAGGCTCCTGTAATTGCACCACGAGGCCATTTGAGACAAACATCTGTCCCTTCAAAGAAAAATAAATAAAAATAACTTAGTGTTTTTCTCTGGCTGAAATTCATTGGTAAGAATTGGTAGCAAAAAGAAGAAATTAGCTCATGTCCTCCTCAATCATCATGCATTTTGCAGCAGTGAAAAGATATTTGCTGCCACTTGACCTGTTGCTAATTTGATGGTTGTGGGACCACAGGCTTAAATACGAATATTGGGCCTTGGGTCCGTCCGAGAAAATTCAATTGTTCGAAGATGGGTCAATGATAAAGAAGATATAGATGGTAGAATTCATTACCAAGCTTGAACTATGTAAAGTGAGGAAGGTGATCCGAGGAAGAATAGATCCTTGGCTAAGCCAAACAAGGGTCAAGGTATATATTTTTTTATCTAGGATGATGCACTAAATGGATCTAACTATTAAGGACATACCTTACGAGCATGCGGTACAGGTGAAAACTAGAAAATATCTAAAGAAAAAGTTGCTACTACTGCATTGAATGCTTTGCAGTTAATACTCTGGCCGCATTAATGAAGAAGTGATATCTGAACAGTAGTTTTTAGTCTTCTAGCTGTTATCTAAGGACTTCAGGAAGGTGTTGATGGGACAAGTATCAAGACCAACCATCTGGCCTGCACGTGGAAGGGGAAAGATGAGGAGAGTATAAAAAGAAGAGGAAGCAATGAGAGAAGGGGATCGAAAAACTCGGAGAGAAATACTGTAACAACGGAGAGAGAAAGTTGTAATCATAGGAGAGGATTATATAAGAACAGACCTCCTCGGATTGTGTCACGGACGGCTTTATATAGTTTAAACTAGTCTATCTCCTTCTTTTTATCATTTGGATGTTTATTGTTTAACTTACAAAAAACCCCAATTTTTCAATCCACACTCTACAAATTCATTATTTTGAGCTTTTTGAGCCTAAGTTCATATAACTTGTGAGTCTGGTTACAAATTTGTGTCCATACAATGGTAATAATGACTTGGATTTTCAAAGGTGTAATTATAATTTTGCTTAATCCTTGAGACCCAAATTTGTACTTTTCAATCACGGGAATTTTGATCTTTTTTGTACGTGTATCTTGTGTGATAATGATATATTAATGATTAGTGTTTTTTTTTTTTAAATATTTAAAAATATTATTTTTAAATTCTCTGTTTGGGTTTTAGAATATGGTGTAAATTAAATAATAATAAAAAGGCAATTTCAAACATACTACAATTTTCTTCTATTGACATATTCACCGAAGAAACCACGCAACAGAAATTACTCAAATTAAAACTAGTGTTACATTTTTTTCTATTACAGTCTAGACAAAACGAGAGGAATAAAGTAAGTCAAGCTGTTGAAGGTCACTTTTCATAAATAATTTTTTTTTTGATGAAATAAATAAAATCTTTCATAAAAATTTTATGAATCTAATAAATTTTATTAGATTCAAGTTTGAACACCCCAATTAATTCATTGAGCATTCGTAGTTGATCTTAGAGTTTTGGTTACGTAAATTCGGCGCTATTGTACGTACTACATAATTACCACTTGAATGTAAGATGTAAAAGTAAATTTAGTCAAAAGTCAAAAGTCAAAAGTCAAAAAGGTTATAAAAAGGAAAAATGTTAATTTAAAAAAAAAAACATATAAACTTTAACATGTCACATCAAGTGGTAATTGCACAACGCGATATGCAGTTTTGGGAGGATTTGTTATTGTGGTTTAGGTCATTAGAAATACAGACAGGATTTTTTTATTTTTTTTTTAAGGTAGAAATTCTACTAATTTAATTTTAGTGTATATATATATATATGTGAGAAGTTTTTTTTAGAGACTTAAACTCTGACTTTTATTCCCACACTTCAGAAATATTTACACTTATAGAGTAACCATCACATCAAACGTATGCGGTAGTAACACAAGTAAAATTTTAAACCTTGACATATAGGAACAAAATCGAAAAATATATAGAACATAATACAATGTGATAAAATTTTCATGCAAATTTAACTATACAAGTTTCTAAAAAAAAAAAAAAAAACTATACAAGTACAACCAGTGGCGGAGCCAGAAATTTAGGTCAGGGGGGGCAAGATTAAAAGTAAAAAATTAATCAATATTAATAACAAAATAAATAAACTACTATATGATAATGTAATTTTCATACAAAATCTAACATAAAATGTAAGTTTTAATTTATTTTTTCACACCTGGCTTATTATACTCAATTGCCCTTGACGATTTTTCATATTTTGAAGCCGCTGCATGATTTATTCACACTCAATAGTTTTGAATATATCTTTCTCAATATATATGATTAAGCAATCATTCATTCATTAATCTCCTATTTAATTGCGTAATCAATTTTTAATTATATTCTTTTAATAGTAGCTGTTATAACTAGTAAGATCAATGCCAAAGTTACTACTAAGTAAACCAATGAATATGAAACGTTCTTTTTTATTTTTTTAATCATTACTAAGTGGAACCCATGATTTTATATATAATTGTTTAAAAGTCCATCAAGCTACTATTTAGTGACTCCTATCCTATTCAACGTAGAGATTGTTTTTTTTTTTTTTTTTTTAATCATTACTAAGTGGGAACTATTGGTTTTATATATTAGAATTGTAGTAGGGGGAGAAAAAGGTACCGGAATTGAGAAAAAATTTTTTGTCTTTTGTATCAAGGGGGGGCAAATAAGACATTTTAGGTTATTATAATATTATTAGTAAAAATATTTGAAAGTTTAGGGGGGGCACCTGCCCCCCCTCGCCCCCCCCCCCCCCCCCCCCCCCTCCCTCCGCCCCTGAGTACAACTACTCAGAAGGCAGACAAGGAAAGGCACAATTACCATATTTGTGTATTTTCATGAGCAATGAAATGGGAATTTCTACTTCAAACATAATAGTCTGAACTGGAAGCCTATAATAGCCAGACAGAAGAATAGCATGTTTCATTGTTGAGGCTCAGTGAGACTTGCCAAAGTGACATTCCTTTCCATTTTCTACAGTGGTTTTATATATACCACAAGGACACCAATGTTTTTTTGGCTGCTTACTTTTACAACTCATTTCATTTCTTGGGTATGGAGTTTTGATAGAGACATGAAAAAATCGTTTTGTGACTATCAAGTGCATGATTTGCAATCACCTTCACAATATTCTTAGATCGGTATATTCCAAAGAAATTGCTTTACAGCAATGCCAATTTCATTTTTCATAAAGCTATCATATATTATAGAACCAATAAAAGTGGAAAAAAATTATTCTCCATATAAAAAAAAAACCTCAATTTCATAAAGGAAAATTAAAATAAAAGTGAGAGTAACATATTTTTTGATTAAGCTAATTCCTACATGATTCTCCAAAAAAAAAAAAAACAAACAAACAAACAAACAAACCAACCTACCATATTCTTTATAAAAAAAAATGTTAATCAAAACAACCACATTTATTTGGATCTAATCCTTAGAAGTCCTGATATTGAAATGAACTACCAAATCCATATGTTAGTTGCAGCTTCTCCCTTTTATTTTTGGATAATATTTCAAAATCAATTATGATAAGACTTTATTTATTTATTTTATAAAGTTTCAACTTATGACGTTTGATTTGATGATTGTGTTATTTATCATCAGACTAAGATACCAATCAGTTTTTAGTGTAGGTAAGAATTTAATCTCAAATCTCTTACTTAGTCATCAAAAATTTTATCAATTAAAATAATTAAAACCCACAATAATAGTAAGACTTAAGTCCACTGTTTCTGTGCGTTAAACTCTTCGAAATGTGGACATGATACTTATAAATTTGGGTCTCAATCACTGATAAACAACTAGTTTTTTTTTTTTTTGATAGGCTGATAAACTTATAGTTAAACAACAAAAATACTACTATTCATAGGATGACGCTTCAAAATTTTAAAGGAGAACTGCATAGGAATAGGATGCTCACTCAGCTTTGTTATATTAAGTATGCGTTTGGATACAGCTTATTTGGTTGAAAACTGAAAATTGAAAATAATAAAAAATTTTTTTTTTTTACTATTTATTATTATTCAGCACTGTTCATTGGTCTAAAATTAATGTGTATGGCAGTAGAGTTAATACTGTACCGTACCGGTACAAGTACACCTCTATTTCGTACCGAAAAAAATACCGGCCGTACCGGCCTCGTACCGGCCGTACCGGCCTCGTACCGGCCGTACCAGACCGGAACACAAAATGCTGTTTTTTTTTTTTTTTTTTTTTGTAATTGTGGAAATTTTTTAAGGGTCAGATGGTAATACTCATGTATATTATAGTCCTGAAGTAGATCCTTTTAATGGATGGAAGTAGATGATTCTATATAGTTTGTGTTAACTTAATTATTTGTGTTATTTGTTCTCTTTGTATCCAATGAACAATTAAGTTTTTCGTTTTTTATATTGTGTTTTTTTTTCTTTGTATGCAATGAATAACTAAAGTAATGTTTTATTGTAAACAGGAGGTAATGTTTTATGGTAAATAGAGATTTCGTGTGTGTGTATATTAAATATATAAAATAGCGATAAACCTGAAACGGTACACCGGTATTGACCGGTATCTGAAATATATTGTACCAGTGGTCAAACCGGTACAGTCTTCAGTATTGTATTGACTTTCTTGATTTATGGCCAATAAACTGTGTATAATGCGCTGGACTTAAAAAAAAATAAATAAATAAACACGGACGCAGCCGCAGTACCCAAGCAGGACACCCCGGTGAAGTTGGGTCCACCAATAAACAACATATATACTGGTGAAGGCCACGAGTGTCAAAGTGAGGACACATCATGGGCTTATTTAATGTGCAATGTAATAAGAACCGTCCACACGATTTGGTGCAATATTCATATTCATATTCATAATCATATAATATTATTATTGTCCAAAATCTAAGAGGTCCTTGTCAATGGGTGGTAACACACCCTATGATTGAACAATCTACTTGCTTGGACTTGGGCTTATTTGGGCCCCACAATACCCATTATTTCTAAAAAATAATCTTCCAAATATAACTTTGATATTGTACGAAAAAAAATATTTATAGGCGTATAAAAATGAAATGAAATGAAATTGATATTGTGTAGATTGACAATTTTTTTAATCGTTGATGTTGGGCTGAGTAATTTTTAATGGCGAGTTTAGGTTAAAATAAGTAAAAATTTTGATGATTATTTTGTTCGTAAATATTATTTTTGTCAACTTATTTTATTATTTAGTTTATTTTTATTATTATTTTTGGGTGTCATTGTACTTTTTAGTATTATTCATAGGTTATATTGTATTATTTCAGCTAACTTTTACTCTTGTCTATAATACTTTCAGCAAAAAATTTTTAATTTCAGTAAAATAAGTAGATCTTAAACGGATCTTTAGTTGTTACGTAAAATGTCGTGAAATTTTTTTATATGTAAAATTACTCTAAGTAATTTTTAATCAGGTTAATTTTTTATTTTATTTTGGGTAATGAGTAGTGAGATCATATGATGTTTAATTAAGTTTACGAAGTATATATAATGGGGGTGTTCAAAATGTCCTATCCCACTCAATTAGTCTGCCATTTTGCAGATTTTTCCTTTGGTCTCACAATGGTACAGGGATGCCTTTCAACAATCACATGATCAGAGACAAAGTCAGAAACCAAAGCCTAACATACCTGTCCTTAATCAGAGCTGATAAATGAGCTGGCAAATATTTATCAAGGTGGCAGCATCAGGAATAGAAGAACAAAAAGATGTGGCCAAAGCATTTGAAGCAAGGAAGATGGATGGTACTCTTCTATTTAGAAGAGCTGGCAAATATTTATCAAGGTGGCAGCATCAGGAATAGAAGAACAAAAAGATGTGGCTATGCATTTGAAGCAAGGAAGATGGATGGTACTCTTCTATTTAGAAGAGCTGGCAAATATTTATCAAGGTGGCGGCATCAGGAATAGAAGAACAAAAAGATGTGGCTATGCATTTGAAGCAAGGAAGAAGGATGGTACTCTTCTATTTAGAGTCTGTTTAGATACTGCTTATTGCTGAAAACTGAAAATTAAAAATATTAGAGTAAAATAATTTTTAAATGTATAAATAGTACCGTGGGACCCAGTTTTAAATTTTTATTTTTTTTAAAAAGTACTTGTAAGTCTTGTGAATAGTGCACAAGACTTACTGTTTAAACGCTAGACGCTAAACGCAATCCAAACAATCGCTTAGTACCCATTTGGATACTGATGATAAAGGCAGCGTCTGCATTTTGGTTTTTTTTTTTTTTTTTTGAAAAGCGCGTTTCAGCTTTTCAACGAGTTCTGTGCACTGTTCACGAGACCCACAAACCTTTTTTTTCAACAAAACTTTCATTAAAAATAAGTCCCGCAATACCATTCACACATTTAGAGAGGGAGCTAGTAGTGGAAGACAAACTCAACATCTTGCAGTTTAGGAAGCACTAGTGGAGGCACTGATCAAATCAACAGAATTGGGACTTTAGAGAGTTGTCATTGTGAGTGGTGATAAGAGGTTGGTAAATGTTTGCAACAAACACAGGAAGATAGCAAGGCAGGACCAAGTCTTACTAGGATCTCCACAATTTGCACCAGCAGGGGGTGATCACTCAATTTTTGATTGTAACTAAAGCAGTGATTGCTCAGGTTTTAGATAAGGAAGTTAGAACTACTAGATTTCCAGTCGACTGCTTAAGCTTAAATATATATCTTTGATCCCTTTATCAAAAAATAAAAAAGAAGGAAATCTTCTGTCCCACTTCGAGTGTGTTTATATAAATTTTTTTTAATATGTGAATTAATTTTTTTTTTCATATTTTGTTTATAATTTAATTTATGCTTACATATTTTATTATCATTCTCAAATATTTGTCCAACACGCTCTATTTTAATATTTTTATTGTCCCCCGTTCATTTTTTTCTCTCATCTATATTTTAATGATGTTGGTGTCATCTCATTAGAAATGATTAATGTTTTCATCTTGTCTTGTTCTAATTTATTGAGCATCCGTTCGAGGGGATTTTTTTTTTTTTTTTTTTTGCTTCGAAGAGAGGATAAGACAGGGATGACATACCAATAATAACTTATTAAGTTTCTTGATTTTTAGATGTGATGATTTTAGGTGGATTTTGATTGGCCAAATTTTTTCGGTTTAAATATTGTAGAAGGTTAAACATAGAAGTTCAATCAAAGAATTGTACTAAGAGTCTCACAAACTTGCATACACAAATTATGGTGATTTGTCATTTCACTAGTCTTTTGGTCCCACTATTTGCTACCGGTTAATGAAGATCAAAGACAGGTTCTTATGCACGAATCTTGCGAAAGCATTAGAGCTTTGAAAAAACCATGAATTTTTTTTGTGACCCTCTGTATAATTTAGTAAGTTTTTTTTCTCATAATTTGATAATTAGAGAGAGATTTGAACCCTAAATGTTTCTATTAAACACAATAAAATGTGATAATTGAGCTATAACCTACAACTATACAAGGCTTTTATATATTTTGGTAAGTTATAGCAAACATAAATTCAATTATTTATGTATTTTTGCTTTAAAAAATAGAGCAGGAACAGTTATAGTGTGCAAAATGGAAAACTAGCAGACATTTGAAGCAGATGGGGTGCACATTCCAGAAATATATAACAAGATAAAGACAGTGAAGGGAGTGATTAGCAACTTGTGATTTTGGTTATTAATCCAACATGGCATGAGTAGATGTGCTTAACAATCTGGGAAAACATCCAAACATATGATGCTGATGAGTAATTTGACTTCTAATGTTTGAGAGTGACCCAAGTGATTAATTTAGTTGGTGGGTATTTCACCGTACACTTGTCTTCATATAAAAGGATGTCATTGTTGGTGTGAGTTTGGATTGCACGGTGCGTTTCTCACGTCTGTGTTTGGCGTTATAAAATTGAGACCCACGGTTACTGTTCACATTTTAAAATGCAACCCACGGTAGTGTTTTAAAACTGGGACCCACGAATACTATTCAGCCAACAAATAAAGACTCACGGCAGTGTATTAAAACTGGGACCCACGGTTACTGTTTAAGTTTTAAAATTATTTTGCTACCGTGTTTTTAGCAATAAGTTTTTAGTTTTCAACAAATAAGCGGTATCCAAATCCAGCCGTAAGACTTGATTTTGTAATGCCAACTTCTTTTTTTGGCTTTTGTAATGCCAACTCATCGATTCCATACCACATGATGTGCTGATGAGTAATTTGACTTTTTATGTTTGAGAGTGACCCAAGTTATTAATTTAGTTGGTGGGTATTTCTTCACCGTACACTTGTCTTTATATAAAAGGATGTCATTGTGCAAGTGCAAGTGCAAGTGTAACAATAACATATATATACTTTTTGTACTTGATTTTGTAATACTAACCTTTTTTTTTTTAAAGGGTTTTTGGTATAGACTCATCGATTCCATATCACGTGATAGTAATGAGTAATACCACGTGTATCACTAAAACTTTATTGGAGCTATTACTCGAATTACTCACCAAGTGAAACAATTTGAGAATTTCTACCATGAAGCCATATCCCAATGTAGTTGTAATGCCAACTTGATTGTTCTATATATTATTGTATAATGGAGTAATTTGCAGGCTAGCACAATTGTGGGAAACAATATAATAAGTAAGCCCAATTTTGAAACAATGTTGTAAACTAGCATATCGAGTTTGAAAAGCTTGAGTTCGACGACAAGAATCGAGGCTTTAAAACTTGAGTTCTACTGCTGGCGTGGAACAATTTATCCATGTGGAACTCGAGTTGGAGAGACTCGAGTTCCATAGCAGCAGAGTTGAAGAAGCAAAATGAGAAAAGGAGAAGAAGAAGAGGAAAAGAAGAGGAAGAAGACGACCTGGAGAAGAAAACCGGATCTGAAGAAGAAGATTTGGAGATGGAGAATGGAAAACACCGAAGAAGAAGAAAAAAGATGCTATTGTGTAAGAACTTGATTCTTAAAGACTAAGTTCCAGGTGGATATTTTGCCCATATCAGCGTACCATCCCTTGAAAATTGAGTGTTAAAAATTCGAGTTCTACATTAAACTCGAGTTTTAACGTCTCGAGATGCTAGTTTGTTAAATAGTTTTGAAAACTTGACAACTAATTAAAATGTTTAAAAAATAATGCTAAATGCAAAAAAAAAAAAAAAAAAAAAAAAAAAAAAAAAAAAAAACTCATTGTCTATTACTAGAATGTTATACCATCAAAAAGGAAATTGTAAAAGGTTGAGCTATGAAATACTAGACTTGTGGGTCCACAAAAGAAGTAAGGTTGATGAATAGAAAATAGAGCTCAAGAATATCAAGCATATGGGCCCTTTGGTTTGTGACACCTAAAGCCAACGTTACAATCAAGAATGGTGTAGGATGATAAGTACTTACAAAAAAGAAGAAAATAAGGATCATAAAACAACAATACATTAGGTGACAAAAACTTCACGTGGCATGCTAGTAAATTATGAGAACAAATCCATTCCTCTGAGATATCCTGATTGGTGGTGTGTGTATGCAGAGACTCTATGCGGCACAGAATCAAGAACTTGAGGATCTCATAACTTTAAAGTTGTGCAGTGAGAGAAATATATGAGTAAGAAATTGGATTTTGAGCTTAGTTCATTTGGTTAGTGACAAGTCAAATTTGAGTTATTCAAGAGCAACTTGGTTTATAAAGGTTCCTTTATAAACCATAGGAGTAGTTGTCTGTATTGGTCAGGATGACTTGAGTTTTAGAATTTTTTTAGAAAAATGATATGTCCACAACATTTTTACAATATTTTTACAACAAATCTTAAGTGGCAGGTTGTTACTGATTGTTATTGTTGGGGCAAAAAAGTAATCTAAGTGTTAGGTTCAAATTTAAACCAATAACAACTAACCACCTATGATTTGTTGTAAAAATGTTGTGGACGTAATATCTCTCATTTTTTTAATCTAATATGACCAAGCCAACCCATGGTAGCTTTAAAAAACAACCTCACCAAAACTGTAGGGATTAGGTCGAGTTGGGCTATTTTTTTATATAATAAATGTTTATAATTCGCACAATTTATCTTTGTAAACATAATTATAAAAATATCAAAATAAATCAAAATAATAAATTTAAAAATATGTATTTTCCAAATGATTAATAGCGTTAGTCGGATCAAATTACTTGGGTTGAAAATTTTGCCAACCTAAACTCAAAGCACTCCAAGCTTCAAAAAAGTTTAAAAACCAACTAAATCCGACAATCCATAAAAACCAACTGAGACGTCATATTGGGTTAGATTCATCGGATTGGTAAGTTGAATGCACACTTGTCCACCCAAGAGATCATAGGCAAAGGTGCCTAAGTTAATACTTTTAAAAATATATTTCTTTGGGGAGCCATCACAAAGTATGGACAAAAAGGGGTGACGTTTAAACTTTGAAGCCCAATCTCTCTGATAGAGAACCCAGAAGGCTAAGCCCAACAGCCAGAAAAACTAAGGCTTGTTCCCAGTCAGTTGCTAGATTTGAAGTATTGAAACCCCATTGTGGCCTTCACATGTGATGTGAATCCACTTCTATGAGTTTCTAGGTATGGAATAAAGTCCAGGTTAATGAACGACCATAAAGCTCCAACAATAACAGCCATTTCACAAGGCAACATCTGCCTTTTTGACAATTGTCCAACTTCCATAGGTTTCCCACCGATACATAATTCAGTGGCAACATCTAGCAAGACAATGGCTGTTCAATAGTTGGAAATATTATATAGAACTTTATATTTCAATAAGTAATATGACTCCAAAGCCTTCTAGCTTATGCTGAAATGGATTTTTTTTTTTTTTTTCCCCTAGGGATTCCAGTAGTTACCAATCTGTTTCTTGTGATCTTCTCTTTATATTTAAGGAGCAGCCTTTCCACATGACATTAAAGCTGAATCCATTAGCTTAGGCCCCAGATATCAGTGGAACCATCACAAGCTGTAATGCCAAAAATGCTAATGCTAATTGAGCCTAATACATACTACACAAATTTCCTGCCTTAAACGCGTAGAAAAGAGCATAATATGAAATGATGTCAAAACCAACATATCCAAATTCCCATTTTAAGAATAGATACCATATTCTAAGCAAAACTCAAAAACAATCTAACTCGCTCCATATGTTCTCTCCATTAAACAGACTTCTAAACAAAAATATGATCTCCCCTAAACAGCAAAAATGGCCGATAGTCTAGAACTGAGCTGATGCACACTAATAAGATTCCCAGAAGGAAAATTTTAAGATGGAAATAATAAAAGCGGTCAAACTCAGCACCACTAGATAAAACTAAATAAGCATAGACAATACCAAAACTAGGTGTTTGTTGCTCGTGTGTATATCTGCTGGCTTGAATGTGCAGAGACCATCCTGATCAAACCTCTTGCCATCAATTCTCTGATTGCTCTCCTTGCAAGTGATCCACTAATCTGTGAAATGAATACAAAGTCAAATGAGACATTAAAGGAACATAAAACTCCTATGGTAGAGTTGACAATTAAACATGAAACAATCATTAAAAGGCACTGCTTTTATTGTTGCTTGGGGAGTTGTATTAAGAGCATGTAGCTGCAAGTTCAAATTGCTTAGGCCAATGTTCATCTGGAACGTACTACTTATCAACTTTGTAGACAAACGCTAGTAAAACTAGGTGATGATCCTATCAATAACATAGACCTAGAACATGGAAGTAGTAAGCAGAAATGTTCTAGATATCTATAGATGATGCTGAGACTATCAGCAAATCCGCATTATTAACCAAATGATTAATAGATTTCTGACTAGACATCTGCCTCTAACAGGACATGTTGATGAACAAACATGAACAGCACTAGAAGAAAACACCAAAAAATATTGATTTAAAGAATCACAAGAAGCAAAAATATACGTTGAAATTGAAATCTAACCAAAATTATAAATGCAAGTTAAAATTCACTACTGACCACGACTGGACAGTTTAAAGATTGCCATTCTTAATAACCTCACCATCAACACCAACAAAGCCTAAGTTGCAAAAGTTTGGGTTGAGTTATGGATACTCAACAGCCTAACTAAATTCTACCACGTGCATTATTCTCTCTCAATCTACCCTCTCCAAAATCATCATCTCTGTTACTTCCTTAATTAATATGTCCTTTTACAAAACTTCTACTAATGTTACTTTTGGCCTTTTATCTTTTCTTGTTCCCTTGTCTTGAATCAAATCACTCTTTCTCAATGGTGCATTAAGGCACTCACCAACCATAAACTAAAACTGAAATAGGTTTGGCAACATCATGAAGTGACATTGGCACATACCTCTACTACACCCTAGTGGCCTGGTAGTACTCCTCAGTCCTCACAAGGCTGGTTCAAACTACTGTGGGTGGATGAGATGACTTTGGTGAGTGAGGCATCTTCTACTGATTTTTTTTTTTTTTGGGGGGGGGGGGGGGGGTTGTGTGGGAGGCACTCACCAAAAATTCAGTCACAATGGGTTTGTAGAATGCATCAAATTAGGGTTTTGGATTCTACAACATTTAATTGTCAGGAATCCACTACATCAACGTGGGTCTTTCAGATTGACATACTTGACAGCGGGTTTCTTTAATGTGGCATCTTCACTACAATAACCTATTAAAACAATCAGCCACCTCAAAAATATGTGGATCCATACATGACCATTCATGATTATTGCCCAACTCTTATAAATTTTTCCATTTTCGGATTGTCCACCTGCTCATATAATGAGTAATCAAGTTTTAAATCAGGTTCAAACTATTATTCCTTGGGAATTTTAATTTTATCAAGTCTAACACTAGCTACCTAAGTTTGATATTTCTTTTACTAAAAGCCCTGATTGTCACATCTGAACTAATCCCAAGTCCAGTAATTTTAACATCTTCACTAAATTTAATTTATTTCCCATAATTTCTAAACATATATGATTTGAGATAAACATAATAACAAAAATACACGGTTAGAAATTCCAGTTAAGAAAACCAGCTAGATGAAATCAATACAGATGCTTACTAAACTATCAACAAAATCAGAACACAAAATACTCAGTCAATACAAATGTTTTGAAAAAAGGTAAAAGAAGTACCCTCATACGGTCGGAGAGAATGGAGGGTGTGATGAGTTTGTATTTGGGAGCCTCGGAGAGTAGCTTGTCATAGGTGCCCTGGTCGAACAATACCATGTTGTTCACCTTCTCCTTTTGCTTTCCCTTGCTCCACTTCTGTAATCCACCATTAAAAACCACAACTTTACAACATAATTCCACTTTATATCATCAAAACGTAAATACCCATGTCTCATTTCTATCAAATAGTACTCACAACATTTCAAACTTGCACTGCACCCCCCACCCCCACAAAAAAGAAAACCTTTAGCACGCACACAAAGTCAAACACACACACACACACACACATAATTCCACTATATAAGTATATATCATCATTCATCAAAAATTAAACACCCACGTTTCATTTCTACCAAATAGTCCTCCACAACATATCAAACTTGCACTACGCCTCCCACCCCACAGCAAAAAAAAAAAAAAAAAAAAACAACAACAACAACAACAACTTTAGCACACAACACACACACAAGCATACCCCTCACCAAAACTAAAATACTCACTTCTCATTTCAATAAAAAGAGTCATCACAACATATCAAACTTGCCCTACACCCCCCATCTCACACACACAAAAAGTCATCACAACATATCAAAACTTAACAACATAATTCCACTTTATATCATCAAAACTAAAATACACACTTCTCATGTCTAAAAAAAAAAAAAAATAGTCATCACGACATATCAAACTTGCACTACACCAACCATCTCCCCCCCCCCCCCCCCCCCCCCTCCACACACACACACACACAAAAAGACAACAACAACAACAACTTTAGCACACAACACGCACACGCATACACCCCACACCAAAAACCAAAACTTTACAACATAATTCCACTTTATATCATCAAAACTAAATACCCACTTCTCATTTCTATCAAAAATTCATCAACATATCAAACTTGCACTATACCCTCCCCCACCTCCCACCCCCACAAAATAAAAAGCACAATTTTAGCGTGTGTGTGTGTGTGTGTGTATATTCGAAAGGATGGGTCTGAGTTTAACCTTCTTCTTCTGCTTGCCACCGCCAGATTTGGCAGGCTTGGAGGAAGGTGGAGGAGCCTTCTCTTTCTTTGGAGCCTGCAACCAATAACCCAACACTTATTAGTTGAACTTAGCTGATAATGGTGAAAATCTACTGGGTAGGCCATGAGTACAGTGGTGCATACCATTCGATCAGATCAGAGAGAGAGAGAGCAGAGGCGCTTATAGAAGAAGACGAAGTAGTAGGGTTTATTGGACGAGATAAACCTGTGCAGGAACGATGCCGTTTGTTTGTACTCTTATATATTGCCGCCGAACCTTATAAACGACTTGTCGTTCTTTTGGGCTTGTTTCCCCTGAACTTAAAACGTTGTTGTCGTTTTTTTTATTCTGTAGGCCCTCTCATGTACAATGAGAAAGTGGGATCAATCTTTTAATCACCACTTATTTATTTTTTTGAGAATCAATCGTAATCACCATTTTGATTCAGAAACAATCACCAAATCTTTGCCTGGTGATGATGTTTCCTTCGTCTCTTATGGTCATTTGATTGGTGAGGCGAAACTTCTTATAGATTCCTTTGTTGATTTTATTTTATTATTATTATTTTTTACTCTCAAAGACAAAGGAATTGTATTGTTCGAAACCTTATTAGACATTATAAATATGTTTTACCTTTCGTTTGAGAGTTCACAAGGGAATGAAATGAAATAGAATAAAATGATCATAAAGAAATGGAAAAAAATGAAATGAAATGTATTTAGCCATCGTTTGAAAGGAGGGAATGGAATAAAATGGAAAGGAAAGAATAGAATAATTTTATAATATTCTTTCATTCTCTTATTTGGGAGTTTTAATGGAGAGAATGGAAAGTTCATTCCCTTATTTGAGAGTTTAAGAGTCCGTTTAGTTGGAAGAGTGGAAAAGTAGAATGATAGAAAATGGTGAGACGATGAAAAAGTAAGAGAATAGAAAAAATTTTAATTTCCTTCATTTTTGTTTGGTTGGGAGTGAAAAAATGAAGGGATGGAAAAAGTGAGTTTATATAAATTCATGCATATACTCTTATTAAAAAAATGATGCCCAATTAAAACGGAAAAAGTGATAAACAGCCAAAAAAAAAATCAATCATCTAAATTTATTAAAAAATAAAAATCACATCTAAACAAAAAAAAAAAAAAAAACACAAAAGAAAGCAAAAAAAGAAAAAAAGAAAAAAGAATACTAGAAAAGCAACGTGGGGGAATGTGCAATTCTACATGACCATTTTCATCCAAAAATGATGCCAAATTTCTCCCTTCAGTTTCTCTCCATTTTGGAGAGAAAACTTATTGGTGGCCAGGGGAGAAAACACTTGGGTTCCATCATTTATTTTCCTTTCTCTCCACCCAACTAAAAACACTCCAAAAAAAGTTTTCCTTCCCATTTTCTCTTCAAAGTTTTCCATCTACCCTATTTCATTTCTAAACAAACACACCGTAAGTAGGAGGAAATGAAATGGGTAGAAGGGAACACTCATTCCTTTCTATTCTCTTAAAATCTCAAATTTTCATTCCCCATAAAATTGAAAGGAATGGAGGGAATGGAATTACATTTAGTGAATTTTTTTATTAAACTCTTAAAATATCCTCATATATTTAACCCTTTATTTTTAAATAAGGGTTTAATAGTAATATTGTCATAAATGATTCCATTCCATTCCATTCCTTCTCTATTACTCATAAACAAGATTATTTATATTCTATTCATTTTCATTCATTTATTTAAAAATATCCAATCGAAGTTACTTAATTCCATTCCATTCCATTCAATTCCTTTCCCTTGCTTAAATACATACCATTTCATTCCATTCTCTTGTAATCATTCATTTCCATTCTATTCCATTTCCTTAAACAAGGGAAATGAATAGAAAAAAATGGAATGAAATTAAGTAACTTTGATTGGATGTTTTAAAATAAAGGAATAGAAATTAATGGAATGTAAGTAATCTTATTTGAGAGTAATATAAAAGAAATATAATGGATCATTTTATGTCATTATTACTATTATCTATTTTAAAATGAATGTTTGAATATATATATATATATATATATATATGAGTATTTTGGGAGTTTTAATAAAAAATTCAATAAATTTAATTCTATTTCCTCCCACTTCTCCCAATTTCGGGGGAATGAAAATTTGAGATTTTTTTAAGGAAGTAAAGAGCAATGAGTGTTCCCTTCTACCTATTCCATTCCCTCTCATTTAAATTCTCAAATAAGGGAATGAACTTTCTATTCTCTCCATTAAAACTTCCAAATAAAGGAATAGAAGAATATTCTAAAATTATTTTTTTCATTCCTTTCTATTCCGTCCTCCTAAATGAGTTAGTATTGTAATTTTAGCCGATTTGGTTGGGCATGTTTGGTAGACTATAATAGACATTGTAATGTAATAGTTATTTCTATGGTTTAGCTATTTTTTAGTTTGGTTATATTTTTATTATAAAGAATAGTTATTCCTTATGAATAGCTATTCTTCAAAATAAGAAATAATTATTCCTCTTTAAAAGGGTTGTATTAGCTATTCCTTAATGAGTGCAACAATTTCAAAACTTAATATATTTCCAAATAAACAAACTATCCATATACATTTAGTAATTATAAAAATAAAAAATCATAAAAAATAACACATATCTCTCTTAAATTTAAAGAATAACAATTTATAAAGAGATATAATTGTATGAGTAAGATATTTCCTAAAATAAATCTTAAGTTTTATTCTAATGTTATAACTTACAACTAAACTTATGAATATGTTTAGTTATTATATTACAATACATTTTATTCCTACTAATAAAGATTATAATTCCTGTCGTAATCTCCATTTAGTGTACGAAACATACCCTAAAAGTTACAGTTTGTTTCTTAAAATATCTTAATCACCATTTAAGCTTTAAAATTTAGCAATGTGACAATATCTCCTATGATCTATAAATAAGATAAATTGTCTCCCATTGTTAATGGCTTCATCACAGTAGAAACAGACAAGCATTAGTGTGGTCATTCGATACAATTTTGGTAGAGTTGTTGCTGTTGTTAGGTATACACGTGGAATGAGTGGTTATTATAATATAATTGAGCACATATCCATTGGACTTAGACCTTATGGGTTAAAGTGTGGTTTTATATGCTCAAGAAAACTCCTCAAGGTCAAGGTGTTTATCTTCCCAACAGCTGCTTTATGTAAGAAGCTTAATGTCTTTTGGGTGTGGTAGAAAATGAAGCTAAGGTCCTTGAAGAGGGTCTTTTATTTGCAAGGGATGTAGGCATTAAAGACCTGATTATTGGAGAGGAGACTCCTAAATATTTGTTAACTCTATGTTTGAGATGACTCCTCTTCTCATACTTCTATAGTGGCAATTATACAGAGGATTAGGCTCTTTTGAATATACACCATTATTAATTTTTTTAAGACCTTCTCTCCTCTCTTCGTGTGTGTATGTGTGTTAAAAATACTTAGTATTCTCATAAAAAAAAAATATAGAGAGCAACCAGCTTAGTTAAATACTTCAGATACTTAGAAATTTCTCGTGTTGGTTGCCAAGGTAACAATTTTGTATATCTGCTAGTAAACATGCTTTGAGCATTGATAATTATGTAACTTAGATAAAAAAAGATATGGGTTTTTTAAAACATCGTTCTATCTAATTGATATAAAGTCTTCATTTCATTGAATATAGTTTATTGAATTCCCTTAAAAAAAGATTACCATCAATTTTAAAATTTATTATGGAACATATATATGTGTTTGTGTTTCATGTCCATGTAGGATTATATCTCCTTAAACAGAATTTTATGTGGCCCACATTTAAGTGAAGATGAAACTAATGTCTTAAGTTTCTTATTTCATGTCTTAAGTTTCTTGAAAGTTACATGTTAGGTGTAACATCCTTAGTAACTCTCAATTGGTTTAACCTCTTTGGTTAATAAAACACCATGAAGTTACAATTTTTAAGTTTCTTGATGGAAGGAGAGTTATGAAAATCTTCATCTAAAAGGGTCCCTAGTCTAGCCAATATATATAGCCTCTGTTTCCATCAAAAAGATATATGTGAAGTAAAGGCCATAGACTAGAAGACCATTTTATATATACTATTATCATATAGTGAGTCTTCTTTTTTTCAAAGGCTTAAACAACTATGGCTGAAGGTATGTTTATTTTATTCCGCAATTTTAAATTTATCTTACACTCTAATCCTATTCTCTTTTTTTGGGTTGATTAATGTCCCATCATATTATCATTTACATATAAAATAACCCAACATATTGATAAACCCTTGAATTTAAAAGGGTAGTTTTTTTTTTTCAAAAAAAAAAAAAAATTCCTAAAATGAGCTTAAGTTTCATGGTCATGTCACTTCCCCCTATAGAATTACCATTAGGCACAAGCAGCACCTTGTAAACTCAAAAAAAAAAAAAAAAAATCATAGCAATTAATTCTCTCTAATTGAATCGCTAATGTCACCAAACGTTGGAAAAAATATTTTAGAAGCATTTTCAAGTACACAATTAAAAACAAAAAATTAAACTAATTTTCTATAAAAAAAGTTTTTGGTTGATTATTATTATTATTTTGACATAGAACATGCAATGCCGAAACAAACTGAAATCAAATTTTAGAGAGGAAAAGTTATTTTAACTTCAATTAACTTAGAGTTTTAGTTTGGCCATGATTAATTTGATAAGTACCTAACAATTGGGGGTCATAAACAACTACTAGACACCTAACAAATATGAGACACTTGCCACGATGACGAGAGCATGCCAACTTTGCAACGTGAGAACCTAATTTTACCCAAATGATATTGCAACTTCAAGATGCGATTATAATAAATGATGAATAGTTTAAAATTCAAAAGTGAAATCTCACTTTCAACGATCTTAGTGAACGGTAGTTAACTGAAATCTTATATTGAAGATGAGATTTCACTATCTTCAGCAAAAGAAAAAAGAAAAAGAAAAACACTCATCTTCACCAAATGCGATTTATTACACATTTGTATTGTTCAAGAAAATAGATTACATTAGACAAGGATACTTTTTATAACAAGATGAAAATACTATTTTGATCTCTACATAGCGCATGCAAAAGACTGCATTTTCAGGATTGACTGTGTTCAGCAATGGTCTTTTTGTGAACAATCATAGTAGCAGTAGCATGCACGATTGAGTAGTCCATGACAACCTCCTGAAAGTGCATCCTCCCACTTCGCGCATTGCTCAATACAGCCATCATTTGAAGATAGGAGCACCACCCGAACCATGTTTTGCTCTTGCAAAGTTGCAATAGAGAAGGGTATATGGCTCTAGAAGCTCTGCAGTTGACATCTCTGCATCATGTAAAGAAATCATAACAAATTAATAAGACCAATGTACAATAAGGGCCATTATATGTGTGTAGCCAAATGAGGAAAAGTTTGAAAACTTATGGATTCAGCCATGGAAATGTGATTCTCTAGCTGGTATGTCAACAATGGAGGCCCCATCAACCTTGTTGCCTCACGCTAGTGGGTGAGGTGGAATGCATCAGAGGAAAGGACGTAGGAGGCCTTCTTGGACTTGGGTGCCATTGGAGGAGATGAAGAGAGTTGGAGAGAAAATGAGAGAATGAGGGAGTTTGAGATTTTGATAGAGTTAGAAAGTGAGAAGAAAAGAGAGGAGAAAGAGGTTTTTGTATAGAAAAAAAAAAAAATAGGAGTTATGGAGAATGTGAAGAGATGAAGAAAATGAAGAGAATGAAGAAGGAAAAGAAATTGTTGATAACCATTGGAGAAAAAAATAAAAAGGCGAGAACACACCTGATGGCTAAACTATGTGTAGTTTAGGCCTCACCACTAAACTACGTGTAGTTTAGGCATGAATAGTAAAAAAATAAAAAATAAAAAAGGAAACAATCTCAAGATTGCCCCAATTAGGCATAAAATTATCAAAGGACTCCATAGTGAGCAGCAAAGGAAGCAGAAGACTCTTCCCCTAATAAAGCATGTACATCCCAAAACCATTTCCAGGTAGATTACACAAAATCAAGAACATTATCCTCCAGTAAGGAGGCAGGAGATTCTTCCCCAACGGACCAAGTACACCAAGAACACTATCCCCATGAAGGAAGCAAAAGACTCTTCCCCAATGGTTCAAACATATCTAGAACATCATCCCCATGGAGGAGGTAGAAAATTATTCCCCGATTGACCCAAGCACATTTAAACAATCCCTAATGAGGAAGCAGAAGATTCTTCCCCAAAGTATCCCCGGTGAATCAAGTACATCTAGAGTATCCCCTGTGAGGAAGTAGAAAATTCTTCCCCAGTGAGTCCAATACACCTAAAAATCCCTTGCAAGGAAGCAAAAGGTCCTTCCTCAAAGTCCTCAGCAAACCATGAAGGAAGTAGAAGATTCTTCCCCAATGGATCAAGCACCTACATTACTCCTCAGCGAGTCCATTCCTACTACTCCTCAATGAGTTTCTCATCCCCGAGCAAGTCATGAAAGAGGCAGAAGATTCCTCCCTATGCATACCTACTCCTCAGTGAGTTTTCACCATTCCTGGTGGATCCAACAATCAAGACTACTCGTGCACATATCCTCTGGGAATTGAACATGCAAGCACGGTAGAAAAAGGTAGAGATAGAGATAGAGAAAGAGACCAAGGCAAGAGCCTTACCTAAAAATTTAGAGAAAGAAGTGAAGAAGACGAGAGGAACAATTCACCCGAAGAAGTTTGTGGCAAGAGCCTTGGATGGACACCACAGAGAGTATATCCTTTTGTTGTTTGTTGAGTTAGCTCGAAAAGCGCCTTTGTTTGTTTTTACTTTTTCTTTTTTAAGTGACTCTAGGATAGTGAGTCACTCACCATTTTCTTGCAAGTGGCAAAACAGGTTTTGGGATAATGAGCTTGTCGTTGCTCATTTCCTGAGTAACAAAGGTGGGATTTCGGGATTTCGGACATACGAATCCCACACAGCTCTTCGGAGTTGCACCCCACCCCATGTATGCGTGATGTGTGTCGTGTGCGTGGGTTGGGCCCAAGCCATACGTTGAAACAAAATGTTTTGTCTCTTATTTTTTTGATTTTGTTAGCGAACTTCACGAATCAAAAGAGGGGCATTTGTAGACACTACATTTTGTACCCCTTACGACTCGGGCCTCCATTCCCAAATGATGCTCAAAACTCTAAGGCCTAAGGCTAGTTTAAAGCCCAGTCAGATATTAAATTGACTAGAGGAGTGTTAAAATAGAAAACATAACCTTCTAAATGAGAAAAAAAAATATTTTTAGAAATAAAATGACCAAAGTGGCCCTCGGCCCATGTACGTGGGCAGCAACCTACGTATGTGAGCCAAAGTAGGGGTGTGCATGGGTCGGGTTGAGGGGATTTTTTGACCCAACCCACTATAATGGGTAAAAAAAAATTCAACTCGACCCAACCCATCACATAAATCCAACCCAACCCAACCTAACCCAACCCAACTCACATGGGTCGGGTTGGGTCTGGTTGAACCCACGGGTTGGACAATTTTTTTTATTAATTATAATATATATATATATATATATATATTAAAAGAACTAATAGCCATAGGATTTTATATTATATAATATATATGATAGTATTAGTAGGAGGAACTGAGGAAGTGCAAGTGCCCTTCAGTTGATTTTTTTTTAAAAATTATTAAATATATAATATATATTTATAGTAGGAATTGAAGTGCCCTATAGCTGGTTTTTTTTTTTTAATTTATTAAATATATAATATATTTTAAATATATATTAAATATGGGTGGGTCGGGTCGGGTCGGGTTTGGCGGATTTGTAATTTTATGACCCAAACCCAACCTGACCTGCTATAAAAAAAAATTTTTGTAACTCAACTCAACCCACCAAGCCCTAAAAACCGACCCAACCCAGCGGGTTGGGTCGGGTTTGGTGGGTTGGTGGGTTTTCTGCACACCCCTAGGCCAAAGCATGCGTACCAGCGTACGCAGGTACATTCTAGCGTACGCAGCTAGGGTTTCAGAAGCATGAAAAATACAAGTTTTTTACAATAATGGCTGAGATTTGGAATGAATTCCACATCGACTGGAAGCCGTTCCAAACCCCATTTTTTTCACTATATAAAGCCTTACATGATACATTTTCAAAACACACAGAAATCCCACGGGAAAAACCTAAGATTCACTAGAAAATAGTGAATCAAAATGGAGTTTTTCACAAAATACCCTCAAGTCAATTTTATTTGATTAAGACCTTTTCTAGGCCTAATCCTTTGAGTTTAAAATTACTAATCACGTGTTTATTAACTGTGATATATTTGACTGAGGGGAACAGTCAAAATTAAACACCCTCAAGTCAATTTTATTTGATTGGGACTTTTTTTGGGTCCAATCATTTGAGATTAAGATTACTAATCACGTGTTTATTGACTGTGATAGATTTGACTGAGGGAAATGGTCAAAATCAAAGCTTGGGAACTCTTTTTGAGGTATCAAGCTTTAACTCTTTCTTTTTATTTTCTGCTATTCTTCTTGTGTTTTAATCTTGATTTTTGCTTGGTTTATATTTATGCATGTTTGCCTAGGTTAGTTTTATATTTCTTTTATGTTCTAAGCAAGTTTGGTTATTAGAATTGGGGTTTTTATTTGTGCTTTGTTTTCTGTTTCGTGTTTTTGGGTTAAGGTTGTTGAACAAGTCCCATGCACATACACATGCTCATGCACGCACGCATGTCATGAGCATGCGTACGTAAGTTAAATCTTGTGTACATAGGCACTTAAGAAACCCTAATTCAGATTCCTTATGTTGCTTGGTTTGCTTGTTTTGCCTCCGCTTGACCCCTTTTCCTTATGTTTATATGTATTTGAGTCTCTATCTTGTGTGCTTGTTTGTCTCTAACATGCTTAGATTAGGGTTTTATGTTCATGTCTTGTTTAAATATCATGTCATGCATTCATATGCCCATCCATGATGCCATAGGTACTGAGATGCTGCAAGGTAAGTCATGCATTCACATGAACATGCATGTTGATTGTTTTAAACCTCCTTTGATATATGTGTATGAAGTTGATGTCTTATTTTGATTTATGATATGATTTGCTTACTGCCATATCAACGTTTATGCTTGCTGCTATATTTTGAATTGCTGCCTAGTTTAGATGTATGATAGGGTGTTCACATTTTAGATGAATGCTAGGGTTTGTATATGTGTGTGGTTTGGCTCTCTCTTGCTTTATGGATAGATATGTTGTTTTGGGATGAAAGATGTCATGTTGTATTCTAGTGTGTGCGTGAGTTAGAATACAAAGTGTTAAAAAAATTTTTAATATGGTTAAGACGTAAGACACAACGATGGGAGGCCAACCTTAGGGTTGGGTGATTTTGGGTGTCTAACACCTCCCCATGAGCGTACCTAAACTCTAAACCCATACTCTGGTAGTAAGATCAAAGGTCCTTCCTTAAAAGGACGCTATACATATGGTTCCTAGACCATAGCAAAAACTAGGTGGTGACTCTCCCCTTGTCCCCACAACTAATTTAATGAGAATTTCTCATCCCGCCCGTATGAAAACAAATTTTCTTTCCAAACTTAGATTTATTTTTTATGTTTTCCATATTATCCTCCCCTTGATCCCCTAAAAGGTTCAATTTCTTTAATTTCTCAATGAGAAAAGAAGTCCTTAGTATTGATTGCTTGAACTTTAGAAGTGATTCCCCTATTTTCTCTTGAACCTCATTCCTTTTGTTTTTGCTAAAGAACATGGCGGTTTTGTCCTTGTTTATCTTTTGGCCTAATGCTTCTTCATACTCTTGTAGAATTTTGTTAGTTCCATTGTTGCTTAACTAACTATCATTTGCGAAAAAGCAAAAATTGTATGATGCTTGGGCTTATGAAAACTCGCTGGATGCTCTTGTCCATTGTTGTCGTCCATAGTTACTTTTCTCAATTCGTGTCCTCCTTGTGATAAGTGGAGAGTAGTAGGGTAGTAATTGAGTTGAACTAAAGTGTAGTTTTGACATTTTGGTCTTGAATTGAGTCGAACTAAAGTACTGATGTTTTCATATGAGAATTTAGTCCTTATAAAAGAAATGGGCAATTTAGTTTCATATGGGCCTTGGAACAAACACACGCATAAATTGGAACTAAATGAACCCCTAAAACATCATTGTAGGCTTTAATAAATATCAAATTGTAGAATAAGTTAACCTCCATGTACCTTAGGATCTAATTCTACATGATATCTTATTGATATTTGTATCCAAAATCGAGATAAGAACCGTTTCAAAATTGGGGACAAGAACTGTTTCAAAATTGGGGAAGATGAGCCGCTTGAATTGGAAGTACTTGAGTTGTGGTTGAGATTATTGATGAGACGGCCAACCTTTAGCAAACTCCAAAATGAAGTAGATATGGAAATCTCGTGACGATAAAAAGGCAGTTCATCTTGTGCTTACAATCAAATGATGGTGAAAGGGGGAGTAACGGATGAGGAGTGATTGAGATGGAGAGAGAAGAAGAGAGCAAGCAATGCGAGGGAACTCTAGCATTTGGTTGCATAAAAAAGAGAACTAATTAGCTAGTAATAGGTTTTCATCTAGAATATTAATGGACGGTCCAAATTAAAGCAAGTGATGTTTCAAATTATAAAAATTGAATCATTCAAAGAACTAAGGAAGAGAGACATTTAAGGTTTTTGAGATTGAATGGTGAAAACCTTATAAATTAATACAAAAAAGGAACAATTTTGTAAAAATTGAGAAATCTTGGATTTAAAAATGTAAAGAAATTAATTTTTTAAGAAGAAGATAAAAGGAAATTAAAATGTACATTAAATGTAATTTTGAATATATATATATATATATATATAAATTCAAAAGAAAAAAAAAAGATCTCCTTAAATTTATTTTTCCTTATTTGTTCAGTTTTTAGCTTTTGCATATAACATTTTAAAATCTCATTTGTTCTCACTTTTTCAATGTCTAAATATAATTTAATACACTTTTAACAAAATGGTTCCGTTAATAGGTGTCCTTTAGGCATTTGCTAATGGATCATTTAAAAAAAATTAATATTACTTTTATAAAAATAAAATAAAAACATTTTTATTTTTCTACAAAAATATTTTAAAAATACTATATAAACCAATGTCCTAGTCCCAAAGGCATAGTAGATTTTGCAGAGGGGCAAGAAAAACCCTAAACCCTAAGTACGCGTTTGGATTGCGTCTGCATCTTGCGTCTTGCGTCTTGCGTCTGCGTTGCAATTATTATTATTATTTTTTTCAAAAGCGTGTTTCTGTGGCTTTATATCATACCAGTGGGTCCCGTGCACTATTCACGAGACCCATAAACCTTTTTTTTAGCAACTTTTTTATTAAAAATGGGTCTCATGGTACTATTTACACATTTAAAAATTATTTTGCTACAATGTTTTCAATTTTAAGTTTTTAACGGTATCCAAACGGACTCTAAGATCTATAGAAATGCCTAATTATTTTTGGACTAAGCCAAGATACCCTGACCTGAAAACTCATTGCGACTTCAACAATGTTCCTCGTGTTTGTACTAATTTACTAGCTTTGGTCGATTTTGAAGAAAGATTTGTAAGTTCTTATCTTAATCTTTAACTGATTCTTTCTTCTTGATTCCAAGTTTTGTTTGTATGCCTTTCTTTCTCAATCTTTAGCTTTCTAAAATAAAATTGTGAAGCTTTTTATTTTATTTTATTTTTTAAACAAAATTTTCATAGTTTTTACAATTGACTCCCAAGTTTAGATCTGTGGGAACGCAGGATTGACGAAAATGTTGTCAACTTCAGCAACATTGGTGGATACATTTTCTTATCTATAGGGAAAATATTAGTTCACTATTTTCGAACAGGAAAATTCACTAGATTTTGATTGGCCAAATACAAATCCGAAACGACCCGACCGCTTCATTTACTTCTCCTGTTATAGAAGAAAAGGACTACATCTCTTCTAAGTATGGTCTTGAGGCTGATATTTTGCACTTTCGGCACATGGTAGCTCAGGTTATTTTGAAATCACTTGGTCAAAATAACCTGGGCTACCATGTGCTGAAAGTATAGGGCCCTATACTTTTCGTATCTTTTAAGCTGTTCTTCTCGGAATTATTCCTCTATCATGAAGATCTCTATGTGCCGCAATGTTTTAGCAACTTTTTTATTAAAAATGGGTCTCATGGTACTATTTACACATTTAAAAATTATTTTGCTACAATGTTTTCAATTTTAAGTTTTCAACGGTATCCAAACGGACTCTTAAGATCTATAGAAATGCCTAATTATTTTTGGACAAAGCCAAGATACCCTGACCTGAAAACTCATTGCGACTTCAATAATGTTCCTCGTGTTTGTACTAATTTACCAGCTTTGGTCGATTTTGAAGAAAGATTTGTAAGTTCTTATCTTAATCTTTACCTGATTCTTTCTTTTTGATTCCAAGTTTTGTTTGTATGCCTTTCTTTCTCAATCTTTAGCTTTCTAAAATAAAATTGTGAAGCTTTTTATTTTATTTTATTTTTTAAACAGAATTTTCATAGTTTTTACAATTGACTCCCAAGTTTAGATCTGTGGGAACGTGGGATTGACGAAAATGTTGTCAACTTCAACAACATTGGTGGATACGTTTTCTTATCTATAGGGAAAATATTAGTTCACTATTTTCGAACAGGAAAATTCACTGGATTTTGATTGGCCAAATACAAATCCGAAACGACCCGACCGCTTCATTTACTTCTCCTGTTATAGAAGAAAAGGACTACATTTCTTCTAAGTATGGTCTTGAGGCTGATATTTTGCACTTTCGGCACATGGTAGCTCAGGTTATTTTGAAATCACCTGGTCAAAATAACCTGGGCTACCATGTGCTGAAAGTATAGGGCCCTATACTTTCCGTATCTTTTAAGCTGTTCTTCTCGGAATTATTCCTCTATCATGAAGATCTCTATGTGCCGCAATAATGTCACCGCATCTTCTTTAATCCTAGTGAAAGATTGAGTTCATTCACTTAATTTTAGACTACACTGATGAGAATCCAGGTGCACGTTGGATTGGAGATCACTTCAATAATGAAAAGTATTTTTTTCCACGATTGGCAACAGAGGGTGCCCACTAATTGCATGTGTTTACCAGTTTGAATCAAGTAACGCATATGAAGAACCTTACAGTCTCCCACCTTTCATAAATAATTGTTTGTTTCACTTTAGGAAGTGTACAGGAATTTTGATATATTCTTTTATTTGTGTTTAGTTAATTTAAAAATGGTATGAGGTTCTACCCTTAAATATAAGAACTTAATTTATTTTTTGTTTTGTTTATTTGTTTGTTTTTAATAATAGCATCCCACTGCTGAAGAGATTAATGAGCAACTACATCAAGTATATCTTGGAGTTTGTGACCTATTTCTCGATGGGTACATTATGGAGGGTTTTTTCAAGATAGAGAAGCACCCTTTTGGTTGGAATCATACTTTTGATCCTGATGATTTGGAATGCATCCAACGAACACTAGCAGAGCTCCTTTCCAATAGACCATATGCCTTCACCATTCTATCGTTTAGCTACCACGGTGTTCAACCATAAAGCTCTTGATGTTAAGAAGAAAGTGGAGCTACTACTTATATATTGGGGGTAGTTATTAGATAGATAGAGAAGGGGTAAAAAACAGTGATAATCAGTGGTTTTGAGATTTTTTTTTTTTGAGTTAGAGCAGGACCTAAATTTTTAGCTTAATGCATATATCATTTAATTTTGTTCAACTTGTATCTGCTACGTCAAATTACTTGCTATTGTTACGTGTTCAATTTTCCCATGCTGACATTCCACATATTATTTTGTTTGAATTGTGAGTTTGTTTTGGTGTGGCTAAAATTTTCCTATGCTAACACTCAGAATAGTTTAGTTTATTAGATTTGGAAACTTTCTATATTCTTTCAGAGCCTTTTTGGAGTTGCCTTATGAAGCCTGGAACTACTGATCCTAATTTAAAAGCTGTGGACGGCTTACATGGTCTTTCCTTTTTTGAATTTAGATTGTACTATTCTGGTGGTCTTGTAGACCTCTTTGTACCATTTCCAAATTTTTTAAGAAGCTAATGATTATGGTTCATTGACTCATTTACATCTAAGACAGATGTAATAGTATATAACCCTATAATGCCCAAATCTCCTTGTTGTCACTAATTTTCATAGCTCTACTTTCTTCTCCACTTGTGTGTAATAATCATGCTTATAAATATTTGAAGAAAGGGCAAAGGTAAATTATGTACCCTATATTATTGTCATTATATATAGACATGCCATGAGAACTAAATAAATTCAAATTTAACATTTAAGAAACTCTATGCAATGTATACTTATGGCTTAATGAGTTATGTTATGGTGGAATTTTGGCTTCGTTTTCCTTTATAAGCTCTAAAGTTCTAATTATTTTGAGTTTTCAATTTGGGTGCAGCAAATTTTGTTTATTTAAGATACTCCCCTTTGTATTATATTATTTAGATGTAATCCTAATATTTTATTTTTGTATTCTGTACAAGAACTGCTGCTGAGTTATTTACCTGCTGTAGGTCCAACATGTGGATGTAGGTCACGTATTCATTAACAACATCTGGCTTCCATATCTCCTCATATATATATATATATATATATATATATATATATAGGGCCCTATACAACAATTACAGCCCAAATTTAGTATTTAGACTACCGACTGGCGACGACCATAGGATTCTTATAGAAAAAAAAAAAAAAAAAAAAAAAACTAGATAGGGCCACACTTGCAAGGCACGTGCTAGCTTTAGTTAAAAAAAAATAGTAATTAAGTTTAGATTTAAATTATATTTTTTACGTGAAGGCAAAATATAAATCAATTGATTTTTCAAGTAATTTTTAAAGTACATATGTATTTTACCATCAAAAGAGACATTAAATTGATTGCATTTGAAAGAAATACAAAGATTATAGTAGCTAACATAATACATCACAACATAATATATTAACACACTTCAAATATATACATGTGGACTATATCTTAAGTATATTTGATGTACTTACTTCAAATATATACATGTGCTTTGAAAAGCACCATATCATAAAAATATATGATATGCAGAAATAACCCCAGAATGTTGAATTCTAATAATAGGCACATAATGGAGTAATAAAAATGAGGTAATGTTTTGGCTTTTTTATTTAGTTATATCAAAAGAAAAAGTGATAAATTATATAGGAATAATGTATCTATTTGGCTTTTGTATGTACCTATTTTTTTAACACAGTTCCAAAAGGACATGTCATGCATTATATAGAACTTTTTAAATTTCATTTTCATGGATTTTCTTGAGGCGGATCATGAATGGCAACGATGTTAAACTTATAGCGCAGTTCTGCAGGGATGTCCAACTTTACTGCTCTCAGTTGGATGAGAAATTTTTTATCAGAGGAGAACTTGACAAAGCTTTCAATATTTTTTATTCCATCCTATAACCAAAAAAGTACACTAAATTAAATAAAATAAGGATCTGATTAAACTTAAATTGACAAGGTGAGGGAAGTGAAGCATCATAATATCACTTTGTAATATCAGCTTTAAGCCTCTTTCCTCATGCAATATTGATTTATTATATTATAGGCTTGAGCTAGATTTCCAAATAAATGATAAGAACATAAAGAACTTGAAATAACAATAGACCTAATCATGAAAACTCCAAGAATTTACATGATTCAACAGTAGACTACACCCACGAGTTGGAAAGGTGAATTCACCGAACCATGTTTTGGACAATACAAAAATAGTGTAGAGACACTCTCACAAAGTCTAAAATCTCAATGCACCCAAATACCAATTTCACACAAATTCGAAGATTCGGGACTACACCTAATACAAGTTCAACACAACACCCTCAAGGAGATTTCTCTCTATCTCAAACCAAAGAACCAAGCCACACATAATATCAAGTTGCAGTTTTAGACAAAAAACAAGCGACAATCATCTAAACACAAGGCAAAGACACACTACCCAAATTAAATAACAAATTGCCACACCACTAAGAGAGTTTCTCACAAATTAATTTGCAGCACAAAACAAAGTGTGTCACAACCCGCCCCCATGTGCATGATATTATCCTTTTTGGGAGGCCTGAAGGCTCTCTTAGTCCCTCAAGATTTTGTTCTTAGCTAGGTTGCGTTGGGGAAAAGGCCTCATACACAACAAAGGAGGGTATTCATTATAAGCACATCCCCATGTGCTTCCCTAGGCAATGTGGGATTCTGTGAAATGCAAAACCCCCTTTTAGGTCACTACAATCCACCCCCCGTACAGGCACACGCATCCTTGTGTGTGGGGCCCACACTTCCGACTAGGGTGTGGCTCTGATACCATCTGTCACAACCTGCCCCCGTATACATGATATTGTCTTCTTTAGGTGGCCCGAAGGCTTTCTTAATCCCTCAAGGTCTTGTTCTTCCCTAGGTTGTGTTAGGGAAAAGGCCTCATACACAACAAAGGAGGGCATACCTAATAAGCACATCCCTATGTGCTTTCCTAGGTAATGTGGGATTCCATAAAATGCAAGACCCCCTTTTGGGTCACTACAAAATGACACTCACAAAAAACCAAAGCAATGCTGCATAATGAAGAGAGAAAGAAACTCTCACCAAAAAAATACCAAAACCAAGCCATAAATACAAATTGCCAAAGAGACCTGTGTTCATCTTCTAATTGTGTCCTCTCAAACTAATTCTTATATGGTATTGTGACTATTGTCTATGTATAAGATTTAAAAACCTATTTTTTGGTGGATAAGAAATGTATTTTCTTAATAGACAAAGAATATTTTCTTAATAAACAAAAAACACTTTTTCTTAGTGGATAAATGATAGAATTCATTTCCCATCAAATAAGGATTTGATTAAACTTTTGATTATTAGAGCAACTACAATGTAACTTTATTAAGGTTGTATCCCTTACAATCTTGATTTGAATTTCTAGATTAGTTTTCAACAAATAAGTAAATAACTTTCATCAAGCAGCTACATCCAAATATTATCTTAGAACAAAAACTGCATTTGATTCTAAGCAAAAATTGGGGTGATTGGACTCCTAGTCTTGACTTAAATTTTTATTTTTATTTTTATAGAGTTTCAACTTTCAGACCTGTAGTGTCCACTTTTGATGATTTTGCTCTTTATTATTAGACCAAGATATCAATCAGTTTTTGGTGTAAGCAGTAATTAAATCCTAAATCTCTTATTTAACCATCAGAGAAGTGGAACCCACTACTCCTAGACTTACCCGGCAAAGAAACATAAGTAAATGTAGTTTTGTTATTAAGATTATTGTTGTTTTGATTACTTGCAACATGAACAAGCATTGTGTTAAAAAGTCACTGTTTAAATGCTTGTGGGGTGTGGGATGTAAATGTAAGGGTTGGAGTTCAAGTCTCTAAAAGCGAGCTTCACATACATATACACTTAGATTAGGCTAGAGTAGAAATTCCATTTTGTATTAAAAAAAAAAGTCACTGTTTAGAATATAAATATCATTTGGTAATTAAGGCCCTTTCGTAGTTCTTATATATAGACCAAAGGTTACACTGCAAAACGACATGGTGTGGGCTTATAATAAGTCCAATACAATGGACGAGCCTAAAAGAGTGTTAATATATATTACCTTAAAAAAGAGAAAAGAAAAGAAAGAAAAAGAAAAAGAAAGACATAGAGCACATAGGCCCAATTCACGGCAGAACATAGAGCCTCAGTATGTGTTTTTTTTTTTTGGGGGGGGGGGGGTGTTGATAAAGAGCCCATTATGTTAGGGCCCAAACTGGATTTTTACCTTGTGATCCCAAATTGATGAACTTTTTCACAACAGATTCAAGAGCCCATTGTGTTAGCTCTTCAGTCTAAACAACAGATTGTTGTAGCTTTACTTTGTGATCCCAAATTGAAGACATTATTTACTTACAACATCAGCAATCGACGTTGGACAAAACTTGCGCATCACTTCGATGTACAACCTGGGTATCCTTTATCAATTTATAGAAGTCCTGTAGCTGTTGGTAATATTCTCTATTGGGGTTCTGTTAAGTTCGATAGAGGCTGTGATGATATCCATATACATGCACGTGCTTACGATTTAGATAGGGACAAGTAGCTCCACGGCTCTTTCAACATTTTTCGCCGCGGCGTCAATAACCCAATTCTTCTGGAGGATGATCTTCTGCTAGATAAAGCCCATACTGGGGGCCGGGTTTTAAGCTTAACATGGTAGACACTATAACATGCTACATACACAATCATAGACAAAACATAACATAGACTGAAAACGTCTAGTCTTGAGCAAATTGACGCGTCCAATAATAAAAGGTGATCATAGCAAAAGGATGATAATAAGATTGAAGTTGAAAGGGATAGAAGATCAGTTTTTAGGCTCAAGCTACCTACAATGACCCTATAATCCTAGCCCTTCATCTTCCATATAACAATTGAATACTAACCTTCAAATTTTGTTCAAAGTCACGTGACTATTAATTGCTGAGGCCAACAATAAACATAACATAACTTAGACAAACAAAAGACGAGTCTTGTAGTAGGCTAAACAAAATGGGCAATGGACTAATAGGCATTCTCTGCTCTAGTTTTGACTTTTCATGCACCTATATCTTTCCGTGTTTAATGTGGTTATTACTTAATAAAATAAATTGTTTGATGTTGTACTAACTAAATCATTAAAATAGTAATTTTTATATAGGAAAACTCTGCTAACCAATGCTTAACGTCGTTAACAATGATGATTTGAGGAGTTCATGCCATTTTACTTTTTATTTTTACAGATACCAAGACAAAGTCTGCTGAGTAGAAGCTTCTTAAGGAACAATAATAGTAATGGCAATGGAGAATAATTATAGCTGGTTGGTCTTATTCCTCATTCATTTTGTTATTGCTTTCTCTCATGGAATTTTAGATTTTTTTAGCTTGTAATATTTTGTTGACTTGATGTAATGGATAATTGGATATTGGAATGTGAACTTCTAAGTATAATGCATCTGGGATTTATTTGTTATCTCCTTTTTTTTTTAAAGAAAACTTTGTTGATATGCCAAGTTCATTTTGAAAAATCTATGAAATATAAATTTGGGTCCTTGGATCGATGTTTGGTCCAAATGTACGAATCTGGCGGCCAACTACTATGTGATGATAACTCAGATTAAAAATCTTCTGCTTATTAGAAAACCTATGTATTGTTGGTTTTAGATAGATCCATATTCATGTTTATTTTTTATTTTTTATTTTTTTTTGAGAATCTATTATTGAAGAACTTAATTTTAGAAACGTTGATAGAAAATTTCAAGTTAAACACTTGTCAAGCTCTCAGGAAGCTCTTCTTCTTTTATTCTTTCTGGGTTTATATGCGGTTAAAAATTAATAGATTAATTAATGTATTAAGAATTTGGTCAGAGAAGAGGAGCTGAACTTTGCCTATATGATTTTTGCATATAAATAAAAGTTAAATATTGGACGTAGCAAAAATACGGAGGGTGCAGTTTTGTTCTAAATTTAGTTTGATGGTAAGGAAAGGTACCCCAAAATAAAAACTATATCCTCCAATTTTATTTACTTTTCTTTTTGAGTGTAACAATCAAAGTCACGTGACTATAAAATGCTGAGAGCAACAGTAAACAAAACATGACGTAGTCAAAAAAAAGACAAGTCATGTAATAACTAATAAGAAAATGTTAACTAGTGCTGTTGATGCCCCTACACCTTTTTCATGTTTAATTTGGTTATTTACTTTGATAAAATAAATTGTTTGATGTTGCTTTCTTGTTTGAAATTTTAACTTCAGTTTTAATGTTTCTGTGCAAACTGTGGTTTATCCAATATATTTATTTTTTGTTAGATTAAATTTAATCTTGCAGTACTAGCCCTTTCAAGTGAAGTTGTGAAAGTGCTTCTCTCTTTCTCTATATATGTTCCAAGGCATGAAGTGGGAAGAGGAGTTCATTAGCGAATTTGAATTGGCTCTATATCAATGAATATCATCATCCATACATGATGAATAAATATTTATTCTGTTGGATTTAATAACCCATCATAAAGCCTCTTCACAAATTACCTCGAACAACCTTATCATTTATAATTTGCCTACTGCCTCGTTCAAGGAAATTATATTTATTTTTTGTCAGATTAAAATTAATAAAAAAATGTAGTTTATGTTTTGTTATTTGTGGTCTTTTGGTGTAAGTTTGCTTCATTTATCAAATTTGGTAACTGGGATTTTTCGTTTTGAGTGAAACCCAGTTGCTTAAATTCGATAACAAGTTGGTATATTTGTTTTAATTTGAAGTTTGGTGATTAGTTCATTTTAGTTCAAAGCAAAAAGATGGGCCTAAAGGTTTGGTGTTATGTTAATTGTACTGTTTTTCTGTGTTCTTGTAGTTTATGTTCTTAGTATTAATTTAACAGTGACTAAATTTAGTCACGGTTCACTGCTTTTGTTGTTTTGGTTGTGTAATGGAGTTTATGTTCTGTTATTTGTGGTGTTTTGGTGTAAATTTGTTTAATTTTCAAATCTGGTAATTGAGTCCTTTTGTTTGAATGAAACTCCGTTGCTTAAATTTGATCAGAAGTTCTGCATTTTCCTCCACTCTGCCAACCGCAAACGCACTTGCACCACAATAAGAATAAGGAAGGCAATAAGCATGATTATCTTAATTGTCTCATACTCGAAATTTCTCCACCAATATTCGATCATGACAAGGACAAGGACAAGGACAATAGTACTGACCTCGACCATTCCTCGATATTGTGTATTTCCATTGTGTCCATCCATAAGTTTCCCTTCGATGGCAAACTAAGCTTCTACGAGAGCTTGTTGCTGTAAGTTTTCTATTGTCTCTCTCTCTATTTCGCTTTCCTCTTCCATGCTTGCATAAATTTATCTGCTGTCTAGGCTAGCATCAACAACAAAACTCCTGGTGTTTATTTTGATATCTTCACTAACAATTGATCTTTCAAAGCCTATATATCATGCGCCACCTCTAATCGGAAACATTATCAATTCCACCCCCTACCCCACTTTAATCTTGCTCTAAACATGCATTAATACTGTCACGCCCCGAACCCAAGTATAAAGATAGACATGTGACAACTGCCGCACACTTATAAAACAAGCACTTACAAGTGTGCAAAGCCTTCTTAGCAACTAAAATTTATCCTCAAAAATTAAATCAAATAAATCTAAAATACCTCAACAAATTTTTTATGAATAGCTCTCCAATAATTTAATAGGAATAAATTCCAAACCTCATATACATAATGCCAATTGGCCAATAAATATAAAATTATTAGAAGACCATCCAATTCCAGTATCACAAAGCTTCTTTTTCTGCTCACAACACAACATCAAAACTCCCAAAACTTGATATTCTTCACAATCTGAAACTAGAGGGGGAAAAAGGGGGGTGAGTTGACAACTCAATAAGTAACCAAAGTCCTAATAAGTTCTATCAAACAATAAATCTGTAAAGTAATAAAATGTAATAAAAGTCTTCAAAGGTTGTAATATATTATGGGTTTTAAAAAAAAATAACTAAAGAATTTTCATAGTCTTAAAAATAACAAGTTGCAAATAGACCATATACTTTAATCAGACAAATATATCATAGATGGTTTAGAAAGTATTTACTTTTTTTTATATATTAAAGTTATAACTTACAATATGTTCCAAAAAATATATAAGCAGTTTTAATGACTCAAAATAACTCAAATGCTCAAACATTTCCAAAATCACATATGTAGTTTTAAAGACTCAAAGTAGTTCAAATATTCAAACGTAATTCATATTTTTAACAATCTTATGACTATGGTCACGCTATATTCCTGTGACTGGGTATCAGAGTACTAATGAATAACCCCCATTGGCTGGGTATCAGTGTACCAATGAATCACCCCCATTGGTTTGGGTATCAAAATACCAATGAATAACCCCCATTGGCTGGGTATCAGAGTACCAATGAATAACCCCCATTGGTTTGGGTATCAGAGTATCAGAGTACCAATGAATAACCCCCATTGGTTTGGGTATCAGAATACCAATGAATAACCCCCATTGGCTGGGTATCAGAATAAATTCATAGTCAAATTGTTCATAATCACATATATAAAATCATAGTTTCTAACACAAATATCTTATTCAAACACATTTATATAATCATATCTTCAATATTCAAATCTATTTGTGATATTTCTATATTATTTACTTTAAATCATTATAACTATAAAACAATTAAATAAAATAACCTTATATTCAAAACTCACATGTATTTGTGAGAATTCTTTACCCTTTACTTTGAATCAGTATAGCTAAAAACAATTACATAAATTACATCATATATTCAGTAATCAGATATATTTGTAATAATTTTTTACTTGAAATCAGTAGTACAATAGAAATAAAATTGTAATAACTATAAACAATTTCAGTAATTAAAATACGCAAAATAAAACCAATTAGGATAAGGTTACTTACCTCCAAAAGCCATACCAAAAGAAACTTTTTCCTTAACAATTCCTCTAAAATCTTTAGATATCACCTAGAACAATTTTCAAATATTCTTACTCAATAATCAAATAATTTCAGGACTTATAATAGTACCCAGCTAGATAAAGAGACTACTAAAAATATTCAATAGCTATCTACTGTTATCTTGCACTAAAATTTCTTCATATCATAATATATTTCTTTATATATATATAAATATAATTATATATATATATATATATATATTTTGCCACTCTATACTATAGGACCTAGTCCTTTGTCTCACTAGGAAGACAAGGACGTGTACAGCTAGCCTTATTCTTCTTTACACTTTTTTTTTTTTTTTTTTTTATAGTAACTTGTCAGACCTCACCTAAACCTATGCACACTTGACCTTTTGTCTTCTTCTTCTTTTTATATTTTATTTTTTTTTCTCCAGTTCCATTACTACGGGCGCAGTTCCTTAAGCAACAAAATTGTGCAGAAAGTGACCCTTACGGATATGTCTAAAAAGTCTTACAGTTCGCTGAAGTCATCACAAAAAAAAATATACTTTAATTTTAAAATAAAGCTTAAATTTGATAAGAAGAGATTTTAGGCTTTTACTTCAATAGTATAGTCAATTTTTCTTTGCTTCAATTCTTTGAGTAGTCTCCTCTCTCAAAATATCTCTCTAAATATATTGACTTAATATGCTTATATATATAGCTAGGATTTCAACCTTATTTTCTAAAAAGTCTTTATAATTATAAATTATAAAATTGACCCCACAAGAGATTTACTTAAATACCCTTCCTTTTAATCTTTTTTTTTTTTTCGGGATATTACAAATACTCCTATCTGATTTTCACTTTTGAATAACATTACTGTTACTCATTTATGCGTGAGCAGGGATCAAACAAAAGTTTTCAAATGAGGCGAGTGTAACCATCAGAGATAATTATTGTAGTAGGTTGCTTCCTTGAAGGTTTTGCATCAAGAAACAGGTCTACTCTGTTCCATGTTTTTAAGCATGCACTTTGCAGATTTTGCACTCTCAAATATTCCTAGAGGAACATTATGTATTTATTTGAAGATTGGTGGAAAGTGTTTGAACTTGTGAATAGTTTTTGTTTGGTACACTGGTGGCACTAGCTATTGATGGCTGTGTCTCAATCCTTTATTTCCAAGAAGCATATCTTAAAGAGAAACTACTACTTAGCTAGCTAACTGGACATGTGTGATTAGATCATTCGTCGGCACATTATGCAGATTAGTTTAGCACAGTAGTTAGAGGATTCTGCCCTGCTCATGATGTATAAATACAGCAAATTGTATTATTTCACTTAAGCTTAATGAAATCAGTCAGGTGACTATTAATTGCTTAGGGCAACAATAAACATAACATAACTTAGACAAATAAAAGACGAGTCTTGTAATAGCTAATAGGATGAACAAAATAGGCAATGGACTAATAGGCATTATCTGCTCTAGTTTTGATTTTTCATGAACCTACACCTTTTCCGTGTTTAATGTGGTTATTTACTTGATAAAATAAATTGTTTGATGTTGTTTTCTTGTTTGAAATTTTAAATTCAGTTTCCATGTTTTTGGTGCAAACTATGGTTAATCCATTATATTTATTTTTTTTCAGATTAAAATTAATCTTTTTTCATCTTGTTTTTTGTCCCTAATCCATGCAAAACGTTACACTTTACGTCAATGTCTTAAAATAAAGACTACATTAAACTCTGAGATAATGAAATATAAATAAGATAACATGAGATATTAATTTGGAATGTGTGTCCTTGCTTGGGATGTGGGTGTCTATTTATATATCACTTCAAAAATTATTTGATTATTTGCAACATGTGGAGCTCTCTCCTTAACCTTCCAGAATACTTGGGATCAGGATCCTCTTGATTTCCCAATGAACTCTATCACATAGAGATTCTTAAAATCCTCAAATTTTCTTATGATTGTGAAGGTCTAGATGATGCCATGTCAACATTGCACTAACTAAATCATTAAAATAGTAATTTTTATATAGAAAAACTCTGCTAACCAAATACTTAACGTCGTTAACAATGATGATTTAAGGAGTTCATGCCATTTTATTTTTTATTTTTACAGATACCAAGACAAAGTTTGCTGAGTAGAAGCTTCTTGAGGAACAATAATAGTAATGGCAATTAAGAATTATAGCTGGGATGTTCTTATTCCTCATTCATTTTGTTATTGCTTTGGCTCATGGAATTTTAGATTTTTTTTAGCTTGTAATATTTTGTTGACTTGATGTAATGGATATTGGAATGTGAACTTCTAAGTATAATGCATTTGGGATTTATTTATTATCATTTTTTTAAAAGAAAACTTTGTAGATATGCCAAGTTCATTTTGAAAAATCTTTGAAATATAAATTTGGGTCCTTGGATGTTTGGTCCAAATGTATGAATCTGGCGGCCAGCTACTATGTGATGATAACTCAGATTTAAAATCTTCTGCTTATTAGAAAACCTATGTATTTTTGGTTTTAGATAGATCCATATTCATGATTTAATTTTTTTTTTTTTTTTTTTGAGAATCTATTATGAAGAACTTAATTTTAGATGTGCCCATTGATATGATATAAATTTCATTCTTTTTGTAACGCATATCAATTATCCATTTGAGAAGGGCCCATTGAACCCTCGATTTCGTGGCGAACATGTCCTCTGTCAATACCCAACTGGAACGGAACGTTCCCTTGCATGCAAATTCTGCAAAGCAGTAAGAGTTTTAATCTTTTAATGAACCTTAGAGGCTCAGAATTTTGATAAATTAATTTAATCTACCCTTAAATCTAAGAGATGCCATTATCTCCTACCTTCAACAAATATCATTAAAATAAACTAACTGTTGCAGTTTTTTTGCATGTGCACGATACATTCTTTTGTTGAGACCTCAAACTATTTTTTGATGTGTAATAGAAATGTTATTGGAAATTTCTAGGCTTATGGCTAATGGGGGCATTAACGAACATTTGAAATTTGTCCAATGTCAGCATTCCATGTCTGAGTTTATGTCTAAATTTCTCTGAAGATACACTACCTAATCCAGCTGTGAAATCTGAAGAATGGTTAGGCTGGTTATTAAATGTGGCTTTGGTGGCCGTAGGTATCATTTTAATAATTTAATCTCACTAGGCAATTGTTGTTATTTAGATATGTCCTGCACAAGCAATCACAATTGAGGTGGAGCGAGAAGATGGTAACCGTAGTAGGACTACTAGGTGAAGGATCTTGCTCAGTTGCTCCCTCTCCCTTACCATCTCTCTCTCTCTCTCTCATATTTATAGTTTTTCAGATAAGAACTTGCTAGTATATAAATATGAATGTGGAAAGTAAGAATGGTGAATGGGAATAGTAGTTGTTGTAGGCCACTTCAAGGGGACCTAGACCTCCATAGAGAGAGAGAGAGAGAAATTACTAGACAGAGATGCACTAGTTCTAATTTCATTAGTCCACGTAGCTCAAGATAATTGACTAGTTATTTCAACATTTGCTCTATGAATTAAGCCATGTATTGAATGAGCTACATGTGCTCAAATCCTAACTAAATCACCCTAATCTCAACTAACTAACTAACTAAAGGGATTACAACAACTATTAGGAGATTACAAGGCATATGGCATAATTTGGGTTCCTATCATTTTACAGGTATGATATTGACACAACAGAGTGCATTTATTGTGGATTCTCCAAGAGGCTTGCAACAGAGACTCATTAGGTTACTATGCATAATTTTTACAGGATCATAGGCAGTTGATCCAGTAATGAATTGAGCGATGTTCAGAATCTTAAACTTTGCCAGAACCACTACATTAATTCGGAAGGTGCATGGTGCATTGTTTTCTTTCATGACAAGTTTTAAAAATGAAAATTTGTTCTATTATAAAAATATTACAGTTCTAATTTTTACTATAGAAGGAAAAAAGAATGAAAAAAAAAAAAAGAAGGATTCTTGAACACTAACTTGGTGGGATGGGGTTGAGGTCGCAAATGTTGCCTAATCTTAGTTGAGCTATAGCTTGACTCTAGTTCCACCTGCAACACCAATGATTTTAGGTGGTTTGTAAGATGAGGGCAAGATGTATGCTGATACAGGATCACCTGAAATGCAATTGTTGTTGGCAATACCTCCTGAGGGTATCCCCAGAAAAGAGTTGCAAGCGAGCACTGTTCTTTGTATGTATTGAAAAGTGCTTTGGAAAGTTCAGAGCCTTAAGGCTCTGTATTGTTGTTAGAAATTTCAATGGAGGATTTCTTGAGATTGGAATCTGAATATGACATGCAGTCCTTAATATTTATTGTTAGTGTTGATATTGTAAAAAGAAGTTGTGTTTATAAAGATTCATATGCCAATTGTTAGTGAATGTACTGATGAAACTGATTTGTGGATGCAGAAAAGGCTTGATCCGTTGCTTTTAAAATAGCTTGCGCCCAGGCAGCAAAGAATACATGGGTGGAGATGGGAAAGCACCTAGTGTCCAGAAAGGTATAACTCTCAAAGTAGTTTAGTTAATTAGATTTGGAAATATGGTATTTTCTTTCAGAGCCTTTTTGGCATTGCCTGATAAAGTCCAAACTACTGATCCTAATTTAAAAGCTGTGGACAGCTTCCATGGTCTCTCCTTTTTTTTGGAATTTAGAATGTAATATTTTGGAGGTCTTGCAGGCCTATTTTGTACCATTTCCACTTTTTTTTTTTTTTGGGGGGGGGGGGGGGGGGGGGGGGTGGTTTGTTTTGTTTTGTTTTAAAAAAAACTACTTATCATAGCTCTTTGACTCTTTTACATTTAAGAGCATTCACACCAGCTCGTGTAAATTTATCATCTATTTTACACAGAAAAAGCTACTTTTTCTATTTTACACTATCATTTTTACAAACACCCACATCAGTTTATCTATTATACACACTTTTTTATTAAAATAATATTTTCTTCACTTTTTTTATTATTTCCCACCTACCCCCACCTAACCCTTCCTTTTCTTCTGAAGACCACCCCTTCTTCTTCACTCCATCCTATCTCTTTCTCTGCCACTCTTCTTCTCCTTCTTCTTCTTCTTCTTCTTCTTCTTCTTTTTTTTTTTTTTTTAGAATCTTTTTCTTCCCTCTTCTCCGTTAACCCATCACAAGCACTCCATCAACACCCTTCTTTTTTCTCTGAATACATCCCCTTCTTCCTCTAAATCACCGATCCACATGAGAGGGAGGGTGATTTCCGTCAACCCATCACCGATCTCCGTCAAAAGAGAAGATTGGACCCATCACCGATCTCCATCACCGACTCCGTCAAAAAAGAAGATCGGACTCATCACAAAAGAGAAGATCGGACCCATCACCGATCTCCATCACAAATTCACCGATTCGTCACCGATCTCCGTCAACCCATCACCGATCTCCATCAACACCGGTCTTCTCTTTTGTGGTTGATTTTTTATTTTTGTAGTTGATTTTTGATTTTGTGTCTATGGAATGTGTGTATCAGAGGAAGAAAGAACATGAGAGGGGAGGATTAGTTTTGCAGACGGAGAAGAGAGAGAAAAAAAAGGAGCGAACAGAAATTATTAAAATAATCAATTACACAAGCTACAGTAACCGTGCATATATGCACGGTTGCTGTAGCATTTGTATAATTTTGTACAATTTTACACAACTTTACACCCACTGATGTGGATGTTTTTTTGACCAAAATGTGTAAAATGAAGGTGTTTTTGTATTATAGAAAAGTATCCTTCCCCCCCCCCCACTGACTGATGTGGATGCTCTAAAACAGATGCAATAGTATATAACTCTATAATACTAAATCTGCTTACTGTTGTTAGTTTTCATGGCTCCGCTTTGTTCTCCACTTGTGTGTAATAATCATGCTTTTAAATATTTGAGAAAGGGGCACATAATGGTATTGAAATATTCTGTTCTAGTAACCAATCCGAAATGGAATTCAAACTTTGATTTAAACATTATTTCAAAGAGAAAAAAAAAAAAAGAAAAAAGAAAAAGAAAATAAAACATATGGGCCATTTTGTTTCACATTTGTTTTGAAGGAATCTGGCATTGGTACTGATGAGGTTGGCAAATTAATTGTGTTTAAGCCATAACTGATGGCTGTAGCATTGAGGAAAAATTAAAGCCTTTTGTTGAGTATCTGTACTATCATGGGATTTCCCGAAATGGTATGAAGAGAATACTTATGAGTGAACCAATAGTTTTCTGTTTAGATTTGGAGACTGCAATTGTGTGAAAGGTTTGCCATTGCTGGTTATACTGTGATGTGCTTGGACCTTGTTTTGAATGCATTTTTTTTTACTGAGATTCTACAAGCTAGTTGAATTCTTTTGTTTAAATTTTCCTCTTACTAATTTTGGTCTCAGTCCTCAAGTTCTCTGCCCTATTTTCAATTTCCCATAATGATTTTTTAATTACATGCATATTGAATTCTTTGAACATGAATCAGAAATATGTCAAACTATGCCATTTTTGGTGTTGTGCCTTGTTTTGATAATTCTTAATTCATTTTTCTTTCATGTAAAGGTACGGTTTTTCAGGACATTGACATTGAACATGATGCCATTGGCAACATGCTTGTAAAGTTTCCTTCATTACTAACATGCAGCCCCTACAAGAAGATCTGGCCGGTGGTTTGTCTTTTTCTTATCTCCTTTCCCTCAGCGTGGGCACCTTAATTAATTGCATGTTTATCTGTTTGTCATTTCCTTAGTGGCTCCCCCCTTCACACCCACACCAAAGACAATTTTTTTATAATATGTTGAGCATTTGTAACTAGCAAAATAGTGATTTGTATGAGTTGTAAGTGTTAATTAATGTTGTTGTAATTCATATCGTTGATAGTGGATATTTTTGGTTGGTGTTGCTCGTGGATGTAGGCATGGAGTTGGTCGAACCAAATTAAATATTATTGTCTCTTGTGAATCTTTTATTTTCTTTTTCATACGAATGCACTTCCGTTAGCCCCAAATCACAATAATTGATGTTAGAGCTTCCTCTTTTGAACAACAGTTAAAACATGTTTGAATGCATCATGATACTAAATGTTTAATGCGGAACATCAGATGCTATAAGATGCATCATTAAATGTGAAAAAAAAATTTATTTGAACATAATTTTGAAAAGCCTTTATAAACACCATCACACACCCTTGGTGCAGTGGTCACTCCATAAGTATATATACTTTTGTGGAGTGTAGGGGGTAAGGGTCAGAGTTCAAGTCTCTAAGAGGGAGCTTCACACATATATACACTTAGATTAGGTTAGAGTAGAAATTCTATCCTATAAAAAAAAAAAACCTTTATAAACAAGACCTGATATATATTCTTTAGTAGTGTTATAAACAATGGGTCACGCTTAAAATGCTCCTATGAAATTATTCTTGGACAGAGTATTGAACTTTGGGTACTTAATTTGCATATTGGCAATGAGCTGTATCTTTCTCCTTCTATTAGAATGGAATAGACGGTGGAGTGGTGGGTTCAAGAAGAACTAGGGCAGGAAATTTACTGATAAAAAAAAGAGGAAGTATTATATTTGCATACTGGTTTGTTCCTTTTAATTTTATACTTTTGGGCCAAAAATTTATATGTTATCCCAAATTTCTTTATATTTTCTTCCATAGGCTACTAATTATTGCATCTCAATACTACGAAGGTCCAATTTCACCATGCACTCTTTTCTGTTTCACTTACAGCTTGATTTGTATGCTGCAATCTAGCTGAAAGGCTTGTTTGACTTGATTAGCTGAACTGCTCCATCTGGTTTTCTTCTGATATTTATTTGTCATTCATGTATAGCTCCTTCCACAACAAAGGAACTGCCTGAAGGTTATGTTGAGCGGGTGAAGCATGTACACGATTCTAGTGGTTAGTGGTTACGGCATTTTTGTTATATATTTATCGAGTAATTTATTTTTTATCTCACTTCATCAGTTATTCCAGGAAGCATTTAAGTGCACTTGTTTATTTATTTATTTTTTATCCGCCCTTGTAGTTATGAATATGATTGGAGCAAAGAGGAAGCAAACAAAAACCTTCTGCGAAATCACAAAACAGCTGTGTCAGCCAGGATGCTTTACGAGCTAGCTAAGGTGTAATACTGGTTATATGTTTGTTGTTCTGAGTTCTCTCTCCTTTTATATTTTATTTTTTATTTTTATCTCTAAACTATTCTCATCTGATATTGGGGGAGAGAGAGAGAGAGGAACTTTTCTTATAATTTATGTTTTGAATATATATCCTTATTTACACTGCCTTATGCTGTATTTGTTTCAAGGAAAAATAAAAGAGAAGATAAATTCTGCAAAATCTTTACTTTTTATGTGTGTATTGATGGAATTTCCTACAAATAATCTTAAAAAACAAGGTCCTATAGACTAGGTTTCCTGGATTTTTTTACGAAGTACAATTTTACGAAAACAAAAATGACAAATAGGACCCTTTAGGGTTTTTAATGTGACTTGAGGCACTAAATGGAGGAAAAATCATAACTTAGAAATTTTTATTTTTTTATCTTATAAATAAGAAGAGTCTATGTTGTCTCATACTTGAAATTTCCTTGCTGTAAGTTTTCTACTCTCTCTCTCTCCCAAAATGCCATAGCCATTTTCCTAACAAGGCTTTATTGAAAATAGCCAATTTTTTTATTCCTAAACCACCATTGGCCATAGGTACACACATTTTATCACAACCTACCAAATGTGACTTGGACTCTCCCCCCATACCTTCCCAAAGAAAGGCTCTTTGCATCTTCTCAATCTTGTTAGCCACATGAGTAATAATGGTGAAATGCGATAAAAAATAGATAGGAAGACTCGATAATGTGCTCTTAAACAACATCAATCTACAACCTTTTGAAAAATATAGCTTCTTTTACATTGTGAATTTTCTCTCAATTTTCTCCAAAATAGGATTCCAAATAGAAGTGGACTGAGAATATCAATGCCGTTATTATTCAACAGAATCCAAGCAAACTGGCAAGTTGGGAAAAAAAAAAAAAGTGACATTTTTTTCTAGAAATATTCTAGGAGGAAATTTTCAATAATGAAATTATTTCTGGCAAAACAACTTCTGTAATGCAGTCATACTTCTGAAACAATACCTTACTGGCAGTAGTAATTAATTACGAATGTGAAAGTATCACACCTAGAGCCTTGCTTTCTTTATCTCCTGTAATCTACTTCCTATTTCGTTTGTTGATATTTGAGAGTTGAGATTTTGACATTGTAAAGCTGGAGTATGTTCAGTTAAATAAATTCCAACAAACACCTTTGTGTGTTTTGTTATCTTTTTATTTTTTATTTTTATTTAATTTTTTCTCCTTACACTAAAATGTGTCTATAATTTGGAACTGTAGTCATTTGTTATTACCCGGAAGAATTTTGGCTGCATTTGAAATAGCCCTCATTTTTTTCTTCTATGTTTTGTCTTTGTAATAATTTTTCTTTCTTGATTATGTATGCAGAAACCATTTAATCCCAAAAGATATTACTCTATAGACCGCGTTTTCAGAAATGAAGTGGTAGATCGAACTCATCTTACAGAGTTCCACTAGATGGAAGGTTCTGACAAGTAGACAAATATGTGATGGGGTAGCTTATCAAATTAATGATTGAACAAGTGCTGGGGTTTGGTCTTGGGATTTCTTAGCTGTTCAATAGGGTTGTAGTTCCTTTTGTTTTGGGTCAGTTCTATATAATACTACAAGACTATATTGAGAATTTGAAGCATTTGTGCCAGATGTGACCATCCTTGATCCTTAAATTGTACTATTGACCCATGTCTAATCCTGGCCAAACCCTTGTTTCCATTTTCAGGTCAGACTGGGTCTCTTTGTGTCTGTTACCTTGCAAAGAGGCATACTATTATTTTCTGCTTAGGTCTAGTATCTACCCAACCTAGCTGAGCTCAAGTCAGCTTTTCTATTAATCTGAATGAAACTTGACTTTATTACTGTAATAGATTTAGATGAGCGGCCTGTGTGAAGCATAAGGGCTAGCTTTGATTAGATCCATTTCAATATTTTCACAGTTTTACTAATTAATCCTCCATTTTCTTACTCCTATTATAACATTTTTGTGCTTCATGGATGCTCCTCCATGCATAAGAGGCCATATTACCCATTTTAGTACCTTACCTTGAGGAATTTGAATTGTAGGAAATGTGTATTATGCATGAGTCGCCGTTCTTATTTTGTTATCAACGCAAGATTGAAGGCCTATAGGTCTTGGAATTTCATGCCTCTTCAGAATCCAGACGATCCCAACTAATCTAATGTGATTTTTTCTGTTTTGTTTGTTTTACCCCACTAAGAATTCATGATATTGGATTTTAGCTTTTAGCTAAGAGCTTGAAAACACTCACACTGCATGTTGCAAATTACTTGTGTCACTAATGAGAATTTCTCATCCCGCCCGTATGAAAACAAATTTTCTTTCCATACTTAGATTTATTTTCTATGTTTTCCATATTATCCTCCACTTGATCCCCCGAAAGGTTCAATTTCTTTGATTTCTCAACGAGAAAAGAAGTCCTTAGTATTGATCACTTGAACTATTTGCTCTTGAACCTCATTACTTTTTGTTTTTGCTAAAGAATGTAACACTCCATAATTTTATTACTTATTTAATTCTTAAACGTAAACTAAAAAAGAAGCCCACAATTAAATGGATTTAATTGATTTGGGCCTAAGATATTAAAAATAATATGAAGCTCAAGTGAGGTGGCATAAGTAAATATATGAGCCTTGAAAACCCTAGCATTTTTCCTCTCAAGTTACACGTGTATTTACTGATGGAGCTTCCTTTTGCTTCAGCCGACTATTGAACTTTGCTTTCTTCACTGTGGCGTTGAGTTGGAGTCTACAGATATGATTTTCTCATGCTCTAGATTTAAGAAGTTTGAATAGTCAATAGCTAGCAATTGTTATGAACCTAGACTATCATTGTACTAATAGAAAAAAGCTCCTATAATTGTATTATATTAGATAAGAAATGGTCAATATGTCAGGAAAGGGTCACAGACTTTGAAATTGAACCAAATAGAGTAATAGGCTTGGACTTTGTCACCATGTTAAAGGGAAAAGAGTGCTTGTGGTTAATATGCATTCACACATAGCCTCAATTATTGACCGATTAACCATCACCTTTTATTATTGTCTAAAACTAGTCCAGCAGCTTTAAAGGGACAATAGGCAACTAGAGTGATAGTAAGGCTTGTACGTGGCTATATATATATATATATATATATATATATATATATATAAAATATTAGAGTCAATAGATATCCAGCAGCATCAAGTGGGAATGCTAAGCAACTAGATGGATAAATTAATGCTATACGTGGCTTCCAATATTAAATTGGATAGATATAATGTTAGAGTGAATGGATATGAATAAATAATATGGCTGTTACGTTCAGGTTGGTCAGATATTTTTTATTCGGCCCTATTGAAGTTTCATGAATACCTATGATTACATTAATGGAAAAATCTGATTAGGCAGCAATAATTTTTTTTAGTCCAAAAATCTGATCAAAACTGAAAGTGAATTGGATAGTTAAGTGAATAAATGGAGGATTTTGGATATATTAATATTGTCTAGGATAAAACCGTTTAAGCGTGAAAATAGAATTTTAAGTGGGAAAATGTGTATTGATGAACCTATTTTTTTGGTGTTGCTAAGTTCTAATTCTACTGAATTGTTGTGATTCAAGGGAGGTTGATTTCCTTTATATTTGCAACTAAGAGGTAAGTGATGTTTACTAATTTTGAGTGTTTTCCCAAAACAGTATTGATTATTAAATTATTTTATATCAAAGAAATATGTTAATATTCTATATATAAATTGATATTTTATAAATATTTGATGTACACATTGACTATTTGTTTAATGAAAAACTTGTGGGACAATCTAAATTTATTTAAACATGTATGTGAGAATATATCCTTATATTTTTGAGAATTATGAATGGATTATTTTTGTGAGCATATTGAATATGTTTTGAAAACCTATGACAAGTGGTGATTTAAAGCTCAGTATTGTATTTAATTCTTAGCAAGGGATCATCATACTATAGCTAGTTCTTAGCAAGGGACGATCCCAGAAAATGAGACAGTGCACATTTGATAGCTCCTTAGCAAGAGAGTATACTATTGATGATCTAAAAAGGAAGCTCCTTAACAAGGGAGTGCATCTTTAGGTTTCAAAGGAGCCATCCTTAAGAAAGGGGATGAAAAGGAGGCTCCAGTCCTAAAAAGGGAATAGCACAACCTTGTTATTGGGGCGTAAACATTGACCACGAGAAAAGCCTAGGAAATTGTGTATATGATAGTATTGATATATATATATATATATATATATATATTATGATGGCTTACAATATAAAGATATTTTCTTTTATATGAAATATTTGATGATAAAATATTGATGAGTTGCAAGTTATGAAATTGTTGTAAGAATTATTTATTTGAAAGGTTTGTTCCCACATTCCAATGTTAGTGAATTCCATTTATTGAGTTATCTCATTTCCCTTTATTTCCCCTTAAAGATACATTAGGGAGATTATTAGAGTAGAGATTCTTGAAAGACAGCAGTTATGAACTATTTTTTTGAACTATAGATTTTATTATTATTTTTATGGCATTAAACATTGTATTGGAGAATTATTTTGAGAATGTTTTGTCTTTGGTGGATTAGAGCTCTGACATTTGTGATGAGAATTAAGGTTGCTGGTTTCTTTTATTTAATATTTTTATGCATTATTCAGATTGAATAGACTTTTATTGCTTATGATTTTGGGGCGTTACAATTGTGTGGTATCAGAGCTTAGGATATGATTCTGTAGACACTTGAAAAATAGGTCATGATCTTGTAGACACTTGAAACTAGGCTATGATCCTGTAGACACTTGAAACTAGGCTATGATCTTGATTTTTGTCATAGCATTTGGTAATTAGGTTATGTTTGATGAGAAATTTTAAATAATTTTGGCGATGTTACTTCTTATGTTTAGTAGTAATAATTGTTGCACCATCTATATTTTTTTTGATTTTTTTGTTAACTAGGTATCGTGCCACCCAAGAAAAAGAGAGTAGCTAATTCCAATAGCGGGGAACCTATTGTTAATTTACAAAGGTCAACGAAAGCAAGGGTTGATACTAAGGCTGAAGTTATCAAAACGTGAGAGATAATGAACATCCTACGGTGACACACATTGATCCTTTGGATGAAGCTGCTGCACGATTGTTGGACAGGTTGACCCAGGTTGCTAGTAGAGGTGCAGGTAGAGTAGAGGTAATGGCTGGTTGCTCTTTTGAGACTATCATGAAGCAAAATCCCCCTTCCTTTGATGGGAAGCCACCCTTATGGGCACACGCGTCCTCACGTGTGGGGCCCACACTTCCGGCTAGGGCATAGCTCTGATACCATCTATCACGCCCACCCTTGTGTGCATGATATTTTCCTCTTTGGGCAGCCCGAAGGCTCTTTTAGTCCCTCAAGGTTTTGTTCTTCTCCAAGTTACGTTAGGGAAAATGCCTTATACACAGCAAAGAAGGGCATTCCTTATAAGCACATCCCATTTACTTCCCTAGGCAATGTGAGATTTCATGAAATGCAAGACCCCATTTTGGGTCACTACAAAGAACATGGCAGTTTTGTCCTTGTTTATCTTTTGGCCCAATGCTTCTTCATACTCTTGTAGAATTTTGTTGGTTCCATTGTTGCTTAACTAATTATCATTTACGAAAAAGCAAAAGTTGTATGATGCTTGGGCTCATAAAAACTCGCTGGATGCTCTTGTCCATTATTGTCGTCCATGGACACTTTTCTCAATTAGTGTCCTCCTTATGATAAGAGGAGAGTAGTAGGGTAGTAATCGAGTTGAACTAAAGTGTAGTTTTGACATTTTGGTCTTGAATTGAGTCGAACTAAAGTATTGACGTTTTCATACGAGAATTCAGTCATTATAAAAGAAATGGGCAATTTAGTTTCATATGGGCATTGGAACAAACACGCGCATAAATTGGAACTGAATGAACCCTAAAATATCATTGTAGGCTTTAATAAAAATCAAATTGTAGAATAAGTTAACCTCCATGTACCTTAGGATCTTATTCTACATGATATCTTATTGAGATTTGTATCCAAAACCGGGAAAAGAACCATTTCAAAATTGGGGACATGAACTGTTTTGAAATTGGGGAAGATGATCGGCTTGAACTGGAAGTACTTGAGTTGTGGTTGAGATTATTGGTGAGACGGCCAACCTTTAGCAAACTCAATAATGAAGTAGATATGGAAACCTCGTGACATTAAAAAGGCAGTTCATCTTGTGCTGGACAATCAAATGATGGTGAAAGGGAGAGTAACGGACAAGGAGCAATTGAGATGGAGGGAGACGAAGAGAGCAGGCAATGTGAGGGAAATCTAGGATCCGATTGCATAAATAAGAGAACCTAATTAGTCAGTAATAGGTTTTCATCTAGAATATTAATGGATGGTACAAATTAAAGCAAGTGGAGTTTCAAATTATAAAAATTGAATCGTTCAAAGAACTGAGGAAGAGAGACATGTAAGGTGTAAGGACACAAATTGCAGCTTGGGCCTACAGGAGAGATTGACTCTGGCCCAATGAGTAAAAGGTATCCTCGCAATGAATTTGTAAGAGAGTGGGTCGAAGAGCTAGGCTTTAGTGAGTCAAACGGAGATGAACCGAGTGAAAGAGCGTCCTCGGCACAGTCCGAGGAGCTTTGTTCTAGTAATAGTGTTGAATCAGAATTGTTACAGGAGTTCTTGAGATTGTTCTCCTCCCACATCCCATGGTGGATTTCTCCTATTATATAATCCCTTTCAGACAATCTGGACCTTCCATTTGTTGATCATCCAGGCCTATACTTGAGTGCCTGTCCCATTAGCCACCCTCTTTAGTACTCTGTGAGTTGCGGAAACCAAGGTAGCACTGTTTAGGGGTCTTGTCCACATAAATGCAGTGTCAGCAGCCTTTTGTGAAATATCTCCTGGTTGCCACCTGTCCCCTTTGGCCCATATAAGTCAGGGGATTCCTCGGAAATATCAGGATCGGTGCTGGAACATTCATCTCGGCCGTTCCTTTGATGATCCGAGCAGTAAGTTCTCCTCGGACAAGTCCTTTTCTCCCTCGCGTAGCTTGTACGTCAGAGGGGAGTTAGGCCAGGTACTTCTTTCATAACTGGGTGTCCTCGGACGAGTGGCCTCCTCGGACAGGCCCATGGCCCATTATCTGGTATTGGGCCTTTTCCCCCTACAATAGCCCTTCAAAATTCCGGCTTTCCCTCTTATCCGAGGAGAGAGGTGGGATTTTGATTTCTCTAGGGGTAGGACTCATTTAAGCTTCTCCACTTATCCACGCGGAGGCGCCCCCAAGCTCAGTGTTGTGAACGTGCTCGGCTTGGACCGTCGGCAGCGATCCGAGGTGTTGGGTACGTTTGAGGAGTGCTGATTTACTCAAGGTAGGTGGTCCGAGGGACCAGGCATGACCAAGGTTCTGTTTAGCAGGAGGTCTGAGGGACCCGACGTAGCTAAATAGTTGCTGAGTAGAGAGTCCGAGGACCCGGCGTAGCTAAGCCTTGCTTAGCAGTGAGTCCGAGGACCTGGCGTAGCTAAGGCTTTGGTTAGCGGAGGGCCTGAGGACCCGGTGTAGCTAATGAGTTGCTTAGCAGGGGGCCGGAGGACCCGGCGTAGCTAAGGCTTTGGTTAGCAGAGGGCCTGATGGCACTGGCGTAGCTAACGAGTTGCTTAGCAGAGAGTTCGAGGACCCGGCGTAGCTAAGGCTTTGGTTAGCAGAGGGCCTGATGGCACCGGCGTAGCTAACGAGTTGTTTAGCAGAGAGTCCGAGGACCCGGCGTAGCTAAGGCTTTGGTTAGCAGAGGGCCTGATGGCACCGACGTAACTAACGAGTTACTTAGCAGAGAGTCCGAGGACCCGGCGTAGCTAAGGCTTTGGTTAGCAGAGGGCCTGATGGCACCGGCGTAGCTAACGAGTTGCTTAGCAGAGAGTCCGAGGACCCGGCGTAGCTAAGGCTTTGGTTAGCAGAGGCCCGATGACACCGGCGTAGCAAACGAGTTGCTTAGCAGAGAGTCCGAGGACCCGGCGTAGCTAAGGCTTTGGTTAGCAGAGGGCCTGATGGCACCGGCGTAGCTAACGAGTTGCTTAGCAGTTGGTCCGAGGACCCGGTGTAGCTAAGACTCTGTTTATAGAACTGACCCCGCCGTGGAGCCCCTTTGATTTGCTCGAAGCCCCTTTGATTTGCGGCATCATCAACATATATCTTCTAGAATAAAGGTTCTCGTGGCATGTAATCGATGTCAAAAGCCCCTAGAGCTTTGCCCCATGTAATCAGCCCCTCGAAGTATAGACCTTGGCCTCATGTAGTGACTTGTTTACATAGTAATTGGCCACCATAATGGCTTTACCCAAGGATTCTTGCTGATGGGGGCCTAACCGTTGCCCTCACTATCACACAAGCTCTTCCCACAGACGGCGCCAATTGTAAGGACACAAATTGCAGCTTGGGCCTACATGAGAGATTGACTCTGGCCCAATGAGTAAAAGGTATCCTCACAATGAATTTGTAAGAGAGTGGGTCGAAGAGCTAGGCTTTAGTGAGTCAAACGGAGATGAACCGAGTGAAAGAGCATCCTCGGCACAGTCCGAGGAGCTTTGTTCTAGTAATAGCGTTGAATCAAAATTGTTACAGGAGTTCTTGAGACTGTTCTCCTCCCACATCCCATGGTGGATTTCTCCTATTATATAATCCCTTTCAGACAATTTGGACCTTCCATTTGTTGATCATCCAGGCCTATACTTGAGTGCCTGTCCCATCAGCCACCCTCTTTAGTACTCTGTGAGTTGCGGAAACCAAGATAGTACTGTTTAGTGGTCCTGTCCACATAAATGCGGTGTCAGCAGCCTTTTGTGAAATATCTCCTGGTTGCCACTTGTCCCCTTTGGCCCATATAAGTCAGGGGATTCCTCGGAAATATCAGGACCGGTGCTGGAACATTCATTTCGGCCGTTCCTTTGATGATCCGAGCAGTAAGTTCTCCTCGAACAAGTCCTTTTCTCCCTAGCGTAGCTTGTACGTCAGAGGGGAGTTAGGCCAGGTACTTCTTTCATAACTGGGTGTCCTCGGACGAGTGGCCTCCTCGGACAGGCCCATGGCCCATTATCTGGTATTGGGCCTTTTCCCCCTACATAAGGTTTTTGAGATCGAATCGTGAAAACATTATAATAATAATTTAATTATTAAATAAAATACAAAAAGGGAACAATTTTGTAAAAATTGAGAAATCTTGGATTTAAAAATGTAAAGAAATTACTTTTTTAAGAAGAAAATATAAAGAAATTAAAGTGTACATTAATTGTAATTTTGAATATATATTATATATATTTTAAAGAAAAAAAGATCTCCTTAAATTTATTTTTCCTTATTTGTTCAATTTTTAGCTTTTGCATATAACATTTTAAAATCTCATTTGTTCTCACTTTTTCTATGTATAAATATAATTTAGTACACTTTTAACAAAATGGTTCCGTTAACAGGTGTCCTTTAGGCATTTGTTGATGGATCATTTTAAAAAAAAAAATTAATATTACTTTTATAAAAAATATAAAAATATTTTTATTTTTCTACAAAAAGATTTTAAAAATACTATATAAACCAATGTCCTTGTCCCAAAGGCATAGTACATTTTGAAAGGGGCAAGAAAAACCCTAAACCCTAAGGTTTATAGAAATGTCAAATTATTTTTGGACGAAGCCAAGATACCTGACCTGAAAACTAATTGCGACTTCAACGATGCTTCTCGCCTGTGTACTAATTTACCAGCTCGGGTTGATTTTGAAGAAAGATTCGTAAGTTCTTATCTTAATCTTTACCTGATTCTTTCTTCTTGATTCCAAGTTTTGTTTGTATGCCTTTCTTTCTCAATCTTTAGCTTTCCCAAATAAAATTGGTGAAACTTTATATTTATTTTTGTAAAATAGAGTTTTCATAGTTTTTTGAATCGACTCCCAAGTTTAGATCTGTGGGAACGCAGGATTGACGGAAATGTTTTCAACTTCAGCAACATTGGTGGATACATTTTCTTGTCTATAGGGAAAATATAAGTTCACTATTTTCGAATAGGAAAATTCACTGGTGATTTGATTGGCCGAATACAAATTCGAAACAACTTGACCGTTTCATTTACTTCTCCTGTTATAGAAGAAAATGACTACATTTCTTCTAAATATGGTCTTAAGATTGATATTTTGCACTTTCGGCACATGATTGCCCAGGTTATTTTGAAATCACTTGGTCAAGATTTTGAACAAAAACTGTCCGTATCTTTTAAGCTGTTCTTCTCGGAATTATTCCTCTATCATAAAGATCTCTACGTGCTGCAATATTGTCACCCCATCTTCTTCAATCCTAGTGAAAGATTGAGTTTCATTCACTTAATTTTAGACTCCACTGGTGAGAACCCAGGTGCACGTTGGATTGGAGATCACTTCTATAATGAAAAATATTCTTTCCACGATTGGCAATAGAGGGTGCCTGTTGATTGCATATGTGTTTACCAGTTTGAACCGAGTAACGCATATGAAGAACCTTACAGTCTCCCATGTTTCATAAAGAATTGTGGGTTTCACTTTAGGAAGCGTACATGAATTTTGGTATGTTCTTTTATTTGTGTTTATTTAATTTAAAAATGGTATGAGGATCTGTCCTTATATATAAGAACTCAATTTATTTTTTGTTTTGTTTGTTTTGTTTTTAATAATAGCATTCCACTGCTAAAGAGATTAATGAGCAACTACATCAAATATATCCTGGAGTTTGTGAGCTGTTTCTCGATGGGTACATTAGGGTTATGGAGGGTTTTTTCAAGATAGAGAGGTTCCCTTTTGGTTGGAATCATACTTTTGATCCTAGTGATTTGGAATTCGCCCACCAACCACTGGCAGAGCTCCTTTTCAATAGACCATATGCTTTCACCATTCTACCGTTTAGCTATCATGGTGTTCAACCATAAAGTTCTTGTTGTCAAGAAGAAAGTGGAGCTACTACATAGATATTGGGGGTAGTTATTAGATAGATAGAGAGGGGGTCAAAAACAGTGATAGTGGTTTTGGGATTTTTTTTTTTTTTTGAGTTAGAGTAGGACCTAAATTTTTAGCTTAACGCATATATCATTTAATTTTGTTCAACTTGTACCTACTATATTAAATTACTTGCTATTGTTACATGTTCAATTTTCCTATGCTGACATTCCACATATTATTCTATTTAAATTGTGAGGATGGTTTTGTGTGGCTTAAATTTTCCTATGCTAACACTCGGAATACATTGCAAGAAAAAAAGCATGTTACAACGGGGAAAAATCATTGTAATAACTACAAAGTCGTTGCAATAAGGTGTTATTGCAGCACCGAAAAAGTTGTTGCGAGTTGTTGTAATAAACTTTAAGGCAATAGGTTTACGCAACACAAAAATCTCGTTGCAATAAATTCTACTTATTGTAACAAACAAGTTGATGCAATAGCTTTTTTATTACAACAAATAACTTTGTGGCAATAGTTTACTGCTTCAAAGGTTTAGTTGTAATAGGTGAAATATATCATAACTTATTACAACAAACAACCGTATTGCAATAGGTTGAGTTTTATTTATTTATTATTAATTTGTCTATTACCTTGTCTTGCAATATACACATTATAAGACAATATAAACATTATATTGAGGAACTACAATAACAAATTAAAGATACAAATTAAAAAATGCAAAATATTTTGATGTAAAGTAAGTGGTTACTTATTGCAACAACATTATTTTGATGTGAAATAAGTGGTTACTTATTGCAACAATATTATTTTGATGTGAAATAAGGTTTAACTATTACAAAAACACATTTAGATGTAGCAAAGTAATTCTTGCAACAATCTTAAATTGATGTAATACATTTAAGTTACTATTACAACAAAAAGTATATTTTTCAGCTATTACAACGATATATTTTGATGTGAAATAATTGGTTACTTATTGCATCAATAGATTTCAAAATAAAATAAGGTTTAGTTATTACAACAACACATTTAGATGTAACGAGGTAATTCTTGCAACAATCTTAATTGATGTAATACATTTAAGTTACTATTACAACAAAAAAAACTCACAGATGCAATAGTATATATATTAATCCAATTATTTTTGTTGTTGTAATAGGTATTTTTTTCTTATAGTGCACTACAGGACAAAAAGTACAGTTTGGCCTGGCCATTAACTCATGACTCATTCCAGTCGCAAGGCCAACTTGCCAGAATGTACTGTTTTGCAAAAAAATGACTTTTCACATTCCATCTTATACCCTACTATAAATACCATTATACCCACGAAATGTAAGGTGCTGAAAAGAGGAGCCTATTGAGAGAAAAACCATAAGAAAGGTTTCTACAACACACCCACCTTATTAGAGAGAGAGCTACTCATTCTTAAAGAGAGATCTTTGTAGTTTCTTCTTTTTACCTCTCCCATTGTTATATTCATTGAGAGAAGATTTGTACCCAAACACAACCCACACCCATTTATAGTCTTGAGAGTGTTTTTGGAGCTTAGGAAACATTGGAAGATGCCAAGAATGACGGATGCAATATGGAGCATATTGCGGGATCCGGAAAGCTAGAGAAGACACAATTAGGCTTAACCTTGTTGGAGCAAGAAGCTTGGAGGGCTTAAGTGCATCGGGTAGATTAGGCTTGGAAAATCTATTGCTATTCATGGATCTCAACTTTATTCTTTAGTGGAACATTTTACTGCTTGGAGGGCAGCAGAGAAGTTTTTCGCTGAGTTCTTCAGTTTCCTGAGTTCTTCAGTTTCCTCTTCGATAACACATATCGGTGTTATCTTTGTATTTGCATCTCTCTAACCTTATCTCTCTACCTTTAATTGTTGCTATGTTGTGATTAATTATGGTGTAGAGTTGTTTATTTGTTTGGGTTTTTGCTTGTACCTATTATTCTGCACATCTATTATTTGGGTATAAGCTTGCATTGGTTGTATTTGAAATTCGAGATCTAAATATTCATTAGTGTTTTACGTACTAATTAAACTTTCAAATATATTATCTCTTTCTGCTTTGAGTTTCATTATTGAATTTTATCTCAGTTTCATTAAGATATTTGCCAAATATTGCAAAATGGAAATAGAGTAGTACGAACTATAATGGTTTAGATGTACTCTAGAAATATGAATGCACATCTTATGTTAATTGGTCCATGCTTAAAATTCCTCTCTCTCTCTCTCTCTCTCTCTCTCTCTCTCTCTCTCTCTCTCTCTCTCTCTCTCTCTCTCTCTCTCTCTCTCTCTCTCTCTCTATATATATATATATATATATATACTTTTTGTAGTTGAGCATGGATGATATAATTACCAATGATGATGGCAAAGGCCAAGTAATTAACCCTATTAAGATGATGAGTTTGGCAATATGTAAAAGGGAATTTTGTTAATAATTTGAAATCCCTTTGCATTGTGGTGGTTCCGGTTCGGAAGGGAGTAGGGTGTTGGTCTAATATTAAAAAAGGATGGCAGTGTGTGTATGTTGTGAAGCACATTGACTGTGGTGGAATTTTAAGCATTATTTCAAATAGTAAAAAAATAAAAGAATAAGAAAAGAAAAGAGATTAGCCATTAATAAGTTTTACATTTAAGAATGGCTTAAGGTGGGGTTTTTAACTGGTGGCCTCTTCTTTAAATTTTTTTTTTTTTTTTTTTTGATAGTAACTTGTACCAGAGATTTCATTAATAAGGACTAACGTCCAAAACACTTACATCACACTTGATTTGATTCTCAATACAGGGAGGGGTTTCCTCAACCCAGATTACACACTCTTTTACATTCCTAGCATCTTTAGCAAGTAGGTGAGCCGCCGTATTGTTTTTTCTGTTCGTGTGGACTGCTTTCCAAGTGCAAAACATTTGCAAGTATCTCCTGGAGCCTTCTATTATCTTTAGAATTGGAATAGTAGGTGCCACTCCTCCATTTATAGCTTGTATCACCATTTGGGCGTCACCTTCAACTATAATGTCCTTCAATCCCAGGTCCCACGCGAGGAGAATACCAGCTTCAGCAGCTTTGGCTTCAGCTTCTAATGCTCGCAAAGGGAACCCCACTTGTTTGCTCATTGCCCCCATTATCTGCCCCCTATTATTCCTGATGACAACACCAATTCCACACGTACCATTTTCCTTGAATACCGCAGCGTCCACATTCACCTTATACCAGTCCTGTGGAGGAGCAGCCTCTTCTTTAAATTGATGCACAATCGATACCAGTATATATATATATATATATATATATATGTATGTATGTATGTATGTATGTATGTATATTTTAAAGTGTGTGTGTGTCCCATTTTTAGTTCATGTTTGTGGCGTTTGGCGAGAATTTTCCTTCCTAAGGTGGGGTCCCATTGGGCCTCCACTTCATTTCCATCCCCAATATATAATATGATGGCTCCTGCTTATCCTCTGTATTGTCCAATTGGGAATAAACTCATCAGAAAATTTTGAATTTTCCCTCTCTGCTATTCCAGGTTGTTGACCAAGATGGTATCAAGGCTCTCAAAGCAAGAAAGCTTATTGCTCCACAGTAATAATCACCTTTCCTTTTTCTATTGAATTTCATTACTTTATTAGGCCTTTGCAGTTCCCCCCCTATTCCTTTATGCTACTTGTTTTGACCATTTAATGTGTTCGGTAGCAAGTTTAAACCTTTCAGGTTGGTGCTGCTTGTGTTTTACTATCATGCCGAAATTGTTTGCCATATTGTTTACGTTTTTCAACTACTTCAGTTCCAGGACATGGAACGGCTACACATTCAAAAATGGTCCTCACTATGCTCCACAAAGAAAGAAATCTACTAATTTACTTCCCAAGGAGCAACTTTCTGGAAGCAAGGGACTGTCAAAATAGTTCTTACACTTGGAAGAGCATAATGGCTGCAAAATCTATCTTAAATACTGGTACCTGCTGGTGTGTGGGGAATGGAGATAGTATTCGGGTCTGCCATGACAACTGGCTTCCTTACCACCCATCGAAGAGAGTCCTACAGCCACTACCCTCCACGGATAGAGAAATGAGGGTGTCAGAATTGCTTGATTTAGATGTTCATGGCTGGAACCGCCCGCTTATCCTTTAACTTTTCAGTAGCGCTGATGCCTCAGCAATCTTAATTCTTAAACACTCCCCTTAGCTATCGGTTACCGCCGGATGAACTGTTTTGGCTTCATTCGAAAAATGGGAGCTATTCGGTGAAGAGTGGTTACCATGTTGCACGCCAGATGGTTCGGGATGATAATTGGGCTGAATCGTCTACAGGGATAGTGGGACTGAGTGTCTGGAAAAAATTATGGAAGCTGAAGATTCGAAGCAAAGTAAGGTTTTTGGGTGGAGGGCCTGCCACAATGCTTTGCCTACCCGTCAGAATTTGCTGAAGCGTAAAGTACTCGATCTGGCTTCTTGTGAGTTGTGTACTCTGACTTCTGAAGACTGTACCCACGCCCTTTGGGAGTGCAGTGTAGCTCAGGTTGTGTGGGCTGGAAGTGTGTTGGGAGTGCAGAAGATAGTCTCGCAGCAGGCCTCTTTTCTACCCTCAGTAGAAAATTTTTTGGATGAGGAGCCCACGGAGGTGTGTGAATTGTTTTTCGTGCAGGCATGGTTTATTTGGCATCAGCGGAACTCAGTGTGCATGGCGGACAGGTGCAGGACCCTTCTATTATTAACAGGCGAGCCAAAGAATTTTTGGAGGATTTTCGAAGCTCTCAAGCTCGGCTCTCAGTGCAGCAACGCATTTCACACCCAAGTTTACGTGGTTGCCTCCTCCTGTTGGGCATTATAAACTTAACTTCGATGCTGCCATGTTTCCGGACCCACCATTCACAGGTTATGGGGCTGTCATTCGTAACGAGTATGCTGAAGTGATGGCCTTGTTTTCTGTCCGTGGCCCGAAAGCAGCTGACAGTAGTGAAGCTGAGTTACTCGCCTGTCGAAGGGCAATACAGTTTGCTGTCGAGGTGGGTATTAAGGATGTTGTCATAGAAGGGGACAATGCTACGATTATGGGGCCCATTGCCAAGCGGGAACTCAGTGGGGCCCGGTTGGGGCATATTTTAATTGATATCCAAGCTTTACTGGCAGAGTTAACATGGTTTTCTACTAGTAGTGTAAAACGAAAAGTCAATTCTGTGGCTCACTGTTTAGCTCGCTATGTGCGTCATACTCAGGAGGATGTTTTTTGGATTGAGGATTCTCCTCCCCTGCTTTGGAAGCGTTGTATTTTAACTTTGCCCATATTCATTAATGAAATTCTGGTTTCGCTTTCAAAAAAAAAAACTGTGAGATGGCTACAGAGATATAAAATATGTCCCTGCTTCTTCGGATTTCATGCTTTGCAAAATATCCAACTTGTGTATTTATTTACAAAAAACCATCCCAGCTTTGTTTTAATGAGAGTTTGATGTTTTAAAAAATAAATAAAGATCACTTAATTTTTTTAGACACTATATTACTATGAAGCACGGGTGCGTTTTCGGACTCGGATGCGGGTGCAGGTGCAGGTGCGGGACTCGGCAATTTTTGAAAAAGGTGGGTGTGAGTACAGTGGGACTCGGCGATTAAAATATTATTAAAAAAATTATTATTTATATTTTCTATATATTTTTACTATTAAAATATTCTTAAAAAATTGAGGAATGACAGATTTAGGATGTTTGGGCTCCATTTAAAGCCAATTTCGGAGGTTCCGGCGTTATTTGGTGTGTATTTCGGCCGATTTCGGCCGTTTCGGTCCGTTTCGGCCGTTTCGGTCTCCGGCCGATACGGACCGATACGGCCGAAACGGCCGGTACAGTCCGATTCTGGCCGATGTTGGCCCGGTTCGGCGCGAATCGGCGCGAATCCAAGCCGATTCGGCGCGAATCGAGCTGAGTCGGCGCGAATCGCCCTAAGGGAAAAAAAAAAAAAAAAAAACGACGCGGCCTGACGTGCAGGCAGCGGCGTCGCCCACCGCACCCCGCGTCGGGCGGCGTCGGACGCGGATTCGCCGGCCAAAATGCCGCGTCCGTGCATTCCAGCTATATTATTGGGTTAAAAAAAGAAAAGAAAAGGTATGGGCCATTTGGTTTCACATTTGTTTTGAAGGAACTTAACATTGCTACTGATGAGGTTGGCAAATTAATTGCGTTTAAGCCATAACTGACGGGCTGTAGCATTGAGGAAAAATTGAAGCCTCTTGTTAAGTATCTGTACTTATCATGGGATTTCCCAAGATGGTATGAAGAGAATACTTATGAGTAAACCAATAGTTTTCAGTATAGATTTGGAGACGACCATTGTGTGAAAGGTATGCCATTACTGGTTATACTGTGATGTGCTTGGACCTTGTTCTGAATGCATCTTTTTTAACCGAGATTCTACAAGCTAGTTGAATTCTTTTGTTTAGATTTACTCTTACTATTTTTGGTCTCAGTCCTCAAGTTATCTGCCCTATTTTCAATATCCCATAATGATTCTTGAATTACACGTATATTGAATTCTTTGAACATGAATCAGAAATATGTCGTTCCAATTTTGACAATTCTTAATTCATTTTACTTTCATGTAAAGGTACGGTTTTTTCAGGACATTGACATTCAAGATGATGCCATTGGTAACATGCTTGTAAACTTTCCTTCATTACTAACATGCAGCCTCTACAAGAAGATCTGGCCAGTGGTTTGTACCTTTCTTATCTCCTCTCCCTCTGCGTGGGCACCTTCATTGCATGTTTATCTGTTTGTCATTTCCTTAGTGGCTCCCCCTTCACACGCACACCAAAGACAATTTTTTACAATATGTTGTCGAGCGTTTGTAACTAGCAAAACAGTCAGGAAGATCGGGAACCTCTTTTAACTTTGGACAAGTAATGCTTGTGTAAAAATGCTAGTGGGTTATATTTAATTGTTTCTACTGTTTATTCGTCCAACATAATGAAAAGCTAATATTTAGGTACAGTTTTTTTATCCAGCTGAATAACATCTAGCACTGACCTGTAGTGACATACTGAAATGGGATTATAATACAGCCATACAGGGCATATTCTTGATGACCAGAGCTGGAGCGAGTGATAAGGATATTTGGGAAGGCTATAGCGTTGGGACCAGAGCTCTTAGGATGCAGTTAAAAAGCTTGAGGTTCGTGTGAAATATTTTCTGTCACCTGGCATACATCCTCGACAATTGGGTGAGATGGTTGCCAATTTTCCCATGCTATATATGCTCTTGATGACCGAATAATTACCAAGGCATAAGGTTTTGGTTGGGAAGCAGATCCAATTTAAAGCTGCGCTACATGTTGGCTTGCACCGATGAAGAGTTCAACAAAAAGGTTGAGGCTATAGTGAAAAGATTTGAAGCTGGATTTTTGAAAGGGGATCTCTCTGATTCACAGACAACTGATGACCCTGTGTAGACTACGAAGCTTTCTGAAAGTGAGTCAACATAGTAATTCAATTCGTCTTAAGAGCATTCTGCTAGCACTCTATGACTGAGTTTCGAGTTTCGTCTTAAGGTTTCTCACGCCGCCTAGGGCTTCTCTGCTAGGGTTTGCTAGCTAAGCCCCTATGCGTTGTGTGTAGAATTTTGTCCTTCCCTTCGTGGAGGTCTTTGGTTTCCCTTCAGCCCTTGTGACTGGTAGGACGGTGTTGGGTTGTTCTTTTGGTTGTTGTTCTCTCATACGGTCCATTACTGTTAACCTGGCGTTATGTCTAACATTGAGGATTTATGGTCGCGGTTTTCGTTGACGGAAGAGGAGGAGCAGGGGGCTGATGTACCCCGGAAAAAGGAGGCTACCATTGTCCGCCTAGCTGCAAAATTCTTTACAAAAAGAGTGGTTAATGCTGAAGCAGTTAGTCGGACTTTCAAACCTTTGTGGAAACCGATCGGTGAGATGAAGATTAGAGACATTGGTGGCAATATTCTACTGTTTGAGTTTGATGATGCAATGGACCTGGAACGAGTGCTGGAGTTTGAACCGTGGTCGTACGATAAAAGTTGGGTTATTTTTCAACGGGCTGTGGATGTGGAGAGTGCTCCGCTGCTGGCATTTGACTAGGTTACGTTTTGGGTGCAACTCCACAACGTCCCGGACCAATGTCAAACTCAGGCGACTGGTGAAGCAGTGGCTAATTAATACGATTGGGTCCCTGATACAGGTGGCCGATCCGGAAGACGATGGAGAGGGTGGTGAGTTTCTGCGAATCCGAGTAAAAATTGATATTACTAAGGCCCTTCCACGGTGCTGTAAACTATGGTCTGATGGGGAGCATGTGGGTTGGGCTTTGCTAAAGTTTGAGCGGCTACCTAATTTTTGCTACTGGTGCGGAAAAGTAACCCACGGTGAGAGAGATTGTGAAGTGTGGCTTCAAGGGAAGGGAAGGCTGAAGAAAGAGGATCAACAGTATGGAGAGTGGCTCCGTGCTGACCCGGTGAGGCGTATGCGAAAGACAGTTGTGGTGGTGTCTGGTAGTTCTCATGGTGCACCAAAGTGGAAGAAGGGACTTGCAATGCCGAAAAAACAGTCCAGCTCCAAGGAAGTACCTGAAAATAGAGATAGTGGGACCAAGGGAGGTGAAACGGGCACGAAGGATACTTCAGATACTGATGTGACTAACATGGAGTTTGAACCAACAGGTGTGCCTTTATCTAATGGCTCTAATACACGTAATGCCTTTACCAATGATTCTCATGTGAACACTGTGGAGTTAAATAGTGCGTTGGCAAACCTGGGAGGTCAATTCCATGCTATCATGCCCATGCAGAATGTAGAGTGTATTGATAACAGTGCCGTAAGCAACGTGGGGCTGTCTGGACCTTTTTCTTTCAATGCAAAAACTCTACCCTTATCAGACATTACTAACCAGGCTACTACACAATCCCGAAATGGCTCAAAGAAAAAATGGTCAAAACTGGAGCGGGTGGCCGGTGAAAATAATGACAGTACTAACATGGAAGTGCAAGAAAGTAGGAGACCGGAGTTGGAGCTCTCGGAGCAGTCTGTTCAAAAGAAATAGCGAGTAAGTGCAGTTGGGGGGTTTTTACAATGAAAATGTTCAGGTGGTTGCTGGTCACTAGCACCGCCAGGTACAATGAGTTGCTTAAGCTGGAACTGTCGTGGGCTTGAGAACCCACAGACAGAGGCAGAACTCGTTGCTTTGGTTAACAACAAAGATCCCAAAATAATCTTCCTAATGGAGACGAAAGTTGATAGGGAGGTTATTGTGAGAATAAGTCGTAAAATGTAGTATAATAAACACTTTGTTGTTCCTCGCCATAACAGGGGTGGGGGACTGGCTTTATTGTGGAAAGATGACTTCGTGTTGGATGTTTTGACTTCTTCAGATAATCACATTGACGCAGTGGTGGATCAAGGAATGGATGACGCCTGGTGTTTTACGGGTTTCTATGGGGACCCTGAAACTGCCAACCGAGAAAATTCCTGGAATTTGCTCAGAGACTGACTATACCATGGGTTTGTGTGGGTGATTTTAATGAGATTCTAAGACTTGAAGAGAAAAAGGGTTGGTTGGATCGACCAGAGAGACAGATGCAAGGTTTTCGGGATGCTTTGGACTACTGTGGGTTTAAAGATCTTGGTTTTAATGGCTTCCCTTTTACTTGGTGCAACAAAAGACCGGGTGATCATAATGTATGGATTCGGTTAGACCGTGGGGTAGCAACAGTGGATTGGTTCCTACGTTTCCCCACTTCTCGTATTCATCACTTGGAGTGCTTCCATTCGGACCATAGGCCTATCCTTCTCATTTCAGATGCTGAGCACAACAGATTTTATAAGAAGGGGCGCCCATTTCGGTTTGAGGCAATGTGGATCAAAGAGAAGTCTTGTGAGGATGTGATTAAAAATTCATGGGTTGATGTTGCTGATACCGATCCGGTGAGTGTACTGTTCAAAAAACTCACAAGTTGCCAAGTCAATCTTAGAATTTGGAACCGGGAGACTTTTCGGCAAGTGAGGACCACTTTAGTTAGGAAGTTGAAGGAGCTGAGCTTTGCTGAGGAAGCTAGTCTATACAGAACAGATCCAAGCCGTATGAAGAAGCTCTGTGATGACATTTCGGTGCTAAAGGTTAGAGAAGAAACAATGTGGAAGTAGCGTTCCCATCTTGAGTGGTTAAAAGAGGGGGACCGTAACACTAGGTACTTTCATTGTAAAGCAAACCAGCGTAACAAGAGCAACTACATTATTGGTTTAGAAGATGAGGTCGGCGACTGGACTGAGGATGAAGTGAAAATGGGCAGTTTGGCTAGCTCCTATTTCAGTAACTTGTTTGCCACCTCGAACCCAGATGGCTTTGATGAGATTTTGAGTAGTATACCTCCTACAGTCACTGATGAGATGAATATGAGTTTGAACAAGCCTTTCGTTGCTGAAGAAGTCCAAAGAGCTCTCAACCAAATGGCACCACTTACAGCTCCAGGCCCGGATGGTATGTCTCCCATTTTTTATAAAACCTTCTGGCACAATGTTGGTAAAGATGTGGCTGAGGTAGTCTTATCTGCTTTAAATTCCGGTATTATTCCAGAATCGCTAAACTCTACTTTCATTGCTCTCATCCCTAAAATAAAAGACCCTAAAAGAGTTTCAGATTTCAGGCCTATTAGTCTTTGTAATGTAGTTTATAAACTCATTGCTAAAGTCTTAGTTAATCGTCTGAAAGTGATTTTGCCCTATGTAGTTTCTGATTCGCAGAGTGCTTTCCTCTCGGGAAGGCTCATTACTGACAATGTCCTAGTGGCTTTTGAGACCTTACATTATTTGAAGCGTAAAACACAAGGGAAGGCAAGGTATATGGCTTTAAAGCTTGACATGAGCAAAGCTTATGACAGAGTGGAGTGGGAGTTCTTGGAGAGGGCGATGTTGCATTTGGGTTTTTCTGGGACTTTTGTCGCAATTTATTATGTCTTGTGTGAAGTCAGTTTCATACTTGGTTCTACTCAATGGGGTTCCAGGTAGTATTATCAAGCCAAGTAGGGGTCTGAGACAAGGTGACCCTTTGTCGCCGTATTTGTTTTTGATGTGTGCTATGGGACTCCAAGGTTTGCTTCACAAAGCCGAATCTGAAGGTTTGATTAGGGGAGTATCTATTTGCAGAAATGGTCCACATGTTTCCCACCTTTTCTTTGCAGATGATAGTGTTCTTTTCTGTCGTGCAAAAGAATCGGAATGCCAGGTTATCCTTGATATTCTATCAATTTATGAAAAGGGTTTGGGGCAGAAAATTAATAGAGACAAGACCAACATTTTCTTTAGCTCCAACACCAACCATGATCTTCAAGTTAGAATCCAACACCTTTTGGGAGTACCATCTATTAGACAATATGAAAAATACTTTGGATTACCGGCTTTTGTGGGTAGAGCAAAGAAGCAAAGTTTTGTTTATATCAAGGAAAGAATATGGAAGAGGCTTCAAGGATGGAAGGAAAAACTCCTATCACAAGCAGGGAGAGAGGTGCTAATAAAATCCGTGATCCAAGCCATCCCAACCTACTCTATGAGTTGTTTTAAACTCCCTAAAGGTTTGATAAAGGAAATTGAGGCTATGATCCGTAAATTTTGGTGGGGCTACAGTGGTGATGGTAGGAAAGTCCATTGGGTAAAGTGGGAGCGTCTTTGTCAAGCTAAGGAAGCCGGAGGTATGGGTTTCAAGGAGATTGAAAAATTTAACGAAGCCTTACTAGCCAAGCAAGTATGGCGGATGTTAAAAAACCCGGAGTCGCTTTGCCATAGAGTATTTAAAGCTAGATTTTTTCCGAATTGCTCAATTCTTGAAGCCACTAGTTCGACTAATGGCTCTTATGCATGGAAAAGTATTTTAAGTGCACGGGATGTGGTATGGAAAGGCATGGTTTGGAGGATTGGGGATGGTAAATTGGTGAGTATAAAGGAGGACAAGTGGCTGCCAGACAAAGTTTACAGAACAGTGCGTTCACCACTCCCTTCTATCCCTCCTGATGCAAAGGTGAGTATCTTGATTGATACAGAGACTGGAGCCTGGAAAGAGGAGGAGGTCAGACACATGTTTTTGCCTCATGAAGCCAAAAATATACTGAGTATCCCCCTAAGCACTAGACTGCCCCAGGACAGTATCATCTGGTCTAAAAATCCTTCGGGTGTATTCTCTACTCGAAGCGCATATCAACTGCTAGCTAGTGAAGCTTCAGCTAGCAGCCCTGGTAGCTCAAATCCACACCCCCAGCGTCTGCTTTGGAGAGGTGTTTGGATGCTACGAACTCCCAATAAGGTGAAGCATTTTATTTGGCGAGCATGCAACAACTCACTCCCAACGATGGACAACCTTTTTCGCCGCTAAATAGTGGCCTCTGACCACTGCAACATCTGTAAAACCCACCCTGAAGACATTCTGCATGTAGTGTGGGGCTGTACAGAGGTGGCCAACCTTTGGAAAGCTCTCACTTGGGCTCAACATGCGGTTTCCCCCCCACCGGGGGATTTCACTAACCTTTTCTCAAGTTTTTTGCAGGTTAGGGACGACTATGGGGTGGAGTTTTTTGCAATCACATCTTGGTTGCTTTGGAACAGACGAAACGTGATTCGCCTTGATCGCTCAACTCGCCCACTGAACCAAGTGTTGTCCGTAGCTGGTGAGATGCTGCACGACTTCCTCGATGCCTAGGATGAAGTCTCAATGACTACTCAAGTCTCAACTCAACCTCACTAGAATGCCCCGACAGAAACTCGATATAAGGCCAACTTTGATGGTGCTTTGTTTTCCTCAACTGACGCTGCCGGCTTGGGTGTGGTCATACGCGACAATGTAGGTGCAGTCATTGGTGCACTTTCTATGCGTATCCCGCTCCCCCAGTCAGTGGCAACAGTGGAGACATTAGCTTGCAGACGTGCAGTCCAGTTTGCAGTTGAGATCGGCCTCCATGAAGTGATCTTTGAAGGAGATGCAACAATGGTCATCCAAGCAGTTCAGAACAGAGAAGAAGACCAGTCAGCGCACGGTCACATAGTTGGTGACATCCAAGACCAAGTTTCCCTTTTAGCATTTTCTGATTTTTGTTTAACTCCTCGTTCATGTAATAGAGTAGCTGATGCATTGGCTAAACGGGCTAGAACAGGTCCTGAATTTCAAGTATGGTTGGAAGACTATCCTGAGGACATAGCCCATTTGGTTATGGCTGAAGTAACCTGATTTTCTTTGGTTTCAATAAAGCCCAGCCCGGGTTTCGGGTCTGGTTTCTCAAAAAAAAAAAAAAAAAAACATTATACCAAATATTTGTTTTTGCATTCATAATATACTAGTATGTACATTTATAATTAGTAAGATCTTGGTCAATGCACTATTTTTTAACTTCAAAAAAAAATAATACACACCATGATAAAATACTATTACTGTTGTGTTTTTAAAGTATTTATATTGAACTAATTTTGTACGAATTCATTATGAGTTAAATAATTTTAATTATTTATTAACTATTTTATATAAATTGAAAAAAGCGAGGTGTTTAATATATTTAACTTTATAAAAATAAAAAATAAAAAGCATCCACACACGTTGGGCATGTTTAATATATACATACCCAAATGAGCCCATGCCCAATTAATGGACAAAAAATAGGGCAGAACGTATAGCCCATTGAGTGTGTGTGTGTGTGTGTGTGTGTGTGTGTGTGTGTGTGTTTGGTTGATCAAGAGCCCATTGTTGAATACACAGCCCAAACTGACTATTTTCTTCAAGGCCCCTCATCAGCTCGCTAATATCAAAAAAATTGACGACACACATTGTGCCGTAAAATATAGGGAATTAGGAAAAATCTCTTTTCAAAAAAGACGGAATGCCACAAAGCCATCAAGTGGCAACACCCACGTGACCTATAGACTGGCCATGTCAAAAATAATCAATATTTTTTTAGATTTTGGAGGTATTTTGATTATTTTTTGATTTTATGAGGTATTTTAGTTATTTTATAAGTTTTGGAAGTATTTTGGTTATTTTTTAGAAATTTAAATTTAATGTTGTTTATTTAAATTTTAGATGGGTTTTAGAAAGTATTAGCGGGTTTATCTATTAAGACCCATATAATTATACTAGCCGAGCGCGTGCTCAGAAGCTCTTCTATTTTTTAGGTAAGGATTAATTTAGAGCATTTATTATAATTTGGGATTACTATATTTTCCAATTACAAAAAAAATCAAGAGGTGTGATGAGTGTTCTGCATTTTGGATGAAATAATTTATTCATCACACTCCTAGATTTTTTTTTGTAATGCCAAATTATAATAAATGCTCAAAATTAATCCTTACCCAAAAAATAGAAGAGTCTCTAAACACGCGCGTGAGCTCAGAGAAAAAGAGGTTATAGATTTTGTTTGTAAATGAGAGAAAAAGAAAATAGAGGGGAGAAGCCGCTTCGGTGAGGGTAGCAAATTGAAGACTGAAGGCAGTAACAGGGGAGGGTTAGTGGAAACGATGGAGACTGACTGGATAAATATTGGGGACCGAAGGGTGAGAAAAGGGAGAAAAAATTGTTATTGAAAGAGAATCAGATAAGAGAGGCTATTGTCAAAAAAAAAAATATATATATATATATATATATATATTTATATATAAAAAACTGAATGTTGCGACGCCAATGGAAAAGCCAAAGCAAGCCCACCTCGAAAAACAGTAATAAAAGTATAAAACCATCCCCCAAACAAAAATTTATGGGTATAGTTATTGAAATTTGTCAAATAATTTTACATATTGTGAAAAATTACTTAAAAAAATTTACATATTAAAACTTTTGAAATGCTAAAAAATCATAAGATTTCCTTCTTATAGATTGTTAATATAAAACAAAAAATATATATGACTATACAATAGATAAATATAAAAGAAAAATTGATGACCTTCAAAAGAATAATCTATGGTATGAATATTGAAATCTACCAAACATGTTCAAATATTGCCAAAAAAAAAAAAAAAAAAAAAACTTCTAAAATGCCACATATATATATATATATATATATATATATATAAAATTATAGAATTAGAAGATCTAGAGCCTAGAAGTTATTGAAACAATTCAAATATATATATATATATAACTATTCAAAAGAGAAATATATGATCCCATAAAAAGAAATAAGTTTTAATGGGTCTAAACTTTAAACAATGAAAAAAATGGAATCATAAACAATTATAGGTATAGGGTTTGGTGGTTCATAGTTGTATAAAAGGCTGTATCAGGATCACTTTTTAAAAAGTATATGAAAAATCATAAAATAAATTTTTTTTTTCTTCTCACTTGTTAGGTTGTGTTCTTAGCAACCCTACAAAAACAAAAGGAAAAGGGAAAACAAAAACCATGGAAAACCATTAACAAACATTTTAATGGGTCTAAACTTTAAACAATCAACAAAAATAATCATAAACAAAAATAGGTGCAGGATCTGTTGTTCATTGTTGTATATTTATAAAGCAAATTAATTATAAAACCATTAACAAAGATCAATGGTTGTAAAACACAACCTTTGGTATCGTGTTTAAATGGAATTTCAGATGCTTGTCTTATGCCTCCCATCAAATTTTCTGGGCAATAAAAACATTTATTTGGGGGTTATGCTTCAACTTGAATTATTTAATTAATCAACCAAGGCATGAAAGTTTTTGAAGCACAATCACCGGATGATTAATTAGAATATAACTTGGTGATCAAAAGTTAATGAAATCTAATACAAAACATTAAACCCGATCGAATTCATCAACAAAACTAAATGACCATATATGTAAACACCATAAGCTTTCAGTATTCTATACCATCCTCTAATGAAATCAAATAGGAATATATTGATGCATCTATATGGAAGGCTTTGCCATGATTGCATCAGAAGTTCAAGTGAATGTTCCAAAACATGTTTGATAAAGTAGTCCTTATGACAGCTTTGCTTGCTACACATGTATCGGATGTGAATATCATAAAGCACTGTCTTTTTTCTATTTCTTTTCTCTGATCAGACACTAACTGTCTTTTAAAGGGAAGTGAAGAGGCGCAAGTTTAGGGTTTTTGTGTTTTCGATTTACCAACTGAAGTTTGCAATGTGTTCTTGTTTGCAACGTGTTCTTTTTGTTTTTTTTTATTATATATATAATTTTAATTTTAAAATTTTAATTTAAAAATGAATAAATCAATTTGAAAATTAATAGGGAAGTGGTCCTATTTTTTAGGTAATGTTTTAGTAGGAGTTAGAGTTGTATTTTTACCAGATTGTCCTTTAGTTTTGCTTCTACTTAAACATAGGAGTGTATGAGTATTTTTGAACTAAAAAATGAGGAATCCAAACAGAGACGCAAGTTTAGGGTTTTTGTGTTTTAGATTTACCAACTGAAGTTTGCAACGTGTTCTTGTTTGCAATGTGTTTTTTTTTTTTTTTATATATATAATTTTAAAATTTTAATTTAAAAATGAATAAATCAATTTGAAAATTAATAGGGAAGTGGTCTTATTTTTTAGGCAATGTTTTAGTAGGAGTTAGAGTTGTATTTTTATCAGATTGTCCTTTAGTTTTGCTTCTACTTAAACATAAGGGTGTAGGGGTATTTTTGAACTAAAAAATGAGGAATCCAAATAGAGGAAGTCCCTTAAATAATAATATAGATAACCTAATGAGTTTTTACTCATTTAACCCAAATATGCATGCACTTTTTTTTTTTTTTTTTTTTACTTCACTTTCGCCCAAGATATTAGTTTACTATTGCTTACAAATATTTTTGAAGGGGTTTAATCAGTTAACTCCCCCATCAACCAATCATCTACTATGTTCAATGAGATAAAATCCAATTTTCACAATATAAGTCACATAACTTCAAATGCTTAACATATTAGACATTATAACATGTTAAATACACAAGAATAGACCAAACATAACATAGACTAAAAAAAATCGACTAGTCTGAGCAGATTGATGGTTGCAAAGGGTCTAAGAAGAAATTCGAACAATAAAAGGAGATCATAGCAAAAGAAAGATAATAAGATTGAAGTTGAAAATGATAGATTATTAGTTTCTATCATCTATCAAATAATATATTATTTATAGACACTGCGACTTATCCTATTGGAGAAGAATTCAATTATATTTATTCTTCATTCTTCGATTAAAATTGACTTTTTCAAAACGGACAAAAAAAATATTTTGAAAACTTATTAAAAGATAAATCATAATAAAAAAAGGTAAAATGGTTTGATTTTTTTTTAAATCTCTAAAATATATATATATATATATATATATATAATTCCCTTCATTTTATCCATAGCTATAAGTACGAAAATTTTAAAACTCTTGCCCATATAAACGGTTATTTATTTTGAAGAGAAAGAGTATTACAAATGAAATATAATAAGCAAAAAAAAAAAAAAAAAAATTACAAACCAAGAACATTAATGCATACTGAATGAATCTTCACTATGTGCAAAACTGCAATCCTGAAGTGAAGACATTGAAGCTTAAAAAAATAATAATAATAATAAAAAAACCTGCAATCCTGAAATTGCATGTCACTGTCAATAAACATTTAAGATAAAAAACAAAATTAAAAAAAATTAGAAAGATGCTATAGAAAACCACCACGAGGACATGTAAAATGAGACTACTTATACAATTTTCTACTTTTCTTTTTTGGATAAATATACAATTATCTACTTGAAAGTTGAATGCACATAAAAAAAATAATAATAACAACTAGCCTCTGATCACACGTGTGATCAGAGGTTCTTCTATTTTTTTAGTAGAGGTTAATAATTTACATAAATTATAATTTGGAATTAATATATTTTTCAATTACAAAAAAAAAATAAAAATTTAGGGATGTGATGAGTGTTAAGCGTGTGAAATAATTTTTTCATGACAACTTTAGAATTTTTGTGATTGAAAAATATATTAATCTTAAATTATAATTAATGCAAATTATAAACCTCTACTCAAAAAATAGAAGAGCTACTGAGCACGCGCATAAACATTCCATTGTTGTCCACGTTTTTGTATATATATTCAAAATATACACTTGATGAAAATATACATGAGTTACAACTAAAAGATAATTACAACCTTTACAGCTAAGTACAAACTCAAATAAAAACCATAATTAGAGTTTAAAAGTTGTGAGTTTTTTAAATTTTAAATTTTGAAGAGGTATGCTAAATTTTAGAAATGGGTGAGCGTGAGATTTGATTTAATTTTTTTTTTTTTTTTTTTACTTAGATAGGTGAGATATGTTGGTGGATAATTGAATATTCTTTTAACTACATCAAATAATCTCATTAAAATAAAAAATAAAAATCACATGAGATGATGGGATAAGGATAATAATTCAAAAAAAAAAAAAAAGGGAGGGATGAGAATAAGGGTTTTTTCCCATTAAAAAAAAGTAAGGATTTTTTTATTTAAAAAAAAAAAACCAACTTAACGTGAAGGAGAGGGGTAAAAAAAGGAGATCTCGCAAAAGAGATTTTTATTTTATTTTTTGTGATGAGATAAGGATAATAATTTAAAATGTTGTGAAATTGTTTTGGACATAACATTTTTCTTTTTTTAAAGGTTAATACCTTCCATTAATTATAATTCAGGGTTACTACATTTTTCGAATCACAAAAATACGTAGATATGTAATAAGATTTATGTGAGTTAAATAATTTTTTTTGTATATAGATCTTATTATGCCCCATTTCGCTTATTTGAAATTGGGTATTGTACACTTTGAAGTATAAACATTTTTGTCGAAGTAACAACCTAAAAATTTTCATAAATTATTCCATGGAAAGTCCCATCAACCCCAATTGAGAGCATAAATTTCTTATGTAAAGCTTACCCACCTAAAAAGGGCGAAACACTACAAAAGAGAAAAAATTACAACTACAATATACTGATCACATGATACAAATCTTTTGTATAATTTTTTGTGTTCCACTTTATAATCTACCAATCATAATGTTCTTTGTGTTTGATTTTTTTTTTCCTCATTTTAAACTTGATATATCTATTATTCAGCAAAAAAAAAAAAAAAAAAAAACTTGATATATCTATCTTCTAGAGCAACACACTCTCTACCTAAACTAAAACATTAGCATTCCATGCCTCAAAATCTTTATAGCCGAACCTGCATCAAATTTTATATTTGTGGCACTACTACCTCCATCTACATTAAATCTCCCTCACCACCATAATACTGGGGAAAAAGAACCACAATAGGATTACCAAATCAGAAAATGTATAATAAAACATTCCTTAAGTGGAAAAATAAATCAGATATAGAGAAGAAAAAGAAAAAACATCTTATAATACATACTTCCAAATCTAAAATTACATTCAATTGGCAGTGGTACTAAATACCAATAACAAAGTACAACTTTCTGTGTCTGATTTAATGCTCACCCTTCATTAAAATAAAATATAAATATATAAATAAAGAAGAAGAAAGAAAGATTGATGCTCACCCATTGAAGAAGAACTAATTGATGCCTACCAGTGATTAATCTAGTTAAATGTTCTAAAAATGAACAATTTGATTTTAATAGCAATATCTATCCACTCGAGTAAAATGTGGAATGATTATTTTAAAAAAAAAAGTAAAATGTGGAATGATTATTTTTAAAAAAAAAGTAAAATGTGGAATGAAAGACCAAAAAAAAAAAAAGTTCATCAATATCTATCCACTCAAGTAGACCGGTTTCTTTTATATCTTCCTCCATGCATGCAAGAATTTTGTCCCCATTAATGCACTTTAAAAGGTTTTTTTTTTTTTTTTTGGTTGATCCCTATAATGTTTCTGTTGGGGTTAACCAGCTCACTTAGTAGTAATAAGTTTATTTGCAGTTTCCTGTATCATTATCATTATCATATATACATACAGATAAAAAAAAAAAAAAAAAAAAAACCTTTTACCGTGCATTAATGTGCAAAATAGAGAAATAAAAGAGAACATGACTTTAGATAAGTTAGAGTGGAAATTAATGTAGCTGACCAATCCAATTTGTCAAGGATTTATTGCCGACCTTAAATTTTGAAACTGAGACTTGGTTGTTAGTGGTGGTGATTCATATGCTTTTGAAAAGCATAAAGAATTGAAAATAACTTGGATTAGTAGAACAATTATCAATCGACCCAAGATTTTTAATATATAGGTTAATGTATTTTTCCAAATTGGTTCAGAGAATTCTCTTAAAAATCATTACATGGAGATCAAACATTAATAAAATAATAATATAAATAAGTGACATAATTATTAAAGAGCAAGACATAGATACAGTTCTTAGGTGCTGTTCCTTAGGTTCTATTTTTAAAATTCTGCACATAGATTTGGAAGTGTATTATTTAGTTAAATAGCCACATGGCTAAATCTTAAAAGGAAAACCTAAGAAACAGTACCTAACGTATTGTACCTAAGTTTTGTCCATTATTAAATATGTCATAATTGATTTAAAGTACATGTACATGATCATTTTACTAGGAAAAGTCTAACCATATGTCAATATTGGAAAATATTGTGTCAAAATTACTTAAAGCAATGGTACAGCCTTGTTTTTGACGGTCAATGATATGAATTTTTGTTTCATAATCAATTAATTAATCATTTGTTGAGTTTTCTAAACAAGCCGATATTTTAATCTTCAAATCTCACCGTATTGTATTATCAGTCTTCTTCTCTTTTCTTCTTTTATTTATTTATTTAAAGCATGGTATTTCATTACAAGTCTTACTAGTTCTTATTTTATGTACTTTTATTCCAAAGTGGTGAAATGGAATTCATTTGGCTTTTGAAGAGGTTTCGATATATGGCCAAGCATTGACAAAGTGCAATATTTATGGCTTATAAGGGCAATCAGAACTTAGGTGATCTAGAAAGATACAGAAAAATACATTTATATTTAGATGTTATATATAATATACATTCGAAGCAAGCCTTCAAACACTTCCATGAGTTTCTGGGTACGTGCACTAAATAGAAATGACCCTTTATCCTTCGTAACACTTATCATAATTTTTTTTTTTTTTCATTTTAAAGTTTACATCATGATTCGTCTCGATGGTGGATTTGACTCCGCAAACTAAATCCGGGTCAAAATGAAAGGCCAACCAAGTATAGATAAGTGGCAATTCGAAAAACAACCCTCAACAACAAATATATATACAAATGTGTGTGTGTGTGTAAGCTAACCAAAGATATCATTCATGAAGGCCTCATGATGCCAGTGTCCCAACACATTAAAGTGTCAATTATTTTGTCATATAGGAGTACAGAAGAGAGTGCGGACTGTCAATTATTTTGATCATTTGAGATTAGTGTCATTTTTTTTACAATAGGGTTTAACGATCGAGTGTAACTTCGCTATCCCTAGGAGGGTGTAAGTGTAATTTGCCCATTATTAAATTTCATAGTTAGAAAAAAAAAAAATTAATACAGGTGAGAAACAATATCATATTTTTTTGAATTTTTTGATGCAGCATTATTGATGAAAAGCATAACTAGTCTAAGTCGGATTCCAAAGTCCTATAGCAAAATAACTTTCGACTGAATCGTCTTTCAACCACTATAGAGACTCCAATTTGAGAGAGAGAGAGAGAGAGAGAGAGAGAGAGAGAGAGAGAGGTGCTAGTGCAAAAGCTACATTCGTTTCCAAATTATGCAAATTTTCTTGGTCCACTTGTTACTATAAGGTGGCATGGACCTATGCCAGGTGAAAGCTTTGCCATAATCCAACGTATTCAATCTAAACTTTTTATACATCCCACACATTCAGCCATTAAGTCACCTTCTAGTTTACCTGCATTTAGAGATAAGGACGGTGTAACTTTCTTTTCCCACCTTTTTTATATTTAAAAAAAAAAAATGGCATTCATTGTCTCAATTCAAATCAAAGAAGACAGTGCAACAAGCAAACCAATTTTTGAGGTTATATATAAAAACAAAAATAATTAAAAAAAAAAAACTTACGAGTATCATAAAGCAAAAGATTATACACTTTAATACTCTATTATTGCTTCTTCTTTTTTTAATGATAATCCTCTATTATTGTTGATTCTCTTGGAAGAAGTCTAAAAGTTTATGTGGGGGGGGGGGGGGGAAGAAAAGTGAAAAGGAAAGGAGAAGAGAGAGTTGAACGCTCAAATATAAAGGTGAAAGTTTGAAAGGGGAAGACTATAAAGAGAGGAAAAGTTGCTATTACGTGGCATTTTCTTAGTGAGAAAGAAATGGGTTTGGAATCCTTTTGATTGTGAATCATGCTAGTTATTTTGTAGGTTTGCCGTTTGCCAAGCCTTTGGAAATGAAAAGGCTACTACAAAATCTTCATTTGTAGTTTCTAGATTCTACTGGATACCTTTTTAAGAAAAAATTTTGAACCATCAAATTGGTTTAGTTGAGTGATTCTTTTTTCTTTTTTCTTTTTTAAAGTAATTTGAAAAAATAAGGGAAGAAGTTTATGTGTCTCATTAGAGTCTATTTGGATAAGGACAAAGTTTGGCTACAACATCTGCTAAAAAGATTAACATGATTATATATTTTGAAAATCTAATTATTGGATTGTATGTTATTTACATTCTTAACATGCGTGTCAAATTTCATACCAATTGGATGTTATTTATTATTTGATCCATAAATTTATATTTTATGTGTAATCTTATATTTAAAAAAAACCTGAAATTTAAACATTTAATGATAATATAGCTATTGGTTTTTAATTTTTTGAAAATTTTACAAGCACGAAGGATATAAGAAGAAAATGTAGTCTAATAGTGAATTTGTCAAAGTTCACATTCGATAAAAAGATATTAAATGGTGTTGTAGCCATTGGCTTCAAATATGTTTAGAGCCAAACTTTGTCTTTTGGGTAAAGGTGATTTTTTTTTTCTTTTAGTGCAAATCAAAACTAAGACAAGAAAAATCAAACAAGTTGGGATAAATTAAAATAAAACAAAATCTCCATAAACAATAATTGAATAACCAGTGGCAACAATAAGCCAAAAACCTAGAAGGAGGAAGAGATGCGTGGAAAATGGGAAAAAATATACACATAAGATTATGAAATAATGTGAATAAAATATATACACTATTGGAAGTACTTGTTAAATTCATTGGAGATATTGGTTAAAAGAAATGTGCACACATAGTATATACAATTTGGCTGAATGCAACAAGATGTAGTAGGTGTCCATCCGGACGAAGGGAATAAAAGCATATGTTGTCTTCTTCCTAAGACATATTGGAGGTTTAAGAAGAGAAGCTGCATTTGTATGAGAATAAATGAGGGATTTAAGCTCCCCTTGTCTTTTTAAAGTCCCCTCTCCCTCTCTTTTTTTTTTTTTTTTTTTAAATTTAATTTATTTATAAAATTTTACTAATGCCCCCCTTAGTTTTTTTTTTTTTTTTAATTGTACTCTAAATGATCAATGCATAGTTTTTTCTTATTATTATTCTTATACCATATAAAGCTCATTAAATCAATGAATAGTTTTTTCCTAAAGATACATAAGTTTATATAAATTATTAATGAATTATTTTTCCTCTCATTGCTCTTACACAATGTGTCTGTATATTTAGGTGTTTGTGTAGCCTAAACTTGCATTTTCAAAGAATTTTCATTTTTAACGATGCAAAAAATTGCAATTCAAATATGCAGCACCGACTAACTTTTTAACAAACACTCATTTTAAACAAAAATCACACTTTTGCAATACATACTTTAAAATGCATGTTTTACAACAGTTTATTGGCTCAATATTTAACTCATTAAATAAAAGCATATTCAAGATATGTGTTATTACAAATAGATAACTTTTTTTTTTTATAAGAACAAATATATAACTAAATATCTTTAATAGAAGTCTTCTAAATTTTACATACATAAATACATAAATACAATCTCTTAAAAAAAATTAGAAAATTAGAGATATGGACACTAAGTTTTTTTCTTTTTCTATTAGTAGAAAAGAAAATTGTTGTTTTTGTGGTTAAGAATTGTAGATCATTATTTTTGTTAGGATCTAAAAGTTTACAACAATTGGCAAACTGTGAACACAAATTTGTTTAGATATAAATTCCTAAGTCTATAGATATGATTAGACAATGCTCAAAGTGCTGTAAGTCAGAATACAAGAATAAGGAAGCTACAAGTTCAAGAATTCGAAACATGCCAGGCTCGACCGATCGATAAGAAGGCTTGACCGATCAAGATGCGAATTCTACAGATTTCAATTTCAGTCCAATTGCTCATTAAGCCCATTAAGTGATTAAGGTTCTAGATCTAATTCTCCTAGTATATAAAAGAAACCCTAAGACACATTTTGTTATGACTTTGGAGGTGCTCTTTTGAGATTTAAAAGGTACTGTGCCTTCTCCTATCAAAGTCACTTCAGAAAATCATTCTCATACTATTAGAATCGATAGATTTGAAGTTGCTGCAACAAGATCATATATAGCTAAAGATTTAAAGTTTTGAGTGGGATCTTAAAGTCACAAACGTGGGTATTTGTGTTCAGCAAACTCAGGATAGAAGAGTCTGTGGAGTCGGAGTTGCACACGGTCGTGTGAGTAAGTTTTACAAGAGGTAGCTTTAGATTTTAGTAAGAAAATCTATTGTAAACTTCCATTCTATCATAGTGAATTCGTTTGCCTTGAGGATAGATTAAGTTAAATCCTCCCCATGTTTTTTACCTTGAAAATTTTGGTTTCATTAGTTTTTCTGAGTCATCATAGTGCTTGCCTTCTTTACTTTTCCGCACTAAGTAATATGATTGTATGTGCTTAACCTAGATCTCATAATAAACCTAAGTATTAATTAGGTTAAACAAATTTGAGTATATAGGAGTCTAAAAAAAAAAAAAATTTGTAAAAAAAAAAAATATAAATAACAATCTCAACTCCTAACCACAAAATCAACAACTATATATCTTTTGATTTGTATATGTTTAGAGATGTAAAGTATATTTGTTATTTGTCTTGATCTAAAATGTTAAAAAAAAAAATTGTGATCAATATGATTGAAAAATGATAGTTCACAGCTTACAAATTGATAGAATAAACAAATTATTTTAAGTTATGTGAAGACTAATTTGATGTAAATACTTAGGTTATATATGAGAAAAATATTTTTTTAAATCATGTTGTAAACATATGTGTATATATATTTAGATGATTAATAGGTGTTTTTTAATTAAATTTCTTTTTATATATTTAGCTTGACTCTCTAAAAAAAAAAAAGATATAAAATTCTGGCTCTGCCACTAATTTTCTAGACTCTGTATTAAGGAAGCTGCTAAAAATAAGTTGTTTTTACTTTCTTAAAAGATGATGTTATAGACATGGAATAATAGTATTTCTCCCAAAACGTAGAGAATTTATCTAATGGTTTACATTTTACTGGGCAAAATGCTATGACACACGAACTGCACTTGAGTGTGAATGCACGAAAAAATAATCTTCTAGAGTCATATTTTTTCAAAGTACATTATCCAATAAAGGAGTCCACAAATTGTACATTTTTTAGTACTACACATTTCCCACATTTGAAATAAAGTAAATAAATCATTCAGCAAAGAAAAAGAAAAAGAAAAGTAAATAAATCTTGATAGGAAAAAAGAAAAAATTAAATAAAGTTAACAATTGGAATAAAAGAAAAAGTGGAAGGCATATATTCTATGCCTATAAATGAGAAAGATATTGCACTTCTGAGCAAACAGAGCATATTGTTCACTCTGTTTCCTCTGCCTACCCAAAATACCTCCCTCTGTATTCCTCTGCCTAGCATTCTATTTTTGCCTCTAAGGCCTTTAATTGCTTTAACTTTGTCTCTATGCTCCGAAACCTTAAAACCACCTTATCATCTTCTATGATGGTAGCAGTTTTTCTCTTTTCTCTCTTTAGAGAAATGGTTGCTAATGAAGCTTTGATGAAAATCCAAATTCCTTTCGAGTGAAAAGTCCTAAAGAGGAAGAAAGCAGGAAAAGAAAAAGAAAAACATCCACAACCCTCTCAATTTTTGCTCACTCTCCATCCTTGTCTATAAATGGATTCATTCGATTTCTACAACATCAATGTTAAGGCAAACGCGATGCAAAAGCATCGCCAGCTTCAAAAGATTGCAAACTTTTTCCGGGTAATCGAGGTATGCATTGTTCTTGTCTTGATTTCCAGGCTTTCCTTGCACCTCCCACTTGCTATGAAGAACTCTAGTGGGTACTTCCATAACTTGTCAGTTCTCTTGGTTAGTCCCCGGTTCGTTTTTGTCGTTGGAAATGTTATAATCATCACTCTTTTCGCTAAGTCCGGGCAGTTTTCAGCTCGAGATTCCACAAAAAACACTTCAGGATTGGATCTTTACGAGGAGATCACCAAGAATAGTGAAAAGAACCAGAAAGTTAACCAAGATGAGACCCGGAACCTCGATAAGCATATCATATCTGATGAGAGTGCAGTTAAGGATTACAAGAGGACTCAATCCGAGAAAATAAGTCGGGGGGTTTGCGAGAAATCACGCCGCGAACTACGACGCATGCAGACAGAGAATTTCAGGAAGAGTGAACATTCTTGTCGGAAATTGGCCAAAAGTTCATGTCCTGAGGATGAAATGAGCAACGAGGAGTTCCAGCGTAAGGTGGAGGCTTTCATTGCCAGACAACAAAAGATTCAAAGGGAAGAAGAGTACTCTGTATTCTAGAGAATTACTAGAGTATGTATGAGGAAATTCAAATCTTGTATATTTCTTCTTCCATTGTGATGTGACTTTGTGTGTGTGTGAATCTATTTGTACGTTTTACTATGTCATAAATGCAATGGAAACTTTACCCCTTAAGTTGTTTTGTTTAAAATCTCTGAAATTTTTGTTTCTAAGTGTTAAAAAGTACTAACCATTATGTTAGTTACTAGTAATGTCAAGTTTTGATTTTTTTTTTTTTTTTTTGGGGTGAAAATAATAAAAAGAAAATTGGATTTTTTTTTTTTTTTTTTTTGGATAGGAAGAAAATTGGATTTTTGAGAGAGGAGAATAAAAATGAAAATATATGTATGTCTGTCAAGGCCCACATGTCTATTCTAGAATCTAGATCATCACTGTAAAATGAGATGCCAAGTTCTTGAAGCATATGGTAATCTTGATTTCAGGCATTGCATGATTTGGATATTGGATATGCGGATGAGAGAATTTCAAGAAGGTGAGGCCATTTTCTGGATAAGAGAAAAATATGTCATTATGTGAGGAATGTATTCTAATTTCTAAATTCGTTATGTGCTGAATACGCATATAAATTCGTATGCTTTGATGCCAATTTGCCCATTGGACGTAAGGTATTCCATTTCAAACGCGGAGTACACATGAAATTGCCATCTACAAAGCATCTTTATCTCATTATCTGCAGCCCTAAAACCAACTAAATTAATTAGCATAATGATGGGATAAACTCGATATTCAGTACATAATTGTTGAGTTTAGACCCTGGTTAAACCGGTTGTTAACCAATTTTACAGCCGAGTTGGTTATTTGTGTGTGTATATAACCCAAGTCTTTGACTTTTTATTGACCTCTTCAGAGCTTGTAACATTTTTATCATTTCTTTTTAATAAAATTATTTTTGTTTAGTCTAAACTTAACAAGGAGTGAAACTCTATCTCTTTAACAAGTCCAACTTAAACTCAAACTCATCATTATCATTTTTTTCAATAAAATTATTTTTGTTTAGTCCAAACTTAAAAAGGAGTGAAACTTTATCTCTCTAACAAGTCCAATATCAACTCAAACTCAAGCGTTGATAATTTATCTTCAAATTTGCGAAGTTAATCATGAACACTATAAAAGCAGTGCAAACCCCAATTTTTTATTTTTGTTAAAGCCGAGTAAAGGTATGAGCTCTTCTTCTGTTATTTTCTTCTCCTCTATTTTGTTAAAAAAAAAAATTATTTTATGGTTTATCGTGTATTCTTTAAAAAGTAATTTTCGTACATAAACCACAAAACTCTCTTTAACTGTTTTTTATAGGATAAAAAAGCTTGCAATAAATAAAATTTAAGGTTGCCGCTACTGCATGTGTCTTTGTTTCACCTCACGATATGAAAGTATGTTAATTTCTTGGACAGAAAGCTTATATACGTTATATTAAGAAGATGTATGACTTTCATTATTTCAACGTAGGCTCCTACTCAACACTTTTTAGCGTGGGCCACATGCTGATAAAGTTCGTTTAAAGTTTGGACCCGTTAAAATCTAAAACTTATTGCTTTATGGGTTCGTATACTTTTTTTTTTCTTATATTTCTCTTTTGAATAGTCATATATTTTTTGAATTGTTTCAATAACTTATTCTTTAATTATATATCTTTTTTAGCATTTTGGAAGTTTTAACATCTGAATTTGTGTAGTCATATATATATTATTTATAGTTTGTAAGATCTGAATTTTTTGATTTCTTTCAAATAGTTATAGTCATAGATTATTCTTTTGAATATAACCCATCTTTCTCTTATATTTCTCTATTGCTTAGTCATATATATATATATATATATATATATATATATTTTATTTCAATAATTTCTAAGCAGTGAATCATCTGATCTTTAATATTTTTTTTTTTGTCTTTTAGAAGTTTTAATATTTGAATTTTTAAGTTATTTTTTTATAGTATCTGAAATTGGCTGACAAAGTTTTTGAAGTCATTGCATGTTCAAGTAATGGCTTCTTCATCAAATTGAAGTCATATAAGAGCAAATCATGTAATAGCGTAGTTTCTTAATCAATTTAAGATTTTATAAAATTATTTTAGTCTATCTCACAAATAAGTAGGTTTCCATGCATAGCATGAGTTAGTGAATAGTTAGATTAATTATGCAAGTCTTGGTTTAACAAACAAACAAGTACCAATATCAATCACACAACGGAGAAGTTAATAAGGTCGGATACAGTGACCTAGGAAAACCAATGGAACAAACCGTCCCAAGGAAAAAAAATTAGAGAAATTAAACCAAACAATCCCCAGGTATCAATTTCACTATTAGATGGAATTTTATAGACTAAATAACTCTATTCTTTGTAAACTTAACTATAGTTACCAAACTAAACTCCGAGATCCACAGTTGTCTCTAAAAGCAACTCGTTGTGATGTGAACCTCCAGTCCACAACTTCAAGATCACCTTTGAAGGTTTTAGATTTAGTACACTTGATGACTTAACAATAGCAACTCCAACTCACGGGTATTAAATTGATGGTTGAAGATCACTGGTAGAGGCTTTTGAAAATAGAAGGCATGGAACCTTTAAATCTATATGAAAGAAACTATTAAAGTCTTCTTAGACGTGTACGTATTTAGGGTTTACTTATATACTAGGTCGAGTAGAACTGAAACCCTAAATATATTCTTGATGGGCTAATGGGTTGAAATTGCAGTTAAGTGCAATTTGATCAATCAAGATTTAGATTCGATTAGTTATGAATGAATCGAGATTAATCGAATTACTTGACTTACACACTGATTTCCAGAACTTTGAGCGCCTGTCTTGACAAACTTGTATACTCTAAAAAATTATAAGAAAGACCTGTTTTGTACATGTGCTTGCCCACACAACCTTGGAATCTTAAATCCTAACAATAATGATGGTTATTTTTTTTGGATAACATAATGATGAGTTAGTATAACATTAAAAAAAAATCACAATTTCTATTCTATTTGCAAATAAAAAATTAAAATTTCCTCCCCTTTTGTAAGCACTAATTTTAAATTTTATTTTATTATGAATTGAGTATAAAAATATTAGTATTAATTTGATGCCATTCTTGAGCTTTAACTTTACATTTTCTAGTAATAGATAATTGTCACGTATATTTTATCTTTCAGGAGTATCTGATCCTTTATGAAACATTGGTTGATTTTGCTTAGTTTTATTTACAGTAAGCTTTTTCATAATTTATTTTTTCCATTTGAAGATAATGTGTTACTGGTGATTAAGACTTTAAGAGAGAAGTTTGCATTTCTTAAGTGATACGCTATTTGTGGTGATTAAAAGGTAAGATGATATGGGTAAAATCTAGGCGGTTCATGAGTGGCCGACAGTGACCAAACTATACATAAACTTTGCATAAAAAGTAGTTAGGTATATTGCTAAGCTAGCTCATATATTGATTTGGAGAATATTGCTTTTATATTCCTTAGGAGGAAGGAGGAATTTTTGGTTTTGGGGAAGCCAAAGATATGGGCATTTCTTGTGGAGAGAGGGGACAAATTTGTATTTTTCCTATTAATTAAAAGTTGAAACCTTTTTTTTTTTTTTTTTTTTTTTCTCTTTGGTGGGTTAAGGAGGTAATTTGCTCTCTCTTGAGTCTTGACTCCCTTTGTTCTGCTACATGAGCGAAAGATTATTAAGTCTGCACGTACAAGTGAAAGTCTTACATTGAGGGATAAAATAGCTTAGAAAATTTATATAACATAACATAATTAGACTTATAAATTTAAGATTAAAACTTCACTTATAGTTAGGAGTTTCCTCGGTATCTTATTGTTACCCCTTCTATATACTTGTGGATGATTTCAAAAGCTCTTTTCTATGCCCAAATTACCTCATGAAAATGATCCACTTTATATTTGGTTACTAATACTTTTTCCTCTCTTTTCTTTTACTTTTGAAGTTAATGAATGTTCTACAATTAATAATGTAAAGAGTAGAGAATGTTTTTATTATTTATTTATTATAAAGAATCGTAGAAAGTAGAGATATAGATACCATAAACTTTAACTGCCCAATTGACAATCATGTAATAAAAATAGCATAGGAGATCGGAGACAAACAGCTAACCATCCTCGAGGTTATAATCTTCAATCATCGTGTGCAACTCCCAACCTAGTTTTTTAGAGGGAAAAAACTAAATATAACAAAATTATGAAGCATTAAAGAAAAAATAAATAAATAAAACTTTTATAAGTAGCGACGAAACCAAAATTTAACTTGAGAGGATCAAAATATAAATATAATATATATATATATATATATATATATATATATATGTAAAGACACAGATTCGGCAGCGTGGCCCAAGTGATGGAAGGACCAGCCCAAAAGGCCCAAAACAATAAATTTGTAGAGAGTAGTTAAAGAAAGCTAGGCTAGCCCAGATGAGACAATCAATAAGATTGGTTCAGTTGATAAGGAGAATGAAGTAATTAAGTTTTACTTCAGGAAATTGTCCTCGGCTAACATCCGAGAAGGTCAATTATATTATAGATTGTTCTAAGTTACACGTTTGGTTCTTAGTGTGTACAATGTTTTCTTCCTTGATCTTTTTCTTTCCTCCCCCCTTTTATGAAGGGTTTCTTCACATTATATTAGGGGTGACAAAATTGGACACGACCCGCGAACCCGACACGACACGACACGAAATTAGCAGGTTATGGGTTGAGGCTTAATGGGTTCGTGTCATATTCGAGTTGACACGGCGGACCCGTTTGATAAACGGGTTGGGTTAGGATTCAACCTATGGAACCCGTTTAACCCGTCTGACCCGTTTAATTAAATAAAATTTTACCAATATACCATTCAAACCCTAGCTATATAAACTTATTAGTTGTTGTAGTTTATTTTCTTTGACATATTGTGATTGATTATTTATGATATTGAGATATACTTTAGTTTTGAATGATTATTTGTGATGCAGTTACTCATTAATTTTGAATTTTATATTTAAAATATTTATTTGTTTGTTTTTTCGTAAATGTTTTTCTTTATTTTGATAAAATTAGATAAACAGGTCGACACGACTGACCCGTTTAATAAATGGGTCGTGTTAGGGTTGACGAATCTTGACCCGTTTAATAAACAGGTCGGGTTAGTGTTGACCCATATAGTCGGATACGTATGAGTTAACATGACACGAACCCGACACGCGAACACGAATTGCCACCCCTACATTATATAGTTCCTTCCAGATCATCTTGATCCTACATTTGTTGATCATCTGAGTCTTCACTTGAGTGTCCGTCCCATCAAACACCCTCTTTGACCTTCTGTGAGTCGTGGTAGCCAATGCTACACTATTCAAAGGTCTTCTCCACATAAATGCGGCCAGAAGAGTAGTCACAGCGTATTTAATACGGTGGTAGCAGCTTTTCTTTAAATATTTTTGGGGCTTCCCTCCTCGAATCGTCTTAATCCTTCTCATATTTATCAAGCTCCACCCTGGGATCCTTTGTGCTTATTTATCTCTCCTCGGGTTATACATCGTCCTTGGACAAAGTTCAAGGCCCAATACATGATTTTGGGCCCTTATCCTTACAATAGCCCCTCAAACTCCGGTTTTTTTCTCTTATCCGAGGAGAAAAAGTGGGGTTTTGATTTTTAAAGAGATATTATCATTTATTTTCCTTGCTCACATGTGCCAAATTACCGTTTTGCACGCCTCATGTGCGCTACTGACGCTTCGAAGTTTGCGAGGCGTCATTAATTGCTCCAGGAGGAGTCATGTTCCCCACATCCAACGGTGAGGCGTTGATCCAATGGTGGGCATCATTTTTTTGAGTTTTGAACGGGTAACTCCCATTCATTCTCACCCTCTATATAAAGCATTTGGAGAAACTATTTCCTTCATTTCCTAATTCCTCAAGTCCATTAGAGAGTTGAAGCACCCAAAAATCAAAAAGCTTTCATATTACTAAATCTCCAGCACTTCTTGCTTAAGAAATCCTTGAAAATATCCTTAAGGATCTCAGAGTTATACATATATATTAGTTTCTGTAAGTTTTTAACTCCTTAGATTTCTCTGCTTCTCTTCGGCTAATCTTCTCAGCCTTTTAGTTCTTGATTTTCTATTTGCCAATTTGAATTGCTTTCCTCTAAATTGTCCATATGGGTAGATTTAAACATCTAGTAGACTCTCCTACCAAAATAGAGTTTTTTAAGGATTAATACCATGTCCCGCAGGGAGTAGCTCTGCGATACTGTGAACCCGACCGAATAGATTTTGATAGGGAGGAAGGGGAAGTTGTCATTCTAGTGATAGCTTTCATAGAAGGAGGAATGACGCTTCCTATGGGTAGGATAACCCGAGATTACCTTTACAATCATAGGTTGTGTCCTCATCAGTGTGCACTCAACGTCTTTAGGATTTTAGGTAGTGTCAATGCTCTAAATGAGCATCTAGGTCTGGGGCGTACCTGGCATGATGTGGTCCACATGTATGGGTGCCACTCACAAGCTGACAAGGGGTATTACCTCAAGTCCAGAGCGCCCATCGTTAGGCTCATTTCATGCCTTCCCAAATCTAATAAGGGCATGAAATACGACTACTTGATAGCTTCAGGAGCATGGCATGACGGCGTGGGACCAAGTGGGACACTTTAGAGTTAGGCTCCCTAGTAAGAGTTTTAGATTCTTTAACCCTAACCATGTTATTTTTTCCCTTTCATTTGTTGCTTTCTTCTGATGTTGGATTTTAGCTCTCTAATCGCATTTGTTTCTCGGCTGTATTACAGACAAAAATCAAGTAGCTCCTCAGCTCAGCCTTACCAACGTTTAGGCTCTTAATTACCTACTCAGATCGGATATTTTTGTAAACAAGGACGGGTAGCTATGAACCGTCCATCAAATTCTAGACTTTGAGCCCATTTCCAAGACATTTCAAGATATCAGCCACAGCGTTAAAGCTGGTGACCCTCGAATAAACAGAATTGACGTATCGAAGCCGGACTTTCTCGCCCCCAACGATCTTCCTCCGGTTGCATTACCAACCCGTCCGATCGTTCCACCGCCCGCCATACCACTACAAAGTGTTCCCCTTGTTGCAGCAGGAGCAGCAGAAGAAGGAATTGCCTCTTCGCATCTGTCACTGGAAGAGAAGATAGACAAATTCCATTTCGAAGAAGAGGGGAATCCAGTGCAAGTATTCACTCACACCCCAGGCGTCGAGGATGAGACTGATAAGCATTCGGGTGTCCACGCCCTGGTTCCAATGATCACCTGCTTAGACAGTACTTTTGAAGAAGAAAAAGGTGAAATGACAACAAATCAGAAGGGAAAAGGGCTGAGGGAAATTTTGGCCTCAAGGAATAAAGGGACAACTTCAAAAGAAGTCCCCAAGTCTAAGGTCCCTCCTTCACTCCCTCCTCCTCCTCCTTCCCCCACTGACCTCAGATTGAAGGTTATCCCAGACCTAAAAAAGAAAAGGCCAATCCTGGACTTTTAGGAAGGGGAGGTGGGTCCTCAAAAAGGAACCAAACAGCAGAAAGTGTCCAAGGATTCTTAAGACAAACAGTCCTCCTTTGTAGATAGTAGAGAGGAGCAAAATAGGTTCGAGGTGCGCCTTCCTTTGCACGCTTGGTCTCCTCGGCTTGAGGTAGATGGGGCTGCCATCTCTTGGGATGCCTCCATTCGCGAATACCGAAGGGGTCAAGGCGCACATATAGCTGAGGCTCTAGAATAGCCACTCCTCCTGCCCAAGGACATGGAGGCTGTGAGGAAGCTAAAGCAATAAGATCTCTTTTTGTCCTTAAAAAGAGATCTTACCATGGTAAGTTCGCAACTGTACACTTTTTACTCGTTCAAGTGTTACTAATTTTTTATATATATATATAGGGTAGTAATGTTTCTCTCATGCAGGTCACCCAAGAGGTCTTTATGGTCGAGGAGTGGGTAAAGGCGGCTCGGAGTGATGCAAGGAATGAAATTAACCTCCGCCTCGAAGCCGAGAAGGCCTTGGGTGCATCGAAGGCAGAGAATAAGGAGCTGCTCTCCAAACTAACCATTGAAGAATGGGAGAGGAAGAGCGCCCAGGCAGGATTAAAGAATGCTGAGGCTCAGGCGGAGGATCAATGCAAATTGCTATACCAAACGGAGTTGGAGCTGGCTACATCAAGGCAATTTGTGCTAGATCTAAAGGCACAGCTACAGAGGGCCAAAGAAGCAGCTCAGTTAGCCAAGGAAGCATCCGACGCAGAGAAGCGAGCATCTTATGAGCTCGACGTTCATGAGATGCAGCCTAGGCTTACTGAGGAGTTAGCCGAGGCCTGTAAGGAATTCTACAATGTGACGTGGGATGAAGCCCTCAACGCTGCAAGAGTCCCTATGGACTTAACCCTGAGGCAATCTGGGAGCGTGTATTACCATCCGGACATCCGCAAAGTCCCAGATGCCATTCCCTCAGAAGCCCCTAATAGTGCTAAAGCCAAGGGAGTTGAGGCCAAGGATGCTAACTCTAAGGTCTAGGATGTTGCTGCAGAGGCAAAGGAAACAGAGGCCAAAACAAAAGAGGATGACTCCAAGGCCAAGGATGTTCCCACTGCCCAACCGAGCCAGAAAGAAGACCCTCCTGCTCCCGAAGCCAAGGCTTAGCACTTAGGATTTTTTTTTTTAGTTCTTTTTGTTGTTTCGTTTTCTGCTTTTGGCTTTGTAATGACTGTACACCTTTGCAAAAAAGAAATGTAGCCTTTATTTTAATTAATGAAGTTATCTTCCTTTTTGTCTCTTGCATGTTTATTTGTTTTGCTTTGTGTTTTATTATTTCAAATAGTTTCAGGTAATTGCTATTATGATTCAAACGAGAACCAGCAATAACATGCCGCTAACAATCTAAGTAATTTTTTTTTTTTTATCAAGTTTTTGTAGCTAAAGGGGGGGGGGGGTTTACCATACGTTCAAAACCAACCACCCGAGGAGTTGGGCATAATTCATCATATGACCTGATGCTTAATGAGAAACTAACAAACAACGTGACATTAAGTATCATAGGATATGTAACCTGAGCAACCAAGTATGACTTAGGTTCTGAAGAAATAAAAGATTAGTTCACCCAAGAGATGCGGTCTGAGGGACCAAGCATGGCCAAGGGTTTATTTAACACTTAGAAAAATTCCATGCAGTATTAATTTTTCCAAAGCAGATGGTCCGAGAGGCCAAACGTAGCTAAGGATCTGTTTAATAATTAGAAAAATTCCATATTGTATTAAATTTTCCAAAGCAGATGGTTCGAGGGGCCAGACGTAGCTAAGGATCAGTTTAATACTTAGAACAATAATAGGAAGACATCAATTTTCACAAGGTATGTGGTCTAAGGAACCAGGCATGACCAAGGATCTGTTTGATACTTAGAAATATTTCATGCAGTATTAATTTTTCTAAAGAAGATTATCCAAGGGGCTAAACGTAGTTAAGGATCTGTTTAATACTTAGAAAAATAATAGGAAGACATCAATTTTTCCAAGATATGTGGTCCGAGGAACCAGGCATGACCAATGGTCTATTTGATACTTAGTAATATTCATGCAGTATTAATTTTTTCAAAGCAGATGGTCCAAGGGGCTAGAAGTAGCTAAAGATCTGTTTAATACTTAGAAAAATAATAGGAAGACATCAATTTTTTCAAGGCATATGGTCCGAGGAACCAAGCATGATCAAGGGTTTGTTTGATACTTAGAAATATTTCATGCAGTATTAATTTTTCTAAAGAAGATTATCCAAGGGGCTAAACGTAGCTAAGGATCTGTTTAATACTTAGAAAAATAATAGGAAGACATCAATTTTTCCAAGATATGTGGTCCAAGGAACCAGGCATGACCAATGGTCTATTTGATACTTAGTAATATTCATGCAATATTAATTTTTTCAAAGCAGATGGTTCAAGGAGCCAGAAGTAGCTAAGGATCTGTTTAATACTTAGAAAAATAATAGGAAGACATCAATTTTTTCAAGGCATATGGTCCGAGGAACCAAGCATGATCAAGGGTCTGTTTGATACTTAGAGTTTAGAGTAATTAAACATCATACGCAATGCAATGAACACAAATATGATAAAGTAAATTCTCATTAATAATAATACCTTCTCAGGTTATTTACATTCCAAGGATGCGGTACAACCTTATCCTCTAAATCTGCCAGATAGTATGCACCTATTCCTGCCACAGATGTAATACGATACGGTTTTTCCCAGTTGGGTCCCAATTTTACCTAGGCTGGGTTCTTTGCAGAACCAACCACCTTCCTCAGTACCAAATCTCTAAGCGCCAAAGGCCTTAATTTCACGTTGGCATCATACCCTTGCTTAAGTTTATGCTGATAGTAGGCCAATTGAACCATGACATTTTCTCTTCGTTCTTCAATTAAGTCCAAACTTTTCTCCAATAAGTTGTTGTTGCTGCTCAGAGTGAAAGAGCTCGTTCTTAATGTTGAAAATCCAGTTTCCAATGGAATAACAGCCTTGGCCCCATAAGTCATTGAGAAAGGAGTTTTTCCAATAGACCTCCGAGGCGTAGTCTGATATGTCCACAAAACATGTGGTAGTTCCTCTATCCATCTTCCCTTGGAATCATCCAATCTCTTCTTGAACCCACTTACTATGACCTTGTTTACAGCTTCAGCTTGCCCATTCCCCTATAGATAGGCTGGGGTAGAATATCTATTAGTTATTCCTAGTCTGCAGCAATATCTTCGGAAAGATTTGCTATCAAATTGAAGTCCATTATCCGAAACTAGGGTGTGAGGGACTCCGAATCGTGTGACAATATTTTTCTAAACAAATTTCTTTACATCCACATCCCAGATGTTGACCAGTGGTTCTACTTCAACCCATTTAGTGAAATAATCTGTGTCGACCAATAAATACTTCTTGTTTTCTGTTGCTTTGGGGAAAGGTCCCACAATTTCCAAACCCCATTGAGCAAAAGGCCAAAGGCTGGACAGACGATTGAGGACTCCCCCTAACTGATGGATATTTGGTGCAAATTGCTGGCACTAATCACACTTTTTCACATACTCTTAGGCCTCTCTCTACATATTAGGCCACCAATATCCTTGAGTGAGAGCTCTATGGGATAAAGACCTCCCACCTGTGTGGCTTCCACAAATTCCCTCATGTAATTCTTCCAAGAGAATTTCAACTACTTCAGGATGTATGCACAATAGCTATGGCCTTGAAAAAGATCTCTTATACAATTTCTAATCCTTGGACAGCCAGAACCGAGGAGCCTCCCTTTGTATCTTATCTGCTTCCAATTTGTTCTCAGGTAGAAAATCATCTTTGAGGAATTGTAGGATAGGATCCATCCAGCTAGGACCTACCCTTATCTGATGAATGGATAACACTTCTTTTCTGAACCCAAAAGGCTTAATAAAATCTTCAATGAGAATTACTCTTGGTAATCTCTATGTCGAGGAGGTTGCTAACGTTGCAAGTGAGTCTACATGTGTATTTCTACTTCTAGAAATTTGCAATAAATTAAAAGATTCAAACTCAAACTGTAAATGTCTAACCTGGCTTAAATATTCTTGCATTTTGGGATCCCTGGCCTCTAACTCTCCTCGGACTTGACCCATCACCAGTCTTGAATTCGAGAAAATTTTTATAGTCCTTCCACCCATCCTTTGGACCATAGTCATTCCTGCTAACAGAGCTTCATTATTTGTGGCTGAGAAGCCAAGTCTTAAAAAATTTTCCATCGTGATGTTCTCAGGTGACACCAGAACAAGCCCCAATCCGGATCCTTTGAGGTTCAAGGCACCATCAACATAGACCTTCCAGGACAAAGCTTCTTGCACTGAGGCTACACCAACTGAATTTCCATCCATGTCCTACTTCCTCGTTTCTTCTTCCACTGGGATTTCAGCAAATTCAGCCACCAGATCGGCAAGGACTTGACCCTTGACAGAAGTACAAGGCATATACTTGATGTCAAATGCTCCTAACATCGTTCCCCGTTTGGTAACCCTCCCCGTGTAGTTGGCGCTTCGAAGTAGGGCCTTAAATGGCAGTTGTGTCAAGACAACAACTGTGTGTGATTGAAAATAATGGGGAAGCTTACGAGTGGCATGTACCACTACCAAAATGGCTTTCTCGAGTGGTAAATATTGGACATTGGCCTCATGTAAGGACTTGATCACGTAATAAACTGGCCTCTGTATGCCGCAATCAACCCTTATCAACACCAAGCTTACTGTGTGGGCGGCCACCGCCACATAGGCAAACAAAACCTCATCCACCTCAGGTCTAGACATAACAGGTGGCTGAGAAAGATACTCCTTCAATTGCTGGAAGGCCGAGGCACACTCCTTGGTCCACTCAAATCCTTTCCATTTATTCAACAACTGGAAGAAAGGTTTACACATGTCTGCCGGCCTGGATATGAACCGATTCAAAGCAGCGATTATCCCTATCAATCTCTAGACTTCCTTGGGATTCCGAGGTGGCTGCAAATTATTGATTGTCTTAATTTGGTCCAGATTGACCTCAATCCCACGGTGTGTGACCATGTAACCCAAAAACTTTCCTAATCCAACACCAAAAGAACACTTGGAAGCGTTAAGTCGTAGCTTGTGCCTTCTCAGGATTTCAAAGATGTTCACAAGGTCGTTAACATGCTCGGCTTCCTTTTTACTCTTGACCACCATATCGTCAACATATACTTCGATGTTTCTTCCCAGCTGTGGTTCAAACATTCTCGTCATCATCCTTTGGTAGGTAAACCCTGCATTTTTAAGCCCAAACGGCATCACCTTGTAATGATAGTTCTCAATTGAGGTGACAAAAGCTGTCTTTTCTTGATCTTCCAAGGCCAGAGGTATCTGGTGGTAGCCTTGGAAAGCATCCAGAAAACTCATTCGAGGATGTCCCACAGTAGCATCAACCAATTGATCAATCCAAGGCATGGGGAAAGGATCCTTTGGGCAGGCTTTATTTAAATCCGTGAAGCCTACACATACCCACCACTTCCCATTCTTCTTCTTCACAACCACAGTATTAGCCAGCCACTCGAAGTAAAACATCTCTTTAATAGTCCCAGCCCGCTTAAGCTTCGTCACCTCTTCCTTGACGGGATCAGTATACTCCTTTGACGAGCGCTGAGGAGGCTACTTCTTAAGGGTGACAGATGGAATGACGTTTAAATGATGACAGATGAAGCCCATATCTACCCCAGGGGCTTTATAAGCATTCCAAGCAAAAACATCAACATTCTCCCTGAGAAATTTCACCAACTCCTCCCTATCCCAAGGAGGTAGCTGAGCCTCAATCTGAAAAAATTTCTCTAGATCGTCATTAACAAGAATTTTCTCCAAATCTTCGTACTTCACCCCCTTGGCCTCACGACTAGAAGCTAAGGCCTTAGACTTTAACTGCTACAACTCTTTATCTGCAAGGGCCGAGGAATCTAACTCAGGACGATGTGCGATGGCAGCCACCAAACATTGCCTGGCCACAAACTGACTTCCAACCAGTTCTTCAACCCGATCTCTGGACGGGTACTTCACCTTAAGATGGAGAGTAGACGAGACGGCCCTAAGGGCATGAAGCCAGGGCCGTGCCACAATAGCAGTGTATGGAAAAAAAGCATCCACCACTACAAAATCCACCTCCACCACCTCTGAGCTGACTTGAACTGGCAGTCTGATCTGCTTCCGCAGAACAACAACCTTTCCATCAAAACCGTCCAGAGGTGAATCATAACTGGTCAAATTTTCTAGTTTGAGGTTAAGCCCCTTGTACAGGTCTGGATACATAATTTCGGCCCCGTTGCCCTGGTCCACCAATACCCTCTTCACGTCATACCCACCAATCTTAAGGGTTATTACCAAGGCGTCATCGTGAGGCTGCATGGTTCCGGCTTTGTCCTCATCTGAGAAGCTTAATGTTGGATGGACTCCCATCTTAGCCTTCTTCGACTTATGACCAAAGCCCTCGGCATTCGGCCGAGCTACCACCATCACCCTGGATGGGCAAGATCTTGTTCTGCTAGGTGCGACGAGAATAACATGGATAGTGCCCAAATGGGGTCTTGAAGAATTCCTGCCCTAAACTCCCAAGCCCGCCTGACCTTCCTGCTCGCCTGGTCGACTCAAGAACTATTTCAATCTATCGTCCCAAATCAGCTGCTGTAAATGACTCCACAAGTTTCTACAATCGTCAATCGTATGCCCCCGCTTTCTATGATACTAGCAATACAGACTCTGATTGTGCTTCGCAGGATCTCCACTCATTTTGTTCGGCCACCTAAAGTATGACTCATTCTTGATCTTTTTTAGGATTTGATGCACTCGTTCCCAAAACAAAGTGTTAACAACTTGGGCAGCTGGAGATCCAAATTGCCCCCCAAAATCTCTTCGTGGCCGATTGTTGTTATAACGGTTCGACTTGAAATCCCTCCTCTCTTGAGAAATAACCTTACCTTTGCCCTTCCCTTACTGCTGGTCTTCCTCAACCCTTTTGTACTTATCAATCCTATCCATGAGTTGACGTATACTAGTAACAGGTTTCCCTGTTAGGGATCTCCTCAGGCCATGCTCGACGAGCAAGCCGACCTTGAAAGTCCTGACAGCTACGTCGTCAAAATCACCATCAATCTTGTTGAACATTTCCCAGTACCTGTCTGAATATGTTTTCAAGGTTTCTCCTTCTTTCATGGACAGGGATAACAGAGAATCCAAAGGCCGAGGAACTCGACTGCATGTGATGAAACGAGACCCAATTGCCCGGGTGAGTTCTTTGAAAAAGTCTATGGAACTTGCTCCCAGACCATCAAACCACATCATTGCCATAGGTCCTAAGCTCGACGAAAATACCTTGCACATCAGAGCCTCGTTCCTAGAATGTACTGCCATTCTCTGATTAAAGTGGCTGACATGCTCAACAAGGCCTGTCCGGCCATTATAGATGGTGAACGTGGGCTAGGTAAACCGCCGAGGAAGCTTCCCATTCTCAATTTTATGTGTAAAAAGAAGACTTGGATAAATCTCTGCTCTTACGTTCACGACGATAATCCTCCTCATATGAGAAGGTTTCGCTTGGAGGTGTTCTTGATCTACACCTATAGTCACCATCTCTCTCACCAACAAAAGAAAGGTCAGAGACTGAAGGACTTCGCCTCTTCCGCTCGCGGCGCAGCTTCTTCTTTAGGTAGTCAATCTCTTTTTGCATGGCCTTGGCATTCTCCTTATGAGAGACGTGGCTTCCACCCCTAAAGTGACTCTCTCTAGTTTGGGTGGTATGCACATTGCCCTCCTGGTCCTCTCTACGCCCATCATCGTGAAGGTGGTCTTCCCGTTGTGACCCCATAGACTCCGGTTGGTGTGGACCCGAACCTACCATGATTGAAAATCAGACACACTAACCAATCAGCTTCCCCACAGATGGTGCCAATTGTAAAGACACAGATTCGGCAACGTGGCCCAAGTGATGGAAGAACCAGCCCAAAAGACCTAAAACAATAAATTTGTAGAGAATAGGTAAAGAAAGCTGGGCTAGCCTAGATGAGACAATCAATAAGATAGGTTCAGTTGATAAGAAGAATGAAATAAATAAGTTTTACTTCAGGAAATTGTCCTCGGCTAACATCCGAGGAGGTCAATTATATTATAGATTGTTCTAAGTTACATGTTTGTTTCTTAGTGTGCACAGTGTTTTCTTCCTTGATCTTTTTCTTTCCTCCCCCCTTCTATGAAGGGTTTCTTCACATTATATAGTTCCTTCCAAATCATCTTAATCCTCAACTTGTTGATCATCTGAGTCTTCACTTGAGTGCCCATCTCATCAAACACCCTCTTTGACCTTCTGTGAGTCGTGGTAGCCAAGGCTACACTATTTAGAGGTCTTCTCCACATAAATGCGGCCAGAAGAGTAGTTGCAGTGTATTGAATACGGTGGTAGCAGCTTTTCTTTAGATATTTTTGGGGCTTCCCTTCTCGGATCGTCTCCATCCTTCTCATATTTATCAAGCTCCACCCTGGGATCCTTCATGCTTATTTATCTCTCCTCGGGCTATACATCGTCCTTGGACAAAGCTTAAAGCCCAATACATGATTTTGGGCCCTTATCCCTACAATATATATATATATATATATATATACCAAGAATGGTCAAATTTCTTGTTTTGATAAAAAAGAACCTTTTCAAATGCATCCATGTAGTCGTAATAACTATAATGGAGATCTGAACCTGTGAAAGACTTGAGACTTGTGAGAGTTTTTAGCAAAGAAGGATGTTGTCCCCAATCTTTGCAGCTGACAAAACCTGTGATAATGAACTTATGATAGAGGACTACTGAGGGGTCCCCTTTGTTCATAATGTCTTCTACCTTGGCAGAGCCTTCCTGGATGAGGATATGTCTGTAGAACTTGATATTTTTCTCTGGGTGTTTTGAAAGGAAATGCCATCCTTCTGGCAAGACTTCTATGGCTAATGCTAGGAGATCTTTTATATGAATTATGTGGGGTTCAATATAAGAGATATGATGGACAAATGGCTTTTTAAAATAAAGAGACCTATTTTTTCTAGATAAAGGCTGGGATGATCTTTGGGACTGTACAGGGCCAAAGGGGTCATCTACTGAATATGGGGTGATCTGTCTGGGGGCAGGGGAGGCTCTAATACCAAAAGGGGGTAAGTTACAAGTTACAAGCGGAAGGGGGGTCAGACGCCGACTGGGGCTATCTGATTACAAATTGGAGGCCGACTGAGGCCATCTGGTTACAAATGTAAGACTAATTGGGGTATTACAAATGTAAACTGGGTTTTCCATTCTATTTCAAGACTGGTGTAAAGAGAAGGACTGGGGAAGTAGTTTTCTTCCTAAAACTAATTCTTGCCGAGGAATGAATCTGAAGCTTTCTTTTATAGGCTGGAGGAGGGCTTGGGATTCCTTGATAATTGCTGAAAATTCAGAAGGTAAAATGCTTTTACTGAGGTGAAAACCTTTTCCACCGAAAGCAAATAGTGCTTCTGAATCATTGTGTCGGGTACTGTTCATGAATAGTGACTAGTACTGTTCATGAATAGTGTTCTATCTTTTGTCTGTTTCTGTCGGCTAAGTGTGGGTACTATGCATCAACAGTGACTGGTGCTGTAGATGAATAGTAATCAGTCTGGAGATACTGTTCTGAATAGTGTCTGGTGCTATCCAGAATATAATTTAATCACTATCTAGCCTGTAGGCATCATTCGGGTCCTGTGAATCCTAGAATAGAGGATCATTTGGATCAAAATTAGTTGAGGCTCCTAAAAAGGCAGGGGAACCTTTCTCCTGAGATTGTAATTCTTCTGACTGGAGAAGCAACTCCTGGACAAGATCTTTTAATTCTTTGCTAAATTTTTCGGCGATCTGGATGGAGTCTAGACTAGACTGAGATCTTGTGACTGGAGCAATATTTCTCTAGACTGGAAAGGGAAAATTCTTATGAATTTGACTGATCATTGAATTAATCTCTAGGCTATCCCACCACTTGACTGAGAATTCCCTGTTTAACAGGTTGTCTTGGATTGCATAATTCCACATACTAATCCAATGGATCCTATACCTGGATGTCATATGTAAGATGACTGGAAATTAGGAACTATGGTTTGTGAACTGGAGCCTTGAGCTGAAGTATCTGAGGGCATCTTGAAGGGGTTCAAGCCAAATTTGGGGAACTGGCCCTAACATTTCCCACCATTTGAGAAACCATGAAGGAATTTGACCATGGAATTTCTTGTCAAACATTAAGAACCATGAATGGTCAAATTTTTTGTTTTGATAAAAAAAGAACCTTTTCAAATGCATCTATGTAGTCGTAATAACTATAATGGAGATCTGAACCTGTGAAAGACTTGAGACCTATGAGAGTTTTTAGCAAAGAGGGATGATGTCCCCAATCTTTGCAACTGACAAAACCTATGATAATAAACTTATGATAGAGGACTACTAAGGGGTCCCTTTTGTTCATAATGTCTTCTACCTTGGCAGAGCCTTCCTGGATGAGGATATGTCTATAGAACTTGATATTTTCTCTAGGTGTTTTGGAAGGAAATGCCATCCTTCTGGCAGGATTTCCATGGCTAATGCTTAGGGATCTTTTGTATGAACTATGTGGGGTTCAATATAAGAGATGTGCTGGACAAATGACTTTTTGAAATAAGGAGACCTATTTTTTCTAGATAAGGGCTAGGATGATCTTTGGGATTGTATGGGGCTAAAGGGGTCATCTACTGAATATGGGGTGATCTGTCTGGGGGCAGGGGAGGCTAGGGCAAAGCTATAACTGGGTTGGATTGGCCTTTCGTAATTTAGTCTTGGAATGGTCGAGATCACAAAACGATTGGTCATGGATACTAGGGAAAGTGGGACTAACTGGGCAGGGTTCTTTGCCTGACTGGTACTACCTGAGGTTTGCTGTTTAGGGAACTTTGGGGGTACGAGTTTCTTTCTCGACATCTTGGTTTGGGTTCTGCAAAAATTCATGGGTAAGGAAATCAGGGATACTGTTTTGAGTTCCTTTTATGAATTTAGTGTCAAAGTCAAAAACTGAAAGGATGGCTTGCCATCGTGCAAAAATATGTTTTGAAGCAATGTTTTGAACATCTTTTTCTAAAACATGTTTTGCAGATTTACAATCAATCCTTACTAAAAACTTTTGATTCGAAAGATCACTTTGAAATTTTGAAATGCATAATACTATAGATAAAATTTCTTTTTTAATAGTACTATAATTAAACTGAGTGGGAGTCCAGATTCTTGAATGAAAACAGACTATTTGTTCCAGAGAATTAGGACTAACACGCTGGAGGAGAATGCCACCATAACCTATGTCAGAGGCATCTGTCTGGACAATCTTGAAGGAATTAGCTTAGGGAATTCCTAAACAAGGGAGTGTCTTGACATATTTTTTGATGTTCCGAATAGCTAGGGTATGAGCTGGAGTCCAAGGGGATGGATTGGTTCGAAGTCTATCAAAAATAGGTTTGCATTGCCGCCTGAGATTTTGATAGAATTCTGAGATATAATTGAGAGATCCTAGAAATCTCTGAAGCTGGGTTTTATCTAGGATTTCGTCTGGAAACTTGTCTGCAAACTAGATAGCTCTGTCTATGGGTTTGATGACACCATGCCTTATATCAAAACCTAAGAATCGCATACTAGTTTGGAAAAGTTTAATCTTAAGAGCTGAAACAACAAGACCATTGAACTTGACTGTTTGTGGAAATGCTCGCAAATGCTTCCAATGTTGTTCTAGGGATTCTGAAAAGATAAGTACATCATCGATGTACACAATGGCATGACTGGAGAATGGATTGAAAATCTCATTCATGATATTTTGGAATTTAGAAGGTGCATTTTTTAGACCAAAGGGCATTACATTCCATTCATAATGACCAATGGGTGTGGTAAAGGTGGTCTTGTACCTATCAGACTCTCTGATTTGTATCTACCAAAAATCACTCTTCATATCAAACTTACTGAAAACCACTGCTTTACTAAGCCTATTGACTAAGTCTTTTTTGTTGGGAATTGGGTACTTTACCCATTCTAAGACTTTGTTAAGGGGCTTGTAATTGATGACTAATCTGGGAACACCTCTTTCAATCTCAGCATTTTTCCGAACATAAAAGGCTGAACAAGACCATGGTGACTTAGATTTTCTAATGATTCCTTTCTGAAGGAGATCCTCGATCTCAGCTCTACTGGAATCCATAAGTTCTTGATTCATTTGGATGGGTTGAGCTTTGGTTGGGATATTCTTTTCCTGAAAATCTTTGACATATAGGAGAGCTACCTCATGTCTCTTTCTATGCCAAAAGGCTGTGGGTAGATCAGAGCAGACTTCCTGCTTGAGTTTTTTTTCAAACTTTCTGATCTCAGTTTGGATGTTTCTATAAGTTAGTCTTTCTTCGACTTTCTTATGTTTCAAATCATCCTTTAAATACTTAAGTTGATGGGTTTTGGCACTGAAAAGATTAAGGGTCTTGGAGACAGAGACTTCTTGGAGGATACTAATATCTCTAGGTTCTGGGCTTCTAAGAAACTTAAACTTAACTGGCTGGCCAAAGAGATGGGTAGTGATTCCTTCACTATCTATGATGAAAGGATATAGCAGACACATGAATGGGTTTCCTAGGATGACCCTATCTGTCATATTCTTAACTAGGACAAATGTGGTTTTGAAACATGTGTTGTCCTGGCACACATGCGTAGTTGGGATCTTGAATTCAATCTGCATTTTTTCGCCACTTGCGGATGTCAATTTCTCCTTAGTCTTTTTGAAATACTTGGATGGGATGATTCCTTCTTGGATGCGGTTGAGATCAGCACCTGAATCCATCAAGGCAACAACCTCAAATTCAAAATCTTTGCTAATGACAATCTTGACTTTGGAATGCCATTTCTGGAAGTTAATCCTATTGATGGTTTCTAAGAACTTCTGACTAGGTTGTTCTTCTTCTTGAACCATATTGGTTGTCAGGTTAACAATTTCATCTTCTTCATCTGAAGGATCTTGAAATAAGGGTCCTTCCCCATTATTTGTATGAGAATTGTTTTCCAAATTCTTAAATATTTGATCAAGGAGAGTATTATCAACCCTAAGAATGGTTAGTTCTTACTTAAGGATTCTAACCTCAGATTTGGTTTCTTTGATTTCTGTTTGAAGGTCGTTGACTGTGACTTTCTTCTTAGACTTGGAGAATCTTTCATAGATTTTCTCTAAGTCAACTTTGGGTTCGTGAAGCCTTGGTTTAGGTTTATTGGTTTCCCTAACTAAAGTTGCATGGAAAACACTAAGCTTTTGGGCTTTAACAACTGGGTCCTCAATCTGTTCTATAAGATCTAAGAGTAATTCTTCTTGTTTGCTAAGTATACTGACTTGTCTACTGGGAATAGTTTTGTTCCTATTACAACTATTTCTACAAGTCATACTGGTTTGGTTTCTAATTGGAGTGTTGAAACCTCTGGTTTTTCTATAATACTTGGAGGCTATTCTGTGCCTTTTTGTATCCTGGGGAGGGTGACAAGTCTGGACAACTTCTTTAGAGTCTTCTTTGGTCCAGTTGGTTTTGGTGATGACACAAGACTTTTTGTGCCATTTAAAATAGTTTTCAAAATATTCAAAGAAAGGGATATTGTCCGATATCTCCTTTATGAATTCTTGCCATTTATCCAAAACTTCTTTCTTTTGTTCTAAAGTATGGTTGGCTTTATAGGCTTCTTTTTTTACTCTGTTTCTTTCAGAATCAAATTCCTTTCCTAGGGCTACTAGGTCGGGGGTGAAGTCTTTCTTCAATGCCATAATCTCATGATCAACCAGGGGTTCCTGATCTTCATACTAGTATGGGTCCTCCATATCAGTTTTGGATGGGGATGGTGTCTTGCGACTGTTGTCGTCATCTTGATCAACAACTGAGTCCTGTTTGGCTGTGTAGCAAGAGGTACTAACCTGGGATTTGGTTTTCACTCCTTGAAGTTCTACACCTAAGTCTCGTCTAGATCTTGGGTATGGTGCAAGAAGTCTAGAAGAGCTGGCATGGGATGTAGGTCTATCTCTTAAAAGGATCGGTGGCTTCCTACTAGGTAGAGGAGATCGGCGGAGATCTATTAGGGATCTAGGCCTATACTCATCTAAGGGTGTTCGAAACCTAGAGTTGTCAAAGCTAAGCCTAACAATACCATCTGCTAGTTGCTGGACAAAATCTAAGTCTGGATTCTCTTCTGGGTTTCGGATCTGTAGAGGGTAATTCTCATTCTCTAGAGTCCAATTTTCTGGAAATGAAACTTCAGACCATTTCAGGGTTCTTGGTACCTGAATTTTGGCTTGGACATTGGTTTGGATAAGAAGTGCTTCTCCCATCTTCTTTCTATTAAAAGCTCCAACATTCATGTTTGTCTTGATGCACTTAGAGTAGACTCTGTATATCAAGGCTATCTGGTTGGTTCCCTACACCATGAGGGTTCCATGGGTCTTGATATTTAGGGTGAGAGCTTTCATGACATGCGGGTCATGAAGATGGATGGTGAAATCTAGGAAACAGTCAAAATGGACTAGCCCGTTACTTATGCTGGTTTCAATGGTTCTTAAGAGGCTGTCACTAAACCTTATATGACGAGTGTCTCTAAGGGCCAAAAGAATTGAATTGTTCAATCCTGATCTGATGAGGGCTTTAACTCCAACTTGGACTAACCCTATATGCAAGAAGTTATGTCCTTTCTTCTTGTGAGCTTTTATGGTGGCTGGGCTAAATAGGTAGCACGTCTTGTACTCCTTATTTATTCCATAAAATTGTTTTATGGTTCTAACATGATAATCTGTCTTGAAAACCGTTTTCAAGTTCCATGAAGACTTATAGAATTATTTGATGGGTACTTTGGGGAGGTTCCACTCTCCTAACTTTAGGTCTACATCTGATAACTCATACTCTTCACTATTGATGATTCCAGCATCTTGTGAAATTTCTGGGAGTGATAAAGACTTCACCCCCGACCTAGTAGCCCTAGGAAAGAAATTTGATTCTGAAAGAAACAGAGTTAAAAAAGAAGCCTATAAAGCCAACCATACTTTAGAACAAAAGAAAGAAGTTACAAGTTACAAGCGGAAGGGGGGTCAGACGCCCACTAGGGCTATCTGATTGCAAACTAGAGGCCGACTGAGGCCATTTGGTTACAAATGTAAGACTGACTAGAGTATTACAAATGTAAATTGGGTTTTCCATTCTATTACAGGACTGGTGTAAAGAGAAGGACTGGGGAAGTAGTTTTCTTCCTAAAACTAATTCCTACCAAGGAATGAATCTGAAGCTTCCTTTTATAGGCTGGAGGAAAGCTTGGGATTCCTTGATAATTGCTGAAAATTCGGAAGGTAAAATGCTTTTACTGAGGTGAAAACCTTTTCCATCGAAAACAAATAGTGCTTCTGAATCATTGTGTCGGGTACTGTTTATGAATAGTGATTGGTACTGTTCATGAATAGTATTTTGTCTGTTTCTGTCGGCTGAGTGCTAGTTACTGTTCATTAACAGTGACTAGTGCTGTAAATGAATAGTAGGCTGTCTGGAGATACTGTTCTGAATAGTGATTGGTGCTATCCAAAAATTACCAATTAAAACTACCATCAAAATCATCATCTGGAGATTCCCATGGAGGATCATCATTGTAGAGGTGCTTATGAAAAGCGGTAAACTGTTCACAGAGACCGCAATAGATCAATGCTTCAAAAACTGGATCTATTCCGGGAGTCATGAACCTTCTAAGGTCGCAATTGTGGACCATGAGATCTGAGGAGTGGACTTATAATATGGCCTGGTGGAGAAAACTGAAATTCTTCCTAAGTTGCCAATGGAATGTTAATTCTTCCACAAATCTTTTGGTAACATTAAGAATTTCATTGCTGAAGTAATTTCTCCAACATTCAGAGAGAGCCTGGGGATTCCTGTAAGAAAGGAAGGAGTTTCCTTCAAACCAGGGACCTTGGTGGTAATATCCTCCTATAAGAATAAGATGTTTTGAGGGGTGAACTATTGCCTAGTTATCCATTTCCCATTTTGGGATTGTGCTCCAGCATCTGGTAGAGACAAATGGGCTCTTGATGGTAGTGACTGTATTTTTGATAATCAAAGGAAGCTGGTTGACTTGGTTGTGGTTGGTTAATTTTATGAATCTAACAAAACCATATTCAAACATCTGTGAAAGCCAGTGGGGATTCATTTGATTATCCTTTTCTTCTTCTTCTTCTTCTTCTGAAATATCACTATAATTGATTAATAATCCTGGAAAGGGGTGCCTTGCCCTTTCATAGACTCTGAGACTACTTCCAAAATATGCTTCCCAGCAAGCTAGAGACAGAGCATCATCAACATGATCTGAGTCATCAGGATCTGGGTGTCTGGTGGTGACCAATATTCTAAAATGCCTGAACCATTGGTCAAGAGATTCAATCATTGCTTTACTTCCTAAAATACAGACTTTTATCTCAGAAGGTAAGTTGGCAAATGCACTTCTTACCGAGACTTGGGTCTTAAGACTCAACTTGGCAAAACTAATGCCCATTAGAACAGTCTTATCTTTTAAACGGATTTCCTCTTTGCCAGAGAGTAGGCTGGTGATATGATCATTTTTTGCCTCAAGGTTTACTAAATGGTTTTTTAGGGTTTTGAGGGTTCTTTGAAAAAGATCAGTATTGTGCAAGATATAAGCTAAATGTAAAAGGTTAAGGATGGTCTTTGTGGAGTATGGAAAATTTGAATATACTCCATGAGATTCCTTATCTATGGTTTCCTGCAAAACATCGACCATATTACCACTGGAATGTGTCACTTCTGTTAGGACAGATTCCTGAAGGGATATTGCTTTTCTTTGGTTTCCCTTAGAAGAAGCGCCTTCATGCATTACAAAAGACTGTTCTGTGAACCTTTTGTGTTGAGAATTGTCCTGTATAGGAGCTTTTCCCTTGTTCCTGTTTTCTGCCATCTGCCACTAACTAGTGGTACTGGGGGTTTTTTGCTGGATTTCTTGTTTGGGTTTGTCTGGACAAGCAAAATGGTTTTCTATTACACATATGCTTGATGAAACATTTTTAAAAACAGGGGATGCAATGCAACAGATATTTTTATGTGATATGCATGATTTATGGGGCTAGATGGGGCCAACAAGATCATCAACTGGATTTGGGATATCAGGGTTCTTTGCATGGTTTGTTTTGAAGGGAATAATGGATAAATATCATGAATTAGATTTAGGATATGTAGGATTAACAAAGATTCCACCTTGTACTTCAGATATTTCTAGATCTTGGCTAACGGTTCTGTCCTTAGGTTTAAATTGGCTGACTTGTTTACTTAGAACATTGATAGTTTTGTTCTTACAACAACTATCTCAGGAAGCTAAATCAATTCCTGGGCCGCTAAAGAAATCTGAATCCTTAGAAGGTTCTGAAGATGATGACTGGTTTAGTTGGTAGATCTCATGGTCACTAGAACTAGTGGTTGACTCACTTTCTATGTGAGTTAGTTCTAGAAGTCTAAAGATCTCATCTTTGCTGGTTTGGTCACTAACAAGAGTGTTGATGAGGGATTTTGCCTTGGATTTACATTCCTTGCTGAAATGACCTTTCTTACCACAATTAAAGCATTTTCCTGATTCTTTTAAGGGTTTCTCATCTCTGGTCGTGGCCTTAGACCTAGAGGTTTTTCCCTTGTTATAAAAATCATTATCTTTGGAATTGCTATATTCTTTTTTCCTGTAATGTCTAGTAGTTGTCCTTTTTCTGTAAGGTTTCTCAGGGGATTCTTTCCTCCTGAACTTGGTTTTTCTTTTGGAAGGTGCTATTGGAGGTAAACCATATTGTGTATAGAAGGTTCCTACTTCGTACTTGGCTTGGCTCTAGATTTTAAAATCCCTACACATCTTCATTCCTTCACTTCGGATTGTGCTAGAGATGTCACCATAGGTTAGGTTATCATAATCTATAATTCCTAAGGGGTTACAAAGGGTTTCTTTCACCTTTTCCCCAAATAACCTGGGTAAACCATTAAGGAACTTCTCCTTCCAAAATGGAGAGTTACAATCACTCCTATGCATGACTCTGGTGGTGAACACATCTTCGTACCACCTGTAATCTCCTAAAGTTCGACATCTAAGGTTACTCAACTAGTCATAAATCCTGGATGTGATGTTGCTAGGTTTTCCTATGAAGTGGTTTATGATCGTATAGATCAGGGTATTTACTCCATCAGGAACTTCTCTTCCTAATCGTTCATCAAAAATGGGGAGACCTTCCTCATTCTTTTGAACAGCACTTTTGATACTATCTTTAACTGCTTCTGTTAGGCAATTGTTCCACCATTGCAGAAGTTTTCCTGTAAATCCTAAGACTATGAGCTCTATGACTTCTGTGTGGGGACATCCTTTGTCTAGGTAGTTATTGGCTACCATGGTTAGATGTTGTGTTTTGTTTAAGATTTCCTGTTCTAATAGACCATCTATGTTCCATTCGTAGAGTTTACCAGAGGATACTGTGAATTGGTTACTAACATTTCTTTCCTCAAACTGGAGGTCAGGGGGTGTTGGTCTAGGGTACCAATTCTTGGTTAGACTGGTTGGGTTGGACTGATAAAGTCTTTTTACCTCTAATCTTTGAAACTGGTTTTTTATGTGTTCCATCTCCTTTTCACTCTCTAGGGACCTTTAAAGGGTGAAGGAGTGACTGGTTCTTTTTTTAGATCCTCTATCATTTGGGTTACTATTTCTAAGGCTGTTTTGTCTTTGGACTTGAGGCTAGTGTGCCTATTTGTAGGGAGTTTAACTAAGGGTTTATATATATATATATATATATATATATATGACGTGCAATTGTGCACCTGAATGTAAAAATAAGCAAATAAATTTTATATTTATAGAGTATTTGAGACCAATTTGATAAATTGAAGGCTATTCATTTAAATATTAAGTAACGTTTAGTCTAAGAAAACTCATAAGAGATAGCATATTCATTATATTGTTTTTATCTATTAGGGTTTTTATCACATGAATAATCTATTTTTCAATTTTTTTAATGCAAAAATTCATTTTATGAATAGAATGATTTTTAGTATTTAGATAAATATCACGCGTGTTTATTGGCAAGAACTTACTGAATCCATTTGGACTCAATATAAATTAAAAGTTGCTCCTACTATCCTTGATATAAATTCATATTAGGGTAAATTACAAAATTTGTCTATATCCTTTACACCATACGTCAATTTGGTCCTTAACCTTTTAATTACGTCAATTTGGCCACCAACCTTTCAGTGCTGTGTCAATTGGGCCCTTGCTGTTAAGTGTCAGATGGAAATTGCTGAATATCTAACAGACTAAATAAATTATTATTTCCATGACACGTAGGCAGAAACTTGGAATGCCATATCATACTACGTATATGTTTGGATCTGACTTAATTGGCGTCTGCGTTTTGCTTCTGCGTGTTTTCTCCTCTTTTTTTTTTTTTTCAAGCCGCAACTTTTGACTATTCTCCCATGAACAGTACAACCGTGTATTGTTCACAGGTCCCACAAACTTCACTTTTCTTCAACTTTTTCATTAAAAATGGGTCCCACGATACTATTCACACATTTAAAAATTATTTTGCTACAGTGTTTTCAGTTTTCAGTTTCAACAAAATAAGTTCTATCCAAAAAGACCGGTTTATTCAGATTCAGTAACTCACTTGTAGGTTCTAGTTAGCTCAACTTATAAAGTCTCTGATGGTTGAATAAGAGATATGGGGTTCAATCCCCGCCTATATTAAAAACTAATTGATGTCTTTATCATAGATTGAAACTCTCTCAAATAAATTAAAAAAAATTTACTTTCTCAAAAAAAAAAAAAAAAATCTGTAACTCGCTTTCACGTGTCTTTTTGGGTAGGGGTGACCACGGGTCAGTCCGGGTTGGGTTTGTGCCCAACCCACGACCGACCCGACTTCCTCGGGTTAAAAATTTTCAGACCCGCCGCCGACCGGTCAGAGAGTCGGGTCGGATCGGACGGTTCTTCGTCGGAAAATGGTCTGGTCTCGGTCGGGTCGGATCTGGCCGAACTCACCAGTTCTGGCCGAAAACTGGGCAGATTTGGTCAAAATCCGGCGAATCTGGCCGAAAAATAGCCTTTTATGGTAAGAACTCGCCGGATCTAAGCAGATCTTGAAGAGATCTCACCGAATCTCGACGATATCACGCCGGATCTCAATGAGATCTCGCCGGATCTGGCGAGATTCGACTAAGAAACTGTGTAGACAATGGAGATCGGCGACCTTTTGGGTGGTAGAATCAGTCGGATCGGTTGAAATCGGGTTTAGGTGCAAGGACTCGCCAACTGACCCACCGGAATCGGGTTGGGTTCCTCGGAAACCGCCGCCGACCCGTCACTGGACTCGGATCGGACGGTTCCTGGATCGGGCCGGTAGGAAACTCGGGTGGGTCGGTTGCTCGGTTTGTCTTGGACAGGCCTATTTTTGGAATTAAAATCCTAGAGCAGCCAACACTTGGTCAAGAGAGAAAAGGTGAGGCTACAAGGTCTCCGCAGCGAGGTTTAGCACTATTCTGATCAGTTTTCACTCTATCTCATGATCTCTCTTTTTTTGTCTCGACTTAAATGGGTCATAGGATGCTCACTAGGCTTGAATATAATGGGTTTTGCTTATTTTGAATGTTGGGATATGTTGCAAACTTGCGGGAGTATTTTTTTTTATGAGCTAATTTTGGGTTTTTGCTTGTTTTGCATATCTACGATTTCGATCCATCCATGATGAATGCAATATGTTTCAGAATGGGACCAACAGAGAGAACATGGAAAATGCATTTGTGGAGGAAAGTAACAAAGTTCTCAAAGATCCAATTTATTCTACTCAAACCATCTTTCTTCATCTAGAACCTTGTATAAGTACTAAATCTCCCAAAGCAACCTATCAATACAAAATCAAACTTCAGTTTAATTTGTTAAAATAGCAAAGCTACATTGACATCATCAGAAATTGAGAGAGATAAATCATGATAGAGAAAAACTGTAACTTCAAATCTTGACTCCTTGTAGGTCGCTTAAGGATGAGGATGAGGAAGAAGAGATGAAGATGATATGACTAACTAGAGAGTGTTAGGGATTTTAGGGAGATGATAATTGAGATTTTTTTTTTTTTTTTTTGAATCTCACATGAGTGGTTGATGTGGCATGGGAAATAATTTTTTATTGTTTTGTTTGACACATCAATTTTTTCCATCTAAGAGATAACTGTCACGACTAAATTGACACAACACTAAAGATGTTAGGAACCAAATTGACACAATTGAATTGATAGGGACTAAATTGAAAATGATGTAAAGGATAAGGACCAACTTTGTTATTTACCATTCATATTATTTTTATTAATAAGAACATTTATTATATAAATCTATTTGTTTATACACAAATTTTATGGAGAATAAATTACTATTATAATTTTGAGATCCTATTATCATTTTAATACTTATTTAAAGGTAACAATGATTTTTTTTACCAATTAAAACTTTTTCTTCTTTTATGTTTTTTTCCCCTAAAATGATTTTAAGAAATCATATTATATATAATAAAAGTAGGGCTTAGAAGCCGTGGTTGCGCCACGTGGCTTCATCAAATTACAGAAATTTTATTAAATTTTTAGATTTTTAAAGAACTAAAAAGAAATAGTATACTACCAGAACTCTAATTCATTCTTATCATTAAATAAAATTAAATTAACATTATGCAGAAATTTTATTAAATTTTTAGATTTTTAATGAATTAGTATACTACTAGGACTCTAGTTAAATAAAATTAAATTAACATTATGCAGAAATTTTATTAAATTTTTAGATTTTTAATGAATTAAAAAAAATAGTATACTACTAGGACTCTAATTCATTCTTATTATTAAATAAAATAAAATTAACATTATATATATATATATATATATAAAATTTTTCTTCTCTTATAATTTTTAAGTGGATAGTAGACACTCAAGTAACCCAATAGTATTGGACACATAGTGCTAAAAAGAAGGAAAGATTATGATGAACACAAAAACTTAATAATTTAATATGATATAAAATTAGGTTTGTTTTTTCTTATAAAAATTTTAAACGTCCCATAAAAAAAAGTTTAAATGATAGAATTAGAGTCCCACATAAATTAATAATTTTTTTTTGAAACCACGTGAATTAATGAGTTTGAATAGCACACATAATGGTATGTAGCATATGGTGATATATATTGAGTGTAATATTTAATTTTTTGTTGTTATCTAAATTTTTTTGCAATTTGGTTTCTTAAAAACTCTATATTAACATAGACTTCAATAAGTTTAGGATATTTGATTTTTACTTGGTTTCCTTTTAGGTGGAGTGTATATATATATATATATATACACACACACACACACACACACACACACACACACCATTAGGTGTTTTTTTAGTTCTCCAACCTATTGTATGATCTTTTGGTTTAGCCTTCCATTCTTCTATCTATGGCACCTACAAAGGTATGTATTTGTATACAATGATTTTTTTTATTATAATAAATTGAATAGGTTTTTGTTTAATTAATATAACATGTTTTACTTCTCAATTCTCATCATATCTCAATGCTAATGAAGTTATCTCAATTCTCCTCATATCTTAAAAGTTATTTTCAATTATCGATGCAAACTTATTGCCAAGGTTTTAACTTTTAGTTTTTTTTATTAAAAAAAATATTGAAGTTTTTGTGTATATATAAACCCTCTTTTTTCTTTTGTAGGATGAAACTCGCCCAAGTTTTGGTGTCTCCTCCCTATCTTTCAAAGACAAAAATTAAATTATCATGTGAGTTTCTCCACTTTCATTTTTTTAAGTTTAGTAAGGCAGATTGTTCTTGACTATTGAATTAAGGTTACCACCTAAATATACTTTCAATTATTATTTTTGGATTTTTTATAATTATTGAATTCAAGGTTTTTGCATTTATATATGCAATGGTGAGTACTTAAGCTTTAAAGCTTAATATATATTATGCAAACTCCCTGAATACTTTTTTTTTCTCAGGAAAAAGAAAAAAAGAAAAGAAAAGAAAAGAAAGAAAAGAAAAGAAAAATAGTTATATAGTTATCTATCATCTTCCATTACTAGACTTATATTTAATTTTTTTATTATTATATAAAAACCTTAGTCTTACACAATATGCATTCATTAAGAAAAAAAGAAAAGAAAAAGAGTTATATAATTATCTATCATCTTCCGTTAATAGACATTTGATTTTTTTATTATTATATAAAATCCTTAGTCATACATAGTATGCATTCATTATATAACCTAGCGTAAAAAATTATTTTTATTATTAATTAATTTTAATTAAATTAATAAAAAATTTCTTCAGTTTACACATTATTCTTGATTAAGCCGTGCATCGCACAGGCATAATTCTAGTTGGTAAAATATATTTCTTTCTATTTTTTAAATGAAATTTGCCACACACATACACATATATATAATAAAAACATGCATATAACAATAACTTAATTTAATTACTCAAAATACTATTATCAAATAAACTAACAGATAGCAAACCTTGTTATCATATTTAAACATAAAATAAAAATAGTAAATCATAAAAAGGTGCCTTTGCTCGTGTATTTTTTAATTAGTTATCCTATGCTTAATTTTTGTTGTATATAAACCAAAGCAATGTAATCAGTCTTTATTAATAAGAAATATATCTATTCCTCTCCAAAAAAAAAAAAAACAAAAAATATTTATATGTTGAACTATGTATTTGCTCCTTAATCTTTGCAGTATTTGTCAATTTAATCTCTAACATTTTAAGTATGTCAGTTTAGTCCTTAACTTTTTGGTATTGTGTCAAAATAATCTATGCCATTAAATGATAAATGAAAAATGCTGACATGGCTAATGGTAAAAATAAAATATAATTTTCATGACACATAGACTGCCACATGTATTGCCACACCTGCACAAAGAAATAAATAAATAAATAAAAAATAGGGATGAAACCACGTAATGCTTTCTGTCCTTAGTATATTTTCAGATTTAAAATTTTCTTTCATTTACTTTTCGTTTGCTTTCTAAGTGTGCGTTTGGCTCCAACTTAAAAAGCCAACTTATTTTACTATTTAGTTTATTTATTCTATTATTCATGGGCTCCACTATACTATTTCAGTTAATTTTTACCTTTATTTACAATATTTTTAGCAAAAAATTTTTAGTTTAACAAAATAAACGAATCCCAAACAAACCCTTAGGTACCAAACAGAGGTTAAGAATATCTAGAATTTAAAACTCAATTTCCTTCATTTTCTCACATTTTCCTAGCAATTAAACTAAGGAAAAAATAAAACAAATTCCAAAACCCAAAGAGATGCAGATAGGAATCACAATGAAAGAAAAATTCCAAACGTCCTAATTAACTCGTTTAGGCTTCCAAGTTCACTAATGTCGACACCCCACTACAAAAATTTCAAACCAATCATTGCCATAAATCAACAGCTGGATCCAGACTATTTAACACCTTTGAACTTACTCTAATGCCAACTCCAAGCATTCAACAATTCAAAGATCCTTCCCTCTATTCCTCTGTAGATTCTCGAAACTCCCAATCGGGCTAATCCCACTTTCTTCAAATGATATATCCATAATTCCAAACAAAAAAGATCAAAAACCCCAGAGCACCTAAACAAAATGAGTTCTAAATTTAATCAAGCACACTCAACAAAAACAACAGAGTCCAATTATGATTGTGATTGTGATCCTCTCTGCATCTCTCTCTAGGTTTTGGAATTTGTTTTGTTTTTTCCTTGTTTGGTTGCTAGGAAATTATGGGTAAATGAAGTAAACTGAATTTTCAATTATGGGTTTTTTAACCCCCATAGGCTTCCTATGAAAGTAAAGGAAAAGGAAATGAAATAAAATTTCAAATCTGAAAATATACTAAGGATAGGTAGTGGTACAAGGTTTAGTCCCTGAAAACTCACTTAGTGTATAAAACACTTGTGAATGTTTAGACCCCCAAATACAAATTTTTCAATACAAGTTTATATTCAAACAATCTATGTGCGGAATATGAAATATAAGCAATACCCAAATTAGCAAACTACTCTAAGCCATTAATTAATCACAACCAGCAAAAATTAAAAGTTAAGAGTAAAGGAAAAAGAGATGCAAATACAAGATAACACCGGTACGTGTTATCGAAGAGGAAACAGAAAAACTCGACGAAAAACTTTTCCGCCGCCCTCCAAGCGGTAAATGATCCACTAGAAAATCAGTTGGGATACATGAATAGCAATAGACCCTCTAAGTCTAATCTACTCAATGCACCTAAGCCCTCTAAGCTTCTTGCTCAAACAAGGTTACGCCGAACCGTATCTTTTCTAGCTTTTCAGATCATGCAATTAGCCCATTGCATTAACCAATATGCATGAATTGGTTCTCTCTTGAATTGCTTCCCAAACACCAAGAACCTTCTCACTACTCTGAATTTGGTGAGGTAAGGATTTGGTTTATGATCCTATCATGGGTATGACAATGGAGAGGGTGAAAGTAGAGAAATTTGGAGAATCAAGTGTATAAGATTGTGGATGAATCAGTCTTATTTTTCTCTAAGATTTCTCTCTCAAAATTCTCTCTGAAAACTTTCTACATTTCGTGGGTATGAGGGTATTTATAGTAGGGTATGTGATCGAATGTGAAAAGACACTTTTCAGCAAAACAGGGTGCACTGGCGAGTCACTCGCGACTGGGATGAGTCGCGAGTTCCAGTCGCCAGTCACCAGACTAGGCCAAACTATACTTTTTGTCCTGTAATGGTCTAGCTGGCCTGACTCTTCATCTTCCTACCTGCTTCACACGTGTGCTTCATTTTGGCAAGTCAGTCGCGAGTCACTTTCTTGTTGCACACTCTTGATCAAATCTTCATACTCTCTCACAGACAACACTTACATTATTCCCACCTAAATACAGGATTTTTAAATGCTGAATTACAAGTAAATTTGGCACAGAATAAAGCCAACAAATAGTTGAATAAATTCAACTTTACAGTTCCTAACTTTTTATTTATTTATTTATTTATTTATTTTAGTTTGTGTTGACGTGGCTATCTTTATGACATGAAAATTATATTTTATTTTTACCATTAGTCATGTCGACATTTTCCATCCATCAATTAATAGCAAGAACCAATTTGACACAATACTAAAAGATTAGGAACTAGATTGACACATTTAAAACGTTAGGAACCAAATTGATAAACATCGTAAAGGTTAGGGACCAAATATATAGTTTACCTAAAAATATATTTCTTCTATTAATTCAATCTTGCATAGTAACGTTACAATCATAAATTATTTAACATCATTTTTATAAACAGTTAATATTGTTAATTTTTACTAGTTTGCATCAAAGTTCACTTCTAATATCACATTTTCGCTTACCAATTATAACCACCCACCATATCAAAAATTTGTAAAATAATTTGTAGTTCTGGCATTTTCCTTTAGTTAAACAGGTTAACACCTAAACTGTCTAGGGCTGAAGTTCCCATCCATTGATCCCAACTTGACAAGAATGACTTAATTAATTAAAGACTAGAATTTCTTGCAACCTAATCCCCAAAAATGAATTAAAAGTCTTCTCTCTGTGTTTAGTCCCAAGAAATGAATCTACCTCACAGTACCTGTGAAAATTAAAATGGAAGCAATTATGAGGCACCCCCTTTCAGCCTTTTTATTTATAGTTTAAATGCGAACCAACGGAGAAATATTAAATGTTTTACTTGGAGCAAACCCTATTAAATTCATGTACCCACAAGGGCCACAAGGCCCACAACAAGGGACATAGAATAGAACGACCCAGAAACTTTATTATATTTGTCTTTTTTTTTTTTTTTTTTTTTCTTTTGAAAGGGATAATCTATTATATTTGTCTTAAACGTACATGATAGATCACTTTAATATGTTTGAACATGGCTTACTGCTATATCCTATGAATACATAAAAGTTTTATGTGCAAGTTGCTTTCTAGTCTTTGAAAAAATAAAAGGAGTACAATTTAATTATAAAGGATTCTTTAATGCTTTTAGAGTATTTGTTAATGTATAATTTTAGAAAAATTTTGATATTATTTTTATCAAAAAAATAAAAATTATTAAAATAATCGGTTATTTTTTATTTTTCCCTAAAAACTACTAGGCTTTGGTAACTTTTCCCAATTATAAATCCAACAATAAGACAAATATATGTTAGTTGAAATCTTTAATCATTGGAGTAATAAAGATTTGGGGCAGTGTCCCCACTTCGCCAAACAATAAGACAAATATGTGTTCGTTGGAATCCTTTAATCCTTAGTATAAAAAACTAGGGTTGGCATGTAGAACGTAAAAGAAAGCAAATATATATTTATGATCTAATCAAAGTGACGTTGTTTTTAAATAATAAAAAAAACTAAATTATTTTGTGTTGAAGTGACACCTAATGAACACCTAAGAGACATTAATAAAAGGGTCTCGAATGAAAGCCTTATAAAACATTTTGGATCACAATCTAAAATTTTTAAAATATAGGATAAATCAAAATGAACCCAAACTTGAACGATATAAAATAATATATAATCAATCTAACTAATTACCTAATGTACATCGATCAAACTTCTTAGGAACGGTAAATCATCAAATGCGCGTGGTTAAGGTTGATAGGAAGTATTAAAACTTAAATTATCGATTCTCTCAAAAGTTTAATCTATTAAGAGATGATGAATTTAGTTTTTTGGAGAATCAATAATTTAACATGGTATTAAACTAAGAGGTTTCGAGCCCAATCCCGTATAACCACCTCATCTCCTATTTAAATTTTCACTTGTTAGGCCCCCACCCATTGGTAGCTCAGGTGGCCTACACATGAAGTGTGGGTATTAGATTAAATGAATAAATTCATCGTCTCCTAATAACTTAGACTTTTAAGAGAATCGGTAATTTAACAGGAAGTTGGATAATTCAATTAAATTAAAATGCTTTTTGGATAATTATAAAGGTTGTCACGATATAATTTGAGACCTAAGGCAACGATTTTAAATAAATTTATTTTACATTTAAATACTGATTAAATGAAATTTGTTTTACTTTTTAATTTTATATTTAAAATGCATTCTTACTGAATGCAAAGTTACTAATTAAATTTTTGTATTTAAGTTTGCTAACATTCTCTTTTTAGTTGGTTATATTACTAATTCACTTAATCTTGTTGTGAAGTAAGAGTTAATCAATTTTTATTTTGAAAAAAATTCTCTTAAAATAACCATATCAAATAATACATGTATTTAGGGGAGAAAAAAAAAATATTATCATGTTATATAATTAAGAATTATTATATAACGTATTTGAACATCACTATAATTATTTTAATTGTTATTTTTTTCTAATTTTATTGCATTATCTTTTTACTCTTTTTGTAATTAATTTACTGTTTATTTGTGGGATTTTCATTTAAATTGTATTCATATTTTTATATTGATAGTAAAAAATTTATCAAGAGATTATATTTGAGATTTAATTAATTTTTCTATTTTTTCTTTAGTCAATCATATTTAGATTGATATTTTCTAGTAGATATTTATATTTAAAATTGCTCACAAATAAAAGAAACATTATCTACAATATAAAATTATAATACAATATATAAGTGTTAGTTTTTAGACTGTTGAGAGCTAGGCAAATTTGAGAGTTTCGCTCAAGCAAAAAATTAGAGGCACAAATGTTCAATTAAGCAAAAACTTCACCTATACTTTGCCTAACATTTGCTTTAGTGAAATAGTGGAATCTACAGTCCAAATTTTGCTAGAAGAAATATTCTTGGTCAACTTTAATCTTATATTGTGCACCTATATATATAACCCCATGCACAAATTTTAGAGAAAAAAAAGCTGCTATACCATACCTAAAACCTTTAGATTTAAAGTCTTCTTCCCGAGTCTAAACAAACAAAAACCATCTTTAAGCCTAAGCAAAAACAAGAAAAGCCATTGTGTTCCAACACACCTTGAGCATCAAACCATTCTTGAAACCACAGAGTTTGTCTGTAGTAAGTGTTGGAAATATTACACAAAGTAATAATAGAATAACAAGATTAACAAAAAAGACAAAGAGAAAATAAATATCTTGAAGGCACTGTATCATTTTCCTTAGACAATATTTGCCCCCACACTTTTGTTGCTAAAGGGTTATCGCAAATTTGTCTCCAGGATACAACCAAGATGTTGAGTTCTACAAATAGCAATTCTGAAGAATGACCACAGGATTTCTTGTGTTTCTCTCCAACTTTCTTTTTGTGGGTTAAGTTATTTTCAAAAGAACATAAGTCTCTATTTATACCCATAAGGTTATGTTTCATGAAAAGGCATGTATGGAGAGTTAGTTATTTTTCAAGTAAACATAAGCCTCTATTCATGAAAAGACACATATGTTTTATGAAAGGCACGTATGGAGAGTAAGTTATTTTTCATAAAACGGTTAACAAAGATTGAAACCTCTTCAATCCTTCTCAATAGTCACCAGAAAATTCTGCAGAAAATTCTAGAAAATTTTAGAAAATTCAGATTTTCAAATTTTCACTTAGAAAATTCCAGAGCTTGAATTTTCACTTTACGAAACCATATTCTCCAAACTCAAACATCATTATTACAACCTATCCTTATATATACCTATATATACAACAGTAAGTTCATTGTCATTGCAAATCTTCGAGAAGTTCCTTAAAGTGCCAAAGATTCTGGTTCATGCAAGAAAGGTTCACTCATGGGAATTCCCACAAGGTTTAGCACAATTGCGATAGGAATGCAAACAAGGAGTTTGCAAAAGTTGCAAAGAGAGTATAGGACTGCAAAGGATTAATTATGAGTTTAGACTATTGTAATTGTTTCTTTATAGTGGATTTTCTTAGTTATTCATAGGTTTTTTACTTCGTTAGCAAATCTTAATGTTACATTTCTAATGCTTTATTGTTGTTCCTATAAAGTTGGTGTTGTTCCTATAAAGTTGGTAGTTGATAAATGTGGTGGTAATAAATGCTTGTGCATAGAATTTATACTAATTAGAGGTCAAAATAAGATTTTTCAATAAGAATAAAATAAACTCCATTGTATATATGGAACTATAGAATCTAACTCATCAATTGTGTCATTCTTAATAATAGAATCAGTCAATGGACTTAACTTTTCCACCAAACAAAAAAGGGATTAACACATAAGATATTATTATTTTTTCAATTCTTACCTAAACTAAAAACTGATTGATATTTAATGATAAAAGAATAATTATCATGGGATAGCTCTAAGGTATTTATCAAAAAAAGAAAAACTAATTATAATTTGAGCCACTTTTCTAATTAGAGACGCTTAGGCCTGTACATATGGCGGCCTAACCGAATTTATTATATAAAAATACAAGTGCACCACATGAACCTCTCAAAGGTAACCATTTTTTACTTGCACGAAGTTTTTATATAAAATCTAGTCGTATTCTGAACCAAATGATGCTTGCAATGTGAATCTTCTTTTCTAGTTATATAAATAACTAGGAATAATTTTAAAATCTAGTTGTATTTCGAACCAAGTGAGACTTGCCATGTGAAATCTAAGTACTAGATTTTAATTAAAGTCGAAGAATGCTGCCAAAGCTGATTAGCAGCGAGGTATGCGGAGGAATCTTTAATTCTTTATGCCTTACAGAAACTACAAAGCATGACATATTGGCAAGTTTACGTATACATAGTACGTAAGCTCGAATAATAAATGGGTTACCATTGAGCTATATATATACGCAATAGCGCAAGGTGAAGAGCAAACCAAAATTAAGAGCATTAGAAAGCAGATATGGAGGTGAAGCAAGTCCTTCGCATGAATGGGGGAGAGGGAAAAACAAGCTATGCAACCCACTCGCAGCATCAAGTCTCTCTCTCTCTCTCTCTCTCTCTCTCTCTCTCTCTCTCTCTCTCTCTCTCTCTCTCTCTCTCTCAATTTTGTTTTTTATTTCCCCTAGTTATAATGTGTTTATGTTCCATTTGGTTGTAAGAGCATTACCATCCGTGAAAATTAAAAAAGCATTTTGCATCACCAAAAGTTACTCTTTTTTTTATTTATTTATGAACAAGTTACTTTATTTATTTTACATTATTAATTAAACAATTTGTACATGTCATATATCTTATTCTTTATTTTACAATACATCACATTAAAATAATATTACTTTAATATTAAAGCAGGAGATAAAAGAAAAAAAGTATGATAAGAGAAGAGAGAGAGAGAGTTAAAGAGGAATACTTCTTTTTTTTTTTTTTTTTTTTTTTTTGCATGTTGCTAGAGTGCTTATGCATATTTGCAAGAACATTAGTATTGGGTGTACCCAAACACCAAACAACAAAAAAGCAGCTTCGTCTACTTTGCCATTTGCTAAAAATGTTGCCAAAAAAAAAAAAAAAATCACTAGCGATGCTACTTTTTTTATTCTTTTCTTCTCTCTCCTCTTAGACCTCTCTCTTCTCACTCTCTCAAACCTCTTTCTTTTCTTTGATTGGGTTGTGGTGGTTAGGTCGGTGGGTTTCGATCTAGTTATGGCTTGTTGCGATAATGGTGGGTCATTGTGGTAGCGAATTATTAGGCTAATTGGGTTGTGGACCTTGTGATGGTGGGTCGTTGATTGCGTTGGTTGGTTTCGATTTGATTGTGGTTGTTGTTGTGGTGGTGAGTTGGGTTGTGGTAGTGGATCATTGATTAGGTTGTGGTGTTTGGGTTGGTGGGTTTGATCTTTGATCTATTGGTGGGTTGTCGGAGTGATGCTGCTAGATTGTGAGGTGGTGCCAAGTTTTTTTCCTGTATCTTTTTTTTTTAATACAATAGGAGTTATTTTAGGTTATTTTAGTGTATTGTATGTTAGAATAGAAGAACGGTAGGAGTTATTGTAGTGTATATTGTTAGATTTCTGGTATGCTAAAATAGCTCTTTTTTTAGGACACCAAATGCTAATGCTCTAAGCACTTTAGTAACAGGAAAAAAAAATTTTGCATTTAGCTCACCAGATGTGAGTGTTTTTTGTGAATTTTTTGTGAAGAGAAATGATATGCTCACAACATTTTCATAATACATTCATAATAAATTTAAGTGACATATTGTTATAGATTGCTATTGGTGAGAAAAAAAAAAGTAATTTTAATTGTATTTTCGAATTAGAAACAATAATAACTTACCACTTATAATTCGTTGTAAAAATATTGTGAACGTAACACTTCTTTTTTTATGAATATAATTATCTATTTTGCATTTTATAATAAGTTATGCATACTCCAATAAGATTATCTTTAAAAAAACAAGGGAAATGCTAACGAGTGCCCTTAGGGCACTCGTTAATAATCCATTTAAAGTAAGTTTTGATTTCACTTTTATGAGAAATGAAAAAAATTGTCAAAATATTAATTACTTTTTTTTCATTTCCCATAAAAAATTTTTTTAAATGGATTATTAATGAGTGCCCTAAGAACACTAGTTAGCATTTCTCAAAAAACAAACCGACAAAAGTCACAACTAGGGGGAAAATAACTCGCTTCACAAAAATATATACGTTCATGGGTATATTCGAAGCTTTCACTTTCACTAAATTAATAATTAAAAACAAAACAATTAGAAATCCAAGTTTAGAACCCCTTTTTACAAGAAGAACCTGTATAACACAACTCACAACTTCATTCTCTTTTTAGTACTTCACCATATAGGCCGAACCCTCGTAAGAAAAAAAATACATACCTACTACACACACACACACATATATATATATATATATATATACACACGCGCGCGAAGCGTAAACCATAGATCCTACACACTTAAAAATTGTTTATAATTAAATTTTATTTAAAAAAAATTATTTTTATTGATTTGTTGATTTTGAAAAATATATTTATACATAAAAATAAAAAGGTAAAGTAAATTAAGTAATTAATAAGCTGAATAAACGGAAAAAGCTTTAATTGGCAAATGAACCCCTTCGCTTATGAAAAAACTAGGAATGCACATAAAGATACTAAATATTATAAATCCAAAAACATATTATATCATTTAAATTATTTACTTGAAAGGGAAACCATGCCTAACACTTTTTTTTTGTATAAATATTTTGAACTCTGGAATTTGGAATCTGGATATTTTTGTTGAGAACTTAAAAAGTAGTAATTGAGTTATAAAATTCTTTATCATTTTCACTCATTTTTAATGAACTAAGAACATGACATTTTTCATTTCAGAGAATGGTGGCATCTATGGTCAAGCCCATAGTTGAAGAGAGCATTGAGGAGCTTTACCAGACCTTATTCCCCGAGTGCTTGAAGATTGCAGATTTGGGATGCTCATTAGGACCCAACACCCTTCTAGTTGTATCAGATATCATAGAAATTCTTAGCACTACATCCCAGAAGTTGAACTCACCGTTACCTTCATTGCAAGCATTCCTAAATGATCTCCCCGGCAATGACTTCAACACAATTTTCAGGTCACTGCAGAGCTTCTTTAGGAAATTGGAGACTGAGAAGGGAAACACCTTTGGAAATTGCTTCATATCTGGAGTGCCTGGGTCTTTCTATGGGAGGCTCTTCCCTTGCAATTCCCTTCACTTTGTTCATTCTTCTTATGCTATTATGTGGCTCTCCGAGGTTAATATATAATTCCCTTTTACTTTCTCAGTTTATGGTGATGGGGTTTCAACACTTTCGATAGCATTTAATTTCGCTAGGGTTTAAACAAATAGGGACTCCACATGCATTAATATTGTAATAATTTCATGCACTATTTTCTTGAGAGAGAAAATGAGAGAATCTTATTGTTTTTTAAGGTTTTAAATATATCAAACCATAATTCTAAAATCAATCTACTAAAACCCTTTTTTTTATCATTATTATTTTTTTAATAATAGTTAACAAAATATTTTATTAATTATTATTCAAAAATAATAATAAAAAAAAAAAGAATCATGGTTGCTACTATGTGAATACAATCTTTCAGACTTGTCATGAGAGTTTAATAGATGACCGTATTTTATTTCCTACATATCTTTCGCATTCCTAGCCATCCGAGAATATATAATTATTTATTTGACTTGATACAGTATGTAAAACCATCTTTTATATGTTTAATCTAAGCCACTCGAGCACCGATCCAAGTAATGGTAATGAATTTTGAAGTCCATGTTTTAGACTTTTAGTAGCTATATATAGGTGACTGAGGAAATTTACAGGTACCAAAAGGGTTAGTGAGCCAGACAGGAGAAGCACTCAACAAAGGAAACATTTGCATTGCAAAGACAAGCCCTCCTGCTGTGTTTAAAGCATATTTGGACCAATTTGAAAGGGACTTCACACTTTTCCTAAAGTCTCGAGCGGAAGAATTAGTTGCTGGTGGTTGTATGGTCCTCACAACCATGGGCAGCTTCAAAAGCGATGATCCTCTTTCCATTTGGGAAGTCGTTGGTCTAAAACTCAATGACATGGTCTTGGAGGTATTGATTTTTTTTTTTTTTTAATAATTTTACAAATGAGGGTATGTAAACTTTTTCGAATATTTCTAGTAGTTACTTGTAACTAATTTTTTTTTAAATGAAATTTATTTTTGTAAATTTATTTTACTATTTAATTTATTTTTGTTACTATTTATGAGTTTCACTGCATTTTTTGATATTATTTATAAATCTTACTGTTCTATTTCAGCTAACTTTCACATTTATTTACAGTACGTTTAATAAAAAAAATTGCCCAAAAAACCTAGAAAAATGAATATTAAATCATAAGATTAAATCTGAATGACTAGTAAGCATTATTACTTTACTTTTTGGTTGGCTTGGTGGTCAATTGCTTACTAGCAAAGGTTCAAAAGTTGGCGCCTGTGCGAATATGAATCAGAAATTTTTCTTTTTCTTTTTCTTTTTCTTTTTCTTTTTTAGCAAGAAATTTAGGTTTAATTAAAAAAAAATCTCGTACGTCCTAGGGAAACTATTTTGATACCGTAAGGGCTTTTTTCCATTAATAATGAATATTATACTAACTAAGTCATTTATTAGAATTTTAAATAATATAACAAAAAATATATCTTTGAATTTATAATATTTAATTTAAATTATAAAAATAAATTCATTTAAAATAGATGTCATCCTCTTACTCAATATTGCACAGGCTTGCCTGGCTCTCACCTGGTCAGAATATGCATGTGCCCAAAGAGTATGAAATACATTCAAGTTTCAACTATCTAGCTAGGACACAATGAACAATAATCTCAAATTACAGAAGACCTACATACTAATTAATCATACTCTAACCTAGCTAATTAACGTGCTTAATTAATTACAGGGCATGATTGAAGAGTCAAAACTGGACAACTTCAATTTGCCATACTATGCAGCTACTATGGAGGAAGTAAAGAAGGTAATCGAGGCCGAAGGATCTTTTACTTTGCAGAAACTTGAAGCTTTCAAAGTGGATTGGGACACCTATATAAAGAAGGCTAACAAGGGTCTTGATAAGCAAGCAAGGGAAGCCATACTTGCCAGTGACATTAGGGCCGTGGGTGAGCCCATTTTGGCAAGCCATTTTGGGGAAGCATCCATGGAGGACTTGTTCCGTAGGTTTAAAGAGGTTGTGCTTGATCACATGGAGAAGGAGAAATGTGTGTACTTTAATTTGGTTATCTCCTTGAAAAAGAAGGGTTGATGGCTAATTAACTTGTGGAAGTGTAATTCTTGAGATAAGGAAACTTTGTAAGATTGTTCTTACTTTCTTATTGTATGCTTATTATGCCATATGGATTTCATGGTAGAATATCTTTCCTATTTTTTCAATGTCTTTTTTAAGCTTCAAAACCCATAAAAGAACACAATAGTGAAGATTTAAAATAATAATATTGATAATAAAGAAGCTAGAGTTTTTTTCTTTTTAAGAAAAAAAAAAAAGAGAGAGAGAAAAAAAAATATTATTGTTATCTTTCAAAAGTAGAATAAAAATACTAATAGAATCTTGAATTCTTTATGTAATAATTTATTCTCTTTCATCAAATTTATGTAAGCAATAAAACTTTGTGGAAAGTACCTAAAATTTGCAAAAAATACATGGTAGAAACATGAATAAGATCAAATCCTTATTAATATAGAAAATTATGTTAGACTATTGTACGATCTTTTAAAAAACGATATTTTAAAGAGACAAATACAAAAAACAAATCGAGTTTCCTTAAATTATATATATATATAAATAATTTAGAGATAAATTTTTTGGCCAAAATAAACATAGAAAAGAGAAAAAAAGAAAAAAAAACAGTTAATCAATGTAAGTAACACCTACGTAATTAACAATAAATTTTACTCTATTTAACAAATATAAATTTAAATCCTTAAAAATTTGGTCAATTATCACTTTTGTCCTTTAAATTTTATGTTTGTTATTTTTGGTCATTTAAGTTCTAATTCGTTATTTTCTCAACAAAAAAAAAAGTTCAAAATCGTTATTAATAGCATACTCCAAATACCGTTAATAAAGCTATTGTTAAGTATTAAAAGAAATCATTTTCATTATTAAAATTTTCTAAATTTTCTTTTAAACACCCCCTTAAAAAATTATACCCACTACAAATCCAAATCAAACTCAAACCTAAATTATATGTACAAGAAAAAAAACCCCCAAAAAAAAAAAAAAAATCCATGGCCTAATTCTGGCACTCTCATCGTGGATCAAAGATCTAGAAGGAACCTAAAAGAACATGCACCAACCATATACAAACCCAATCTGAAAAACATGCACCAACTATATACAAACCCAATCTGTGAGTTCCAGTTGACTCAACTGGTAAAATCTCTAATAGTTAAATAACAGATCTAAAGGTTTAATCACTCTCTACACTAAAAACTGATTGATAGCTTAGTTTGCTGATAAAGTTTTATTATTAGAAGCAAACGCTATAAGTTGAAACTCTCTTAAAATATATATATACAAACCCAATCAAGTTCAAAGAACCAACATCTTCACAATCTCACCTATTTGGCCCTCACTTAAAATCCACACAATCAAATTCAAAGAACTCAGTTCTTTACTTGCTCTGAAAATGGATCTCACAAACTTGATTAAGTTGTAATTGATCCACCATCACACTCACTCAGACTCAAACCAAAATTGCTAAACCAAACCACCATATAATCGCTGCCTAACAATCACCATCATAGCCAAAGTTTTCAGAACTGAACCGGACAGAGAGGTCGAATTGTGCAAATCGAGAACCGAGATGAAAACCGGTTTTTTAAGCATAAAGAACCAGATTTTTTGTTACTTCCATGAACCCCTAAAACTAGGGTTGGACCGCACGAACCAGTGGCAAGAACCGTGCAGTCCAACCCCTTAGCAATTTTTTTTTTATAAAAATAACTTAACACAATTTTATTAAATATATGCTTGAAAATCATTAAATTTTCCTCACATATATAGATATATTAGTCAATTTTACTAGTTTTATAAATTTAATATCTATATTTAAGATTTAATTAATTATTAAATTAATTATGACGACATTACGGTTCGACCCCAATTCGACCTCGGTTTAACCTTAAAAATCTTAAACCTCTCCCTTTTACGGTTCAATGAACGGTCCGGATCTAAAAACCTTGATCATAGCCACCCCTTTTGTGTACACCACCAAACCAAGCACCACAAAAACCTATATCATCACTGAGCTAAATGCACCACACCTAAAAAAAAAAAACAAAACAAAACAAAACAAAACAAAACAAAAAGAAAAAAAAAAACAAAATTCTTTTTATTTATTAAGAAATGAAAGTAAATTTTTTAGTATAACACATTGCAGAAAAAGGAAAACCTACATCATTTTAAAGGGACTTAACGATCAGTTGTTAATAGGAATAAGATAGAAGGAAAGATCAATATTAATATCAAATGAAAACTATAGAGACTAAAATGATTAAATTAAAACTCAAAAAACGAAAATGGTAATTGATCAAGGTGTAATCTATATTTTTACATAAAAAGAATTATTGACCAAACAAATATTTTACAGAAAAAGAATTGATGATGCCAAGAATCAACTCAGTAAGCCGCAGGGTCTTCGTGCATTCCGAGTAAGCCTGCACAAGTAGAAAGAACCTCAAAGGGAGGTACCGGTGTGGTACTGGCCAACGACCCTCCGAAGGTTAAGTTAGTATTTGCTCGCAACTCTAGAGTGCCAGAGTCGGGTGGAATTACGTGTACCTTTGTTCATGAGAGCCGAAGGTATTTATAGTGGTGTAGAGTTGGGGCCTTTGGTGTGTTCGAGGAGATAACCTCTGATCGGAACCATACCCTAATGCGTGTTCTTTACGGAATTCTTTCCTGACTGGAGCCATCCCCTGTTGCGTGGGGCGCAAGTTATCTATTCTCGACAAAGCGTACGTCACAAGGTATGTTGATTCCTTCAGCTTTATCCCGTCACCCATTCACCCTGTCGATATGTATAGATTATGCTGCAGGGACCTGCAGGGGAGTTGGTTGAGGATGACGGATATAAGAGGACCGTCGTCCATTACCGCGCCGTCGCCCAGGTAAAGGGTGACAGCGCCTTCAAAACGGTACCTTCCCCATCAGTTGCCCCCTACTCCTTAATCCTGTCGGTCTTATCTGACGGATTGGGGAGTACAGCGTGTGGCAGACAAGGCATTAATGGCTAGTCACCTCGAGCAGCCCTAGTGTCAGGACACGTGTCCTTGGCCGACTGGCAGGTAGCTGGACGGGAGGGTCGCTTCGTCTTCTGCGCCTCAAACCACCTATATATATGCTCCGTTTTTCCTCATTTCCCTTCTTTTATTCCAATTCCGCTGATCAGAGAGAAACCGTCAACTCAGAGATTACAATTGCCTTTTGGTTCTCGTCCGCTGGTTGATACCGTCAGCTTCATCAGTACTTCTATTACAACTTGGTGAGTTACTTTTCTTTGCTCTTAATTCCTTTGATTTAATTGCATACTGAGCTTTAGGAAAAAGTTTCTGGGAAGGCCGTCACTCAGGTTCTTAGACCAACCCCGTCACTTGTAGGTAGTAAGATGCCTAGGGAGACATCGAGTGAACAGTCGTCAGTCCGCGATGGGGCGGGCTACAACGAGGTCTTCCAGCCGGGCCATGAGCTAGGGGATGACTCCTCTTGGTCGTCAAAGGACGAATCGTCGGCACAATTTTGTGACAAGGAGGTAGAGGACAAGGGCGGAGTAATAAGGAAAGGTGGGGATGACAGCCAAGCAAGGGAGAGTGGGAGCGACGGGAATTCGTCGGGAGATGAAGACTTGGAAAGTACGTCGGGAGGCTCGGGGGACGACCGTTCGTTCATCCTCCCTAAAGAGTGGACGGTCAACCACTTTTTGCCTTCGATGACGGATAAGGTTTTCAACTCGCTGCGGGCCCGTTACCAAATCCCAGGTGATATTCCGATCCGTCTTCCCTTGGAGAGGGAGAGGTGTTACTCTGGGAAGACCACGGACGTTGGTATGTATGACGCCATGTTCGCGGCAGGATTAAGGTTGCCTCTGACGGCGCTCCACCGTCAGTTGGCAAATTACCTCGGGCTGTCCATCAGCCAGATTGCCCCCAACGCTTGGAGGGTGTTCATTGGCTCTGAGATACTGTGGGGAAGTCTAAGTGGGGGCACCGTCAATTAACCCTCGACGAGTTCTTTTGGTGTTACCATCCACACCACATCGCCTCGTCTCAGGGGATTTACCATTTCTCCGCAAGGAAGAAGGAGCTGAGATTGGTGTCCGATATGCCCGACTCCAACAGGAACTGGAAAGGCCGGTATTTTTTTATGGAGGGGACAAACTGGGTGTGCTGTGAGGAGGAGTGGGGGTCGATTCCTCATGGATTTGACAACACTTGGGCTTTTGTCAGGGAGTCAGGTCGTCGCCGTCAGCCTTACTTATGGGTTTACTTTAATCCAAGGTTCTAACCCGTCTGCTTTTTCTTTTTTCAACTTTTGCCCGTCTGGCAATCTCAGAGGAGCAAGAAGCCTTTATCCTCAAGGTGACGGAGATCCCTTTGGAGGAAAGGAAGTGCCACGACCTCATCACACCTGACGCCCTCCACGCCTACTGTGGGGGACCAGAGCCGACAGAGGAGGCGCGCCGTTTAGACCAGTTATCCCGTCAACGTAAGTTCAATTAACCCGTTCAATCCCGTCATCTTTACTTAGCATTTTTACATTTGGTCTTTGTCTTGCAGAGATGGAGTCCGCCAAACTGAGGGCTCAAATCAGGGCCGCCACTGCCCGTAAGAAAGAGGAAGGGAAGGGTAAGGAGGGGGCGTTCACGTCCCTCCCAAAGGCCGTTGACAAGGGCGCGCCTAAGAGGAAAGGTGACGGAACCGAGGGCTGCCCGTCAAAGAAATTAACGATCACCCCCGGTGATCACTCCACGAAACCTTCGTCACCCAAACACGGGGCCGGCAAGGGGTTGATGTCGGCCCAAGGTCCCGTCATCCTAGAGGACGGGTGCTGCATCCTTACCCACAAAGGGTATGCCTTGGAGCGGTTGGACTCCATTCTGGGGACGAGGGAAGCTGATTCTTGCGTCATCCAGTCTGTGCAGGAGTTGGGGGACTCAGGCCTCTTCAATCTCGCCAGGGTATGTATATTCTTTATTACTCGCTCCGTCTGCTTTTTATGGTACTGTGCTGACGGAAGTTTTGCTCCATAGGCAATGGTTCGCATGAGGGCCATGCAAGTCAAGGGGGCGAAGAACGAGGAGCTGCTAGCCCGTCAGAAAAAGCGCATCACAAATCTTTCTAACGGGTTGGACCAGTACAAGGAAGCTTGCTGGACTCTGAACGGGGAAATAAAAGAGATGAAAGAGAAACTTGAAGAAGCAACCCGTCAGATAGAGAAGGAGACGGAGGCTAAAGTGACGGCAGAGAAGGAGCTGTCGTCTCTCTTGGGCCAGGTGGAGACGGCGAAGGCTGACGCCGTTGCCGAATTCAAGACAACCTAGACATTCATCGATGCCTGTTCCGAGTACTATGGTGACGGGTTTGAGGATTGCCTTAAGCAGGCGAAGTCCCTCTTCCCTCACCTTGACTTGTCGAGGGTGTCTATGGATGATCCAGTGCCGTCGACTCCTGTAGGCGACACCGTCATGGTGGACGACGATAGTCTCAGCGAGTCTGGGATTCAGTTAAAGGATGATGGTGTCATCCTCGCCCAGCCTACTCTTGATCCGTCCAGCGCTCAAGCGGTCCCGTCATCCGATCCTTCTGGCTTCGAAGGCTTTCCTGTAGCCCAAGACCCCCCCAAAGGCGACGAGGTCGTGTCGGATGCTCCTGCCGTTTGATCCTTGTATAATTTTTCTCTTTTTTTTTTTTTTTTGTAAGTAGTGCCCCGTCGTTTTGAGGGCTTTTGTAAGAACAAGATTTTTATGGTATGACAGTTTATTTTGCCTATTTATAATGTGTTGTTTTCATCCAAAGTCTGGTGTATGGTTTTCTTTTGTTGCTTCACGGTAGTTCAATTTCGGACCTTTGACGCTTTTTGTGCAAAATCATGACCTTCCAACGGGGTCGTCAGCCTTAACGTTTGATGGGCATTAAAGCCCCTACACTTATTTTAAAACTTTGGATAATATTGTTACTTCTAGGCCGTCGATTACAAATCCGTCACCCTTTAGGCCTTTGGCCTTTGTGCTTGCCCGGTTTTTTTTTTAGGGTGGGGCCGTCAGCTTCTAAGCCTTAGGCTTCTATGCTTGATTGGCCTTCACACTTATCCTGATAGGATTATTGGCTTTTTATCCTTTATGATAGTGTCGTCGCTTTGAGGCCGTCTGGTTTCTACGCTCTCCTTTTAGGGCGAATCCGTCAGTTTTCAAGCCGTCGGCTTTTAACTTGACCGGATCTTATGTGATCTTTTTTTTTTTTTTTTTTTTTTTGGGTAGAGCCGTCAGCCTCTATGCTGTGGGCTTTTAAGCTTAACGGGCTTTTATACCTCGTAGATTTTAGATGTTGGCTTCTAAGCCGTCAGTTTTTTGCCTGACGCTTTTATGCCTTGTAGATTTTAGGTGGGCTTCTAAGCCGTCAGCTTTTGTGCGTGACGCTTTTACGCCTTGTAGATTTTAGGACGTTGGCTTCTAAGCCGTTAGCTTTTCGCCTAACGCTTTTATGCCTTGTAGATTTTAGATGTTGGCTTCTAAGCCGTCAGCTTTTTGCCTGACGCTTTTATGCCTTGTAGATTTTAGATGTTGGCTTTTAAGCCGTCAACTTTTTGCCTGACGCTTTTATGCCTTGTTTTAAGGTCCAACACTTAACACAGTACGAGAGAGATTGAATAAACTTCTGAGCCTTGCATTAATTTTAAGAAGGGAAAGAGTGCCCATTGGGTTCCCAAGATACATTTAAGCAAACTACAAGTAGGAGCTGCCGCTCTTTTCTTATTGGTAGTACTTTCGTAGGTGCTCGGCGTTCCATGGATGGGGTAGTGTCTGTCCTTCCAGCGTTTCCAAGTGGTAGGTGCCTCTTCGATGCCAGGACGTGACTTGGTAGGGTCCTTCCTAGTTGGGGCCGAGCTTTCCTTGGGCAGGGTTTCTAGTGGCGCCCATGACTTTTCTAAGAACAAGGTCTCCGACCTGGAAGTCCCTGTGCTTGACTCGGGAGTTGTAGTGCTTGGCCATGCGATCTTGGTACCACACGAGTCTTTGTTCAGCTACTGCTCTGTCTTCGTCAATTAGGTCCAACCGTAGGCGCAATGCTTCATCATTCCTGCCTTCATCGTGGGCGTTCACCCGGTAGGTTGAAAGTCCTACTTCGGCCGGTATGATTGCTTCGCTTCCATAAGTTAGCCGGAATGGAGTTTCTCCTGTTGGGATCCTTGCCGTCGTCCTATACGCCCAAAGTACGCTGGGTAGTTCCTCAGGCCATATCCCCTTTGCCCCCTCGAGCCGAGTCTTGATAATCTTAAGCAAGGATCGGTTCGTCACTTCTACTTGGCCGTTGGCTTGGGGGTGGGCAGGGGAGGAGTAGTGATTTTTTATCCCCAGCTGTGAGCAGAATTCTCGGAAGGGGCTGTTGTCGAACTGTTTGCCATTGTCCGAGACTAGGACCCTAGGGATCCCGAACCTGCATATAATGAACTTCCAGACAAAGCTCCGCACATTCTTCTCCGTAATGGTAGCCAGAGCTTCAGCTTCTACCCACTTTGTAAAGTAGTCTATGCCTACAATCAGGAACTTCAACTGCCATATAGCCGTTGGGAAGGGTCCCATAATGTCTAGTCCCCATTGAGCAAACGGCCATGGGGCTGTCATGGGTTTCAGCTCTTCGAGCGGCTGTTTGACGATGTTGCTGAACCTTTGACATTTGTCGCAGGCTTTGACGTAGGCTTGGGCGTCTTTTTGCATAGTGGGCCAGTAATATCTCGCCCGAATCAGCTTGTGCACCAGTGATCGTGATCCTGAGTGGTTTCCGCAGACCCCCTCGTGGACTTCCCTCATGACATAATCTGCTTCCTCGGGGCCCAAACACCTCAAGTACGGGCGAGAAAAACCCCTTTTATATAGGACGTCCTTCATTAATACGAACCTTGCGGCTCGGACTTTCAGCTTTCTGGCAGCTTCTTTCTCGTCTGGCAAGGCGCCATCCTTGAGATAGGAGACTAGTAGCGTGGTCCAATTACCCTCGGAGCCTATTTCCTGCACACTGACAAGGTCTATTAGTGGCGACACTTGCACAAAAGAAAGCACATTTTCGGGGGCAGTCACGTGTTCTGAAGAGGCGGCTTTGGCATGGCGGTCGGCTTGCTCATTTTCTTCTCTAGGTATTTGGACCACTTCCGCCCTCAGCTCATCAACTCTTTTCTTTGCTTGGTCAAGATACCTCCTCATTTTGTCACCTCTACACTCGTAGTCTCCGCTTATTTGGTTGACGACGACCTGGGAGTCATAGTAGACTACTACTTTTGTGGCCCCTGCCGCTTTGGCGAGATCGATCCCAGCTATCAACGCTTCGTATTCCGCCTCATTATTGGTAGTGGGGAAATCCAGGCGAACCATGCATTCGATCTGATCTCCCTCGGGGGAGCGGAGTACAACACCTACCCCCCCGGCCCACCTGGTCGACGATCCTTCCGAATGTAAGGTCCATAAAAGGTGCTTGTCTGCCCCCTGGTCTTCGCCGCTCGTGAATTCGGCGATAAAATCAGCGACAGCCTGGCCCTTGACGGCGGTGCGCGAGCTGTACCTGATGTCGAACTCAGTCAATTCGATCGCCCATAAGGCCAGGCGACCGGCCGCTTCGGGGTTGTGCATTGCCCATCGCAAGGGTTTGTCGGTTAAGACAACTATCGTATGAGCTTGAAAGTACGGCTTAAGCTTGTGGGCCGCAGTGATCAGGGCGAATGCGAGTTTCTCCATAGGCGGGTATCTTCCTTCTGCTCCGCGGAACGCCCAACTGGCGTAATACACAGGCTTCTGGGCCTTGTTTTCCTCCCTGGTCAAGGCCGCGCTGACTGCTGCCGGGGAGACAGCCAGGTATAGGAATAGTGCCTCCCCCGGCTGCGCGGGACTGAGCAACGGAGGTGAAGAGAGATACGCCTTCAGTTCTTCGAACGCTTTTTGGCATTCGTCTGTCCACTCGAAGGCTTTCTTCAGCGTACAGAAGAAGGGAAGGCACTTGTCTGTTGCCCTTGACACGAACCGGTTTAGGGCGGCGACTTTCCCATTCAAGCTTTGTACCTCCTTCGTGTTTTTCGGGGGGGCCATCTCCATTATGGCTCGGATCTTATCTGGGTTGGCCTCGATGCCCCTTTGAGACACCATGAAGCCTAGAAATTTTCCCGCCGCCATTCCAAACATGCATTTTGCCGGGTTGAGCTTCATGTTGTAGGAACGAAGGGTGTCGAATGTTTCTTCGACGTCCTTCAGGTGGTCTTCCTTCCTTCTGCTTTTTACTAACATGTCATCGACATACACCTGGACGTTCCTCCCTATCTGGTCGGCGAACATCTTGTTCATGAGCCTCTGATATGTGGCACTTGCATTCTTCAGTCCGAACAGCATCATCTTGTAACAGAAAAGGCCCTGGCTGGTAACAAACGAGGTCTTCTCCTGATCTGCCACATCCATCCGTATCTGATTGTACACCTGGACGTTCCTCCCTATCTGGTCGGGACCAAGCGTTCTTTGTCGATCCGCATCTGTTGGAACGCCGGATAGTAGAGGATATCCGCGGAGCTTCCGTTGTCGATCAAGACCCGGTATGTGTTATAGTCTCCTATCCGGATGTTGACGACGAGGGCGTCATCGTGCGGATGATGAAGGCGTTGGGCATCTTCCTCCGTGAACTCCATAATGGGGCTATTGATTCGTGGCTTTTTCTGGACAAGGCTCGCAGCCTGAACATTCTGAACTGCTCTGAGGTAGGATTTCAGGGCCTTCTTTGTTGAACCGACGGCTGGTGCACTTCCAACAATCATTCTTATATCCCCTATAGGCAATCTGGGACGATCGTTGTCCCGGCGGAGAGCCTGTTCCTGTCGGGGTGCTTCTGTTCTTTCTCGACCGACGAACCTCTGTAACTTCCCTTGCCTAATCAGGGCTTCAATCTGCTGCTTCAAATCGTAACAGTTAGCGGTTTCGTGACCGTGGTCTCGGTGGAAGCGGCAATATTTGTCTTTGGGGCGTCTGTCTGGGTTCCCCTTTAGCTTTCCTGGAAACGTCAAGGACTCGTCATCCTTGATCTACATTAGGACTTGATCGATCGGGGCCGTTAATGGGGTGAAGCTTGTAAACTTCCCAGCAGGGGGTTTCGGGCGTTTATTGTCTCGGCCTTCTGTCCTGGGTACCTTTCGCCCCTTGTCTTGCCGTGCTTCCTCTTGTCTCTCCCTTAGCCCGTTGGTGAACGCGACGACCTGTATTTTGTCGTCCGCTTCATCGATCGAAAGTGCCTCTTTGTTGAAGTGGGCTATGTAGGACCTGAGCGTCTCATCCTCCCGCTGCCTAATGTTCATCAAGCACGCGATGGATTTTTTGTATCTGTGCCCCCCGATGAAATGTGTAGTGAACTGAGCGCTCAGCTCCCTGAAGGAACCGATAGAGCCAGGCGTCAGCCTGCCGAACCAGGTCCTTGCGGAGCCTTTTAGCGTCGCTGGGAAGGCCCGACACATAATTTCGTCCGGTACGCCGTGCAAGTGCATCAATGTCTTAAAGGATTCCAAGTGGTCTAGTGGATCTTTGGAACCGTTATAGCTTTCTATCTGGGGCATGCGGAACTTTGGCGGTGTGGGGAACAAAATGATGGGTGTGGTGAAGGGAGAGTCTGTGCGGTGGACGAGGTCATCAAGGTCGCTGGACACTCGTCCTTTGAGGGCGTTCATCATAAAGTCCATACGCTCCCTCATCAACCGCATCTCCTCGGCAACGCTAGGCGGAACGTTGTCAGCGGCCGACGGACAGCTCGTCCCTTGCCCTTCAGGTCGGCTCAATGCGTTGCTTCCTTCTAGGCCTCCATGATCCCTCTCTTGCGCACTGTTTTCCTCATTTTCTCCCTGGTTGTCAACCGTCGCGTTCCTCCGCAATAGCTGTTCTTCCAAATCATTTTTGCGTTTCGTGAGATGTTCCACCGCGGCCGCCAGAGTCGGAACTTGTCTCTCGAGGGCCGTGGTGCGTTGTTCGTTGCCTTGATCGTTCATAGTGGTGACCCTTGAACGCATGAGTACCATGCAACTCTTTGTCCGAAAAGCACAGAACACAGCCTACGTACGTGTGCTTCCCACAGACGGCGCCAACTGATGATGCCAAGAATCAACTCAGTAAGCCGCAAGGTCTTCGCGCGTTCCGAGTAAGCCTGCACAAGTAGAAAGAACCTCAAAGGGAGGTACCGGTGTGGTATCAGTCAATGACCCTCCGAAGGTTAAGTTAGTATTTGCTCGCAACTCTAGAGTGCCAGAGTCGGGTTGAATTACGCGTACCTTTGTTCATGAGGGCCGAGGGTATTTATAGTGGTGTAGAGTTGGGGCCTTTGGCGTGTTCGAGGAGATAACCTCTGATCGGAACCATACCCTAATGCGTGTTCTTTACGGAATTCTTTCCTGACTGGAGCCATCCCCTGTTGCGTGGGGCGCAAGTTATCTATTCTCGACAAAGCGTACGTCACAAGGTATGTTGATTCCTTCAGCTTTGTCCCGTCACCCATTCACCCCGTCGATATGTATAAATTATGCTGCCGGGACCTACAGGGGAGTTGGTTGAGAATGACGGATATAAGAGGACCGTCGTCCATTACCGCGCCGTCGCCCAGGTAGAGGGTGACGGCGCCTTCAAAACGGTACCTTCCCCATCAAGAATTATGTTTCAGAAAACGTTATTGATCAAAATACATGGAGAAAAGTGGCAAACCAGTTAATCAATCAGTGTCAGCCTTAACTTCTATTTAGTGGGCTGAGCATCTCACTTCACATATTTTTATAACTCTTTTTTATAATTGTTTTAAAGATAAAAAAAAAAAAAAAGATAAAATTTAGTTGCAAAATTTTTTTTTAATTTAAAACTATAATTTTACTCGATATATCTTTTTATTAAAACTAAATTTTAACAAATACACGGTTAAAACCCAAAAAAAGCTGCCTTGACATAACTCTGAACTCAGAAAGAATCCTAGACACCACGTGGACCACATGTGGGTACGTTTCCCTTTTTATTGTGTAATTTAATAAAATATAGAATTATATTCATAATATATACTTAGATTTCATGCGTATACTTGGATAGAACTTATTTTGTTAAAATTAAAAATTAAAAATTAAAAATATTGTAGTAAAATAATTTTTAAATGTATGAATAGTCCCGTGAGATCCATTTTTAATAAAAAAAAGTAGCTAAAAAGTGAAATTTGTGGATTCATAAATAGTGCACAGTGAGCTGAAAAGTCAAATATTACGGCTACTGTTCATGTACTGTTTATGAACAGTAGCCGTAACAGTATTTTTGTCTCCAAAAAGCAGAAAACATGTGAAAAAAAAGGGGCAAAACGCAAAACGCAGAAACGCAACATAGATCCAAACGCACAATAATGCTAAGTTTTATTTTTATTTTTTTTATATTTCAATGTCAAATTTTTTCAAAAATATAAAAGAGATTGAAGCAATTGAAAGTTATATACAACATTCAAAATCATACGAGCAGTAAAACAATTAAAAAAATAGCAATACTAAGTGTCAATTTAGGAACAGTTTACTTAATTGAAACTGAAATTTTTTTACTGAAAGTACTGTTGATAAAGTTAAAAAATAGCTGAAATAGTACAATGAGACTTATAAATAATATCAAAAATAGTATCAAAAAGTGCAATGAGACTCATAAATAGTAGCAAAAAATAAGCTAAATAGTAAAAAAAAAAAAAAAAAAAACTGGCTTTTTAAGCCAATGCCAAACACAACCTAAGAGAAAAAAAGATTTAAAAAAAATTAAGTAGGAGGAAGAAAAACATTTATTTATGTTTGATTTTAGCAATTAATTTGTAGTTCAGAAGAAATGATGAGTTATGGAAGTGCCTAATTTTAAGGGATATAGATAAAAAGTTATCATTAAATTAAAATAAGTTAGCTAGAAAAAACTTATGAGAGAGAGATAGAGTGAAAAAAAAAAAAAAACGAAATTACATTATTGATCCTTAAAGTTTACTCTGTGAGTACAATTGGCCCCTTAAATTTTGAGTATGCATTATTGGTTCCTCAAGTTTTAAAAATGAATGATGTTAATCCTTTTGTTAACTACAATTAATAAAATTACAAAAATTATTAGAAAATACTAAAAATATTAGTATAAGTTTTACAAACTTATTGTGCCACGTAAGTGACTTAAAAAATAGATTTACGAGTCCAGGCATCCTTATCATTTTTGTAAAAACTTAATAATTAAAAAAAATTAAAAACTGCATATTTCTCCCCTTCAGTTCTTCTCTCTCATATTCTTCATCTGCCATCTCCTGAAAAATAACCAATATCAAACTCTAATTCAACTGACTCATTTGCACAATATTAGCGTCTCCTAATAAGAGTCAGAATCAACCGTGAATAACTATATTTAATTTCAGTTTACCAAAAAAAGAAAAAACTATATTTAATTTCAAAACATTTTCTAAAGTCTCTCCTTTTGTCATGCCCCCCATCAACATCATCCTTTATGATACGATAATTTTGAAACTGTTAATTTTGCTATTTTTTTTTTCTTTTACAAAATAGTGTGATAATATATAAATGTAATTAACGCTATATAAACAGCATAATAAATTAAAATATTAACTATTTTATCATTGTATTTTAAATATTGACACATAATAAGTTTATAAATGATGTAGAAACTTTTATTGTAAAATTTAAATAATAAAACAAGTATTTTTAAGTGGGTAAGACTTAGGTACAATATTTAGGTGCTTTTTTTTTTTAGATTTCCCTCTTAAAATTTTGTCATGTGGCTTTTTTTCATGGGATAGAATTTTATTTTTTAGTTAAGTTTTCACGTGTCAAAATCTTATGAGAAGAATTTAAAGAAATGCACTAAAGGTATTGTACCTATATTTTGTCATTTTTAAATTATAAAAATATTTGACTTAATATATCTTACTCTTAATTACTATATTTCGGTTCATGTGTACTCTTAAAACACATATTAACTATTTATTTTAGAAATATTTTTATAAAAAATTAAAAAAATTGTCAAAATAATGAATTATTTTTTTTATTTTTTCATAAAAAAATTTTAAATGTTTTATTAATGCATAACCTGAAGGCAAACATTAGTAAATCTATGTTATAAAAGCAATAAGTATAAATTATGGTACAGTAAAATATAAAAAGAATCCAAACTCACCTAGAAGGGTCAGGTCATGTCATGTCTCAGGAGGGAATCTTCTGTCCTTTCCACTTCCGACAAGACAAGACCGTCTGATTTCTTTCCTTTCTTTTCACTCCTATTTCACTGACCATCCAATTTCCAAATGGAGAAGTGCCGCGATACCAATAGTAGGAGAAAAACGCACTATCACAATATATTTTTTTTTAGAGCAATTCTTCTGGTTTATTTTGTTAAAAATAAAAAATTATTGTTAAAAATATCAAGATAAAAGTTAGTTAAAATAATACAGTAAAATTCATAAATAGTAACAAAAAATTACAATAAAACTCATAAATAATAACAAAAAATACAGTAAAACTCATAAATAGTATTCCACCTCCGACAAGACAAGACTGACTAATTTCTTTCCTTTTTTTTTCACTCCTATTTCTCCAATCTTCCAATTTCCAAACAGAGAAATGCACTATCACAATATATATATATATATATATATATATTATATTTTAGAGCGATCCTCTTTTTATGGTGTGTTTAGATATCGTTTATTTTGCTAAAATTAAAAAATTATTGCTGAAAATATTATAAATAAAGATAAAAGTTAGTTGAAATAGTACAGTAGAGCCCATAAATAGTGACAAAAAGTACAATAAAACCTATAAATAGTAGCAAAAATAAAATGAATGGTAAAATAATTTTCATTTTTAATCTAACTCAAACGCACACAGACTTGCTATGTTTTTAGCCACAATTTTCCTACTATTCTGATTTTTGACACGACAAACTTTGAATGATAGAGAGAAACTGGGAATCGATTTGAAAGTGATAAGAAAAATCATTCAGTCTATTCTGACCCAAAAAAAAAAAAAAAAAATCATGGACCTAAACACCTCATGTGTAGGAATACAACAAAATACATAATTTTTGCTAGAGTTGCGAGTGCTGGAATTATAAATCCATCATTTCTTCTATACCACTCATAATGTGAACAAATTATGGCAAAATTAAATTGTGTGTTTCATTGTAGCACTAGCATTTTTCTCTCAAATTTACTCTCCTCTAGAATATTATTAAAAATGCTTAATTTAACCATTAAATTATTATTGGTATAAGAAATTAGAACATGAAGCATTGAACGACACAAGATTGTTAGGATATATATATATATATATATATATATAGTTGAGAGTGAGAAGATTCGAAATATGAATATCTCTTTTGAAAATACCAAGTATCATTTAGTTGAGTTATAATACTCTTGACATGTGAACAATGAAAATGGAAAATTATACTTTACCACCTTCAATTATATCTTTGATTAAACTTTACACCCTAAAATTTCATAATGCATGGTTACCACCCTAAACTATAAATTGTTTTACACTTTGCACCTTGCCTTCAATTCTGCCATTAACTTAGATGGCATCACATGAAAAGACCTAATTTCTCCTCTTCTCAATTCTTATAAAAACAAATGAGAAATTACATTTTACCACCCTAAACTGTATATTCAATTACTATTTACACCCTAAACATTAGTTTTCCATCCAAAATAATGGTAAAATTGATGGCACGCTGGTTACAAAGTGTAACATGGGTTAAAGTTTAGAACGCCAACTGTGTATTCTGAACGTTTAGAGTACAAAGTATAATATGATGTATAGTTTATGGTGATAAAGTATAATTACCAAAACAAAACAAAAAAAATTACTAACTCAAATTTATGGCCTGTGAGTTGTGAACAATAGAAAATAAAAAGTAGAAAAGATCAACACACATGACAAGGTGGTTTATGTCCATGAAGTATCTGTAACTTTTTTTTTTTTTTTTGTTAGGTAAATGCGGGGCTCAAACTCCCAAGTAATAGATGACTTACAAATCGGGTACCAACTCGCCTAGAAGTGGCGGTGAAGAAGTATCTATAGTTTTATTGTGATGTATTTAACATAGATATAGGAATCCTTCTATTATAATTGGGCTATAGGCAAGTGAGAAATTACCAAAAAGCAGGTCAAGGACATTTAAAATCTATTCAAATAACAAAAATATCTCTAATAATTGTACAAACACCATATAATGCACATACATCCAAATCAATAACAATTTCCTAAAATTATGGAGATTAAAATCATGACAAGACAGAATCCGGACCCATATTTGAGAAAAAGTAAAAAGTTTTATGCTTTTTTTTTTGTTGTTTTTTTTTTTTTTTTTTTTTTGGTTTTTTGTTTTTTGGTTGTTTTTCTCTTATATGTGACCATACGAGGGAAGGAACGTGGGAGAGAAAGCGTGATACTGGAAAAAACCTAAGGAAGAAGCTTGCTTTTGTGTGTTGAAGCCTAAAATACCATACTAAGCGAACAGTAACAATTAAGTAATTTTTAGGAAAAATGCCATTTTATGCCCTCAATTTTTTTTAACATTTATATTCTTGTTAGTGTAAGCATATTTATACCTACTCAATGATATTATATCATAACTCACCCAAAATATAAGTCAAGTGATAATACACACACACATATATATATATATATATATATATATATAAAATAGATTATAACTTTAGTAAAAGGCGAAAGAATAGTTCGCTCTCTGCTCAACGCGTAACTTAGCATAAGTAGTTTTGTGTAAAATGTAATAATATCTCTCCACCGTGATTCTTTTCTTATTATGCCATTTTAGTTTTCAATTGTTTTCATTTGTTTTGATTCATAATTAATTTAATCACAATCTTAGTCTCATATACTATTAGCAAATTGTTAAAAAAGTGTTTCATATTATTATCATATGGCGTATAAATCATTGCTTACATGACATGTGATTTGAGAATATATACATATACTCTTACATAATATTCTTTTGCATAAGAAAATTCAAAATAAAAACATAAAATATAAAAAATTTTCTTCAAATTATTGTACAAAAAAATCATAAGGACATAGTTTTTTTTCTTAAACTAGCAGTTTTATAAAGCTTATACTCTTTTATATATATAGTTACAATGAGCGTGAGAGAATTTAAATCTTAAATATTTCCGTTGAAAACATCAAAAAGTGTAAACCAATTAAGCTGCAAAACTCTTGACATGATGTTTATCATTTTTAGGTATAAAGTAATTAGATTCAATTTATAATGAATACATGCACACATATTCTTGTGTAAAATTAAGGTTAATTACATTCCTCCAAAGAAAATTTCTTAACTCTACCACTACCCATTGATTACATACTAAATCAAAATAAAACATGGTTAAGTAAGAGAAAATCTATAAATTGACAACAAATTTGACATCTATTGATGTGTGGCAAATTATTAGTTGAAAGTTAAAAAGTGATGTAAATAATAAATCTAGATGAAAACCAAATACAAGCTTATTAACTCTCTATTGGTGTAAAAAATATTGTCAAATTTTTTGTAGCATTGCTCGGTTAAGTAAGGTTGCGTTTGTTTTGGCTTCAAATAGTTTTCGGAAATGCTTTTACACCCATGTGTGTGTTTGGGTGGGACTGAAAATTTGTTCAAACAGAATTCAATTTCCACGTGGACAGTAAAATGTGGCCTTTGTGCTGTAAAACGAATTCAGCTTTTATTTTACCTTCAAACCGATTACAGCTCTCACACTCACTCTCTCCAAGCTTCTCATCACACACACACTCCATCACCTTTCCTCTCCAACCGAGCTCCATTTTCTCCCTCACACCAAAATGCAGCCGGATCCCTCACGCTAGTCTGCTCCATCTTCTCCCTCACGCCAAACGCAGCCAAGATTGCGCCTCAACCCCAAATCGTGCCGTCAACGTCGCGTCGCCAAGATCGTCCAGCCGAGTTCGCGCCGCCAAGATCGTCCAGTCGAGTTCGCGTCGTGAAGATTGCGCAGTCAAGTTCGCGCCGTCAAGATCGCGCAGTCAAGTTCGCGCCGTGAAGATCGCCGTGAAGATCGCGTCTCTTCGTCCTCCCTCTCAGTTTTGATTTTTTTTTTTTTTGATTGTTGAAGATTGCCGTGGGTCTGATCGTCGCCGCCGCCGCCCTCTAGATCGCTTCTCGATCTCGTCGGCGCCGCCCTCTGGGTCAGATCGTCCCGCCAATCTCACCGTTCGCGCCGATCTCACCGTCCCCTCTTTGCTTTCTCTCTTTGATCTCTGATTTTTTTTTTTTTTTTTTTTTGTGGTGGTGTGAGTAGTGGTGTTTTTTGTGAGTGCTGCTGTGTAGGTGGTGGTGGATTACAAAATGGCTGAGAAAATGTGAAAATTCTATGGTTACTGATGGATTTTTTGATATAAAATTTTTTTGGAAGCTTAGAAAATAACTGAGAAAATGTGAAAAATTTGTAGAAAATAGCATTTTCAGAATATTACCAAATACTAGAAATTATTTTTCAGACTATTTTCCATTGCACACCCAAACGCCTGGAATTTAATTTCCTTACGGGTTATTTTCCACTGCATTCATTTTACACTCGGAATTCAATTTACATCGAACCAAACGCAGCCTAAATCGGAATATGTGGAGTTATCACTTTTATGTATATATATATATATATATATGGTATTTGACACAAATTCATATTTTATTAAAATATTAAGGTATGGCTTAAACCTAGATTAGAGCATCTCTAATAGCACTACAAAAAAAAAGGCTTTAGGCCGCGTTTAAAAAACGCGGCCTCAGGTCCAAAAAACGCGGCCTAAGGCTATGGCCGCGGTTTTTTAGGCCGCGTTTTTAAACGTGGCCTAAACCCCGCGACTATAGGCCTCCGGGGTCTCTGGCCGCACTTTTTAAAACCGCGGCCTAAAACCGAAGGCTATGGCCGCGTTTAAAACGCGGCCTAAGACCAAGGACTATTCCAAAAAAATAATTCTGAAAATATTCAAAAATATTTTTGAATATTTTCAGAATTAATTTTCTCAATTTTCAGAATTAATATTCAAGAAAAAATAATTGAACCCAAACCCAGCAAGATTTGAACACAAACCCAGCGGAAAATTAAACACAAACCCAGCAAGAACACAAATATTTAAACACAAACCCAGCTAAAAATTAAGCACAAACCCAACAACTATATACAAGAACACAACTAGTTGAACACAAATCCAGCAAAAAATTAAATACAAATTAACCCAGCAAAAATTTAAATACAAATTAACCCAGCAAAAATTTAAATACAAATTAACACAGCAAAAACACAAACCCAGCAAAAATTAAATACAAATTAACCCAGCAAAAATTTAAATACAAATTAACACAGCAAAAACACAAACCCAGCGACAAACCCAGCAAAAACCCAGTCGCCGTCGAATCGAGGCTCGGAGGTGGAGCTCTCCAAGCCTCCATCTCCGATCTTCGATCCGAGATCGAGGCTCGGAGATCCAAGCCGATCTCCGATCGGATCGGAGATCGAGGCTTGGAGATCCAAGCCGATCTCCGATCGGTTCGGATCGAGAACGAGGCCTGGATCTCCAAGCCTCGTTCTCGATCCGAACCGATCGGAGATCCAGGCTTGGATCTCCAAGCCTCGATCTCCGATCGGTTCGGAGAACGAGGCTTGGATCTCCAAGCCTCGATCTCCGATCGGTTCGGAGAACCAGGCTTGGAGATCCAAGCCTCCATCTCCGATGTGTGTGGGAGACACGGAGATGGACATCTGATGAGGCTTGGAGTCTGGACATGATGAGGGAGAAGAATGAGGGAGAAGAATGATGAGGGAGAATGATGAGAGTAGGGTTTTTTGCTCAACCCGGTCAAAATGAGAATAAAAGCAAAAAAAAAAATGCTTGAGGCCGCGTTTTAGACGCAGCCTTAAGCTAAAAGATTAAGCCGCGTTTAATAAAACGCGGCCCCAGCCCAACTGAGGCCGCGTTTTATAAACGCGGCTTCAAAAAACACGTGAGGCCGCGTGTAAAAACGCGGCCTCAACGTACAGACTTGGGCCGCGCTCGCAAAACGCGGCCCATTGTTAGGACTGAAGCCGCGTTTGCAAAAACGCGGCTTCAGTCCGTTTTGGGCCGCGTTTTTGCAAACGCGGCCCAAAAAAAGGGGCCTAAAGGCCCCGTTTTTTGTAGTGTAGATTAGCTAAAGTCATTTTTTGGAGAGCAAACTAGCTTCAACAAATTCTTTAAAAGCAAAACTTTTCCAAATTTTTTTTTAAAGTTGCTACTGTAGTTCTCTTGATCTAGAGAACACTGTAGCAACTCCAAACTATTTTTCTCACTTAAAATAATCCACACTTGAATAAATCCGAATAAAAAATTAATCACAATAAATTATAATTTCAAAATTTATCTCAGCCTTAACAGCTACAAAGACACCAAAACACAAATGAACAAAATACAAAACGCAATCTAATCACAGAACACCGTCTTTCTCATAAAACTAATAAAATCAGAACAAATTAAAAAAAAAAAAAAAAAAAAAAACAATCTGACCCACAATATCTAGAGATAGTGGATAGAGGACGAAGACTATTTTTCTATCCCTTGGTGGAGCCAATGGTGATTTCCCCTCTATGTGATGAGAAGATAAATGGCATGTTTTAGTGTTTTTAGTCCAAGTGAAAGAGAGAGACATCTGGAGATAGAGGAGGTAGAAAATGAAAAGCAAAAATGAAGATAAAGAGGAGAAGTAGAGATACAGGAAGATGAAAAGAAAAAATGAAGATAAAAGAGGGGGAAGTGGGGATACATGTGTTGAGGAGAAAAAAGAAAAGAAAAGAAAAACGTACGGATTGAAAAAATGAAAGAGAGAAGAAAATATAAAATAAAGAAATAAAAAATAAAATTGTGAAATGTTGCCACAATACATTTATAATTCTTTCATAAATAATTTTAAGTAGCAGGTTGTTAGTAACTATTACAGTTGAAAAAAAAATAATTACAGTAATAGGTTCAAATTAAAACCCATAATAACTTACCACATTGAAATATAACACTTTTCATTAAAATTAGATAATTTTAAGACTCACCGTATCATTATCATAACACAAGATTTGTTAAAAAATATCACCAAAAAATTTAAATATTAAAGAAAAAATAAAATATAAAATTTAAATAAAATATAAAAAAATATATTAAAAAGTGTATTTAAAAAAATAAGTCAATAAAAAGTAAATATAACTATTTCCTATTCATACCGTATATAATTTTGAAAAAGTTGCTAGAAATAAAGCATTTATAAAAAAACGAACAACACGTGCACACGTGAAACTTGCTGGCCAGACATGAAATTTTGAATCATGCAAGACGGTCCAGCTAATTATATATTGGCATCTTTTTGTTTTTTATGCTTTTTTTTATATATATAAATGATTAGTAGGTGCCCTGAGGTCATTTTTTAATGAACAAATTTAGAAAAATTTTGAAATTATTTTTAAAGAAAATATAAGTTAAAAATATTAGTTATTTTTTTCTTTTTTTAATAAATAGTTTTTAAAGGTAATTCTTATATAAACTAATGCTCTTAGAGCATTTGTTAACAAAATCTATTTTATAAGAGTTCTTTTATTACCGCAAACAAACTTACAATTTTTACCATAATTTTTCTATGTGATAAGCGATTATTGGCTATTATTATTTTCACATAAATTTATCATTTTTTCTTTATCAATTATAGTTAATTTCATAAAAAGTTATCACAAAAATTATACAATATTTTTTTTGGTACTCTATATATATATATATATATATATATATATTATCAATGGTATTTTATATTTTTTGTTTTTATAATTGATTAGATAGGCATCTAGGTAGTCTTGTGTTGCACCACTCTCTTCGAAATATATATATATATATATATATATATATATATATATATAAAATCCTTGGTTCCTGTAGCTTATACTAGGGAGCAAAAGGACATTGGCAAACATCATTACGTAAGCTTGAAAATGTCAGCTTTAATTCCGTTGTTTTCGCTATAAATAGACGCACCTTAGAGTTTACACACACAAAATAAGCGAAAGAATAGCTTTAGAAACTAGAAACTAGTATTAATAAGCAACAATGGAGATACAGCAAGTCCTTCACATGAATGGTGGAGATGGAAAAACAAGCTATGCAATCAACTCGCAACACCAAGTCAGTCCTCTCTCAATGTCAATCTTAATGTTGTTTTGTTCTTTTCTTTCTTATAAATACATCAATTTCATTTGTTTGTTTAAAATTGTAGAGAACTGTGGCAGCTATGGTTAAGCCCATACTTGAAGAGAGCATGGAGGAGCTTTACCTCACTCTGTTCCCCGAGTGTTTGAAAATGGCAGATTTGGGTTGCTCAGCAGGACCCAATACCCTTTTAGTTGTATCAAAAGTCATGGACATCATTGGCACCAAGTCCCAAAAGTTGAACCGCCCACCACCCTCATTGCAAGCATTCCTAAACGATCTTCCAGGGAATGACTTCAACACCATTTTCAAGTCATTGCCAAGCTTCTATAAGAAGTTGGAGAATGAGAAGGGAAGCTCATTTGGGCACTGTTTCATAACCGCAGTGCCAGGGTCTTTCTATGGCAGGCTCTTTCCTAACAATTCCCTGCACTTTGTTCATTCTTCTTATGCTCTTATGTGGCTCTCCGAGGTTGATAATATTCTGGCTAGCTAATTTCCCAATTAGTCATCTTTTTTTTTTTTATGAATTTTATAATTTTTAGGATGAGAAATCCTGTGGACACAACTTTTGTGCCATAAACAGGATTTTAAAAACCGGACTGAAGGTAAAACTATTTTTGTCTCCAATTCTTGGTTTAATTTAGTTTTTGACCGGTTTTGAGCATTTTTACTAGACTAGACTGATATTTGGTTTTTAGTTGAACTAGCTAGTTTGGTTTGGTTTTTAAAACAATAGTATAACTTTTACTACAATATGATATAATTGATTATAAGTGGTAAAAAACAAAAAAAGTTGTAAGTTCATGGTAGAGTAATAAGTATGCACCTACAATTTGTTACATTAGAATCAGGAATGAAAAAAATTATAATCTTAAAAGAATTCTTCTAGAATTCAAATAAATTCTTGATTTCTATTTTCTTTCCTCAATTTTCAAAATCAAATGAAATTACGTATAAAGTTACAGTAGATTCTAGCTCCATCCAAATGGACAAAAAGTGTCATGTCATTTAACTCTCTCTCTCTCTCTCTCTCTCTCTCTCTCTCTCTCTCTCTCTCTCTCTCTCTCTCTATATATATATATATATATATATATAGAAGAAGTGGTGTTAGTGTGGAACGTATGATGGATTGAACTTGAGACTTATGGGTTACATTACACTCCAAACCAATGAACTCACTACCTTAGACATTAATGTTAGCAAAATGCTTACAAATTGTTAATTACTTGATTAATGGTATATTTTAACATAATCTTGTAAAGATAAGACTTTTCATGAGAGATAAATAGATTAATTAGCATTTTTTACTTCCTATCTTTCATACTTTGAAAATTTCATGTAGGCTTATCTTAAGTAACTTAAGCATCCAAGTGATTCAATTAGTCTTCGTTATGTATGCAATGTGACAATGAAAAATTTTATATAGGCACCAAAACAGTTGGTTAGCAAGGAGGCTATGAACAAGGGGAACATATGCATTGCAAAGACAAGCCCACCTCCTGTGTTTAATTCATACTTGGAGCAATTTGAAAGAGACTTCAAAATGTTCCTCAAGTGTAGGGCAGAAGAGTTAGTCCCAGGTGGTCGGATGGTCCTCACAACTATGGGCAGCATTAAAAGCGACGATCCTCTTTGCATTTGGGAAGTTGTTGGACTGAACCTCAATGAGATGGTCTTGGAGGTAAGGAAGTGTCTAACATGTAGAGAGAGACATATGAGCTAAAAACAAGAAGTTTAGAGAGAAAAAGGTTTTTACAATTGTTTTTACAACTATTTGAGGTGACATGCATATTGTAAGTAGTGCTAAAAAAAAGTATAGGAAAATTACTTGCTATTACACACTCTCTTCTAAAATCATGTTTTTAAAACACTATTTTAGTCCATGTAGTAATATGTGTATGATGAGTGTGTGAGACTATTATTACTTTAAAATATTTGTGTTAGTTGTGTACCATAAAAAAAGATATAACTTCAATCATAATTTAATACGCATATATGGTTTTAAAATTTATAGTATCTAACATCACTCAAAAGTAATTATGTATTTATTCACTACGTTATTTAAGCAACGTCAATTATATTTATTATCAAATTAGATTTGTGCGTGTGTGTTAATTTTATAATAATTTTAAGGCTAGTGTGAACGAAAATTATGGACCCATTTCAAAGACGGAAAGTGGGTAAATATGAGCCAATTATAGTCGTACGTCTATATCTCTCAATAATAATAATAATAATAATAATAATAATCGTACGTCTATGGAGCTATGGCGTATGGGCACACCACCGTCGATCTTTTGTGACCTCCATCGACTTATGCTGACCCAAGATCCATCCTACATCACGTGATTCACGTGCTGTCTGTCCTGGTATCCTACTGCTGCTGCCCCATGCAAATTATAACTGAAAAGGCATAAAATTGTTGCTGCTATAAGAGCATTCTCATTAACAATTGTAAAAATTTTAGCATTTACAATTTTAACACCTTATTTTACAATATACCAAACATCAAACATTCTTTTTTTTTTTACAATTTCATTTAAATATTATTTCTTTAATATTTTTATTCATTTTTTAAAAAACTTCATTCAATTTTTATTCTTTCTTTAAAAGAAAACGGGCCCCACCTGAATAAAAAAATAATATATGTTTTACAATTTGTAAACAGTGCTATCTCAAATTTGGGATTGCATTGTTCATCAATACCAAATATTATGGCATTTAAAACACTCGATAAAAGTGATATTTTAGAATTTAGTGTGTCAAATACCAAATATTTGACACACTTGATGGAAATGCTGTAATACAAGTTTTCAACAACTACTGCTACTTTTTTGCTAGAAAAGGATACAACATGTATTTTGTACATCTAATTATATAAGACGGTCGGCCAAGAGTTTTGTAACTATTCTTAATGTAATTTAACTATATAGTACTCTAAGTTACTTTGGTTTATTAATTATATTTCAGGGCTTAATAGAAGCAGAGAAATTGGATACCTTCAATTTGCCATACTATGCACCAACTACTGAGGAAGTCAAGAAGGTGATCGAGGTTGAAGGATCTTTTACTTTGCTTAAACTTGAAGTTTTCAAAATGGATTGGGACTCTTACATAAAGAAAGCTAATAGTGGCCTCGATAAGCAAGAAAGGGCAACAACGATTGCCACTGACATTAGGGCCGTCGGTGAACCTATATTGGCAAGCCAGTTTGGTGAAGAAAACATGGACAACTTGTTTCAAAGGTTTAAAGATGTGGTCCTTGATCACATGGAGGAAGAGAAATGTGAATACGTCAATTTGGTCATCTCCTTGGCAAAAAGGGGTTGAATTTTAAGGTTAGGGTAAAAGTGATGCTGAGAATAACGTCCGCCAATGCAGTGGCAGCTTTTTGGACAATATGTGTGTCATTTTAGTTTGTGTCGAAGTTATTTGTGGACTATATTTTAGGAGTTGTGTTTTGATTATCTAATAAGTTGTTGTGTTGGTAAGTTTATGATCTATGTTTTGATTATCTATTAAGTTGTTTTGTGTTGGTATTGCAAGTATTGATTGGTCACACTTTGTTTTTGCCAATCAATTTTATATCAATCAGAAAAAAAAAAAAAAAAAAAAAAAAAAAAAAAAAAAAAAAACGAGATCATGAGTACTTTTGACTTAGAAAAGTGTTTGTAAATGTGGCCTACTAGCTACTTTAGCTAGAGTGATTTCGCCTATATGAATCAAACATGGGTCTTGGACACATTAATTGCATGGCATTCACAAATCACAACTCCTGATTGAGTGATATCATAGGACAACCTCATTTCTATTGGTTGAATTTGTTGAGAAATTGAGAGACTGGTTGGTACAAGTTAACTAATTTTAAGTCAAATTGAATTAATTAATCAAATAATGCTTACACACTTAGATTATGGTTAATTCTAACCACAAATCAATATCCATAAAACGAATAAACTATGGACCTACCTAACTGGTTATAGACTTAACTTTTGTTACCGATTTGCTAATTTATAAACTATGGAGTTAACAGAATCTTTTATAGATTTAACTAGCTTAAAAGATTTTTGGCCTTTAAACACTGAAAATTGCGGGCCCTCAAAAAAATGCATGTTTAGTAGAAGAGTTTAACAAATATTTGAGTTATAGTTTTCAATTTCAAGTGTTTTCATTGTACTTTGAGAACACCTCAAGAGAAGTTTTCAGTTTTCAAGTAATAATTTTTAGTGGCATTGTTATAATTATTTTGAAAACTGTAGAACCCATATGATGTTAACAACACATAAAACACAAACTTCTTAAAAACACATACTCAAACCAAACACTCAATTGTGTTTTTCACTTTTGAATATATATTATTACAAACATAGTACCAAACAATTTTTTTTTGCATTATGAGTACTTCAAAACAAGTATGTTCATAACATTTTTAAACCATAGTTTTCACATTATTTTGAAAACCAATACCTAAATTCTCATATCAAATGGGCCATTTAACAATAGCTTTGAGAAATTGCTCATGCTTCTAATTTGAGTATGATTGTTCTATGGCTGTCATGCGTTAGGACTTTGCTTTGTGCTTTAGAATATCCTTTTGAAATTTTTCCTAAAATCATTCTTTTGATTGACAAACATCCATTTCATGCGAAACAACATTAGCATATGAAATATGAAATGTCTCTCTCACCTTGTATGAAAATATGACCTGCAAGTTAGGGTGGACATGAATCACATGATTCTATAAAAAAATAAAATTAGGGTTGTTAAGTTATGTCTTTCCAATGGAGCTTTCAACGGTGGACATGAATGAAAACGATCGCCTATTTAGTGAATTCAGTGCTGTTGATTAGTACATTACATCTCTTTTATAAGTAAATATCTATGTTAATATATAAAATTTGAGAGAAAGAAGTATTAACACTCTAACTTCCTATAATTGATTCTCAAAAAAAATCCTTTAAATTATTGATTGTATGTCATATGGCTATGCTAATGATGCAAAACTGTGTTATCTTTTTTTTGAGAAACACACACACACACATATAAATAAATATATATATATATATATATATATATATAGGAAGGAGGATGAGATAAGGGAATACATTCACACACCAACACCAAAACTGCATACCAAAACTGTGTTATCTTAATGAATAATATATTTCTTTTCAATAAAAATTAATGAATAATATATCATAATAAATACTAGCAAACAGAAGGAAAATCACGTAGGTGTTAAATGCAGGGGAAAAATAAAAATAAAAAGGAAAAGGAAAATTTTATATATATATAGATATAAATTTGTAAATGCTAAAGACCAAAGTATCTTACATTTAAGACTCCTTTTAGGAAATTGCAAGTCCTTAGCAACAACTGAAAAATATGGGAAGTTTTTACTTTTATTCAACTTTATATATTTGAAATATCAGTTCACAAAGAAACCAAAATTTTATTTCAAAAATGTTCTTTTCAAAAAAAAAAATATATATATATATATATATATAATAATGCCTATAATAGGAAGCAATATCTATGAATATTCATAAAAAACACCTCTATCACGCGCGGCTTACAATAAAGGTGGGGGTTTAAATTTTTTTTTTTTTGAAGCAAATCAACAGTGTAAATGCAACAAATTAAAACCCTAATTCAATATTTTCAAAAACAGTTGGGTTAACAAATTTTTGTTGGTAATTATTTGATCACATTATTGACATTATTTTTGTTACCTATGTACTAATGTTATGATTTTAGTATCCCACATGGATTAAGTATAAATTTAACTATGTATTTATAAGTTTTTAAGTACCCTCTTTTTACAAGCGGATTTTTAAGAGTGAGTTATACCCATAAATTTGTAATTAATATATAACAACAACTTACTACCTCAATAATTATAAAAAAAAAAAAAATTTACACATACAGTGTACATAAATTTTAAGGGTCACTTTAAGACATTCGTTAATTAATTATTTTAAAATAATTTTAATATCATATATATAGACACACACAGATCATACAGCGTACATAAATTTTTTTAATTTTATCCTTGGCATGAACTGTGGGGTCTATTAAAATGATTTGTCGTATGAATTCATTGTTAAGAGATACGGATCCAAGAAAAAGCAAGTTTTAAAGTCACATGCATTGCTGTGGTGTGTGTGCATATATATATATATATATATATATATATATCATACACCATAAAAATAATACAGAGTACAAAAATGCTTTTAATTTTATCCTTGGCATGGCATGAAATGATTTTTCGTATGATTCTTTGTTAAGAGATATGGATCCAGGAGGCGACCAAAAAAAAAGATATGGATCCAGGAAGCAAGTATGGGTTGTGGTGCAGAGTTACGTAATGAGAGGCAGAAGTACTCCGGAGGATAACCAAATAATGAAAAAAGGAAAAAGCAAGCTTGTATGTTTTGCCAGTCTTATCATCATTACCTGTACAATCATACAGCTTCTTTAACTCCGGTACCTTATACAGTAATGTATATGCAGAGAAAGCCGATGCATCGGGCCTTGAATTTTCTCTTTTTCAATAAAAAAATCATTGTTTAGCCCATTTTTTTCATGCTTTCGGTTGGGTTTGGATGGCGCTGAAAATGAACATGTGCCTCTGCGGTGTTTTTTTTTTTTTTTTTTTTTTTTTTTTTTTTTTTTTTTTTTTTTTTTTTTTTGGTTTCGTCCGCTGTTTAAGAGATTCGACAAATATGAATTTTAGTAAATATGTACAATTGTATATATTTTTGGTTCCGTACATTATTTATGGGACCCATAAATATGTTTTTTAACAAATTTTTCTTTAAAATTAGATCTTACAGTACTATTCACACGATAAGCAGTATCAACCATTTTAGATCTTTTTTTGTGTGTGTAAATTTAAGGACTTTTGTGGATTACATATTAGATGTTCTGTTTCTTATCATTTCTGCTTCATCCACCATTACTGTTACTTTTATTATACAATAATCAAATAAACGAAGGTTATGAAATTGGAATAAATTTAATTAAAATATACATATGGTGTAAAAAGAGATATTTACACCCTTCAATAGCGATAGGGGTATGCAACCAATCCGTCAAAACCGACCCAACCTAACCCAACTTGCTGGGTTGGGTCTGTTTTTAGGGCTTGGTGGGTTGGGTTGTGTTATAGAATTTTTTTTAATAGTGGGTCGGGTTAGGTTTGGATTATAAAATTCCAAACCCGCCAAACCCAACCCGACCCACCCTTATATTTAATATATATATATTTAAAATATATTATATAATTAATAAATTTTTAAAAATAATTAGCTTTTCTTATCCTACATAAAAGCCAATTAGTTCACACAAACCCTAGCAAATTACTATTGTTGTTTAGTCATTAGTGTTGTTTGCCTTTAAAGAGTTACATTGATAATAATCTTTGGGTTTTTTTAATATATTTATATTTAAATTTTTTCTACTCAATTTATTAATAATAATAATAATAATAATAATAATAAAATTTTGTCCAACTTATGGGTTCAACCCGACCCAACCCAACCCATGTGAGTTGGGTTGGGTTGGGTTGGACTTATGTGATGGGTGATAGGCCAAAAATGTATTAACCCCTTGTGATGAATTAACCAATTAATTAACCAGGTGAATTAATTAGGTTCAATTACATGCAATGAGCATGGTAGTACAAACAAATCACCAATTAAACTAAGTATGCAGTGGAAATTAAATTGACATGGTGATTTGTTTACGAATGGGGAAAACCTACACGGTAAAAACCCCCACAAGATGATTTTAAAGTCACCACTCTCGAAATTCCACTATTATCACAACAAGCGATTACAAGTAAAGGAATCTCAGTACCTTATACCAACCTACAGTTGAACCCTTATCCCAATACCCAATTGGACTTGTTTTGTAGTGACAATTTCTCCTTTTGATGTACGGCTCCCAAGTACGTGACTAACCAATTGCGCGGATCCCAATACGCGACTTCAATCACCAACTAGAAAAGTTTGTTGGCTGCAAAGTTCTTCAGTTCATCCAGACGATGAAGATCAAGAAGATGCTTGGTCACAAAACCCTATGGTGCACATACACAGCAACTTCTTCACAAAAGATGAACTAAGGCAAAACTTTGTTTTCGGTCACAATTTGCTTGAACAGACTTTGCTCAATGCTTGTGCAACTTGTGAACTTTTTTACTGCCCTAAAAATAATCCTTTTATATGTCTAGGGTTATGAGAAAAAAAAGGCTCAAAGACACATTCACGAATCCCAAGAAAACAGAACAGAAAATCTGTTTTTCTTAAACCTTGACAGAGAGCATCTGTCGAGAAGCTGTTGAGCAGTTATCGAGCCATGGGGTTGGAATAGCTTCTTGAACTCGATAGATACTAGCTATCGAGCTAGCTGTCGAGCTTTAATGACAAACACTTTCTTGACTTGAATCTTGGACAAACTTGCACGGCTTTAACACTTGATCTTGAAACAAGGTTTCTTGAAGTATTAAACGCATTCTAAATTTACCCAATTACAAGTAAAGTACGTTATATCAAAATATTAACCAATAAATAAAGTAGTGACATATGTTCATAACAAGTGAAACACATATGTCCTGACAATGGGTTGGGTTGGGTTGAATTTTTTTTGACCCACCATGGTGGGTTGGGTCAAAAAATCCCCTTAACCTAACCCAATCCAACCCATACACACCCCTAAATAGCAATGTGTCATTCTGTTAGGTTCTAAGGAATTAGGAACAAATGTATTAGAACTTCATTTTGTAAGGTTGGCAAACCATGATCAAAACGGTTTTAGTCTTGTTTAAATTTGCTCAAAGTATGTGGTTTTTATGTAAAGTTGGAATCGAGTTACTGTAGAAGTTGCTGTGCAAATCTGCCTAGCTCGATCGATCGAGAATTAGACTCGACCGATCAAAAGTCATGCATATTGTTTTTCTGCAAAATTTTCCAACTCAGCCCAAGCCCGTTTGACGTGTAGGGTTTTATGTTTTGCCCTAAATATAAAAAGGAAAACCCTAGCCACATTTTATAAGAGTTCTTTATGCTGTGTGTGTGAATCTTTTGTGAGATCTAGTGATGTTTGCCTTCACATACACTTAGGGTTTCCAAACTCAAGATTGATGTCAACAGCTTGGTGATCATTTAGTTGCAGATTCAAGAACTTAAAGATATACAAGCGGGAGTGCTTGTACTTGCTGTGAATTCAAGAAAGAAGTAGTCCGTGGACTCGGAGCTGTCACGTGGTCGTGGTAGTAAGTTTGCTAAGAAATTCAAGGAAGAGTTAAAATTGGCTAATCTTGAAAAAGAAGAATTGATTGTGAGATTAGATGAATCTAATAAAAAGAATGAATTTTTGAGAAATCAAATTTCCTTTCAAGATGAGAAGATGAACAGCTTGAAACAAGAGTTAGTTGAATCAAAGGCTAAAATTGAAAATTTGAGTAGTACCAAGCCTGCTGTTGATAACAGAAGTGTTTCTGTTTCTCGTAAGTCTAAAGCTGAAAAAGTTTATATCCCTCCTTTTAAGAGGAATCATAAAGAAAAGGCTTATGTTGGTAGGTTAAACAAAGGTAAAAGTTATGATGTAGACGCTGAAGTTTCTAAACCTAAGTCTAAACCTACTGTTAGAGAACATAATAAATCTGTTTTTGTACCTACCTGTCACCTTTGTGGTGTTGTTGGTCATATTAGACCAAATTGTTCTTTGTTGAGGTAAAAACCAAAATCTGAGACTAGATTTGCTGTTAGGAATATTGATGTTCCTAAATTTGTTCATGTTTGTCACTTTTGTGGTGTCCATGGTCACATTCGTCCTAATTGTCATAAATTGAAATTTACGCATTCTGCATTTTAATCTAGGATATGTGATGATATTTATCCTGCCATAAGTCCATATAAATTGTTTCATATTCTTTTGAAAAATTTAAGCTTGTTGGCTTGTGAAAGGAATTTGCAAGATTTCAGTCTTTCTCAGAAAATTAGTGTAATCCCTCAAATACACTCTGCTTCTCATGGATTTTCACCTTCAAAGTCGAAGACTCGTGCTATATGGGTGAAAAAAGATTCTCTAAGGTGAGTATTGTTTACTTATCCCTGATTTAATTCTTTCAATTGTTTGTGGACATGTTTTGTTTTTGTTTTTGTTTTTGGTTGTTTTGTTTTTTAGGTTGTTTTTATTTTTTTTTAAAAATCCAAAAACATTGAAAATTTTCAAAAAGACAAAAATATTTTATTTTGTGTCTAGTTTTATTTTTCTTGAAGATTACGTGAATTATGATATTTTTCTCTTGATTTAGAATAAGCTTGACATTGTGGAGAAACTTGAATAGAATGTGCTATATAAGTGCTAACATTTTTCTGATTTTGTGTGAGTATGTACTAGTTTGTACATGTACTCAAGCGTTAATTAAGAAATTAATATTTCTTGTTTGTGTACCTCTATAGCTTAGTTAAGCACTGTCATACATTGCATTTGCATTTTTAATCATTTAGCATAATGTGTGCATTTAGTTTTAGTCATAAAATTTTCTTAACCAAAAAGATTTTTATGTGTTTTGTATTATATATCTTGGATTTATAATCAAGGTTGACCATATTATCTTTACATAACATGTTTATGTACCTTATTTAGCTTGGATGAGCTTACTTTTTGCACTTTACTAGTTTGAGCTTTGTAGTGCATGTTGTGTGGGACTTTTTGAAGTCACATGCCTTTGATTGTCGGACTTGGACTTATTGAGAAAGACATAAATAACCATCTCATCAATGTTTACTAGCCAATCATAAACACCTTAGTGCATATTGTATGATTTTGTGCTTGAGAAAATATAGCATATGCACAAAAAGAACATAAGGTGTAGCCTCGATTTAAATGCTAAAATTAGTATATAAATTATTGAGTTGTAATAACTTCACATTCAAATAAAATTGATGTGTACATTATCCTGGCTATTTTAATAAGTTTCAAATCAAATAAAACTGGTGTGTACATTATGAGGCAAATCAAGAAACTTACATGATTGCAAGCTTTTATTCTAAGAGATGTGAGAGTTATATGATGTAACTCTTTATGTGATAGTCTCTTTCAAATTTATGTGATGAATTTTGTAGAAATTATGATTGATTACTATTCACATATCACCTCACATGTATCTCAAGCTTTTGCTAGTTGCACACATTATACAAGTTACTCTTTACTAAACTTAGTACATGATATTGTGTGTGAATTTGTTTTGGCCATCCAAGATTATATGTTCCTTGATTTTGATATAAAATGTGTTTAATGTTTGAGTTTTGAGGACAAATTGGTTGATAAACTTGTTTTTGAGAGATCTGGGTTGTATTCATGTGTTTTTAGAAAACTTTTAGCCTCATACTCACGTATTTCATTCATGAAATATTGTGCTTTGAGGAGTTTCTGCATAAAATTGCTCTATTTTTCAAAAATTTAAGTTTTCCAGATTTTCCATCGATCAAGGGTGTTTTTCGACCAATCGAAATTGCGATTAAAATTTTTGGTTTGAATCTACATGGCTCAATTGGTATTTGATCAATGCTCGACCGATTGAAACTGAAAAATTTTCAGTTTTTAAGTTTTTGTCCAAATTTTTTTTCATGCATCATTTATGTTTAGGATTCACATGCATTGAATTGTTTTCTGTATCCATCTTGCAGTTTTGTATTCATATCTCTCATTGTTTTCACACATAACATGCATACACTTTGCTAAATTGGGTACTCTACTTGAATTAAAAATTGATTGATTAATTTTTGAGTGCTTTATACATTTTAGTAAATGCTATTTTTCTTGATGTGTGAACTACAGAAAATATTTTTCTTAAAAGATATGATGGATAATCAATGTGCAAATATTTTCTCTACTCTTGCAACTGTTTATAGGTCACATAGTGTCAAGTTTGCATTTATTGAAAAAGAGAATATTTTTTTCATATGTATCCTCAACTTAGTTTTTAAAGTTAGGTTTGTGTATTTTTACTTTTCCCCACCTCCTAAATTTTCTCCAAAACTGTTTTCCCCAAAACTTTTTTTGTTTTTCCTATTTTTATAGGGGGAAAAAAGTGTTTTTTTTTTAGCCTTTGTTGTTCATAGGGGGAGTTGTTGCTCTTCATAGGGGAAGTTCTCTCTATTTTCTATAGAGCTAAACTGTTTTATGTTCCCTTGGTTCTCTTTTTTTCTCATGTTTTAGTCACTCTACTCTTTGTTTGAGTTGTCTTTGTCAATACGTGACAAAAAGGGGGAGAAATAAATGAAATGTAGGAATCCTATTTGTCCATAATAGGGGGAGATAAACTGATTGTGTTTGTTTCTTGTTTCACATTGTGTTACATTGATTATTGATTTATAATTATGAGGATATTCATAATATATGTCTTTATTTTGTGTTATGTGAAATCAAGAAGTTTTTTTTTTTTTGTTTACTTGTATTTTTCCATACATGTGTTTATGTGTTTGTTAAGTGTTACAGGAATATACAGGTTGATTCAGTCGAACTGTTGTCTACACTTACAACTGATAGATAGTAGTTAGGATGAATTTGTTTTTGTTTAGCTATTGTTTTGTATTGGGCTGTTTTTGTAAACTTTGAACATTGTGTTAAGTTTGTGTTTTGTCACGGATTGCCAAAGGAAGAGTTTGTTAGGTTCTAAGGAATTTGGAATTAATATATTAGAACTTCATTTTGTAAGGTTGGCAAACCACGATCAAAACGGTTTTAGTCTTGTTTAAACTTGCTCAAAGTATGTGGTTTTTATATAAAGTTGGAATCGAGTTACTGTAGAAGTTACTGTGCAAATCTGTCTGGCTCGATCGATCAAGAATTAGACTCGATCGATCGAAAGTCATGCAAATTGTTTTTCTGCAGAATTTTCCAACTCAGCTCAAGCTCGTTTGACGTGTAGGGTTTTATGTTTTGCCCTAAGTATAAAAGGGAAAATCCTAGCCAGGTTTTAGAAGAGCTCTTTATGCTGTGTGTGTGAATCTTTTGTGAGATCTAGAGGTGTTTGCCTTCACATACACTTAGGGTTTCCAAACTCAAGATTGATGTCAACAGCTTGGTGATCATTCAGTTGCAGATTCAAGAACTTAAAGATATACAAGCGAGAGTGTTTATACTTGTTGTGAATTCAAGAAAGAAGTAATTCGTGGACTCGGAGCTGTCACGTGGTCATGGTAGTAAGTTTTCTACTCGAGGTAACAATAGGAAGTTAGTGATCTAAGTTGCTATTGTATAAATTTCAATTCTTTTATAATGAATTATGTTTTACCTTGAGGATAACTAGGTTAAATCCTCCCCAGGTTTTTTACCGATTTGGTTTTCTTGGGTTATCATATTGTGTGTTCTTTATTTTTCGCACTTTGTATGATATGATATATTTGTTAACCTAGAACTGCATAATTTACCTAAGTTAATCACTTGGCTAAATAACTAGGTTAATCTGATTGGGTTTTAAGGGATCTAAAAATGTACACATTCAAATATTAAATTTTTACAAATAAAATATAACTCATGTTAACGAGTACCTTTAGGGCAATTATTAACATAATAACAAACCATATTAGAAAAGATTTGATACCACTTTCATTGGAAATATAAAATATGTCAACAAAATTAATCAATTTATCATTTCTTCATAAAATATTTCTAAAAATAGTTCCTAAATCAATGCCCTTAAGAAATTCGTTAACATTTCCCGTAAAATATTAGGGACTATAACACTAGATCACACTCTCACTCAAACAGTGTCACCTAATAAAGTAAGAGTCCAAATTTAGTAAAAATGTGGTGTAAAACTCATGTTTTACACTATCTAATAAGAGAATGACACATCAACATTTTATATAAAATTTAATACATCCTATCACACCTAATAAAGTCTCGATAAACTCCCAATTTGGTTGGATTTATATATGGGTATTAGAATTGATTGAGTGTGGTAATGCTTATTTTTAAACATATGATAAGATGATGTGGCACGCTGAGATTAGAGGAGTAAAATATGGGTTTTACAGAATTTAATCTCATAAAATAATCAAAAATTAAAATTAATTAAATGACCTAGTCCGGGTGTAGAACCCTCTTTGCCTCTTTTTCTATGCAGATGGTATATTATTTATCCTTGTCCTATTATTCTGCCCTCAAGGCTCCAAAAAACCTACCATGTGATTCAATTTAAAAATTGAACCACTCAAAAGAACCAAAAATTTGAGAGGTTAAGGTATTGAGATCATATCAAAAATCAATCCATCTGATGTTGGATTGTGATGACACCATTAATAATTTAAATTTTAAATTAAAAAATTAAACAAATTTGTAAAAAATTGAGCAATCTTAACTAAAAACAAAATCTAGAGAAATTAGATAATGTTCAAGTATATATATTTTTACAAGCTTTATATAAGAAAAAAGAGAAAATAATAAAGCATAAAAAACATTATAATTATAATTATTCTTTCGGACATAAAACACAATTGTGTAAACAAAAAATAATTTTGATGTTTCACATACAGTAATGCTATAAACACATTAAGAGTCTGTTTAGATACCACTTATTTTATTAAAAACTGAAAATAATGTAACAAAATAATTTTTAAATGTGTGAATAGTGTCATGAGACACATTTTCAATTAAAGTTTTTTTGAAAAAAGAGGTTTGTGAGTTCCATGAACAGTGCACGAGACCCACTGGAAAAGCTACCACAGCCACAAAAAGCTCAAAAAAAAAAAAAAAAAAAAAAAAAAGGAAACGCAGACGCAGACGCGTCTCTTTTCATCAGTACCCAAACGAGTACTAAGTCACAATGAATATAGATGATTTTAATTATATCTTACAAAAAATTTATATATTTTTCTTTTAGAGAGGGCTAAGTTCAACTACAATAACACATTAAAAATGATAATATATTAGTTGTAAGTAATATGAATAGTTTATTTATTTTGTTGGTTACACTTGCAAGTTTAGGAGTTGCTAGGTTCGAGTTGTGCGCTACGCAAAAATTCTGTGTCACGACACCAATAGCCCTAACGTGCCTAGGGGTGCTCCATGCCATCAGTAGCGGGTTTAAGTGAGCCAAGTTAATGATCACACGCATGAAGCTTTTTTGTTCATAAAATTTATAAAAAAAAAAAGAAATTAAAAAAGAAGAAGAAGAAGGGAAGCGTGTGGCCCAACTCGAACATACTTAATTTTGATTATCAAAATTAAGTATTGATATGCATACTGTGTCTCTATCATTGTAAAATCTATTTCATACTGTGTCTCTATCATTGTAAGATCTATTTGAACTCGAACATTCTTAATTTTGATTATCAAAATTTAGCAAATATTTATGTTAATTTAGTCACATTTAGCTTTTTACTTCCAACTACCAAATCAAGCACAATACAAGTAAAGCAATAAAGAGATAACATGGCATGGGTAACGAAGTGGGAAACCTATGGAGAACGTTTTTCAAGGGATAAACCACTAAAGGGGGTAACATGCTCTTACAAAACAATTCACTATAATCAATTAAGTTTAAATCTACTCGCAGCTAGTTGCGAGTAGACTCTACAACACTGTAGACTTCTCGTTGATGCCTCCACAACAGCACCAGAGCCTTTTTCCTCCACCTCACCATATTTCTTTGCTTTTACATGGTCTTGTTAAAAAGAAACCTTATCCAAAAACTATTTTCAGCTTTATCAATGGCCTTCGAGGTTTTTTTTAGTTTTGTTTTTTCTTTTATTTTGGAGTATTCATTGTAGAAACAATTGTCCAACATCCATATTCAAATAATTGAAGCTGTTAAACATGGCAAAGTTTTTAATTTCTAAATATTTACTTATGCTTTTTTTTTTTTATTACTACTTAAGCTTGTTTCTTGTGTGTCTGTGGAGAGAGAGATTTGGGAGGTGGGGGGATGGGGGTATAAAATTCTCACATTATAAGATTCCCAATATATCATTTTGGGTTCAAGTGATAGATACTGTGATACTTCATTTATGTGGTTCAAATCTTGCCTAACTCTCCCTCGCTGTCTACCTAATTCCAAAAAAAAAAAAAAATTATTGTTTTGGGTAGAAGATACTTATCATTATTATCTATAATGACAAAATTAAAAAATTCCTAATGAAAGAAATGCCCCTACAACTGTTTGAGATTGAGATGCTGAGAGATTTGCCATTTTCTTTGTATGTGCATGTTGTCTTAAAAAGAATTAGAAAAATTAAAAATTAAAATAAAGGGTAAGAGTAAAAATATTCTACTTTTTACATTTTCTTGGTCAATTTTTTTCTTTTACCTTTTTTTCTCTCTTTCAGCTATGAACTTGGTAAAGAGGTTTTCTATTGAATTCTATTTCAATCCATTTTGGTCCATTTCGGTCTATTCGGTCCACTTGTTTTTATTTGGTCCATGTCAGTCCACTTTAGTCAATTCGGTCTATTTCGGTCCATTAAATCTATTACGGTCCACTTTATTCCATTCGGTCTAGGTGCTACTTAAGAATAGGAAAAGACAGATTTAGGTTAAGACTATCTATTCTAAATTTTAATTTATTAAAAAAATATAAATCTCAAACTCATTCCAAATTCTATTAAATTTTAGTAATTTAATCCCAATTTTTGATGCACATATATTTAATGAATCCAAACTCATTTTAAGCTCATATATTTATTTATTTTATTTTGGTTTTAAAAAAAACAGCTTTACCTATATATATATATATATATATATATATATATATATAAAGCACATACTTTGAGATTTTTAATTCCCTAATTAACAACAACATCAAATTTAAACTCAATTTGGTTCACCAAATTCATAATTAAGACCACCACACACCCTTGGCGCGATGGTTACTCCATTAGTATTAAACGCTTGTGGGGTGTGGGGGGCAAGGGCCGGGGTTCAAGTCTCTAGGAGGGAGTTTCACACACATATACACATTATGAATATGCCTATCACTTTCACATGAACTCACCGTTATTTCTCCACCACTTTACAATCTACCATGTCACATTTGTGAAAAAATTGTAATAAAAATGTTTGTTGTCCTAGTTGTCAGTTCGTTTAGACCCCTTAAACCCAACAGATTAACCTAGTGAATTAGCCAAGTGATTAACTTAGGTAATTTAATTAAATCTAGGTTAACACAAATAAGCAAAAATAAACAAAGCAGCGGAAATAAAATAACACAAAGATCTGATGACCCAGGAAACCACATCGGTAAAAACCTGGGGAGGATTTGACCTAGCTATCCTCAAGGTAAACTGAATCCACTATGAAAGAATCGAAGTTTACACAACAAGACTTAGACCACTAATATCTTATTGCTACCCAAGTGTAGGAAACTTACTACCATGACCCCATGATAGCTCCGAGATCCACGGACTCCTTCTTTCTTGAATTCTTCAGCAAATCCACAAGCGCACTTGCTTGTATATCTTTGTGCTCTTTGATTCTGCAACTGTATTGATCTACACAACTCTTGACATCAATCTCAAGTTTGTAAACTCTAAGTGTATGTGAAGGTAAACACCTCTAGATCTCACAAAGAGATTCACAAACACAGCATTCAGAACTCTAAAAACGTGGCTAGGGTTTTCCCTTATATACTTAGGGCAAAACATAAAACCCTATACATTAAATGGACTTGGGCTGAGTTGGAATTTTCTGCTAAAAAACGATCTGCCCGAATTTCGATCGATCGAGCCTAATTTTCGATCGATCGAGTTATACAGAAAGTGAACAGTAATTCTGCATACAAACTCGATTCCAACTTTACATTAAGACCCATACTTTGAGCAAGTCTAACACAAGACTAAACATTGTTTTGATCATGGTTTGCTAACATACAAATTGAAGTTCTAAATACATTAGATCCTAATCCTTAGAACCTAACACTAGTAATAAAGCCCCACTTACCATAGAAAGAGATGATACAAATTATGTATTTTCCATAGAAAAAAAAAACCGCAACTACCATAGAATTCTAACCAAACTAGGAAATATAACAATGAGAGAAACTGAAACTCTAATAGAATAGCTAAAGTTATTATGAAGATTGACACTATGTTCTTTAAGGTATGGCTTAAACCTAGCTTAGAGCATCATCTCCAATAGATTAGCTAAAGTTATTTTTTGGAGAGCAAACCAACTCCAACAAATTCTCTAAAAGCAAATCTTTTTTTTTTTTTAAGTTGCTACAGTAGTTTTTCTTGATCTAGAGAACACTATAGCAACTCCAAACTATTTTTCTCCCTTAAAATAATCCACACTTGAATAAATCCGAATAAAAAAATTAGCACAATAAATTAAAATTTCAACATTTATCTCAACCTCAACAAGTACAAAGACACCAAACAAAAATGAACAAAATACAAAACACAATCTAACATAGAACACAGTCTTTCTCCTAAAACTAATAAAATCATAACAATTTTTTAAAAAAAAAAATCTAACCCACAATATTAGCACAAAAATCTAACCCAAAATCTAACCCCAAATTTTTAAAAAGTAGATTTAGTACAAAATTAGCTTATTTTTAGCCAACATTACTCTACTCCTCTCCACTCTCCCTCTTTCCCCCTTCCATCCAAACTAACCTTAGAGATAGAGTACAAAGGACAAAGACTATTTTTCTCTCCCTTGGTAGAGCACAGTTGTGATTTCCCGTCTATGTGATGAGAAGATGAATGACATTATTTAGTGTTTTTAGTCCAAGTGAAAGAGAGAGACATCTAGAAATAGACGTAGACCAAGAGGCAAAAAATGAAAAGCAAAAATGAAGATAAAGAGGAGAAGTAGAGATACAGGTAGATGAAAAGGTAGAAAATGAAAAGCAAAAATGAAGATAGAGAGGAGAAGTGGGGATACATGCGTGGAGGAGAAAAAACAAGAGAAAAAAGAAAAGAGAAGAAAAATGTATGGATAGAAATAATGAAAGAGAGAAGAAAAAATAAAATTGTGAAATGCCACTACAATATTTTCATAATTCTTTCACAAATAATTTTAAGTAGCTGGTTGTTATTGGCTATTACAGTTGAAAAAAAAATAATTTTAGTGGTAGGTTCAAATTAAAACCTGTAATAACTTACCACATTAGAACATAACACTTCTTGTTAAAATTAAATGATGACTTACCATAGAAAGTATTTTTTTTTTTTTTTTAGCAAAGATACTTAGAAAGTATAATTAAAAAAATAAGTAAGGAAAAAGTAAATATGGCTATTCACTATTCATACAATACAAAAATCAGAATAAGTTGTGTATAAGAGCATCCAAGGCAATGGAGCTAAAAATTTAGCTTTTTAGCTCTACCAAAAGTTACTTTATCTATTTTACCTACACACATGTTGCAGTATTAGATCTATTTTAGCTTTCAACACAATAAAATAATATAAACATCACAATAAAATAATATATCCCCTATAATAAAATAATATATCCCACCCAAAAAACATCCACAGCACCAACCATAACCACTTCTACCCAAGGAAGTGAATTCCGTACCGTACCAGCCGGTATGGCCGATATATACCGTACCGGCCAGGGCACCGGTACAGATAACCCCCTTGTTTCATACCAGAAAAAGTATCGGTCATACCTGCCGCGTACCGGTCGTACCGGCGAAATCCGGCTGTTTCAGCCTGTAAATGGATACTGGTCTGAAACAAGAAATGTTTTTTTTTTTTTTTGGTTTTGGAAATTTTTTAAGGGCAGGATGGTGCAAATCTGAGTAAGCTAAGAAATCCCAGCAAAAAGAAAGAGAAAAATGAAAGAAAAATGCACAATAGCTTTGCAAAATGAAGCTAAGAAATCCTTGCAGAAAGAAAGAGAAAATTGAAAGAAAAATGCACAATAGCTTTGCAAAATGAAGTTAGAATCACCTCTTCTTCAAGACTTCGACTTCATTATTCTTCACATTTTTCTTTTACCATCTTCTTCTTTAAGGACTCAACAATGACCAATTTTCTTCTTCTGTTTTGTAACTTCTTTCTCTACACTCTACTCTTCCCTGGACTTACCTTTTGCTTTTTCAATGTAAATGCTAAGTAACTTGTGTGCTTGGTCAAAAGAGTACACTTGCTTTTGATTTTCTCAAAGCATCAGATGATATTTTGAATTGGTGTCACAATCATTTAACACGTGGGACTAGCATTTATTAAGTTTGGTGGGTGTTTGATTATTTAATAATTTTCACTTTTATATATTTATGTTAATAAGTCCACCAAAAAATTTAAAAAGTTGTTAATGTGATATATTGAGTTATTTGAAATATAACTTTGTATATTATATAAAATAGTAAAAAATAGCGGTAAATCTGAAACGGTACATCGGTATTGACCGGTATCTGAAATATATCGTACCGCTAGCCAAACCGGTACAACCTCCGGTACGGTATTAACTTCCTTGCTTCTACCATCAGCCACACCCATAACCACCAGCAGTCCACAGTAGGAGAAAAAAAAAAAAAACACCAACCGAAATCTCCAATCTTTTTCCTCAACCCAGACCAAACAAAATAAAAAATCACCAATCACAGAGCTGGGCTTCGGTGAGGAGGACAGCGTCGGAGTGGGTCTGATCGGCGGAAAACCAAAGCAATGGTCTGATCGGCATTGGGTGAGCGTTGAGATGGAGGACTGGGTGGAGGAGTGAGTCGGAGACGTGGATTGGCGGGTTGGGGCTTAGGTTGGCTTGGGTCGGTGACGATGAGGCCGGCAGAGGCGTGGGTCGGAGACGTTGAGACAGAGAGGTGAGAGTGACTGAGAGAGAGAGAGAGAGAGAGAGAGAGAGAGAGAGAGAGAGAGAGGCACTTTTTATTATTTTAATCCATCGGACAGAATAAAATAATATTTTTTTTGTTTAACTCTCATGAACAGTGCACATCTATCTATAGATGTGCGCTGTAGCAACGGAACTAAAAAAAATAAGTTTAGGTCTACTGCTGGAGCATAATTTTGGTGTTTGAGGAGTTAAAATATAGCAATATACCAATACAGCACCACTGCTGTAAGTGCTCTAAAAAAACAAACATCATGTACACCCGTGAAACTTGCTGTTCAGACATGAAATTTTGAATCATTCAGGACAGTCCAGCTAATTAGATATAGACATATTTTTGTTTTTTTATGCTTTTTTTTTTTTATAAATGATTAATAGATGCCTGAGGTCATTTTATAATATACAATTTTAGAAAAAATTAGAAATCATTTTTAAAGGAAATATAAAAAATTATTAAAAAATCAGCTATTTTTTTTCTTTTTTTCATAAATAAATTTAAAAAATAATTCTTATATAAACAAATGCTCTTAAAGTATCTATTAACAAAATTTATTTTATAAGTTTTTTTTATTACTACAAATAAACTTAAAATTTTTATCATAATTTTCTTACGAGATAAACTATTACCGACTATTATTATTTTCACATAAATTCTCCATTTTTTTTTATCAATTATACTTAATATATATCATTTATTTTTGGTAATATATATATATATATATATATATATTTGGATCAATGGTATTAATTTATTATATATTTTTTGTTTTTATAATTGATTAGATAGGCATCTAGTCAGTCTTGTGTTGGACCACTTTATATATATATATATACACACTTTTTCAATTTTGAGTTCAAGGGCATTTTGGTCAGGATGTAAAATAATTTGACTTTCACCGTCTACACTGACACACGCCTAATACATCTTTAGCCTTTCCATATCCTAAAAAAAGAATACGAATATTTTATTTGAATTTTTATGACATTAACGGGTGTTGTGCAGCCATAATCCTTGGTTCCTGTAGCTTATACTATGGAGCAAAAGGCCATAGGTAAACTGTGTAAACATCATTACGTAAGCATGAATATGTCAACTTTAATTCTGTTTTCGCTATAAATAGAGACACACCTTGCAGTTTACACAAACAAAACAAGCAAAGAAGTATAGCTTTAGAAAGTAGAAAGTAGAAACTATTATCACTTTTGGTATAAGTGTTTTTGTTCGTGGCATGTGGAGGGCAAGAGTCGGAGTTCAAGTCTTTAAGAAGGAGTTTCACACACATATACACATAAATTAAGTTAGAATAGAAATTCTATCTTTTATATATATATATATATATATATATATATAAACTAGAAACTAGTATTACTACCTCCGTCCCACTTTTTTTGTCCTGTTTGGAAAGTCAAATTTTTTAAAAGAACATCATTTATTGTCTTGTCTATGTTTTAAAAATGTATAAGTTTCGAAAACTACCCTTAAAAAAATTTATCAAAAAATTGAATTAGTAAATTAATAGGCGTATAATAGAAACATTAGTAAATTAATGACTTTTATTTTTAGAAACAGGACAATATTTTGGGACATCTCAAAATGGAATAGAGGACAAAAAAAGTAGGCGGAGGGAGTAATAAGCAACAATGGAGATACAGCAAGTCCTTCACATGAATATGGTGATGGAAAAACAAGCTCTGCAATCAACTCACAACTTCAAGTCAGTCCTCTCTCAATGTCAATCTTATGTTGTTTTGTTCTTTTCTTTCTTATATATACATCAACTTGATTTGTTTGTTTAAAATTGTAGAGAACTATGGCAGCTATGGTTAAGCCCATACTTGAAGAGAGCATGGAGGAGCTTTACCTCACTCTGTTCCCCGAGTGTTTGAAAATGGTAGATTTGGGTTGCTCAGCAGGACCCAATATCCTTTTAGTTGTATCAAAAGTCATGGACATCATTGGAACCAAGTCCCAAAAGTTAAACCGCCCACCACCCTCACTGCAAGCATTCCTAAACGATCTTCCAGGGAATGACTTCAACACCATTTTCAAGTCATTGCCAAGCTTCTATAAGATGTTGGAGAATGAGAAGGGAAGCTCATTTGGGCACTATTTCATAATCGCAGTGCCAGTGTCTTTCTATGGTAGGCTCTTCCCTAACAATTCCCTGCACATTGTTCATTCTTCTTATTCTCTTATGTGGCTCTCTGAGGTCGATAATATTCTAGCTAGCTAATTTCCCCATTAGTCATCTTTTTTTTTTCAATAAATTTTAGAATTTTTAGGAGGAAAAATCCACACAATTTTTGTGCCATAACTATGGTTTTAAAAACCAAACCAAAGGTGAAACCGTTTTTGCCTCCAATTCTTAGTTTAATTCAGTTTTTGACTGGTTTTGGGCATTTTTACTGAACTAAATTGATATCCGATTCTCAATTGAACCGGCCGGTTCGGTCCGATTTTTAAAACAATAGCATAACTTTTACTACAATATGATATAGTTGATTATGAGTGGTAGAAAAAAAGAGAGTAATAAGTTAATGTTAGAGTAACAAACAGCTACTTACAATCTGTCACATTAGAGTTATGACAGAAAAAATTGTAGTCTTAAAATAATTCTTTTAAAATGTAGAAAAATTTTTGATTTCTATTTTCTTTCTTTAGTTTTCAAAACAAATAAAATTATGCATAAAGTTACAGCAGATTCTAGCTCCTTCCAAATGGACAAGAAGTGTCATATCATTTAACCCTCTATAAATACATACATAGATACATACATACATACCAAAAGGGGGTAAGCTACAACTGCAGGGAAGTGGGGGTCAGGTAGCCGATTGGGGCTAACTGATTACAAACTAAAGGCCGACTGAGGCCATCTGATTACAATTGTAAGACTGACTGGGGTGTTACAAGTGCAAACTAAGGTTGTCATTCTGATTACAAGATTCTGGTTTGTAATGAGGAGGGTTTCCTAAACTGGACCTTGCACTGAAGGGAGGTTGGTTTTTTCCTAAAAACTAGACCTGCTTCAAACTGGAGTGGGAGTTGCCTTATATAGGGAGAAGGGAGCCTCGAATCCTGCTGAAGATTGCTGAAAATTTGAAGAGTAAATTGCTTTTACTGGGGTGAAAACTTTTTCCACCGAAAGAAAATAGTACTTCTGAATTATTCTGTCGGGTACTGTTCATGAATAGTGACTGTTACTATTCATGAATAGTATCTTGTCTCTTGTCTTTTGTCTTCTTCTGTCGGCTGGGTGCGGGTACCGTGCATCAACAGTGACTGGTGCTGTAGATGAATAGTAGCCAGTCTGAAGATACAGTTCTAAATAGTGACTGGTGCTATCCAGAGTAATCCTTCTGATTCTGTTTGTTCCAACTAGATAAGGAGTGAAGACCTAAACTTGTGACTGATGACCTTAATCAATCTTAGGGCTTGCAATCCTCCTCCTTTGGTAAGGAATATTAATCTGAACCATAAGGGTAATCATCATAATCATTCCGGTGATTATAACTGCAATGATGTTCCCTTAGAGTGGTATACTGATTACAATAACCACAATAAACGAGCGGTTCATATTCTGGTTTCCTTTTGATGAACCTTCGTGGATTATGGTTTCCCTTTCTTTGGAGTCCTGGGACAGTAGCTAGATATGGCTTGGTAGTAAAAACTGAAATTCTTCCTGTGTTGCCTACGAGATGATAATTTTCCTATAGGGTTCTGATAACATCCAGGATTTCATTATTGGCATGATTTCTCTAGTAGTCCGCAAGAGCATATGGGTCTCTGTAGGATAGGTGGGAATTGCCTTCAAACCAGGGGCCATGATGGGAGTACCCATTAATGAGTATTAAATGTCTTGAAGGTTAGACAATCATCCAATTGTCTCTCTCCCATTGTGGGAGTGTGCTCCAGCATCTAATAGACACAAATGGAGTAGCTACCTGTTCAACCGTCTTTCTTATGATCTGGGGAAACTGGCTAACTTGATTATGGTTTGTTAATTTGATTGCCTTGACAAAACCATATTCAAACATGGTAGAGAGCCAGTGGGGTCCCATTTCATCTTCCTCATTCGGACCATCTTCGTAATTGATAAGGAAGCTTGGGAAAGGGTGTTCTTTCTCATAGACTCTGAGACTAGTCCCAAAGCATTCTTCCCATCTTGACTGTGCAAAGATGTCCTCTATATCATCTAACTTCGTGGGGTCTGGATCAGGATTTGTGACCAAAACTTTGAAATGTTTGAACCATTGGTCGAGGTATTCAAACATTACCTTGCTTCCTAAAATACTAACTTGTATTTCAGTAGGCGAGTTGGCAACTGCACTTCTTAGCGAGACTTGGGTCTTAAGACTTAGCCTAGCATAATCGGTGCCCATTAAAACAGTTTTGTCCTTTGAATGGACTTCCTCTTTGCCAGAGAGTAGACTGGTAATGTGACTGGTAATGGCTTCATTTCTTGCCTCATTTCTTGCCTCAACGTTGACTAGACGAATTTCTAGGGTTTTGAGTGTTCTTTGTAAAAGACCATTATTTTCTATCATGTAGGCTGAGTGGAGGATATTAAGGATAGTTTTTGTAGAGTACAGTGAATCTGTATATACTCCTTCATTGTCTTCCTTTGATAAAATATCCTGCAAAACAATAGCTACGTTATTACTGGAATGTGTCACCTATTCTGGGACAAATTCCTGAAGGGATGTTGATCCTCTTGAGTTTCCCCTCTAGGATGCACCTTCATGCATTTCAAAAGACTGTTCTGGGAGCCTTTTGTCTTGAGGATTGTCCTATATAGTAGTTTTCCCCTTGTTCTTCTGTTCTGGAGAAGTCATCTTCTACTGACTAGTGGTTTTATGGGTTATTTGCTGGGCTTCGTGTTTGGGATTGTCTGGACGAACAGAATGGATTTCTATTGCACATATGCTTAAAAAAACATTTTGAAAAACAAGGATTTTAATGCAGCAAATATTTTTATGCAATATGCATGAATTAAAACATGATGATTTTTAGGACTGAATGGGACCAGAGGAATCATCAACAGAAGGCTAGATGGTGGATACAGACAGTTCAGGGTTCTTTGTCTGGCTAGTACTATATGTGGGATTATTAACAGACATCTTTTTGAGAGTGCTGGTACTCTTGGGTTCTTCAGGAAGGTTCTAAAATGAGGGTTCTTCCTCTTTAGACTTGGAAAACCTATCATGGATTTTCTCGAGGTCTACTTTTGGTTTACAAAACCTTGGTTTGGGTTTACTGGGTTTTTTCACAAAGGTTGCATGGAAAGCACTAAGCTTCTGGGCTTTGACAATTGGATCCTCGATCTATTCTATGAGATCTAGAAGTAGTTCCTTTTGCTTTTTAGGCTCACTAATCTGTTTGCTGAGGATATTGATAGTTTTGTTCCTACAACAACTATCTTTACATCCAAAACTAATTCCTGGGCAACTAGAGGATTCTAAGTCTCTAGAGGATTCGGAATCTAAAGGTTTCTTTAACTGGTGGATCTCATGGTCACTAGAACTGCTGGTTGACTCACTTTCTATTTGATTAAGTTCAAGGAGCTTAAAGATCTCATCTTTACTGGTTTGGTCACTAACTAGAGTGTTGATAAGAGATTTGGCCTTTGATCTACACTCTTTGCTGAAATGACCTTTCTTACCACACTTGAAGCATTTTCCTGATACTTTTGTGGGTTTCTCATATTTGCCTGTGGACTTAGATCTGGAGGGCTTTCCTTTCTTATAGAAATCATCTTTGTTGAATTGTTGTTTTCTATAATATCTGGAAGCTGTTTTCCTCTTGTGAGATATTTCAGGGGATTCTTTCCCTCTGAGCTTGGATTTTCTTTTAGAAGGGGCTATAGGAGGTAAGCCATACTGTGTACAGAAGTTTCCTACTTCGTACTTGGCTTTGCTCTTATTGGCCTGGCTTTGGATTTTGAAATCTCTGCACATCTTCATTCCTTCACTACGAATTGTGCTAGAGATGTCTCCATAGGTTAGGTTATCATAATCTATGACACCTAAGGGGTTACAAAGGGTTTCTTTCACCTTTTCACCAAATAACCTGGGTAAACCATTAATGAACTTCTCCTTCCAAAATGGAGAGTTACAATCACTTCTGTGCAAGACTCTGGTGGTGAATACATCTTCATACCACTTGTAGTCTCCTAAGGTTCGACATCTGAGGTTTCTCAATTGATCGTAAATTCTGGATGTGATGTTACTAGGTTTTCCTACGAAGTGTTTTATAATCGTATAGATCAGAGTATTAACTCCATCAGGAATACCTCTTCCTAGGTGTTCATCAAAGATGGGGAGACCTTCCTCATCTTTTTGGACAGCTTGCTTGATTTCTTCCTTGGATTCTTCTGTTAGGCAGTTGTTCTACCATTGCAGAAGTTTTCCTGTAAATCCTAAGGCTATGAGCTCTATAACCACTTTATGGGGACGTCCTTCGTCCAAGTAGTTATTGGCTACCATGGTTATATGCTAGATTTTGTTTAGGATTTCCTGTTTTGATAGACCATCTATGTTCCATTCATAAAGTTTACCAGAGGATACTGTGAATTGGTTACTAATATTCCTTTCCTCAAACTAGAGGTCAGGGGGTGTTGGTCTAGGGCACCAATTCTTGGTTAGACTGGTCGGGTTAGGATGGTGAAGCCTTTTCACCTCTAAACCTCGAAACTGATTTTCTATGAGTTCTATCTCCTTTTCATTGTCTGACGAGGTTCTACTAGAACTACTAGAAGCTGTGTGAACATCTAAAGTGGTAAGCTGGGGACTTTTACTTGGTGAAAGGATGACTGGTTCCTTCTTCACTAGAGTTGTAAGCCGAGGGCTCTTACTAGGTGAAGGGGTGACTGGTTCCTTCTTCCCTAGTTGTTCTTGAAGTTCCTCAAGCTTCTGTTTGACTATTTCTAAGGCTGTGACGTCCTTAGACCTAAGGCTGTTGTGCTTCACTGTGGGTAGTTTAACTAAGGGCTTTTCTAGGGCTTGGATTGGTTTACTAGGGTTTCCTGGCTGGAGGACAACCTTGTTTTCCATCTTTTCTTCTACCCTGTCAAGCTATTTTCCTATTACACCTAACCACTAGTTGGTGTAATTGTTCTGCTCAGTCACCTTCTTAACAAGTTTCTCTTCTCCCGAAAGGGGTAGCTAAGACATCCTTTCCTTAGACTTAAAGGTGACGGCATCCAAGGGTGGGTGACTGGACTGGACAACTTCCTTAGTGTTTTCTTTTGTCCAATTAATTTTGGTGATAACACAAAACTTTTTGTGCCATTCAAAATGGTTCTCAAAATATTCAAAGAAGGGGACATTTTGCCAAAACTTCTTTCTTTTGTTCAAGAGTATGGTTTTTTCTGTAGGCTTCTCTTTTGACTCTGTTTCTTTCAGAATCAAATTCCTTTTCTAGGGCTACTAGGTCTGGGGTGAAGTCTTTCTTTAAAACCATAATCTCATAATCAACTTGGGGTTCCTGATCCTCATACTAGTATGGGTCCTCCATATCAGTCTTTGATGGGGATGGTGTCTTTCTGCTGTTGTCGTCTTCCTGATCAACAACAAATTCCTGTCTTGCTGTGTAACAAGGGGTAATAACCTGTGATTTGGTCTTTACACCTTGAAGTTCTATTCCTAAGTCTCGTCTAGATCTTGGGTATGGTGCGAGGGGTCTAGAGAAGCTGGCTTGGGATGCAGGTCTATCTCTTAAGAGGATAGGTGGCTGCCTACTGGGTAGAGGAGATCGGTGGAGATTTATTGGGGATCTAGGCCTATACTCATCTAATGGGGTTCTAAACCTAGACTGGTCAAAGCTAAGCCTAACAGTACCATCTGCTAGCTGCTAGACAAAATCTAAGTCTGGATTCTGGTTTGGGTTTTGAATCTGTAGAGGATAATTCTCATTCTCTAAAGTCCAACTAGGAGGGAAGTCAACTTCATCCCATTTCAGGGTTCTGGGTACCTGAATCTTGGCATTCATATTGGTCTATATAAGGAGTTTTTCTCCTACTTTTCTTTTATCAAGGGCTCCAACGTTCAGGTTGGTTCTACAGCACTTGTAATAAACTCTGTATATCAAGGGTATCTGGCTGGCTCCCTGTACCATGAGGGTACCATGGGTCTTGATATTGAGGGTGAGTACCTTCATGATATGCGGGTCATGGAGGTAAACTGTGAAGTTTGGGAAACAGTCAAAATGGACTGGTCCACCGCTCAAACTGGTTTCTATGGTTCCTAAGAGGCTATCATTAAATCTTATATGACGAATGTCTCTAAGGGCTAAAAGAATTGAACTGTTCAATCCTTGTTTGATGAGAGGTTTAACTCCTGCCTGGACTAAACCTATGTGTAAGAACTTATGTCCTTGTTTTCTATGAGCTTTTATGGTAGCTGCGTCAAGCAGGTAACATGTCTCATATTCCTTGGTGATACCATAAACCTGTTCTATGGTCCTAACATGGTTTCTGTCTTAAAGGCCATCTTCAAGTTCTATGAAGAACTATAGATTTCTCTGGTGGGTATCTTAGGGAGGTTCCACTCTCCTAACTTTAAATCTACATCTGATAACTAATATTATTCTGAATTGATGATTCCAGCATCTTGTGGAATCTCCAAGAGGGATGTTGATGGTAGGGATGATCTACTAGCTAAACTGGAGGTAGAGTTACTTCTAAACAATCTATTCATCATTTTAGCTGGCTATCTAGATAACACAATTGTAAAACTAACTTAGGTGTTACAAGTGTAAACTAAGGTTGTCATTCTGATTACAAGATTCTGGTTTGTAATGAGAAGGGTTTCCTAAACTGAACCTTGCACTGAAGGGAGGTTGTTTTTTCCTAAAAGCTAGATTTGCTTCAGACTAGAGTGGGAGTTGCCTTATATAGGGAGAAGGGAGCCTCGAATCCTGCTGAAGATTGCTGAAAATTAGGAGAGTAAATTGCTTTTACTGGGGTGAAAACCTTTTCCACCGAGAGCAAATAATACTTCTGAATTATTCTGTTGGGTACTGTTCATGAATAGTGACTGTTACTGTTCATGAATAGTATCTTGTCTTTTGTCTTCTTCTGTTGGCTGAGTGCGGATACTGTGCATTAATAGTGACTAGTGCTGTAGATGAATAGTAGCCGGTCTGGAGATACTGTTCTGAATAGTGACTAGTGCTATCCAGAATATTCTTTATTCATTGTTTAACCTGTAAGCATCATTTGGATCTTGGGAATCCTAGAATAGTGGATCATTTGGATCAAAATTAGCTGAGGCTTCTGAGGAGACAGGAGAGACTTTCTCCTGAGACTATAACTGTTCTAGCTGGACGAGTAATTACTAAGCAAGATCTTTTAGTTCTCTGCTATATTTTTCGGCGATCTGGACGGAGCCTAGACTGGACTGAGACCTTGTGACTGGAGCAATAGTCCTCTGAATTGGAGGAGGGAAATCCTTATGTACTTGACTGATGATCGTATCAATCCTAAGGCTATCCCACCGTTTGACCAAGAATTCTCTGCTCAACAAGTTTCCTTTAATATCATAGTTCCACATGTTGATCCAATGAATCCTGTACATGACTGTCATATGCAGGATAGCTGGAAACTGTCCACCATGATGAGAAACTTAGCATCTTGAACTGAAATACCTTAAGGCATCCTGTAGGGGTTCTAGAAAGATCTGGGGTTCTGATCCAAAATTTCTCACCACTTGAGGAACCATGTGGGTATTGTACTGGAGAACTTCTTTTCGAACATTAAGAACCATGAATGATCAAAGTTCTTATTCTAGTAAAATAGAACTTTCTCAAAGGCGTCCATGTAGTTATAATAACTATAATGGAGTTCTGAACCTGTGGGAGACTTGAGACCTTTAGGAGTCTTGAGCAAGGAAGTGTGTCATCCCCAATCTCTGCTACTGACAAAGCCTATGATAATGAACTTATGGTAGAGGACTACTGAGGGGTCAGCTTTGTTTATAATGTTTTCTACACGAGCAAACTCTTCTTCAATGAGGATACTCTTGTAGTACTTGATGTTCTTCTCCGGGTGCTTTGGGAGGTAGTGCCATCCTTCTGGCATAACTTCCATGGCAAGGGCTAGCGGATCTTTTATATGAACTATGTGAGGTTCAATATAAGAGATAAGCTGGACATAGGGCTTCTTGATATAAGGAGACCTATTTCTTCTGGAAGGAGATTGTGATGGTCTTTGGAACTGTATGGGGCGAAAGGGATCATCAACTGTATAAGGGGTCATTTACATAGGGGCTGGGGAAGCTAAGGCTGAACTGTAACTGGGTTGGGCTGGCCTTTTGTAATGTGGTTTCAGGATGGTGGAAACCACATAACGAATGGCAACTGATACTGAGGAGACTGGTACTAATTGGCCAGGGTTCTTTGCTTGACCAGTACTTCCTAGGGTTTGCTGTTTAGGTAATCTTGGGGGTACGGGTTTTTTCCTGGACATCTTGGTTTGGACTCTGCAAAAATTCACGGGTAAGGAAATCAGGGACACTGTTTTGAGTTCCTTTTATGAATTCAATGTCAAAGTCAAAAACTGAAAAGATGGCTTGCCATCGTGCAAAAATCTGTTTTGATGCAATGTTTTGAACATCTTTTTCTAAAACATGTTTTGCAGATAAACAATGAATCCTTATTAAAAACTTTTGATTCAAAAGATCACTTTGAAATTTGAAATGCATAGTACTATAGATAAAATTTCCTTTTTAATAGTACTATAATTTAACTGAGTGGGAGTCCAAATTCCTGAATGAAAACAGACTATCTATTCTGGAGAATTAGGACTAACACGCTAGAGGAGAATGCCACCATAACTTATGTCAGAGGCATCAATTTGGACAATCTTGAAGGAATTGATTGAGGGAATTCCTAAACAAGGGAGTGTCTTGACATATTTTTTGATGTTCTGAACAACTAGGGTATGAGCAGGAGTCCAAGGGGATGGATTGGTTTGAAGTCTATCAAAAATGGGTTTGCATTGCTGCCTGAGATTTTGATAGAAATCAGAAACATAATTTAGAGAACCTAGAAATCTCTGAAGCTGGGTTTTATCTAGGATTACATCTGGAAACTTTTTTGCAAACTGGATAGCTCTATCTATGGGTTTGATGACACCACGTCTTATATCAAAACCTAAGAATCGCACACTTGTTTGAAAAATCTTGATTTTTGGGGCTGAAACAACAAGACCATTGAACTTGATGGTTTGAAGACACGTTCGCAGGTGCTTCGATATTGGTTCAGGGATTTTGAAAAAATGAGTACATCATCGATGTACACAATTGCATGACTGGAGAATAGATTAAAAATCTCATTCATGATATTTTGGAATTCAGAAGGTGCATTTTTGAGACCGAAGGGCATTACATTCCATTTGTAATGACTAAAGGGCGTGGTGAAGGTTCTCTTGTACCTATCATACTCTCTGATTTGTCTCTGCCAAAAACCACTCTTCATGTCGAACTTACTGAAAACCACTGCTTTACTAAGCCTATTGACTAAGTCTTTCTTGTTGGGAATCGGGTACCTTACCCATTCAAAGACTTCGTTAAGGGGCTTGTAATTAATAACTAATCTGGGAACACCTCTCTTAATCTCAGCATTTTTCTAGACATAAAAGGCTGGACAAGGCCATGGTGACCTAGAATTCATGATAATTCCTTTCTTAAGGAGATCCTCTATCTCAGCTTTACAAACATCCATAAGTTCCTGGTTCATTTGGATGGGTCGAGCTTTGGTTGGGATATCCTTTTCATTAAATCTTTAGTATAAGGGAGAGCTACCTCGTGTCTCTTTATATACCAAAAGGCCAGGGTAAATCAGAGCAGACTTCCTGCTTGAGTTTCTCTTCAAACTCTCTGATTTGATCTTGGATGTTCTTACAAGCTAGTTGGTCCTCAACTTTCTTGTATCTTAGATCATCCTCAAGGTACTTAAGGTGTTTAGTCTTGGCATCAATAAGGTTAAGGGCCTTGGTAACAGAGACTTCTTGGAGGTTGCTGATGTCTCCAGGTTCCGGGTTCCTAAGGAACTTAAACTTAACTGGCTTGCCAAAAGGGTGGGTAGTGATTCCTTCACTATCTGTGATGAAAGGATACAACAGACACATGAACGGGTTTTCTAAGATAACCCTATCTGTCATATTTTTTACTAGGACAAATGTGGTTTTGAAACATGTGTTGCTTTGACACACATGTGCTTTTGGGATTTTGAATTCAATCTGCATTTTTCCGCCACTTGCAGATGTCAATCTCTCCTTGGTTTTCTTGAAAACTTGGAGGGAATGATTCCTTCTTAAATGCAGTTGAGATCAGCACCTAAGTCTATCAAGGCTATTACTTCAAACTCAAAATCTTTACTAATGACAATCCTGACTTTGGAATGCCATTTCTGGAAGTTAATCCTACTGATGGTTTTTAAGAACTTTGGGCTGGGTTGTTCTTCTTCCTGAACCATATTGGCTGTAGGGTTAACTGTTTCATCTTCATCATCCAAAGGGTTCTGGAACGAGGTTCCTTTCTCATTACCTTGATGAGAGGTATTTTCTAAGGTTTTAATTCTGTTGTTAAGGAGGGTATTGTCAACCTTAAGAATAGTTAGTTCTTGCTTAAGGGTTCTAACCTCCGACTTGGTCTCCTTGATTTCCTTTTGAAGGTCGTTAACAGTAACTTCCTTTTTAGACTTGGAGAATCTATCATAGATCTTCTCTAAGTCTACCTTGGGTTCACTAATCCTTAGTTCGGGCTTACTGGTTTCCCTTACTAAGGTTGCATGAAATGCACTAAGCTTTTGGGCTTTAATTACGGGATCTTCGATCTATTCTATGAGATCTAAGAGTAATTCCTCTTGCTTGCTAAGCATATTAATCTAAGTGGTCCTACTAGGTGAAGGGGTGACTAATTCCTTCTTCACTAGTTGTTCTTGAAGTTCCTCAAGCTTCTGTTTGACTATTTCTAAGGCTGTGACATCCTTAGACCTAAGGCTGTTGTGCCTCACTGTGGGTAGTTTAACTAAGGGCTTTTCTAGGGCTTGGATGGGTTTACTAGGTTTCCTGACTGAAGAACAACCTTGTTTTCCATCTTTTCTTCTACCCTGTCAAGCTGTTTTCCTATTACACCTAAGCACTGGTTGGTGTAATTGTTCTACTCAATCACCTTCTTAACAAGTTTCTCTTATCCTGAAGGGATCCTAAAAGGGGTAGCTAAGACATCCTTTCCTTTATACTTAAAGGTGATTGCATCCTGGGGTGGGTAACTGGACTAGACAACTTCCTTAGTGTCTTTTTTGGTTCAGTTAGTTTTGGTGATAACATAAGATGTTTTATGCCATTCAAAATGGTTCTCAAAATATTTAAAGAAAGGGACATTACTGGATATCTCTTTCATGAATTCTTACCATTTTTCCAAAACTTCTTTCTTTTGTTCAAGAGTATGGTTTTTTCTGTAGGCTTCTCTTTTGACTCTATTTCTTTCAGAATCAAATTCCTTTTCTAGGGCTACTAGGTCTAGGGTGAAGTCTTTCTTTAAAACCATAATCTCATGATCAACTGGGGGTTCCTGATCCTCATACTAGTATGGGTCCTCCATATCAGTCTTTGATAGGGATGGTGTCTTTTTGCTGTTGTCGTCTTCCTAATAAACAACAAATTCCTGTCTTGCTACGTAACAAGGGGTACTAACCTGGGATTTGGTCTTTACACTTTGGAGTTCTACTCTTAAGTCTCGTCTAGATCTTAGGTATGGTGCAAGGGGTCTAGAGGAGCTGGCTTGGGAAGCTACAATTGCAGGGAAGCGGGGGTTAGGTAGCCGATTGGGAAGGGTGTCGTCCCTGCAGTTGTAGCTTACCCATACATACATATATACATACATACATACATATATATATATAGAGTAAGTGGTGTTAGTATGGAATGTATGGTGGATCGAACTTGAGACTTATGGGGTTACATCACACTCCAAACTAATGAACTCACTACCTAGACACTAATGTTAGCAAAATGCATACATTTTTTTTTTTTATGCATGCATACAAATTGTTAACTACTTAATTAATAGTATATTTTAACACAATCTTGTAAAGATAAGACTTTTCATTAGAGATACATAGAATAATTAAGATTTTTTTACTTCCTTATCTTTCATGCTTTGAAAATTTCATGTAGGTTTATCTTAAGTGACTTAAGCATCCAAGTAATTCAATTAGTTCTTCGTTATGTATGCAATGTGACAATGAAAAATTTTATATAGGCACCAAAACAGTCGGTTAGCAAGGAGGCTATGAACAAGGGGAACATATGCATTGCAAAGACAAGCCCACCTCCTATGTTTAATGCATACTTGGAGCAATTTGAAAGAGACATCAAAATGTTCCTCAAGTGTAGGGCAGAAGCAGTGACGGCTCTAGAAATTTTTCTCAGGATATTTCTTAAGAAGCATAAATTACACAAGTCCTCCAACATGGGAATTTAACTTCTCTTTCTGATTCTAAAGTTTAAATCCCTTTGTTACAAAAGTCTCACCTTCTCCTTGCTTACCAACATCTTACCCAAATAGGTAGCAATATAAACAAAATACTGCATCCTTGTCTATACTACACTCCAACCACTTTCTGTTTACATACCATTCGGATATAAATCGACGGGGTTTTCTAGAAAATATGATAGAGGGTAATCATCATCGTTTTGGAAAACAGGTTGACAAGGGCCTTTTTGTAAATAATATCTTCTTATTTCATCATGATTATTAGAATGATAAAATGATATATTTTCTCGTAGCCCAGGATTTGAAGGAATATTTTCTAAGCGTCAATATGAATTCACTTAGAAGATGAAGATGAATCTTGCACAGGAGATGAATCTTACGTACGTGGTTTTCTTATTAAATATTTGTTCATAATTCTAGCAAAAGAATAAACAATAAATTATAGGTCTATAAGTTCATTTGAAATATCGATAAAATTATTAATTATTGTTGTTTAGTTGTTTCATTAATTTGTTTGTCTTTTATAAACTATAATCTGTTATATTGTTCTTTCATTAATTATAAAATTATTAATTATTTTTTAGCCTAACATAGTAACATAATTTAATTTTCTTGTCTTTTATAATGTATTTGTTAATTAAATTATTAATTATTGTTTATTAGTTGCTTCTCCCAATTAATTATTGGTTAATTAATATTTGTTTATTAGTTGCCGCACTAGCACACAGCCACACCACCCATGTGCATTTACCCCGGCCCCATGCTCCCATCCACCCCCTAATTCATCAGACAAGCCCTAATGCCCCATGGCCCCCAATCACAAGACTAGAGCCAATCAAATAAAGCCAATTAATTGTATCTCACCAAAAGACACCAACACCAACACTAAAAGACAATTAATAATCTCACCAACACCAACACCAACACCAATGGATAAAGCCAAAACAGGGCAAATATTAATAAAGTTATAAATAAAGTTAAGCAAAAGGCCAAAAGCAACAGACAATTACAATGAGAAATAGAGAATCTGATAAAGTGAGAGAGAGAGAGAGAGAGAGAGAGTCTCATACTCTCTCATTTCATAATTTCATTTCACTTTCATAGTTTCATTCTTCAGAGAGAGAGAGAGAGAGAGAGAGAGAGAGTCTGTGACAGAGAGAGACTGAGACAGAGTTGAAATACCTTGAGGTTGAGGGAGCAGGGAGGCCTGAGGCTGAGGGGCGGCACCGTCATGACACGGGTAGCACGTCGAGGCGAGGAAGACCGATCTTCGATCCGATGTGTTCTGCCATTCTAGAGCTCAAGTTTAAGGCCTGATCTGGCGATCTCCTTCTTTGATCCATTGGTTTTGGCGTTTTGGAGCTTTCAGTATATTGGGTTTATAGGTTAGGTTTTTTTTTTTTTTTTGAGAATCCGTGGGTTTGCTATTATAATCTATTGGGTTTGTGTTACCTTTGTTTTTTTTTATTTAGATTGGGTTTGCTTTACCAATTGATGTTGGGCTTTTTTTCCCTAGTGGGCTTGCTTTGTTACAATTTTTTTTCATAGAATTTAGTTCAAAATTTTTTTTTTTTTTTTGCTTGAAAGTAGAACAGATATTTTGTTTTTTATTTAAGGGTGTTCCTAATTTTGATTGAGGATGTTTCTATTTTTTTTAAAGGGTAAACAAAATTTTTATTATTATTATTATATATAATTTTTTTTTTCAGGTCAGGGTGTTCCTAGGAACACCCTCAGCTGAACATGGCGTCGCCACTGAAAGTAGAACAAATATTTTTTTTTATTTAAGGGTGTCCCTAATTTTGATTGAGGGTGTTCCTAATTTTTTTTTAAAGGGTAAACAGATTAAAAAAATATTTAATTATTATATATATATATATATTTTTTAGGTCAGGGTGTTCTTGGGAACACCCTGGGCTGAACGTGGCACCGCCACTAGGGAGAAGAGTTAGTCCCAAGTGGTTAGATGGTCCTCACAACTATTGGCAGCATCAAAAGCATCGACCCTCTTTGCATTTGGGAAGTTGTTGGACTGAACCTCAATGACATGACCTTGGAGGTAAGGAAGTGTCTAACTTGTAGAGAGAGACCTATGAGCTAAAAACAATAAGTTTAGAGAGAAAATGTTTTCACAATTGTTTTCACAACTATTTGAGGTGACATGCATGTTGTGAGTGGTGTTGAAAAAAGTATAGGAAAATTACTTGTGATTACACACTCTCTATACACTCTTCTAAAATCATGTTTTTAAAACACTATTTTAGTCCATGTAGTGATATGTGTATGATGAGTGTGTGTGACTATTATTACTTTAAAATATTTGCGTTAGTTGTGAACCATAAAAAAAAAAAAAGGTTTAATCATAATTTAATACGCATATATGATTTTAAAATTTATAGTATCTATGAATATGAATATTCATAGATATTGATAATAAATATAATGCCTATAATAGGACGCAGTATCTATGAAGGCCAAAATTGGAAATTAATCCTGTTTGCCAAACAATATAATTAATAGGCACTGTTACAAAACTATATTTTTTATTAATATCTCGAGTCTCAAAAACTCAATTTTAGGCCTATAAATCGAGTCTCAAAGACTCGATTTCATGTTCTGATCACGTTTGATTTGGCATATTTTCCACATGGTGTCCACCTGGAAATCGAGTCTCTAAGACTAGATTTATAAGCCAAAAAAAAAATTTTTTAAGTCTAAGTCATGTACAACCCATTCCCAGAAATACCCAAAAAAAAATTTTTAAGAAATTCCAGAAACACAACAATCTCGCACAATGAAACATATTCGCTATTTATTCAACAATGAAATAGATTAGTCATCATCAACCAACACCAAATACAAGCACAGACCAGCCACTATCAACCCACAAATCCGAGCATTAATCCAACAATTCAGCATAAATCCACCCCCAACAACCACCTAAAATCCAGATTAAAAAAATAAAAACCCCAAAAACCCACGACCCGTTTGGCTTGTTGATCGGGCATCTCTGCAAGAAAATCCAAAAACCCACGACCCTAAAGGGTGGTAGGATCGGTTAGGAGTTTGGGTAATTATGGGTTGACCGGATTGGTGGTTTGGAGTTTGGGTGGCTGTGGGTTGGCTGGATCTGGTGGCTGTGGATTGATGCCTGGGCCGCGCAGCGTAGGTCTGGCGTGGTCTGATAAGAAGGTGGGGCGAGAGAGCTAAACATGAGAGAGCTGAACATGCTGAATATGTAGGGGTGGGCTTATAAATCGAGTCTTAGAGACTCAATTTCCAGGTGGACGCAATGTGGAAAAAATGCTACATCAGACGTGATCAGACCATAAAAACCGAGTCTCTAAGACTCGATTTACAGCCCAAAATCGAGTCTTTGAGACTTGAGATATTAATAAAATATATACTTTTGAAACCGTGCCTACTAATTATATAGTTAGGAAAATGGGCTTAATTCCCAATTTTGACCTATATATGAATATTCATAAAAACCACCTTTATCACGCGTGGTTTACAATAAAGGTGGGGTTTAATTTTTTTTTTTTAAGCAAATCAATAGTGCAAATGCAACAAATTAAAAACCTAATTCAATATTTTCAAAAACAATTGAGTTAACAAATTTTTGTTGGCTATTATTTGATCATATTGTTGACATTACTTTTTTACCTATATACTAATGTTATGATTTTAGGATCTCACATGGATTAAGTATAAACTTAACCATATGTTTATAAGTTATTGAGCACCCTCATTTTACAAGCCTATTTTTAAGGGTGAGTTCTACTTATAAATTTGCAATAACTAACAACAATTTACTATCTTGATAATTATAAAAAATTTTGTATCTATATATATATATAAAAGATACACACAGATCATACCGTGTACATGGGTTGTGGTGCAGAGTTACGTTATGGGAGAGAGAAGAACTCGGGAGGATAACCAAATAATGAAAAAAGGAAAATGCAAGCTTGTATGTTTTGCCAGTCATATCATCATTACCAGTACAATCATCCAGCTTCTTTAACTCTGGTACCTTGTACAGACTACAGTAATGTGGATTCATATTCCGTGCAATACCTCAAATTCTAGCCTTCCATTCAATCTAACGACTCTAAAACAACTCCACGTCATCAATTCATGTGACTTAGAAAATAAAATTTAAAAATTCACTCTGATTCATTCTTTTTATCTACTTTTTTTTTTTTTGGTCATATCCCTCTTTGTAACTCTTCACTCCTCTGTTTTCTACTTCTCTCTAAATTTCAGAATTTTCAAAAAATCCCTTAGTCACTGTTGCCGCTACCACTATCGCGGCAAACCACCATCATCGCACGGACCAAGTCTCGAATCAGTCACCGTTGTGCCACCCACAAGCCACCGTTGCGGCCTTTCTTGCCCCCAATGATCTATCAACCCCTACTACGGCTTTGCTTGCTCCACTGCCTAGCATCTTTAAACTGCACCGCCGGCATAGTCACTTTTTCTTTCTGATTTTTCATATATATTAGGAACAAGAAAGAAAATAATTATAATTTGACATTGCAATCTTTTCGATTTTTTTAGTTAGTTATGAGCTTAGGGATTGAAATCAGATGGTGGGTTTTTTGGCTGTGGGATTTGTGGGTTCTTTTAATCTGGGTCTTTTTTTGGTAAAGTTGTGATTTTTTTTTTCATTCCCATGGTGGTGATTTGTACTAAGAGCCAAGAAATTTTTGATGGGTATATTGTTTTGCTCAGTATTATGGGTTGGGTTATTTATTTATGAACTTGAACAGAATTTTAATGCTTCTTCATTGTTGAACTTGAAAGGCACTATGAGTACCTTTATTTAACTTAAGTTGGACATATAGGTGATATATATGGACAATTTAGAGACTTGATATTTTTTTTTAGTAGATTATTGCAAAGAAGATTAGGCATATCAAAATCTACTGGTGATTAGAATAATCCATTATTACAAAACTTGCATCAATGTGAAGTTCTAAATTTACACAGCACTTTAATGTATTCATTTGCAGTTAGATGGCATTAGATTTGATGATGGAGAGTCTTGATTGGAGACCTCTCAAAGTTGAAAAGGTAGATTTTGCTGTGCACAGGTAATGTAGCATTAGTGGAATGCTTACCTTTTGTACTTGTTGGTTGTGATCTTGCTAGTAGTAATCTGGGTTAGTTTTGATGTAGCTTGTTGGAAAGCTACAGTAAGAGCTAAAGACCATGGGCGTGATTCTTGTTGCAATGATACTAGGCAATTTGACATTGGTAGTAAACAAAAGGTACTAAAGATAGATGCAATTTGACAATGGTAGTAAACAATAGGTACTAAAGACTGATGCCTTTCAGTGTGTCATTAAATATTCATAATATGCTTTGGTTTACAGCATTTTTGTGGTAATGTGCTCTCAATTTGTAGTAATACTTGAACTTGATAGCACTTAAACCTTGTAATGTAGGTTTGATAGTTCATGTACAGGCAAAATTGGTTGTTTCTTTGCTAAGTTCAGTGTATTCATTGGCTAGCTATGCTAGCTCTTGATATAAATCCTCCCCTCCAAGTCTGTTCATCATCTTAATAGTAATATCTTGTTTTTCTTAGCAATTTTCAACTTTTCAATATTATCTTCTATGTAGTCTAAATTTGAAAGAATTATTGCACTGAGTCCCAATACTAAAGGTTGCTAATTTTTGGTATCCACTATGCAGGTGATTCCTTGGATGCAATTGAGTGCTAAACCTATTTTTTCTGAATTGGTAGCTCAATAATCTCAGCATGGTTACGTAAAGGCTGGCACTGATGGGCTACCATAGTCAAGCCACTTGAGATCGATGAAGAATATGATCCTGAAGCAAACACATTTTTTTTCCCTCTTTTCTTAGTGTGGAAATTATATATTCTACTAGGGGAAAAATTGGTCTTGTGATCAAAGTCTATATTTCAATAGAACTCTTGTTATCTTGTTATTTGTCCTTGTAATCAAAGTATACATTTCAATGGAATTTGTACTCTTTTGGAACAATTTTTTTTTTTATTTATGTTTTTGTTTTAATATTGCACTAGTATCATGCCCTTGCGATGCACCGTTCAATAAAAAATATTTTGATAATATAATTAAACTTAATAAAAAATAAAATGAAAAAAGAATTAATTCAAAATTTAAGATTAAAAAATAAATTGCACTTGCACACTTAAAAGAAATTTAATTTTTATTTCTTATTTTGATATTTAAATAATTTGTTTTAGTGTTGATTTCATTCAGATGGTTATAAGTTATATCAACCCTAAACCAGCATATGTATTCATATGTAACATTCTAAATTAATAATAAATAAAAATATAATACTCTAACTTAATGTAACATTCTAACTTACTAATAAATAAATATAACACCCTAATTTAAAGTAATGTTTGTAATTGTATTGTGTTTTAGCCTTTAAGAACACATATATTATTTTTTTTATCAAAAAAAAAAGAGAAATTAATATTACACATGAAAAAATAATGAATTCAATAATTGAAATGGTTGAAAAACAAAATTAAGCCTAAACCTCAATTCATTAATGAAAAAATATCCAAAATTTTGAACTTAAAAAAAATAAAAAATAAAAAACGGAGTTAAGTAAAGTTAGACTTACATAGAAATTTGGACCAACGGATTCTCTCGTATCTAATTTCATACTTGGCAACAAATTTTGCTTTTAATTAAAGAATATAGATTACATGGAACAAAGCACCAAACAAAAGCCATAACAAATTAAATCCATTATAAAATATTGATGTCAACAACAAATAATCATGTAATAAGAAATTAAAATATACAAATACATTGCTTGTTATATTGACTTCTAAAAAAAAATACTAAAATGTGTGATCAAATATAAAATTTCAGCCTATCTATAAAACTTGTTGATACAAATCATATTATATATAATAAAAAGGCAACAAATACACAAAATCTATTCAATTTGATGAAAGAAAAAAAAAAATACCAAACAGCCTACTGCCTATAATCGATGCCTAAACCCAAACGTATGGAGTAGATTCTACAATGATGTTATGTGACATTTATCCATTGTGTAAAATAAAGAGCGTGTTGATAAGCAAATTTATTTGACTGCTGAGCGTTTGTTACCTGAAATGATCACCAATAGCAGCAATTTGTTTCGTTAAACCCACATCATCCCTTTCCCCTCACCTTTCCCATTTTGCGTAAACCAAACCGACGCGGTACCTTCAAATTTCAAAACCATGACATCACGGAATAAAAATGTGTAAGGGGGTGGTGGATATATATACAGTAGTGAGGGTGGATATATATATATATATATATATATATATATATATATATATATATATATATTCATTAAGAAGTCTTGTTTAGTATTCATCAAAATCCTTCCTTCTTTTTATCACTATGTGTCTTCTGGTCTTCCAATACTGCTGGGTTTAGTATTCCAATTGTGATCAAATTCTTCTTCTTTTTTATTTATTTATTTTCCTTAGGATTGTCTATTTAGTTTTATTCATTTATTTATGTGTCTTAGATAATTTAGTTTTTGGAAGTGGTATTTGAAATTTCAGTTTACATAAGAATTGCAATGTGACTATAACTCATTCATTACAAACTGTGGTCTACATATATGATATATTTAGAATACTATATATATATATATATATATATATATATCATATAATACTATTTACATTTTCAAACGTGATTTTGTAAAGAATAAATTAAACACTACGTTGTTGTATTTTTATCCACTTAGAAATACAACCAGTGTAATTCAACTTTAATCTAATTAAGATTTTTATCCACTTAGAAATTATAGTTGACGAAAACTTATATATTTTTTCTTAAAATCTAAAAATCTAAGAAAATTTCTGCAATTTGGTGCCGCCACTTGGCACAACCACGGCGTCTAAGCCCAACTTTTATTTTATAAATAATATGATTTGTCACTAAATTGGTTCCTCAATTATCTGCTATCTATTGATTTTGATGAAAAAAAAGTTTCAAGAAAAGTCTCTTATCATCCTTTTTATGAAATCAAAACTACCATAGTTGGCTAATGGCTTGGTAACATTTCAAAAGATAACTCATAAAAACCATTATAGATATTGAAATATCAAGAAAAGAAGAATTGCATTTTATTACATTCTCTTTGATTTGTACTATACATCATTGTAATGGTTTTTGTATACATAAACGAGGACACTCAAGTGTCAAAATTGGATAAGACATAATACTCAAGCAAGTCTTTTTTGTCAGAATACATGTTTCAAAGTAAAAAGAAGTCCACTCATATCAAGTCTAAAACTTTAATAAAACTGAAAATTAGTCTTGCAAACGTCAAGATATTAATCCATAATGAATGCTTCAAAACCTTTTCTGGCAATATAGCTTGGCTGGATCTCTATGCTCTATCATCCTGCAACGTTGAAAAACAAGTTTCAATCAATACAGTAACATCTTAGAAGACCAATCCTCAATATACTCGCAAAAATCTTATATGATTCATTGGTTTAAAGTGAAATAGACAAAGAATTTATCTGGAACTTGAAACATAATTGATATATATAAGCACTGTTCTAATGCCCCACAATGCCCCACACAACTGACAACCCAAACCTTTTGAAATCAGAACAGCCCTTATTTAAAGCTTGGCTAAAAACATATTTCAAATACCATGACAAAGGCAACCCAATAGAAGAAAAACTATATCTACCATAATTCAATAATTTATCTATAATTTACTTCAATTAGAGCAAAAGTTAGCCTAGCTGCTGTATACTTGAACAGATGCACCCCATCAAGTAGTTGTAACTTGAACCAACCAAGTGATGTAAGAATATTGCCAAATCATGCTCAAATTTGTAGTGGCACATGAAGCAACTAAGACAATGCATATCTCTGCAGTATTTAACATTTGAAGAACAAAGGAGGCAATATTAACATGATAAATTCTAATATTAGATAGAAAAATATTCTATTTGCCAATAAAGGGTATTTTCACAAACTTCACAATATCAGGTAGTTGAACAGGAATAATAGAAGAAACAGCCTTGTCTATGAGCACATCCTTGGCAAAATCAAGACTAAGTATGACGCTTGCACATATATGAAGCCTTCCTCATGGTGTTATTAGGAGTTGGTAGAAATGGTAGAACTATTAACAAATTAATGGGTGAAATTAATAAGAAAAAATCAGAAGACAAGTTTTCAAAGGAAAACCAAGAACCCAAAAACTCAAATTATAGCGATCTTCTCTTGAAGAAACTATGAGAGCAACACGTAGAAAATTTTAAAAAAAAATTGTAATTGGTATTACTTGGCTCAGTGACATCAACTACGGACTAAAATTCTTCATTTTCTCCATCCTAACCCACACCATCAAATAGAAAAACCAACAAGTGAAACTTAAACAAAAATAAATAAATAAAAAACCTAACCCATAATAGGGTAAAACAATATACCCATTAACAATTTCTTGGCTCTTAGTACAAATCAACACCATGAAAATGAAGAAATTAAAAAAAAAAAATCACAACTTTATAAAAAAACAAGACCCAGATTAAAAGAACCCATAAATTTCATAGCCAAAAGACTCACCATCTGATTTCAATCCCTAAACTCAGAACCAACTAAATAAATAAAAGAAAAATTGCAATATCAATTTATTTTTTTTCGTGTTCCCAATATTTATGAAAAGTTAGAGAGAAAGAACTTACTGGGAAGTGATTGTGCCGGTGGTGCAGTTTGGAGATGCTAGGCAGTGGGGCAGGCGAAGGCATAGCATAAGTTGATAGATCATTGGGGGAGAGAAAGACCGTAACGATGTCTGGTGGGTGGCACAATGGTGGCTGGTTTGAGACTTAGTCCATGCGATGATGGTGGTTTGGCGCGAGAGTGGTAGCGACAGCAACAACAATGGGATTTTTTTTTAAATTTTGAAATTTAGAGAGAAGTAGAGAACAGAGGAGTGGATTGAGGAGTGAAGAGTTGCAGAGAGAGATATAAACATAAAAAAAATAAGAAGAGAAAACGAATGAATAAGAGTGAATTTTTAAATTTTGTTTTCTAAGTCAAGCGAATTGATGACGTGGAGTTGTTTTAGAGCCGTTAGATTGAATGGAAGGCTAGAATTTGAGGTATTGCACAGGATATGAATCCCAGTAATGTGCAGAGATAGCCGATGCATCGGGCCTTGAATTTTCTCTTTTTTCAATAAAAAAAAAATCATTGTTTAGCCCATTTTTTTCATGCTTTTGTCTGTCTATTTCTTTTGGTGGATTTTAGATATTTAAATGGGGTGTTTGGTATATACACTTAAAAACATATGTTTTGTTATTTAAAAATATATGTGAAAATATGTATGGGTGAAAAAATATATAGAAATACGTATAATGTTGTTTCAAAACTAAAAATATGTGTTTGAGTCGACATATTGTAAATTTGAGGATTTTTGGGGATTACATATTAGATGTTCTGTTTCTTATCATTTCTTCTTCATCCAACATTACTGTTACTTTTATTATACAATAATCAAATAGATGAAGGTTATGGAAAAGGAATAAATTCAATTAAAAAAATATATGGTGTAAAAAGAGATATTTACACCCTTCAATTGCAATGTGTCATTCAAATATCAAATTTTTGCAAGAGTCTGCATTTGGTGAAGACAAGTGTAAAGCTCATGTTTTACACTATCTAATAAAAGATTGTCAAATCAGCATTTTACTTAAAATTCAATACATCTTACCACATATAATAATATCTCAATAAACTCTTAATTTAGTTGGATTTAAATATAAATATTAGAATTAATTGCATGTAGTTGTATTTATTCTTAAATTTGTAATAAGATGATATGACATGTTGAGATTGGAGGGGTAAAACATAAGTTTTACACCAGATCCTTACAGAATTTTATCTCATTTTTGCAAATAAAATATGACTTATGTTAACAAGTACCCTTTGGGCAATTGTTAACAAACCATATTAGAAAAGATTTGATACCATTTTCATTGGAAATATAAAAAACTGCTAACAAAATTAATTATTTTATCATTTTTCATAAAATATTTCTAAAAATGGTTCCTAAATCAATTCCCTTAAGGCATTCGTTAACATTTCCCATAAAATATTAGGGACTATTGCACTGGATCACACTCTCACTCAAACAGTGTCGCCTAATAAAATAAGAAGCCAAATTTAGTAAGAATGTAATGTAAAACTCATGTTTTACACTATCTAATAAGAGATTAACATATCAGCATTTTATATAAAATTCAATACACCTTACCACACCTAATAAAATTTCAATAAACTCCCAGTTTGATTAGATTTATATATAGGTATTAGAATTGATTAGGTGTGGTTATGCTTATTTTTAAACATGTGATAAGATGATGTGGCATGTTGAGATTGGAGGGGTAAATCATGGGTTTTACAGAATTTAATCTCATAAAATAATCAAAAAATTAAAATGAATTAAATGACCTATACCATTAATTAGTGTTATTTTAATTGTGACTGTTGATTAAGTTTAGTGCAAAACCTGTTACTGGTAGACTAGGTTAGTAGACTAGGTTAGTATATAAAAGCCAAAAAAAAAAAATGAAAAACAAGTGATTCTCTCTCAACTTCATATCCTCTCTCGTATGCTCCCTCTTTTTCCTTCTCTTAAAAAAACCTCAGATTTGCTTCTTCTCCCATGCCAGTCAACTTTACTTCATCCCATCAGCGTCCTCATTTACTCACCGTTGAGGGTTTTTTAAGGGACCAACTCGTTTTGATTTTGTTTAAGGTAAGACTCAAACAAAACCCTAATTTCTCTGTCATTGTTTTGTGCCCCTTTCTCTTTTTTGATTTTCGAGAAAATTTTGGAATTTCGCTCTTAAATTTCATTTCACTGTAACGTTGGCAAATTTCTATGTTGGTGAGGTAGCAATTTTGTTCTTTCATAGTTTCTTTAAAAAAAAAAATTGTTCTTTCATATAAGGGGCACAGAAAGTGCTTATTAAAATGCTTTACAGGGATTCAGTTTCTCCAAAACTTATGGCTTTGTGTTCTGCTCATCAGGGGGTGTGGGTTCTTGTTAGTGTGGTGTTGAAATTTTATTTGTATTTATTTTATTTTATTTTATTTTATTGGTTAGCATTGGAAAAATGCAACAACTATGTATTTATAGGGGAAGGGTTTTTATAAAGAAATATATTTTTTCTTTTATGTCTTAGGGAGGACACAGGTATAGAGTCGCTATTTCTTTGTTTCTATTTCATTTCTTTTCTATGTGGTGTACAACTAAGTTGTAATTCTGTAGCTGTTGCAGCATCTAGTAATCAAATTTTGAATTTTGTTTTGAGTGTTTTCGAGTGTTAGAGTTTTAGAGTTTGAGAGTTGTTGTGTTGCATTTTGGCTAGTACAAAATTGGGTTTTTTGTATTTTTGCTTGCTATTTGCATCTCAGGTTATTTCTGGTGTCTGTGCAAATAAAATTTTCTGATTTATCAAAAAAAAAATTAAAGAGATTGTAGATCAAAATAACAAAATTTTTAGAGACATCCTGTTATTTTATATTGCCATGTTGAATCAGTCAATAGCATGGATGGCCAACTAGAATGAATTGGACTGCTACTTTTTATGTTAGTGCTTACTCAATGGCAAGGTTTTATTTTTTATTTTTTTATGACTGTCTCACTAGGTAAATTTAGTTGCTCATGTCCAATTTCAAGGCACACATTACCTCTCTCCCCTTTTTTTTTTCTTGATATGAAAAAAAAAAAAAAAACGTCACTGCCATATAGCACTCTAAAGTGATTTGATTATCAACTTGAGACCAGGCTTAAGTCAATTCACCGGGACTTTTGCAACAACTTGTCCCTAGTCACTCCAATGCATTGCCCATAAGCCTGCTTAAGTCTTGATATACTATTATTTGGGTATATATTAGTGCAAACCGATTGCTTCACACAACTATACACACACTTCTTGTACTGAAATCATGATAGTTATATGCTACAATTGGTATGTGTTAGTATGAAATAAACACTGCCCATATTATTTACTCTTCTTTTCTTCACCAACTTATGGAAGTACTTGTTTTATAGGGTTTTGACTTAAATTAGCACAATTCTATTTACTAAGCAAATGGCACGATTTTTTCTAACTTCACTGTAAAAAAAAAAAAAAAAAAGGACTTTTTCTCTCCCAATTTAGACCAATAGACTGAGAGGAGGTCAAAAGCTAAAGCTAAAGCTATAGCTAGATAGCTCTGTACTATATTTCTTTGGATTTCTATTGTGGTGCCTGCTTTGCTTGCTTTACCTCTAATTATAACATTGTCCCTCCATCCCATGTGTGTTGTTGCAGTGAAAATGTAAGATATTTGAAACTTATTTTTAAAGGTGATGGTATGTTTCAACCATGCATGGCATTTAGGCCAAACTAACTTTTCTGCTTGTGGAGACAAGAAAGACACTCTTTTCACAAACTCCAGTTTCTCTCTCTCTCTTTCTTTCTCTGTCATTACTATTATGCCCTATGTTTCTATGTGAGAGACTTCTCTGCTTACACATGCAGGTAAGCTTGCCTCCTAGTAACTCCCAATATATTTTCTCAACAATGAATGAAATGGAAGAAGCTTTTCACTTTTTGACAGGTTGAACCAATAATGCCAGACCAAAAAAAAAAATCCACAAGGCCACATACTACAAGTGTTAGTGGAACATAGGTTCACCAATTACCATACCTAAAACCTTATGGGTTAAAGGGGACATAAACTTCCCCTGAACTATCCTCTGTTGCAAATCTGGAGGGAGAATTTAGAATCTAAATGTTTTAGGTTAAGCAAGTCTAAAATAGAGTACTTGGAGTTTAAGTTTACTAAAAAAAGATTTAAAGATGGAGTGGTATAACTTGTAGGGCAAGAAATACTTTAGAGTGACAAAACATTTCTAGGATCTTTCAACTGTGAAATTTATTTACTTTTTAATGTATGTTATTGCTTACCTTGTTTCTATTTCATGCTATATTGCGATAGGAGTATGAGGAGAGTGAAGAACATTGAAGAGCAAGATGCTCTCCAAGTTAGCCCTCTGAAAAGACCACTTGGATCATTTTTAATTTATTAGTAAGATTCACGCAATTCGTTATATATTTTTATCAACAGTGTCTACTTTTTGTAGGAGAATTGGTCGGAACGTTTGTGATACAAGTTGGCATCAAATCTAGTGCTTTCAAAAGAAAATGAACAATGTTCCAAAATAATAGAAAATGCTAGAAATATTCCACTACATGATTATTTTCGGTCACTCAAATGACAGTGATTTGTATAAATTCATGACTGAATTTTCTGAAAATGCTGCAATTTAGTGAATTTTATTTTTTATTGAAAGGGAGATTGAATTTGTATCATTCATGAATCATGATTACAAATGTACGTGTTGTGTGCACACATGTAATGTAGTTGACAATTAGATTTGTGATATTGCCCATGTGAGGTTGGCTAGGATTGCTCATGCTTATTGAAAACAATTGAATGTAATTATTAACTATTGATAACATTGCATTTTGCAAACTTTGAAATCTAAAATTATTTTGAAATGTAGTTATAGCTTGCTGCTAGTTTGGTGTGTTTTTGCATTTTCTTGGTCGCTTCATTTTGTTATTTCCTAAGAAGAATATCATTAGCTATTTTAATTAGAATGCATAATTTATTTGCTTCTAAATTTTACACTTTCTTTCCCTTCATATCTAGGATATCAAGTTCTTCAAGAACATGCCCTAAGGCTTAAATTTGTTTTAGGTTTCAATTTCAGGTTCTTCAAGAAAACACAGTGAGGCCTAAATTGTTTTAGGTTTCAATTTTTTTTCTTCTTTAAAGTTCATAGTTACATCATTGTATGGTCTAAATTGTAAAGTTTTAGACCCCTTAAACACAAATAGATTAACCTAGTTATTTAGCCAAGTGATTAACTTTAGTAAATTATTCAGATCTAGGTTAACACAAATAAATCATATCATTGAAACAATGCAAAAAATAAATAACATAACGATATGATGACTTAGGAAAACCTAGCAATCCTCAAGGTAAAACAGATCCACTATGAAAGAATTGAAGTTTTACAATAGCGACTTAGACTATTAACATCCTATTGCTACCTCGAGTAGAAAACTTACTACCACGATCACATGATAGCTTCGAGTCCATGGACTACTTCTTTCTTGGATTCATAGCAACCACAAGTACTCCCACTTGGGTTTTCTTTAACGCTCTTTATGCAGCAACTGAAGCAATCACCAAGCTCTCGACATTAATCTTGAGATTGAAAACCCTAAGTATGTATGAAGGCAAACACCTCTAGATGTCACAAGAGATTCATAAACACAGCATAAAACAACCTCTGAAAAACGTGGCTAGGGTTTTCCTTTTATACTTAAGGCAAAACATATAACCCTACACGTCATACAGGCTTGGGCTGAGTTGGAAAAATCTGCAGAAAAATAATCTGCACGAGTTTCAATTGATCGAGTCTAATTTTTGATCGATTGAGCCTTGCAAATTTACATACTAAATCTTGCAGTACACTCAATCCCAACTTAACATAAAAACTAACTTTAAGCAGCCTTATGCTGGACTCTAAGTTTTGATCATGGTTTGCCAACATTACACATTGAAGTTCTAATACATTTAGATCCTAAATCCTCAGAACCTAACAAGCTCCCCCTTTGGCAATCCGTGACAAAAACACATAATAAAACAAAATGCTCAAAGTTACAAAAACAGCCTATTACAATAAAAATTGCCCAACAAAAAATAATTTACCCTAACTACTATCTATTAGTTGCAAGTGTAGACAGCAGCACGACTGAATCAACTTGTATATTCCTATAACACTTAACAAATGCATAAACGCATGTGTTGAAAATACAAGTAAAACAAAATAAATTCTTGATTTCACATAACACAAAATAAAAAACATATATCATGAATAACCTCATAAATATGAATCAGTAGCCAATGTAGCACAATGTGAAACAAGAAACAGATAATAAAACAATAATATCTCCCCCTATCAAATACAACTAAAAAAAGAGACATCAAAATAAATATCATGAGCCAAAAAAGAAAAGTACAAAGTGAAGCACCTAGATACAATCTAAAGCTCCAAAGCTCCAAAACAAAAGAAATCTCCCTCTATCCCTATCCATATGTACCCCGCCTTTTGGTGACAAATTGCCAAAGGGCAATCAAGACACATCATCAAAAGGAGGTGGCAGAGGTGACCGTCTAAAACTCGCCAACTCTGCACGCAAAGCCTGAAGCTCGGTAAGAACATCTACCAAAAGCTAACTATGAGCTGCCTGAACGGTCATGACAGTGTCCTACATACGATGAATGCTAGAATCATCTGAAGTAGAAGGTGGAGGAGCAGCAGCAATAGTCGGATCAATAAACGCATTAGCAGCCAGATCACCTGTAGAAGGAGGAGGAGGAGGTGCAACACCCAAAGAAGACTCAACTCTAGGGCGTTTAGGGTTAGCTCGCATCTGAGCAGCCCTATGCCTAAGGAAGGTGGCACCTATATGAGCTATAATATGTATAGGCTCAAAAGCTGGAAACTCATCTGAACTTAAATGTAACAAAATACGATGAATAAAAATGGGAAAGAAAAGAGAATGTGAAGAAGAACTACTCCTATGAACCTCAACCAAGGAACGAATGAAAAGATGAGGAAAACTCATAGAAGCATCTGTCACAAGAGCATACAAAAATGCACATCTCTCGATAGAAATAGTGTGCAAATGAGAGATGGGCTAGATGGAATGGCAAGAAATCCGAAAAGAGAGATAATGAATCTTGGTCAACTCGTGAGAGGTGATTCGAGGATCAGAAACCCACTGGATAGAAGATTAAGTAAGATATGACATAATGTCATTGAGTGAAGGGGTCTCATCATAAGGATAGACAAGCTGTCATATCAAAGGTACCCTAAGAGCAGAGGCCACTACTAAAGGAGTAATGGTATACCCTTCACCCCTTATCCAACTCACCACATACTATTCGTTGGAAGCATTGGAGTGGACAGAGAGGTTCGAATAGAACTCTCTAATCAAGGTAGCCAAAGGGGGATAAGAAATATCTAACAAAGAAAGCCAACCCCTATTCTCAAAGTTTCTCCAAATCTCTCCATCAAGCTCATCTAGAATGACTCTCTTCTCAACCCACACAGACCTAAGAATGTTCAGCTTCTCATAGGTCTTCTGGTTTTTCTCACTAAGAAACCTCTCACTATCAAAAGATGGAGTAGAAGTAGAGGTAGATGTCTTATGGGCTCTAGTCTTCCTAACCATGATTCTAAAGATCAGAAAGGATAGACAAAAAAGAGACAAAATAGAAAAAAGAAAACCCCAGGGCATGCTGCATCAGATATAGTTAGAGCGGAAACAATATAGAAAATAATAATCTATATGATGCATGAGCAGTATTAACACATGATGCATTCTCTAATGCAGTAAGAATAGTTCAATTTTACTTTAAAAACACAGAATTTGGCTTGAACATAGAGGTTATATCAAAAACCCCCAAATTTTGAAAACCCAATTTCAAAAATCCCAACAAATTGATCAATTTATCATTACAAGTTAGATAATAGTATATAATGACAAAATGAATCAATAACACAAGCCAATTTCATCAATTTATTCTTAATTGAACAACATCCCAAATTCGGGTAGTTTCAAGACCTAGAAATTTCAATTTTTCCCAATTCATCAAATTGTTCAAATTAAACCATGAAGAACATGTTAATATCATCTAACAACAAAAACCCATTGATCAATTTTGAAAGAAATCAACGAATACACCCAAAAACCCCAAATTTCTATAGGTTCGAAATTTTCCCTTAAATGCATCAAAAATGCATGATAAATGAGATTAAACTAAAAAAGAAAGGGTAAAATATTCATATCGGTGCTAGAAGACAAAAACCTTGGAGAGAAATTGAGGGAAAACGACAAAAAAAATTTGTCTTTGAATCTGGATCGGTCGAAGAGAGAGAGAAAGAGAGCTTTTGAAAAATTTTGAATAGTGAAAAACATGTGAAAAACTCATGTTTTTATAAAACTCTCTAAAAGATTTTCGATCGATCGAAAAATAGATTCGATCGATCAAAAATTATATTCAATTGATCCAGCAGTGATCAAGCATCGATCGAGTCAGGCAGATTCAAACCAAAATTTTAATCGCAATTTCAATCGGTTGAGCAATAGGTTCAATCAATCAAAAATCTGGAAAAATTAAATTTTTAAAAAACAGGGCAATTTTATGCAGAAACTCCTAATAGCATAGTATTTCATGAATGAAATGCATGAGTATGAGATTAAAAGTGTTTTTAAAACATTTAAATTTAACCTAGATCTTCCAAAAGCAAGATTTTCAATCAATATGTCCTTAAATATCAAAATGTATACACATTTTACATCAAAATCAAGGAATTTTTAATCTTGAATGGCCACAACAAGATCACACACATTATAATGTACTAAGTTTAGCAAAGAGTAACTTGTGTAGTGTGTGCAACCAGCATTAACTTGAGGTACATGTGAGGTGATAAGTAAATAGTGATCAATCACAATTACTAAAAAATTCATCACATAAGTTTGAAAGAGACAATCACCTAATGAGTTACATCATATAACTCTCACATCTCCTAGAATAAAAGCTTGCAATCATGTAAGTTTCTCGATTTGCCTCATAATGTACACACCAATTTTATTTGAATTGAAAATTATTAGATTAGCTAGGATAATGTACACACCAATTTTTTTTTATTGTGAATGAAATTATAACCCAATAATGTACACACTAATTTTAGCATTTAATCCGAGGCTATACCTTATGTTCATCATGTGCTGCACTTTCTCGAGCACAAAATCTTATGATATACATTAAGGTGTTCATGATTGGCTAGTAAACAGTGGTGAGATGGTTATTTATGTCTTTCTCATTAAGTTCAAGTCCAACAATCAAAAGCATGTGACTTCAAGATCAAGATCAAGAGCATGTGATCAAAAACTATAAACAACTCCCAAACAACATGCACTACAAAGTTCAAACTAGTAAAGTGCAATAAAATAAGCCCATCCAAGCTAAACAAGGTACATAAACATGTTATGTAAAGATAATATGGCCAAGCTTGATTTCAAATACAAGAAAAATTAATGCAAAACACATTTTTCTTCTCTTTTTTTTTTAAATAATAACAAAAACAACCTAGTATGAAATGCATGAATGTTATGCAATGCAAATCCTAGAAAAAAAACAAAACAAAACAAAAAAAGAATGGTCACAAAGAATAAAGAGAAGAAACACAAGGACCATGTCAGAAAGACTCAAATAGATCGAGCTTTTTGCATCCAAAACTTTTTAGATGCAATTCTTGCATTGAAGTTATTATTCATATTAGAATGCTGTGCAACTCCTGGATTGGAATAAAGGTTTAAAGCCTTTACTAATTCACCAATAACTACCATGGGATCATGTGCTTAAGGCACAGGTACTTTTAACTTATTTGCTCGATTAGCAACTTGCAACTTGAAACAGTTTGGATGAATATGTCCAGACTTTCCACAAAAATGACAAACCCATGTAGGTCTATCATGCAACTTGTCCTTAAGAGGGTTAGGAGTCTTAGGTATAGACACTTGAAGAACAACCCTAATCTATCGAGGAGGAGTAACTTTAGTTGGTTTGACAATCTCACTCACGGAAGGCTCAGAAGAAGAAACAAAGTTAGTGGAATGATTTTTAGTCACAGAGATGCTATCTTCAAAACCTAGACCAGTTTTGTCTAAGGGAGACTTCTGAATACTCAACATGTGCTCAAGTTCGGAACTAGCAGACATATTTGTTTATTCTCTAGCAACAAATAATTCAAGTTCCAAATTTTTAACTTTATCAAGCAATAACAAGTTCTCAGTCTTCACCTTATCAAGCAATTCATTAGCATCAAACAATCTCAAGAGCAAATTCTTCTTATCAAGTTTAAGAGAAGCAATTTTCTGTAAGCCTAGATCAACATTCATAACATCCTTTGCTGCAACCTTGAAAAGCTTATAATAGGCTTCTTGCAAATCAGTATTCTCAGAGAGTTTCCCATCAAAAGGGTTCTCATCAACCACAACACTTTTATCAACTACAGCAGTAGCGATGAAAGCAATGAAATTTCCATCCTCATCACTTCCAGACTCATAATCAGAAACTTCATCATCACAAAGGGTTACAACCATAGCCTTACCCTTTGATCTCAAAAATGTAGGACATTCTGATTTCACATGACCATAACCTTGACAACCAAAACATTGTTGACCCATAGAATTAATAGGGGTTTGACATACTTTCTCTTTAGGTTTTTCATTATTGTTCACCTTAGTGGGTTCATTCCTCCTAAAATTTCTAGGTTCAGCTTTGTTCTTACCTCTTGCCTTTCCGTTATTGTTTCTAAAAAAATTCCTAAAGTTTTTGGCAAGAAAAGTAATCTCTGTAGCAGAAAGTTTATCATCAAATCTATTCTCATCAACATCATCAACTGACTTAAGAGCCATTGATTTGGATTTGTTTGTCTTGGGTAGGTCAAACTCATAAGATTGGAGAGATCCTACAAGTTCATCAACAAGGATGGAGTTCACATCCTTGCTTTCAGTTATGGCAGTCACTTTGGGTCTAAAATCTTCAGTCAAAGATCTAAGGGCATTACGGTCATTTTTTACGTTTTAAGGGCATTATTATCACTTTTTAAGTTACAAGGTCATTTCTGTCATTTTTTAGGTTTCATGGTCATTTAGGTAATTTTTTTGTATGTAAGGGCATTTTAATTATTTTTCAGGTTTAAAGGGTATTTCAGTCATTTTTTAGATTTTAGGGTCATCTCAATCATTTTTTGGGTTTTAAGGATATCCCAATAATTTTTGAGAGTTTTGGGGTTATTTTGGAAATTTTTTAATTGTTAGAATGCGTTTTGGCAATTTTAGTATATTTAAGGGTATTTCGGAATTTTAGAGACTTTAGGAGTATTTTTGTTATATATATATATATATATATATTCTTCAATTATTAGGTAATTTGGTGGGGTTGGGTTGGGTTGGCTACGCCCATATGTAATGTTGGTACGACTTAATGTGAGGATGGAACTGTCAAATGCAAGTAAAAAAAAAAACATTGAATGTGACAAAAGTACGGTCAGATGTGATATTGGTACTGCCCAATGTGATGATAAAACTGCCAAATATGAGGGAAAAAGTAGTGTACCACCGAATGTGACAAAAGTACGGTCATAAGTGATGTTAGTACTGGCTAGTGTGATAATGAAACTGTCAAATGTGAGAAAAAAATAGGATACGACTAAATGTGACCAAAGTACAAACAGATGTGATGTTGGTACTGCCTAACATGACAATGGAATCATCAAATGTGAGAAAAAAAATAAGTTAACCAACAAATGTGACAAGAGAACAATCATATGTGATGTTGGAACTGCACAATATGAGGAAGGAACTGTTAAATGTGAGAAAAAATAAAGGAACCACCAAATGTGATAATAGTACAGTCACATGTGATATTGGAACTATACAATGTGATGATAGAACCGTCAAATGTGAGAAAAAAATAAGAGAACCATCGAATGTGACAAAAGAATTGTCATATGTGATGTTAGAACTGTAAAATGTGAGGATGGAACCGCCAAATGTGAGAAAAAGAATAAGGGAACCTCAAAATATGACAAAATAACTGTCATATGTAATGTTGGAACTATACAATGTGATGATGAAATTGTCAAATGTGAGAAAAAAGTAAGGGAACCACCTAATGTGACAAAAGAACTGTCACATGTGATGTTAGAACTGCACAATGTAAAGATGGAGTCGTTAAATGTGAGAAAAAGTAAGGGAATCACCGAATGTGACAAAAGAATTGTCACATGTAAGGTTGGAACTGCACAATATGAGGATGGAACCATCAAATGTGAAAAAAAAAAATAAGGGAACCACTAAATGTGACAAAGAAACAATCACATGTGATGTTGAAACTACACAATGTGAGGATGGAACCGTCAAATGTGATGAAAAAGTAAGGGAACCACCGAATGTGACAAAAAAACTGTCACATGTGATGTTGAAACTGCATAATGTGAGGATGGAACCGTCAAATGTGAGAAAAAAAGTAAGGAAACCACCAAATGTGACAAAAGAACTGTCACATGTGATGTTAGAACTGTACAATGTGAGGATGAAACCGTCAAATGTGATAAAAAAAAGTAAGGGAACCACCGAATGTGACAAAGAACTGTCATATGTGATGTTGGAACTGCACAATGTGAGGATGAAACCGTCAAATGTAAGAAAAAAGTAACCTGATATAGCAAGTTACCTATTAGTGGCTACCGTACCCTCCTTTTTTTGGGGGGTACGGTAGAATTACCCTTATTTTGGAGTATTCATTGTAGAAATAGTAGTCCAACATCCATATTCAAATAATTGAAGCTGTTAAATATGGCAAAGTATTTAATTTCTAAATATTTACTTATTATTATTATTATTATTATTTTTTACTACTACTTAAGCTTGTTTCTTATGTGTCTATGGAGAGAGAGATTTGGGAGGTGGGGGGATGGGGGTATAAAATTCTCACTTTATAAGATTCCCAATATATTATTAGTGATAGATATTGTGATGCACATTTATTATTTATAGCTACTCAATGATATTATATCATAACTCACCCAAAATATATGTCAAGTGATAATATATATTATATATATATATATATATATTAGATTATAACTTGGCATAAGTAGTTTATTGTAAAATGTAATAATATCTCTCCACCTTGATTCTTTTCTTATTATGCCATTTTAGTTTTCAATTGTTTTTGTAATGTTGAAATTTATCAAACATTTTGTTGGCTTTATTCCGTGCCAATTTGCTTATAATTCAGCACTTAGAAACCTTGTATTTAGGTGGGAATCATGTAAGGGTAGTGTGTGAGAGAGTGTGAAGAAATGCTCAAGACTGTGCAGTAAAGCAGGAACTCGCGACTGGCAAGCCGACGGAAGATGCACATGAGTGAAGCATGAAGAGAAGCTAAACCATCTGCTAGCTGTTGCACTACATGACAAAAAGTCCAGCCTGGCCATTCAGTTAGCTCGCGGCTTGTACTTGCGACTCAGTCAAGTCGTGAGGCCAAGTCGCTAGCCAGCTCTGTTTTGGAAAAATTGAGTCTTCGCATTCCATTCTCACTCTAGTATAAATACCCCTTATATCCATAAAATGTAGATAGCTTCCAGGAGAGAATTTTGAGAGAGAAACCTAGAGAAAAAAGATTGACTCATCCACAATCTTTACATAGTGACTCTTCAAATTCCTCTACTCTCATCCTCTCCATTGTTAGATCCTTGAGAGGTACATTACCCAAAACTTTTTCTCACCTTACCCATATCTGTGAGAAGGCAATTTGGTGCTTGGGAAGCAGTTAGCAAGGGACCAATTAATATTTATTGATGCTATGGGCTATAGTGGAATCTGGTAAGCTAAAAAAGAAATAGGCTCGGCGTAACCTTGTTAGAGTAGGAGCTTGGAGGGCTTAGGTACATTGAGTAGATTAGGCTTGAAGGATCTTCTGTTATTCATGTACCCGACTACATTCTTTAGTGGATTATTGACCGTTTAGAGGGCGGCGGAGAGGTTTTACGCCGAGGGCTTGGGTTTCTTCTTCAATAACATATCGTTTTGTTGTCCTTGTGTTTGCATCTCTCATCCTTAATCTTTACCATTTAATTTCTGCTGTGGATGTGATTTTATTTGGTTTAGATTGTTTATCAATTCTGGTATTAGCTTATGTTCATTTTCCGCACATAATTTGTTTGATATTAAGCTTGAATTAGTAATTTGTTTTTTGGGGGTCTAAACGTTCAAGGTGTTTTTCACACTTATTGAACATTCAATTTTCATGTGTTTTGATTCATAATTAATTTAATCACAATCTTAGTCTTATATACTATTGGCAAATTGTTAAAAAAGTATTTCATATAATTACCACGTGGCGTATAAATCATTGAATACATGACATGTGATTTGAGAATATATACAAACACACTTACATAATATTATTTTGCATAAAAAATTCAAAATTCAAAATAAAAACATAAAATATAAAAATTATTCTTCAAATTATTGTACATAAAAATCATAAGGACATAAATTTTTTTTTCTTAAACTAGCAGTTTTGTAATGCTTATACTCATTTACATATGAATGTTCAAATAGCGTATAAAGTACTATGAACATTTAGACCCCCAAATAACAAATTACCAATTCAAGCTTAATATCAAACAAAATATGTGCAGAAAATGAACATAAGCTTATAACAGAATTGATAAACAATCTAAACTAAATAAAATCACATCCACAGTAGGAATTAAATGGTAAAGATTAAGGGAAGAGAGATGCAAACACAAGGACAACACAACGATGTGTTATCGAAGAGGAAACCGAAACCCTTAACGTAAAACCTCTCCGCCGCCCTCCAAGCTGTCAATAATCCACTAAAGAATATAGTTGAAATACATGAATAGCAGAAGACCCTACAAGCCTAATCTACCCAGTGTACCTAAGACTTCCAAGCTCCTACTCCAATGAGGTTATGCCAAACCTATTTATTTTTTAGCTTACCGGATTCCGCTATAGCCCACAGCATCAACCAATATGAAATTGGTCCTTTCCTAACTGTTTCCCAAAGCACCAAAAAGCCTTCTCACAGATATGTGTATGGTGATAAAAGGATTTGGCTAAAGAACCTCTCAAGGATCTAACAATGGAAAGGGTGAGAGTAGAGGAATTTGAAGAATCACTATGTAAATATTGTGGATCAGTCAATCTTGTTTTTCTCTAGGGTTTCTCTCTCAAAATTCTCTCTAGAAGCTCTCTACATTTCGTGGGTATAAGGGGTATTTATACTGGAGTGAGAATGAAATGCGAAGAGTCAGTTTTTCTAAAACAGAGCTGGCTGGCGACTTGGCCTCGCGACTTGACTAAGTCGTAAGTACAAGCCGCGAGCTAACTGAATGGCCAGATTGGACTTTTTGTCGTGTAGTACAAAAGCTAGCAGACGGTTCAGCTTCTCTGCACGCTTCACTCGTGTGCATCTTCTAGCGGCTTGCCAGTCGCAAGCTACCCGCGAGATCTAGTCGCGAGTCCCTGCTTCACTGCACAATCTTGAGCATTTCTTCACACTCTCTCACACGCTACCCTTACATAATTCTCAGCTAAATACAGGGTTTCTAAATGCTGAATTACAAGCAAATTGGCACGAAAACCAACAAAATGGTTGATAAATTTCAACCTTACAACATATATAGTTACAACAAGTGTGGGAGAATCTAACCCCTAAATATCTCCGTTGAAAACATAAAGAGATGTGAATTAATTGAGTCTTAAAACTCTTGACATGATGTTTATCCTTTTTAGGTATAAAGTAATTAGATTCAATTTATAATGAATACATGCACACATATTCTTGTGTAAAATTAAGGTTAACTACGTTCCTCTAAAGAAAATTTCTTCACTCTACCACTACCCATTGATTACTTACTGTTAGGAGTGTTTTTCGTCGCCCACATGATGTTAGGGGAGTCAAGATCGAGACTCGACTTTAGGATTGAAACACAGCCCAAAGGCTATTGGTGAAGCGTGAAAGGCCCATTTTACTCAAGATCTAGGTTGCATCCAACAAAGATTGTAATAAGGCCCTAAAATACCCTTGCAGAGATAAGCTAGCACAAAGGATGGCCCATCATAACAAGTGCTTAAATAATAGTCTAGCGGTAAGCAAGAGAAATACATGCCCTTGTAAGGGGGAGATGTGTTTCATCTTGTTAAGGGGAGTGCTTACCTTCTTCTTCTTGTACAACGGTCTTGTGACCATATTTACATACATTGTGCTTATCTTTGATATATATATATATATATATGATGTATGTTCTTCTTCACCTACCTTTACATGTGTTGTTTCTTTTCTCTCTTTATACACATGTTTCTTATTTATTGTATACAATCTATTTATTCTGTTTCACACAAAGATGCCTTGATGAGTTTTGTTTAAAGTGTTCAAAAATACAAGTTGTCAAAGTCTACTTGCCATAAACTCTCTTCTTGCAAAGTTTTTTAAGAGTTTGTGTTAAGATAGATTTTATTGTATTCAACAAGTAAATATGAGTTGAGTGATTTATGACTTCTCTTATATGTTCATTTATTAGTTGTGGTTTTGTCATGGATTGCTAAAGGGGGAGATTGTTAGAACATATATGATTCACTTGTTAGGAACATATGTCACTACTTTATGTAATTGGCTAATACTTTGACAAAACTCATTTTACTTATATTTATGTAGATCTAGGATGAGTTTAGTACTTCAATGAACAAGAGTTCAACTCTAGTATTGAAGCAATGCAAATCTGTCCAAGAAACAAGTAAAGAAGTGCTGATTCATTAAAACTCGACAACTGCTCGACAGATAGCTATCTATCGAGGTTTAATGAGGTTCGACAGAAACTATCTATCGAGGTATCTATCGAGAATTACAGAAATCAGTTTTTCAAATCTGATTTTCAGCCCATGCATATGTATTTGTGTAAGGTTTCTTTTCTCACAACCCTAAACATATATAAAGCTTATTTTAAAGGCCGTCACATAAGAGAATACAAGGAGAACATATGCAAAAGGTGACCGATGCCTTATTCTCTTTGAAAGAAGCTACTGCATCTTTGCGCCTTAGGCTTTTGTAACCAAGTGCTTCTTGATCTTCATTGTTGATGAAGTGAAAAACTTTGCAGCCAACATTCTTCTTCCTCAAGTTAGTGATTAAGTCACATACTGGGATCCGTGCATCTTAGGTTAGTCACGTACTGGGATTCGTGCATCAAAAAGGGTGGCGTTCATATATTGAAGAGTTCAGAGGTTCTGAAGCGGTAGAAGGTTTCTGCTGTAAGTTCATCTACCGGGATTGTAGAGTCTAGGGACAAAGGTTTTGTACTAGATCTGAAACTTCTCTTTACTATAGTGGATTGCTTTTTGGGAAGGTTTCCCCCCAGGTTTTTACTATGAAACTAGTTTGTTTCATTGGTTTTCCTGGGTCATCATATCTTATCTTATTTACTTTTCCGCCGCATGATTTTGATACAATATTGATGTTTGCTTTAACAAGTTTTATTCATAATAAATCTAATTAAAAACTTGGGTTTAAAACTTGTTAATTCTATCAACCGGGGACTAAATTTCCCAACAAAAAAAAAAAAAAGTCTTAAGGGTGACCCATCAACCCTCTTTCTCTTGGCCAACACGTGCCCCACCCAAGATATTTCCCTTATCTTTTCTTGGCTGTACCAGAAGACTCTTTGTTCTTCTTTCTTTGCTCTTTTCTGTTCAACTTCTTTCTTTTTTCTATTCAGCAACACCTCTCTCTCACTCTCTCACCAACAGCCCTCCCTCTCTCACTAAAACCATATATCTCACTCTAAGGAAGAAATTAAAAGATTAGCCCTAAAATTTCAGCTTCAAAGTATGTGGGTAAGTAAATAAAAACCTCATCTTATTATGGGTATTTTAATGGTGGAATGGTTTGCTTTAGTTTCACTTCTATGTTCTCTAATTTGATTGTTAGAAGATGAAATTTGTGATTTGTGAAATTAGGGAATCATGAACTTGTAAGTCTATGTATATATGCTGTTTTAAGAAGTTTTGAAACTGTGTTGATGGTTTGTTGAAGGTATATTAGGATTTTTACTAATTAATGATTGTATATGATTAAGGAAGTAAGAAAAAGTTAGGATGAGTACTTTTGATGTTACTGCTGGGATTTTTGCTGGATTTAATTTTGCTATAAATGGTTAAATGACTGTATGTAAGTGTTTTCTAACATGTCTAATGAGAGTATAAAAATCCACATATGAAAATAAGACTATTTGCAATCATTTTGTGAATTAACAAGAAAATGTTGCAAAGCTGTCATTATGACAGATTCTGTGTTTACGCATGATAAATTATGTATTAAATTGTATACAGTGAATTTGGATGCTAGGGATATTTCCTATGAAATCTAAGACACATATGGTTGTAATGGAAGTGGTCTCACATCATTTGGATTAATATAACAATAATGGTTTAATTTCTAAGTTGCATGAAATTCTGTTAGGACATATTTGAGCATGTCTTTTATGATTTTTAATAAATCATTGTTTTATGATTTGGCTCTGAAAATGATTTGGAATTTACTAGACATCCAGAGGAGTGGCTCTGTAAAATTGCATGAAGATTGGATGTGTTCAGATAGCCCATTTGTATTTTACTAATGAGGCATATGCCGCTGAAATGAGCAGTAAACAGTAAATGATAACTCTGACTTTGAGGATTTAATTCTAAACTTAGGGTGAGTTTTGAGCTATAATTTAATATGCTTATCCTTTGGTATGTCTGGATTATAGATAAATTTTGTATAACTTGGTTCAAGGTTTAGTACTAAAAGGAGGGGTTCTAAACCATTCTACTGCTTTTTCATGTTGCTGTCTTGTTCAATGTGTTTTATGTTGCCATATGAGTGTATATGGTTATATGACCATGTTTAAAGGATTTTATGTTTATGCATGCATTATTGCCCTGATCTCAAGCACATCTTGAAATGAAGTTGGCTCCTCTGGAGATATGATATAAATATGAGAATGATGGCTTTTCTTTAGTTTGGTACATCATTTGTTGATGTGTGCATAATATGTTTGTGAGAACCTTGTTGGGGTGGGATTATGATTTCCTTGATTTTAAGAGATAGGCTTTGAAATAAATGTGTAAGTTTATGATAAGGAATAATTGATAGTAATAAGCTTTGATATTTGGTTTAGGTATTACCAGCCCCCAGGTCTACGCTCATTCGACTTTAGGCTCTCAGTTCCTCTGCTTTCATGTAAGGGATAAGTTATACAGGCATTTGGTAAGTCATGAGGTTATTTTAAAGTGTATTATGTATTAAAAGGTTCTTGATTAGAGATATGGCATGTAATCATGTTTTAGACAAAGATATGTTCGTGAGCTTTCGAAACCTTATGTATATGATTTAAGCATATTAATGCTATTACTAATTCCACGAACATGATGTTTAAAGAAATCAATAGAAATGCTTTTATTATGAAATGTTATGCAAACTATGAATCTCAGTATGATATATAAGTATGAAATATTTTCGGATTATGTCCTTTGGTTATCTGAACTCGGCCAGTAAAGGTTAAATTACTGGCTTTCCATAGAAAATGTTATCTGATTGGCCATTAAAAGTGGGACTGGCTCTACTGTACTCGCCCTTGTTAGTAACGGCCAACTTGTGGAGGATGCCAACTTACCCCCATAGTTAAAGATATGTATTATGATGTGATTCCAGGAATACTTGGCATTGTGGGGAATGCTGGATGCCTAGCACAGTGGTGCTAGAAACCTCCCAAATAAGTACAGATTTATCAAATATGAACAAACCAATATGTTATTTATGAACAACTATATTATGTTATTAATCATGAGAGAATGATTTTGTTTAAATGCATTATGAAAATTTAAAAGCTCTCATGGAAAGAAGAAGTTTCTGATGAAAAGAAAAGTTGTTCTTTAAAAATAAAATTTTTGAAGTTTCTTTTGTGCTATAAAGATAAAGCTTCTAATAAAAGTACAAGTTTATGTTAAAAAGTTATCAGATATCTGTTCTTTATGAAACGTTAAGTTTTATGACCATGAAAGATATAATATTTTATGAGAAGAATTTTATAAAAAAAAAAAAAAAAAGTTTTCTTATTTGGCAAGATGTTTCTAGTTAAGACAAAGTTACCAATTATCTGATTTAAGTTAAAATTATTATTTTGTAATGAGAATACATATATATTGATTTTAAACAATCAATATTATATTTGGTGACTTTGTAAGAAATGAAAAAAATTCAATCCGAAAGGTTTTGGTAATATTATTTTGATAAGAAAAAGGAGAACAATTATTTTCCTATGAAGAACATATAAGATATTATTATGAATAGTATAAAATACTATGCATGACAAGATGTTCTCCTATCTGAATATTTATAAAATGAAATGATTTAATTTACATGCATTCTTATTAAATTCTTATGTATCTAACCCTTACTGAGCTGTGTAGCTCACCCTTTCCACTCTTTCAGTCAACAGGTTTTATTTTGGAGCAGAGGGAGCCTTAGTCAAATTTTGAAGGAGCTGGTTTTAGTATTAAAAGTATAGATCCCAAATTAGCATTTTGATGTTTAGCTTTATAGTTAGTGTATTTTAGGATCTAATGAAAGTTGTGTACCTTAAAAGTATTATGAGCTGTATTATATGAAATTCAGAATTTGAGTAACTGGTGGATTATGATATTCTTTGAGTACAGTGTAGATGCTCTGAATGTTAAGTGATAAGTTATATTATTTAAGTAAAGAAGCAAGAATGAAAAGAAAGAGGGAAGCTTTTGTAAAAAGTTTAGTTGGTTTTTGTTAATACCAGGTTTAGGCTTTATATTAACATGCCAATCATGGCCACAAATCCGGGTATCGGGTTTGGGACGTGACACAACATAAGGGAAAACTTCCATTGCATCCAAAACATTATGGCTTACATCATAATAACAATAAACAATGATTAAAAGCTTCATAATTACAAATAAAATAGGAAAAAAAAAACAGGGTGGAATGAAGGGAGAGAGAGAGATTTCAGCTTAGTGCAGCACATATTGAACTAAGATTTTTGGAATATTTATATGTGGGGCATGAATGGTGTAGTGTAGGCCATTTTTGAGTAAGTGGGTATTTAAGCTTGTGGTAGTGTGATGGAGTTAATGTTGAGGCTAAGACTTTAATGGGTTAAAAGTTGCTTGTGACTGATTAGGAAACATTTATGGGCTGTGAATATGCAGAAAAAGAAAGGGAATGTATGAAGTTAAGAAAGTGTGGGCTAAGGGGAATGATTTATGAGCTTGGGGAGAGCTACACCACAAGCAAAGTGGCAAGAAAATCACAAATTTCAGAGGGAATTGATTGGTTGGTGTTTTGTGGGCTGGTGTGCTTGTCCTTTTATAGTGGAGTTTAGGGAGATATTAATTATTAAAAGTCCAAAAAACATAAGACTGATCAGGGGGGCAAAGTATCAGACTTAATTATCCTAGGATTTGGCTATAAATGGGAGATTTCTTTTGGGGTTGCTTTGCTTTTTTGGGTAATATGATACATGGTGAGTATTTGGGGTTATCTTGCATTAAATACTAAGAATGTTGAGATTGTATTCAGCTAATGGGGATTAAGGCAAGTATTAAAGAGGAATCCTAGTGTTGCAACTAAGATTTGGACCCTAGGAAGTAGGATTCAACACCCCAAGACAAGTGTCAAAGTTTAAGTCCACTTTAGAGGGTTTCGCTAGAGATCCCTTTTTGCCCTCCAAACCACATGTTCCCAAATTTTCCCCTTTAAGATTCATAGGCTTCGTTTATGAACCAATTACATACATTTTTAGTAATAAAATAAACTATTTGGTCAAAGATTTCATGAGCTTGGAGGATTTGGTTATGACTTTCTTGAGTTGTGACCAAAACTTGGGGAAGAAGGGTATTTATTGCCCATTAGCCTTTAGGTGTCAGCCTCTGGTACTATTCACGTCAGAGTTGGCAATGGGACAGGTGGCCAGCTCCTAATTTGGTTTAAGAGCTTAATTGCTTTTTGAGGTGACCTCCAGCGGAAAGAAGAATTGAGTGGAAATCTCCAGCGGGGTCAGTTTGCACACATGAGCTATTTTGGTTGAGATTTCATGTTAAGCTTGGCCATGAGAGCTGAGTATTTTGGTGGCCCTCTAACTTGGTGGTTCTCTCCACTTGGGCCTATCATTTTGCTTTCTCATTGTGAGCCCTACAAAATAGACAAAACTACCATATATTGCCATGGATTTTTATTCCACATGGGCTTTAGTTGTTAGTAGAAATAAAATGAATCCAAGAGTTTTAATAAATATTTATGATAGGTTTTGGGTACTAATTTCCATGGACTTTAAATAACAACTTGTATAGTTTCTCATAATTTTTGTTATGGATTACTTTGTAAAAATATTTTCTTTGGGGCTTTTTAAATAATGACCTCCAATATTTTCTTGAGAATAATATTTACCAATGGTTTTAAATAGAGGCAATATCCATGGGTTTTAAATAAATATGGTAACAACCACTATAATAGAATAATGTGATATTCTTATGAGTTTTTCTACAGTTAATCATAATGGGCATGTAAGATGAATAATTTCCATGAGTTTTGAAAATAAATATTATGAATATTATGATGTAAGATCGATAGTGAACATGAGTTTATAATATAATATGAAATAAATAAATGTCATGGGTCTAAGATAAATAATCATAACTTTCCATGAACTTTTATAAGATGATTACTATGGGTTTTGAGAATAGATAATTCATAAATGCCATAAGCTTGTAATATTATAGTAATAGGTTTAAGAATCTAAAGTATTGTTCATTATTGGACTTTTAAGTGAAATAATTATGATATAATATTTTGCCAAGTATTAATAAACTTGGGCTTTTGAAAAAATAGTATCAAGTAGTTAGCTTGGACTTTTAATAGTGTCAGCGTAAATTGGGCTTTTGATATTGCCAATGAGAATTGGGCTTTGATATTGCCAATGAGAATTAGGCTTTAAATATTGTCAGCGAAAACTGAACTTTGATATTGCCAATGAGAATTAGACTTTGATGTTGCCAATGAAAATTGGGTTTTGAAATTGCTAATGAGGATTGGGCTTTGATATTGCCAATGTGAATTGGGCTTTGGATAAATAAATTGTCATGGGTTTAAACTATGGGCTTTGATTATGAATTTGAATCTTATTGATACAATTTCCATTGGTTTAAATCATGGGTTTTGATTATGAATCTGAATTCCATTGATAAAATTGTTTTGCCATAGGCTTGAATCATGGACTTTTCAAATATTGTCAAGCATAAGTATTCTTGGGCTTTAATTAGAATAAAATGTGTGTATTGGGTTCATAGAGCCAGTTTTGGGCTAATGACAATAAAATTGAATAAAATATTAGGTTATGTTTGGTAACCATTTTTGTTTTCTATTTTCAAAAACTTGTTTTTGGGAATATAAACAAAAAAAAATTTTCTTGTATTTTTGAAATCAAAAACATGTTTAGTTAGTTGAAATTAAAAAGATAGTTTTTTGAAGAAAAAAATAGAAAATACTAAAATATGTTATTATTAAGATTTGAACTCTAATGTTAACTCATTAAATGAGTTAGATTCATTAAATTAAATGCGTACTTTTATTGACTTTTGAAAATTAGAAACTGAAAACAGCACTTTCCATGTTTTCAGTTTCCTTCACAAATTAAGTTTTGAAAACTGAACTTTGATATTGCCAATGAGAATTAAATATTGCCAGCGAAAACTGAACTTTGATATTGCCAATGAGAATTAGACTTTGATGTTGCCAATGAAAATTGGGTTTTGAAATTGCTAATGAGAATTGGGCTTTGATATTGCCAATGTGAATTGGGCTTTGGATAAATAAATTGTCATGGGTTTAAACTATGGGCTTTGATTATGAATTTGAATCTTATTGATACAATTTCCATTGGTTTAAATCATGGGTTTTGATTATGAATCTGAATTCCATTGATAAAATTGTTTTGCCATGGGCTTGAACCATGGACTTTTCAAATATTGTCAAGCATAAGTATTCTTGGGCTTTAATTAGAATAAAATGTGTGTATTGGGTTCATAGAGCCAGTTTTGGGCTAATGACAATAAAATTGAATAAAATATTAGGTTATGTTTGGTAACCATTTGTGTTTTCTATTTTCAAAAACTTGTTTTTGGGAATATAAACAAAAAAAAAAATTCTTGTATTTTTGAAATAAAAAACATGTTTAGTTAGTTGAAATTAAAAAGATAGTTTTTTGAAGAAAAAAATAGAAAATACTAAAATATGTTATTATTAAGATTTGAACTCTAATGTTAACTCATTAAATGAATTAGATTCATTAAATTAAATGCGTACTTTTATTGACTTTTGAAAATTAGAAACTGAAAACAGCCTTTTACATGTTTTCAGTTTCCTTCACAAATTAAGTTTTGAAAATGGTTTTTGTTTTCTGTCCATTTTGAATTGCCAAACAAGTTTTTTAGTTTCAAAAATAGAATATTGTTTTTGAAAATAGAAAATAAGGGGAAAAAACAGTTACCAAACATACCCTTAGTTTTTTGGGCTTTTTGTGATGGTTTACATCATGACCCAATTTAGATAATGAGATATGAAACATTTGTGATTAACATAATAATAATAGAGCAAAAAATATTTGGAAAAACCCAATAACTTACTAGTGGTATTTGAAAATAAATAGGTGGTACTCAAATAAAATTAGGTGTAAAAAAAAAGTATCCTAACACGTACTAAATCAAAATAAAACGTGGTTAAGTAAGAGAAAATCTATAAATTGACAACAAATTTGACATCTATTGATGCGTGGCAAATTACTAGTTGAAAGAAAAAAATTCATGTAAGTGATAAATCTAGATGAAAACCAAATACAAGCTTATTAACTCTCTATTGGTGTAAAAAATAATTTCAAATTTTTTGTAGCATTTCTTAGTTAAGTAAATCGGAAAATGTGGAGCTATTATTTTTGTAGATATATATATATATATATATATATATATATATATGTATGGATGGTATTTGATACAAATTCATTTTTTATTAAAATATTAAGGTATGGCTTAATCTTAGCTTAGAGCATCTCCAATAGATTAGCTAAAGTTATTTTTTGGAGAGCAAACTAGCTCCAACAAAATCTCTAAAAGCAAAATTTTTTTTTTTTTTTTAAAGTTGCTACAGTAGTTCTCTTGATCTAGGGAACAGTATAGCAACTCCAAACTATTTTTCTCACTTAAAATAATCCACACTTGAATAAATCCAAATAAAAAATTTAGCACAATAAATTAAAATTTCAACATTTACCTCAACCTCAACGGCTACAAAGACACCAAAACACAAATGAACAAAATACAAAACACAATCTAACACAGAACACAATCTTTCTCCTAAAACTAATAAAATTAGAACAATTTAAAAAAAAAAAATCTAACCCACAATATTTAGAGGTAGAGTACAGAGGACGAAGATTATTTTTCTCTCCCTTGGTAAAGCACAGTGGTGATTTCCCCTCTATGTGATGAGAAGATGAATGACATTATTTAGTTTTTTTAGTCCAAGTGAAAGAGACAGACATCTAAAGATAGAGGTAGAACAAGAGGCAGAAAATGAAAAACAAAAATGAAGATAAAGAGAAGAAGTAGAGATACAGGTAGATGATAAGGTAGATAATGAAAAGCAAAAATGAAGATAAAGAGAAGTGGGGGTATGTGTGTGGAGGAGAAAAAACAAAAGAAAAAAAAATGTATGGATGGAAAAAATGAAAGAGAGAAGAAAAAATAAAATAAAAAATAAAATTGTGAAATGTTACCATAATATTTTCATAATTCTTTCACAAATAATTTTAAGTTGCGGGTTGTTATTGGCTATTACAGTTGAGAAAAAAATAATTTTAGTAGTAGGTTCAAATTAAAACCCATAATAACTTACCACAATGGAACATAACACTTCTAGTTAAAATTAGATGATCCTAAGACTCATCATATCATTACCACAAGTGCTACAAAAGATTTCTTAAAAAATAGTACCAAAATTTTTAAATATTAAAGAAATAATGAAGAAATAATATTTAAATAAAATAAAAAAATATAAAGAATCTTTTAGAAAATATATTTAAAAAAGTAAATAAAAAGAAAGTAAATATATCTGTTTACTATTCATACAGTACAAAAAACTGAATAAGTCGTGTATAAAAAAACAAGGTGGAAATCACATTTTAGTCCCTACATTTTCAGGCGATTCCCATTTTAGTCCCTACATTTTATTTTTATCGATTTTAGTCCCTATCCTGAAAAACGATTCTCGTTTTGGTCCCAACCATTACATCAAAAACGGAGAAAACAGACGTGGCATAGGGCAGGAATAAATTAATACTAAATTAACATCCACATGGCAAGAAAAAAATATTTTATTATAGTTTAAATATTTTAGATGGCAGCACGGCTGAGGGAGATGAACCTAGTGATGGTGATGTGGTTGCCATCTAGTCACTAATCAAATATATTGATGAAAGTCTCTGGCTAGATATCTCTCATATATCAAAATCACTCATGAAAATTTTCACAAAATCCACATAAGTCTATGTCTAAAAGCCAAACTCAGAGCAAAAAGCCAAAACTAGTGACCAACTTCCAGTCTTTCGCCAACCCATGTTTCAAAACTTGAAATTGAAGAAAATTTTTAAATCACTAAACTTTACCAACCAAACCCCACTCCGAGTTCATAGAGCTCAACCCCAGCAAAAAAAACTCAGATGACCAACCAAATTTTGGGCATAACCCATATCACCAATAACTTCTAAATGCAAAACCCAGATGAGATATGAGTTCCAAAAGCAAAGTCCAGATCACGAAGTGCTTGAGCAAGCCCAACGACGACTTAGACAATTTTTCTGAGACCACTCAGACTCAGGGCCGAGACCACTGACAACACATATGGCCAAGAAATAATAATAATAATAATAATAATAATAATAATAATAATAATAATAATAATAATAATAAGAATAATAATTCTCAACCTCAGCGTTTGGTTCAAAGAAATCATGGACTCGACCCTGCAACCATTCTTGCTCTGCCCGTCTACTCTTATCATGGAGACAACGCTAAGTACCAGGTTGATTGCGCCATTTGTCTGAGCGAGTTCGAGGAGAACAAGGACGTGAAGGCGATAAGGAAATGAATAAAATATTTAAACTATAATAAAATATTTTTTCTTACCACATGGACATTAATTTAGTATTGATTTATTCCTGCCGTTTGTCACGTCTACTTTCTCCATTTTTGATGTAACGGTAGAAACCAAAACGGGAAGCTTTTTTCAGGATAAGGACTAAAAGCGGTAAAAATAAAATGTAGGGACTAAAATAGGATCGCTTGAAAATGTAAGGATTAAAATGTGATTTCCGCCAAAAAAAACAAACAACACATACACTCGTGAAGCTTGCTAACCAGACATGAAATTTTGTATCATGCAAGACAGTCCAGCTAATTTTGTATCATGCAGGACAGTCCAGCTATTTAGATGCAGGACAGTCCATCTTTTAGTTTTTTTTATGCTTTTTTTTAGTAAATGATTAATAGATGCCTGAGGTCATTTTATAATAAACTAATTTTAGAAAAAATTTGAAATCATGGAAATATAAAAAAATTATTAAAAAAATCAGCAATTTTTTCCTTTTTCATAAATAAATTTTAAAAATAATTCTTATATAAACAAATGCTCTTTGAGCATCTATTAACATAATTTCTTTTATAAGATTTCTTTTATTACTACAAATAAACTTATAATTTTTAAAATAATTTTCCTACGTGATAAAGTATTACTGGCGACTTTCTTTTTTTTTTTTTAAGAAATACTTACTATTATTTTTACATAAATTCACTACTTTTTTATTATCAATTATAGTTAATATATACCATTTATTTTTGGTTCTATATATATATATATATATATATATTTGATCAATGGTATTAATGTATTATATATTTTTTGTTTTTGTAATTGATTAGATAGACATATAGTCAGTCTTGTGTTGCACCAAGACTGACTATATTATATATATATATATATATATATATATAATCCTTGGTTCCTGTAGCTTATGCTAGGGAGCACAAGGACATACGTAAACTGTGTAAACATCATCATTACGTAAGCATAAATATGTCAGCTTTAATTCCGTTTTCGCTATAAAATTATAAATAGAGACGCACCTCACAGTTTACACACACAAAACAAGCAAAGAAGAATAGCTTTAGAAAGTAGAAAGTAGAAAGTAGAAACAGTACCACTGGCCACCTTTTGATGCGGTGATCACTCTATAAATATAAGTATTTATAGCATGTAGAGGGTAAGGGTTGAGATTCAAATCTCAATGAGGGAAGTTCATAGACATATACACATAGATTATGCTATAATAGAATTCTAAAAACACAACAGAATGATGCAACATTTTCATTATAGCTTTATAATTTTGTTATATTTTATTTTAACTTATAAAGAATGAAAGTTCAGCAATTTTGAAAATATTGTGATGACATCAAGATGTCTTAACATTTTTCACACAAAAAATGTTATATCCATGACATTTTTACAACAAATTATAAGAAGTAGGTAACTACAAGTTGTTATTGGTGGGCAAAAAAATAGTTTCATTGGTAAGTTTAAATTAGAACCAATAACAATTTATCATATTTGATTTGTTATGAAAGTGTTGTGAAAATTATTGTGGATATAGCACTTCTTTCTCACAATACTTTTATTTTTACTTGTAACTAGTTCTAGTATGATATTTTATTATTTTATTTTGATCTATAATGAATTAACACTTCAACAATTATGAAAATATTGTGCCAGTTTGTAATGTTAATATTTTATTATAATGTGAAACAACGTAAATTGGACAAACCAAAAATAATATAGCAAATATACTACAACTTGATGCATTCACAAGAAAATAAAAATAAAATAAAAAAGCGGCTAGCAAAACAGTGAAAGTTGAACAAACCAAAACTACTGTAGCAAAATTACTATAACTTTTCTCATTCACTATTTTTATATATAGAAATATACATTGCACTTACAATGTAAATTTATATTGTAAACACATAAAAATTGGCAAATGTTGTATACGTTTGCAAAATTTGTACAATTTTTTTTTTTTTTTTGCAAATGTATATAATATTTGCTACTTTTTGTGTGTATACAATGTAAGCTTACATTACAAGTAGAAAGTAAACATATAAAGATACTTTAAAAGAAAAGAAAAGAAAAAAAAAAAAAAAAAACTCAAGCCAAGTTGGTGAACTTGAAGAATTAAAAAAAAAAAAAAAAAAAAAAAAGGAAAGAGGCAACTCACTAAACCAAAAATACTGTTCATGAGCTTATTAAATGTATATAATTTTTGCTACTTTTTGTGTGTATACAATGTAAGCTTACAAAGTAAACATATAAAGATCCTTTAAAAAAAAAACACTCAAACCAAATTAGTGAACTTGAAGAAAAAAGAAATGGAGAAAAAGGCAAGTCACTAAACCAAAAATACTATTCCTAATACTATTCATGAGCCTATTCGCTCGATGACTAAAGAGAAAAAACAAAGTACATATTAAACAAACCAAAAGTACCATAGCTTTTACATGTTCACCTAATAAGTGTCACAACATTTTCACAAAATATTTATTTTCAATTGTGATTAGTCACAGTTTTATATTTTATTATTTTATTTTGACTTATAAGAAATTGACACTTCAATAATTGTGAAAATATTATGAAATTTATTGTATCAGTATAACAATATATATGCGGGTTCTTATCTATATATATATATATATATATATAAAACCGAAACCTCTGAAGCACCCACAATTTTCCACATCATCATTTTTATTTATAATTTTTTTTAATTTTTAAAACTAAATAGTGAGAGAGTTCTAACAGGAGTCTCTCCCTCTCTTTTTTCCTCATCATTTTAATTTATAAAAAATTTTAATTTTTTTAACTAAATAGTGAGAGAGTCCTAATAGTAGTCTCTCTCTCTCTCTTTTTTCCTTAATCCTAATAAGAGTTTTTTTTTTTTTTTTATGTGAGTCTTTTTTTTTAACCTAAAGTGAGCCCTTAAAAAAAAATCTAATGTGAGGTCTAATTAAAAAAAATTATTTTTTAATCCTAATTCTAAAGTAAGTCTTTCAAAAAGTTAAAATTTTCAATTTTACATTATATATAGATAATAACAATGATGTGACATACTCTAAGAATATGAGAATGCAATTTGTAGATCTACTTTCAAGATAACATAGATTAGATTGGTAGTGGATAGTAAATTTTATTGCAGTTGAGTATTATGTGAAGTTATCACCATAGAATAGCCCACGTCGGAATGTGTTATGTGAAACCAATGATATGAAAGAAAAAGAATTTTTCTAAATCATTATATCGAAGAAATTAGTTATTTTCATTCATTTTCAAATTATACATTTTTAAAATTTAAGTCATATACTTTTAAGTAAAATAAGTACTTTTAATTTTTATTTAACTATCTCGTGTGTCGCACGGGTTAGCGACTAGTAAATATTAAAAAAAAAAAATACAAACGGAATACTGAAAGGCAAAAAAAAAAAAAAAAAAAAGTGTTGCAACTGTAGCTACAGTACCACCTCAAGATACCAAAGTGATACTGTAACAACTATTCAAAACTTGGAAAAAAAAATAATAATAAAAAGATAAAGACTCAATAAACGAAAGGGACATTGACGCTTTAATTTTATACAGCTAATAGAAAAAATCCCTGGAGGACATTGGTAAACTGCGTAATTATTTTATGTTATTTTATTTTATTTTTTTGAGGAACTGGTAAACTGCGTAATTAAACATCATTGCGTAAGCTTAAATATGTCAGCTTTAATTCCGTTTTCGCTATAAATAGACGCACCTTACAGTTAACACACAAAATAAGCGAAGAAGAACAGCTTTAGAAACTAGAAACTAATATTAATAAGCAACAATGGAAATCATACAGCAAGTCCTTCACATGAATGGTGGAGATGGAAAAACAAGCTATGCAATGAACTCGCAACTTCCAGTCAGTCCTCTCTCAATGTCAATCTTCATGTTGTTTTGTTCTTTTATTTCTTATATATACATCAACTTGATTTGTTTGTTCAAAATTGTAGAGAACTGTGGCATCTATGGTTAAGCCCATACTTGAAGAGAGCATGGAGGAGCTTTACCTCACTCTGTTCCCCGAGTGTTTGAAAATGGCAGATTTGGGTTGCTCAGCAGGACCCAATACCCTTTTAGTTGTATCAAAAGTCGTGGACATCATTGGCACCAAGTCCCAAAAGTTGAACCGCCCACCACCCTCATTGCAAGCATTCCTAAACGATCTTCCAGGGAATGACTTCAACACCATTTTCAAGTCATTGCCAAGCTTCTATAAGAAGTTGGAGAAGGAGAAGGGAAGCTCATTTGGGCACTGTTTCATAACCGCAGTGCCAGGGTCTTTCTATGGAAGGCTCTTCCCTAACAATTCCCTGCACTTTGTTCATTCTACTTATGCTCTTATGTGGCTCTCCGAGGTTGATAATATTATAGCTAGCTAATTTCCCCATTAGTCATCTTTTTTTTTCTTTTTTCTTTTTTTTATGAATTTTAGAATTTTTAGGATGAGAAATCCCATGGACACAACTTTTGTGCCACAACCAAGATTTTAAAAACCGGACCAAAGGTAAAACTATTTTTGCCTCCGGTTTCCTGTTTAATCTAGTTTTTGATCGGTTTTGAGCATTTTTACCAAATCAGAATGGTATTCGATTTCTAGTTGAACTAGCCGATTCGGTCCAGTTTTTAAAACGATAACATAACTTTTACTACAATATTATATAGTTGATTACGAGTGGTAGAAAAAAAAAATTAAAATAAAAGTAGTAAGTTCATGTTAGAGTAATAAGTAATCACTTACAATCTGTTATATTAGAATTACGATAGAAAAAATTATAGTCTTAAGAGAATTCTTTAAAAATTCAAATAATTCATGATTTCTATTTTCTTTTCTCAATTTTCAAAACTAAATGAAATTACGAATAAAGTTACAGCAGATTCTAACTCCATCCAAATTGACAAAAAGTGTTATGTCATTTAACCATCTATATATATATATAGGAAGTGGTGTTAGTGTGGAACATATGGTGGATTGAACTAGAGGCTTATGGGTTACATCACACTCCAAACCAATGAACTCGCTACCTAGACATTAATGTTAGCAAAATGCTTACAAATTGTTTTTTTTTTTTTTTTGATACATGCATACAAATTGTTAATTACTTGATTAATGGTATATTTTAACATAATCTTGTAAAGATAGGGCTTTCCATGAGAGATACATAGATTAATTAATATTTTTTACTTCCTGTCTTTCATGCATTGAAAATTTCATGTAGGCTTATCTTAAGTAACTTAAGCATCCAAGTAATTCAATTAGTTCTTCGTTATGTATGCAATGTGACAATGAAAAATTTTATATAGGCACCAAAACAGTTGGTTAGCAAGGAGGCTATGAACAAGGGGAACATATGTATTGCAAAGACAAGCCCACCTCCTGTGTTTAATGCATACTTGGAGCAATTTGAAAGAGACTTCAAAATGTTCCTCAAGTGTAGGGCAGAAGAGTTAGTCCCAGGTGGTCGGATGGTCCTCACAACTATGGGGAGCATTAAAAGCGACGATCCTCTTTGCATTTGGGAAGTTGTTGGACTGAACCTCAATGACATGGTCAAGGAGGTAAGGAAGTGTCTAACTTGTAGAGAGAGAGACATATGAGCTAAAAACAATAAGCTTAGAGAGAAAAGGTTTTCACAACTATTTGATGTGACATGAATGTTGTAAGTAATGCTAAAAAAAGTATAGGAAAATTACTCACTATTACGCACTCTCTACACACTTTCTTCTAAAATCGTGTTTTTAAAACATCATTTTAGTCCATGTAGTAATATGTGTACGATAAGTGTGTACGACTATTATTACTTTAAAATATTTGAGTTAATTGTGAACGATAAAAAAAAAAAAAGATATAACTTCAAAATTAATTTAATATGCATATTGGGTTTTAAAATTTGTAGTATCTAATATAACATCATTTAAAAGTAATCATGTATTTATTCACTACAGTAATTTTTTCTTCACTACAGTAGTTAAAATAACATTAATTATATTTATTATCACGTTAGATTTGTGCGCGTGTGTAAAATTTATAATAACTTTAAGGCTGTGAACGAAAATTAAAGGCCCATGTCAAAGACGGAAAGTGAGTAAATATGAGCCAATTATAATCGTACGTCTATTTCCCTCTCTCTCTCAAAAAAAAAAAAAAAAAAAAAAAAAAAAAAAAAAAAAAAAAAAAAAAAAAAACTCGTACGTCTATGGGGCTATGGCCTATGGGCACACCGCTGTAGTGTCGATCATTTTGACCTCCATCGACTTATGCTGACCCAAGATCCTTCCTGCATCACGTGATTCACGTGCTGTCTGTTCTGGTATCCTACTGCTGCTGCCCCATGCAAATTATAACTGAAAAGGCATAAAATTGTTGATGCCATAATACAAGTTTTCAACAACTACTGCTACTTTTTTGCTGGAAAAGGATACAACATGTATTTTGTACATCTATAAGACAATCGCCAAGAGTCTTGTAACTATTTTTAATGGAATTTAACTATCAAATTATCGAATATAACACTCCTAAGTTATTTTGGTTCATTAATTATATTTCAGGGCTTAATAGAAGCAGAGAAATTGGACACCTTCAATTTGCCAAACTATTCACCAACTACTGAGGAAGTCAGGAAGGTGATCGAGATTGAAGGATCTTTTACTTTGCTTAAACTTGAAGTTTTCAAAATGGATTGGGACTCTTACATAAAGAAAGCTAATAGTGGCCTCAATAAGCAAGAAAGGGCAACAATAATTGCCACTGACATTAGGGCCGTTGGTGAACCTATATTGGCTAGCCAGTTTGGTGAAGAAAACATGGACAACTTGTTTCAAAGGTTTAAAGATGTTGTCCTTGACCACATGGAGGCAGAGAAATGTGAACACGTCAATTTGGTCATCTCCTTGAAAAAAAGGGGTTGAATTTTAAGGTTAAAGTAAAAGTGATGCTGAGAATAACGTCCGCCAATGCGGTGGCAGTTTTGTGGACAATATGTGTGTCATTTCAGTTTGTGTCGAAGTTATTTGTTGACTATATTTTAGGAGCTGTGTTTTGATTATCTAGTAAGTTGTTGTGTTGGTTAGTTTATGATCTATGTTTTGATTATCTATTAAGTTGTTTTGTGTTGGTATTCCAAGTATTGATTGGTCACACTTTGTTTTTGCCAATAAATATTATATCAATCAGAAATAAAATACGAGATCATGAGTACTTTTGACTTAGAAAAGTGTTTTTAAATGTGGCCTACTAGCTACTTTAGCTCGAGTGATTTCGCCTATATGAATCAAACATGGGTCTTGGACACATTGCATGGCATTCACAGATCACACTCCCGATTGAGTGATATCATAGGACAACCTCCTTTCCATTGGTTGAATTTGTTGAAAAATTGAGAGACTGGTTGGTACAAGTTAACTAATTTTAACTCAAATTGAATTAATTAATGAAATTATGCTTGCACACTTAGATTATGTTTAACTCTAACCACAAACCAATATCCTTAAAACGAATAAACTATGGACCTAGCTAACACGTTATAGACTTTACCTTTGTTTACGATTTGCTAATTTATAAACTATGGAGTTAACACGTTATACTTGTTTATATGCTAACTTTATTGTTTGAATATAAGTTATTACAAAACATGGTACCAAACAAATTTTTTTACATTATGAGTACTTTTAAACAAGTATGTTCATAACATTTTTAAACCATAGTTTTCACATTATTTTGAAAACCAATACCTAAATTCTCATATCAAATGGGCCCTTTGACAATAGCTTTGAGAAATTGCTCTTGCTTTTAATTTGAGTATGATTGTTCTATGGCTGTCATGTGTTAGGACTTTGCTTTGTGCTTTAGAATATCCTTTTAAAATTTTTCCTAAAATCATTCTTTTGATTGACAAACACCCATTTCATGCGAAACAACATTAGCATATGAAATATGAAATGTCTCTCTCACCTTGTATGAAAATATAATCTGCAAGTTAGGGTGTACATGATTCTATAAAAAAATAAAATTAGGGTTGTTAAGTTATGTCTTTCCAATGGAGCTTTCAACGGTGGACGTGAATGAAAACGATCGCCTATTTAGTGAATTCTGTGCTGTTGATTAGTACTTTACGTCTCTTTTATAAGTACATATCTATGTTAAATAAAATTTGAGAGAAAAAAGTATTAACACTCTAACTTCCTATAATTGATTCTAAAAAAAATCCTTTAATTATTGATTGTATGTCATATGGCTATGCTAATGATGCAATACTGTGTTATCTTAATGAATAATATATTCTTCTCAATAAAAATTAATGAATAATATATCATAATAAATAATAAATACTAACAAACAGAAGGAAAATCAAGTAGGTGTTAAATGCAGGGGAAAAATAAAAATAAAAAGGAAAAGGAAAATTTTATATATATATATATAAATTTGTAAGTGCTAAAGACCAAAGTATCTTACATTTAAGACTCCTTTTAGAAAATTGCAAGTCCTTAGCAACAACTGAAAAATATGGGAAGTTTTTACTTTTCTTCAACTTTATGTATTTGAAATATCAGTTCACAAAGAAACCAAAATTTTATTCAAAAATGTTCTTTTCCAAAAAAAAAAAAAAATCGTATAATGCCCATAATAGGAAGCAATATCTATGAATATTCATAAAAACCACCTCTATCACGCGCGGTTAACAATAAAGGTGGGGTTTAAAAAATGGAGTACAAAAATGCTTTTAATTTTATCCTTGGTGTAGGCTCATCGATCCCGCGCCACGTGACGACAATGAATAATACCACGTATACCATATAGATTTTGTTAGAATTATCGCTTGAACCGCACCTCTCGGATACAAAAATGCTTTTAATTTTATCCTTGGCATGGCATGAAATGATTTTTCGTATGATTTCTTTGTTAAGAGATATGGATCCAGGAAAAAGCAAGTATGGGTTGTCGTGCAGAGTTACGTAATGGGAGGCAGAAGAACTCCGGAGGATGACCGAATAACGAAAAAAGGACAAAGCAAGCTTGTATGTTTTGCCAGTCATATCATCATCACCTGTACAATCATCCAGCTTCTTTAACTCCGGTACCTTGTCCAGTAATGTATATGCAGAGACAGCCGATGCTTTGGGCCTTGAACTTTCTCTTTTTCAATAAAAAAAAACATTGTTTAGCCCATTTTTTTATGCTTTCGGTTGGGTTTGGATGGCACTGAAATGGAAAAAACAAGCTTTCCAGATGTGAATGACTGCAGGAGCATGCTCCAAGCTTTCCAGGTGTATTGCATGCAGCACTGTTACAGGGAAACCAATAGAGCTGCTGACTAGCTTGCAAACCTTGGACGCTGCCAAGATGAATCTTTTGTATCTTATGAAAATCCTCCTTTTGTTGTTATGGAGGCTCTTAACTTTGACACTAATGTTGTAACCCGTTGCATTCGGGCTTCTGTAGCTTTTGATTAATGTAACTCCGCTTTTGATTAATATAACTCCACCGTATTTTACCAAAATTAAAAAATTAAAAAAAAAAAGAACGAAAAAACATGTCTGTCTGCGATTTTTTTTTTTTTTTTTTTTTTTGTCTCTTGCATTATTTATGAGACATGAAAATACGAATTTCGGCAAACATGTGCATCTACATTTTTTTTGGCCTTGTGCATTGTTTATAGGACTTGCAAATACGAATTTTAGCAAATTTTTCTTTAAAACTAGATCCCATAGTATTATTTACATATTTAAAAATTATTGTGCTACAGTGTTTTCAATTTTTAACAATAAACGATATCCACCATTTTAGATCATTTCTCTTTTGTAAATTCAAGGACTTTTGTGGATTACATATTAGATGTTCTGTTTCTTATCATTTTTGCTTCATCCACCAATACGGTTACTTTTATGGCAAAAATGTAAAATTGACTATCTAACTTTCAGTCTTTTTCATTTCAGTCCTTTAACTTTCAACTTTATCATTTCAATTCTCTAACTCTCAATTTTTGTTAGTACAGGACTCCTTTAGAACTCAGTTAGAGGTTACCGCTAATTGAGCCAAAACAACGTCGTTTTGGCTCTTTTTAAAAAAATAATAATAATAAATTTCAGAATTAAAAAAAAAAAAAAGGAAAATCTGTTTAAAAAAAAAACATTTAGTGTCATTCCCCTTCCCCTGAAGTCAAAACAAAGAAACCGATTCAGAACTCCATCCGAACTCCATCACCTGAATCGGTTGAGTAGGGGTGGCAATTTTTATCCATATCCATGAACCCACCCATTACCCACCTTATTTGGATAAGTCTTAACCCAACCCATTTAAATATTTGGGTTAAATGGGTAAAGACCCATTTGGTTAATTAATTAGATGGGTCTAAATGGATAAACCCACTAATACCCACTAAACCCATCTAAAATTTAAATAAACAACATAAAATCTAAATTTATAGAAAATGACCAAAATATCCCTGAAACCTAAAAAATGACCAAAATACTCCAAAAACCCAAAAATTTATCAAAATACCCCTAAACCCAAAAAATTACCAAAATACCCCCCGAAACCTAAAAAATTACCAAAATATCCCTCAAAACCTAAAAATGACAAAAATACCCCCAAAACTAAGAAAATGACCAAAATACCCCTGAAACCAAAAAAATAACCAAAATACCTCCAAAACCGAACAAATGACCAAAATACCCCCTAGAACTTAAAAATTACCAAAATACCCCCAAAACCTAAAAAATGAACAAAACACCCCCCAAAACCAAAAAATTATCAAAATATCTCCAAAACCTAAAAATTATGAAAATACCCCCGAAACCCAAAAAATGACCAAAATACCCCCCAAACCTAAAAATGACCAAAAAACCCCCAAAATCCAAAAATGACCAAAATACCCCCGAAACTTAAAAAATGACGAAAATACCCCCAAAACCCAAAAAATGACCAAAATACCCCCAAAACCTAAAAAATGACCAAAATACTTCCAAAACCCACAAAATGACCCAAATACATCCAAAATATCTAAAATGAGAAATATACCTCCCTAAACCTCTAAAATGTCCAAAATTACCAAAATATTTTGGTAATTTTTAGGTTTCGAGAGTATTTTGGTCTTTTTTTTGGTTTCGGGGGTATTTTAGTCATTTTTTAGATTTCATGGGTATTTTACTCATTTTAGAGATTTTGGTGATAATTTTGGATGTCCAAGGGTATATTGGTAATTTTGAAAGTGTAGGGGTATTTGCATCATTTTAGGTATTTAATGGTATTTTGGTAATTTTGGAGGTCAAGAGGGTATTCAAGTTGTTTTAGAGGTATTTGGATCATATTGGGTTAAATGGGTGGGTTACTAATTAAATGGGTTGGGTTGGTAATGGATAATTAATTTATATATAAACGGGTCATAAATGGATAAATGGGTAATTACACACCCAACCCATTTATGACCCAACCCATTTATGACCCAACCCGCCCATTTGCCACCCCTACGGTTGAGCCACCAAAACTCTATCTGACCAAATATTCACTCCTATGCCACCTAAAAACACCACCAACCCAACAAAAAACCTCAACCAGAACCACCCATCACCTTCATAATCCTTATACTAAGACACCCATCTGGCTTGTAAGTAAGCATTCAAAAGATTGAACACAAAAGCCATCATTGCCACTGACACTGGGAAGCCGCCATTGTTGGTCTTACTCTTATTGTTGTTGTTGTGAAGGCGAAGTGGGTATATGCAAGTTCTGTGGAAATAGTGGAAAAGAAAGGGGGACATGGTGGGACCCCAACCAAGACGATTGTGTTTGCCATATGGGGCTTGGAGGAACCTGAGGGAGATGAAGGTTGGGGGCCCTATAAGGTACAGAGTTAGGAGGCTGTAGTGAAAGAGGTTTTGGTCTGATGAGACCATTGCTGTGTTTGTGACTTTGTGTTTTTTGTTTTTTTTTTTTTTTACAAATTTTCCTTTTTCTCTTTAAAATCCAAAATTTATTAAAAAAAAAAAAACCAAAACTACATTGTTTTGGCTCAATTAACGGCAGCCCCTAACTGAGTTCTAACGGAGTCCTACATTGACAAAAATTGAAAATTAGAGGACTGAAATGAGAAAACTGAAAGTTAAAAGCCTAAAATGAAAAATATTAAAAGTTAGAGAGTCAGTTTTGCATTTTTACCTACTTTTATTATACAAAAATTAAATAGACGAAGGTTATGAAATTGGAATAAATTCAATAAAAAAAAAATATATGGTGTAAAAAGAGATATTTACATCCTTCAATAGCGATGTGTCATTTAAATATCAAATTTTTGCAAATAAAATATGACTTATGTTAACAACTACCTTTAGGGTAATTGTTAACAAACCATATTAGAAAAGATTTGATACCGCTTTCATTAGAAATATAAAAAACTGCCAACAAAATTAATTATTTTATCATTTTTTCATAAAATATTTCTAAAAATGGTTCCTAAATCAATGTCTTTAAAGCATTCGTTAACATTTCCCATAAAATATTAGGGACTATTACACTGGATCACACTCTCACTCAAACAATGTCGCCAAATAAAATAAGAGTTCAAATTTAGTAAGGATGTGATGTAAAACTCATATTTTACACTATCTAATAATAGATTGACACATCAGCATTTTATATAAAATTCAATACACCTTACCACACCTAATAAAGTTTCAATAAACTCTCAATTTGATTGGATTTATATATAGGTATTAGAATTAATTGAGTGTGGTTATGCTTATTTTTAAACATGTGATAAGATAATATGGCATGTTAAGATTGGAGGGGTAAAACATGGGTTTTACAGAATTTAATCTCATAAAATAAACAAAAAATTAAAATGAATTAAATGACCTAGTACGGGTATAGAACGCTTTGCCTCTTTTTCTATGCAGAAACACATGGTATATTATTTATCCTTGTTCTATCACTCTGCCCTCAAGGCTCCAAACAACTTACTATGTGGTTCAATTTAAAAATTGAACCACTCAAAAGAACCAAAAATTTGAGAGGTTAAGGTATTGAGATCATACCAAAAATCAATCCATCGGATGTTAGATTATGATGACATCATTAATAATTTAAATTTTATATTAAAAAATGAGACAAATTTGTAAAAAATTGAGCAATCTTAACTAAAAACAAAATCTAGAGAAATTAAATAATGTTCAAGTATATATATTTTTACAAGCTTTATATAAGAAAAAATAGAAAATAATAAAGCATAAAAAACATTAAAATTATAATTATTCCTTCAGACATAAAACATAATTGTGTAAACAAAAAAATAATTTTGATGTTTCACATACAGTAATGTTATAAACACATTAAGTCGCAATGAATATAAATGATTTTAATGTTATCTTACAAAAAATTTATATATTTTTCTTTTAGAGAGGGCTAAGTTCAACTACATATAACATATTAAAAATGATAAATATATTAGTTGTAAGTACTATGAATAGTTTATTTATTTTGTTGGTGACACTTGTGAGTTCAGGAGTTACCGAGTTCAAGTTGTGGGCTTCGTCGCAAAAATTCTGTGTCACAACGCCGATAGCCCTAACGTGCCTAAGGATGCCCCACACCATTAATAGTGGGTTTAAGTGAGTCGGGTCAATGATCACACGCGTGAGGCTTCTTTTGTTCATAAAATTAAAAAAAAAAAAAAAAAAAAGGGAAGCGTGCGGCCCAATAACTAGCTTGCAAGATATGGTGTAAGGAACATTTTGTATGATGCTTCAAAGTCCTGTCAAACGATTTTTTCAAAGCAAACATGTTGTTTGAACTTTGAACCGTGCTCAGACTGAACGATTTGGTATAGATATGCATACTGTGTCTCTATCATTGTAAAATCTATTTCAACTCGAACATACTTAATTTTAATTATTAAAATTTAGCAGATATTTGTGTTAATTTAGCTTTTTTTACTTCCAATTACCAAATCAAGCACAATATAAGTAGAGCAATAAAGAGATAATATGGCATTGGTAACGAAATGGGAAACCGATGGAGAAGATTTTTCAAGGGATAAACCAGTAAAGGGGGGTAACATGCTCTTACAAAACAATTCACTATAATCAATTAAGTTTAAATCTACTCGCAACTAGTTGCGAGTCGACTCTACAACACTGTAGACTTCTCGTTGATGCCTCCACAACAGCTCCAGAGCATTTTTACTCCACCTCACCATATTTCTTTAGTTTTACATGGTCTTGTTAAAAAGAAACGGGTCATTCTACTGTACTCCTTTTTTTTTTTTAGTGGGTACGGTATTTATGAGACATTATAAGGTCTACATGGTGGACAAGTGATATGGTTCACCATTCCATTAAAAACCTCACACCTGTTTAAAATTGCTGAGTTGAAAATTTTTTTTAAACAATGACTCAGCACTTTTAAACAAATGAGAGTTTTTTAGTGGAATGGTAAACAGATGACGTGGTCCACCAGAGGACTATATAATTTTTCGATATCCACCCAAATCTATACCATTAATTAGTGTTATTTTAATTGTGACCGTTGATTTAAGTTTAGTGCGAAACCTATTACCGGTAGACTAGGTTAGTATATAAAAGCCAAAAAAAAAACAAAATGAAAAACAGGTGTGGTGTTGAGATTTTATTTGTATTTATTTTATTGGTTAGCAGAGGAAAAATGCAACAACTATGTATTTAAGGGGGAAGGGTTTTTATAAAGAAATAAATTTTTTCTTTTATATCCTAAGGAGGACACGGTTATAGAGTTGCTTTTTCTTTGTTTCTATTTCATTTCTCTTCTATGTGGTGTACAACTAAGTTGTAATTCTGTAGCTATTGCAGCATCTCTGAATCAAATTTTGAATTTTGTTTTGAGTGTTTTCTAGTGTTAGAGTTCTAGAGTTTGAGAGCTGCTATGTTGCATTTTGGCTAGTACAAAATTGGGTTTTTTGTACTTTTGCTTGCTATTTGCATCTCAGGTCGTTTTAGGTGTCTGTGCTAATAAAATTTTTTGATTTATCAAAAAAAAAATTAAAGAGATTGTAGATCAAAATAACAAAATTTTTAGAGACAACCTGTTATTTTATATTGACATGTTGAATCAATCAATAGCATTTTTGGATGGCCAACTAGAATGAAATGGACTGCTACTTTTTATGTTAGTGCTTACTCAATGGCAAGGTTTTATTTTTTATTTTTTTATGACTGTCTCACTAGGTAAATTTAGTTGCTCATGTCCAATTTTAAGGCACACATTACCTCTCTCCCTTTTTTTTTTCTTGATATGAAAAAAAAAATGTCACTACCATATAGCACTCTAAAGTGATGTGATTATCAACTTGAGACCAAGCTTAAGTCAATTCACCGAGACTTTTGCAACAACTTGTCCCTAGTCACTCCAATGCATTGCCCATATGCCTGCTTGAGTCTTGATATTCTGTTATTTGGGTAAATATTAGTGCAAACCGATTGTTTCACACAACTATACACACACTTTTTGCACTGAAATCATGACAGTTATGTGCTATAATTGGTATGTGTCAATATGAAATAAACATTGCCCATATTATATACTCTTCTTTTCTTCACCAGCTTATGGAAGTACTTGTTTTATAGGGTTTTGACTTAAATTAGCACAATTCTATTTACTAAGCAAATAGCACGATTTTTACATTCCATCCATTGATGAGACCGGCTGAATCAACCCTTACAATTGGAACTGTTGCTGTTTCAATCAATCTGACCATTTCAAATGCCACTGAACCAAGTTCATCTATCCCTTGCATCTTAGTATCATTCTGCTAAATGAACTTCAATGCCTTAGAATCGCTATCCTCCATATCCTGAAATGAGTCTCTCATAATAAGCTGCAAAGAATGAATTGTATCAATTTCTGAAACCTCCCAAGGCAAGCAAATAGGCAAAATAGCCAACAACCCCACCAACAGTTCCCTCACGCCTTAAACCACTGCACTTCTTATTCTTTTTTACTCACTAGATCCTAGGACTTTTTGTCTCCCAATTTAGACCAATAGACTAAGAGGAGGTCAAAAGCTAAAGCTAAAGCTATAGCTAGATAGCTCTATACTATACTTCTTTGGATTTCTATTGTGGTGCCTGCTTTGCTTGCTTTACCTCTAAGTATAACATTGTCCCTCCATCCCATGTGTGTTGTTGCAGTGAAAATGTAAGATATTTGAAACTTTTTTTAAAAGGTGATGGTATGTTTCAACCATGCATGGCATTTAGGCCAAACTCACTTGTCTGCTTGTGGAGACAAGAAAGACACTCTCTTCACAAACTCCAGTTTCTCTCTCTCTTTCTCTGCCATTACTATTATGCCCTGTGTTTCTATGTGAGAGACTTCTCTACTTACACATGCAGGTAAGCTTGCCTCCTAGTAACTCCCAATATATTTTCTCAGCAATGAGTGAAATAGAAGAAGCTTTTCATTTTTTGACAGTTTGAACCAATAATGCCAGACCAAAAAATAAATCCACGAGGCCACAAACTACAAGTGTTAGTGGAACATAGGTTCACCAATTACCATACCTAAAACCTTATGAGTTAAAGGGGACATACACTTCCCTTGAATTGTCCTCTGTTGCAAATCTGGAGGGAGAAATTAGAATCTAAATATTTTAGGTTAAGCAAGTCTAAAATAGAGTACTTGGAGTTTAAGTTTAGTAAAAGGAGATTTAAAGATGGAGTGGTATAACTTGTAGGGCAAGAAATACTTTAGAGTGAAAAAACATTTCTAGGATCTTTCTACTGCGGAATTTATTTACTTTTTAATGTATTTTATTGCTTACCTTGTTTTTATTTCATGCTATCACTACAAAAAAAGAGTCTACTAGCGAGGGTAAAATGCCCTTGCAAAAATTCAAATATCGTCGTAAAAGGCTATTAGCGAAAGCATGTGGCCCTCGAAATTTCATGCTATCACTACAAAAAAAGAGTCTACTAGCGAGGGTAAAATGCCCTTGCAAAAATTCAAATATTGTCGTAAAAGGCTATTAGCGAATGCATGTGGCCCTCGAAAGCCGTCGTATTTGCTCTTGTTGCTAAAAGAGATTTTGTGACCATGCCTTCGTAAATAAATAATTTACGTGGAAAATTTACTATCGTTACTGAACAAATTCACCTTCGCAAATATATCACCAAACGACGAGAAAAATCGACGACTTATTTTTAACGAAGGAGAGTAGTCGTCATTAACAACTATATGTGAAGACTTTTTATACCATCGTAATTAGTTATTTGCGAATTTCAAATTAACGACATACTTTTTAGAGACAAATAATGCCGTCACTAAAATTTATTTGTGAGGGCTTTTAATCCCTCGCAATTAGTTAGAAATAATAGTGACGACATTAAGCTGTCATTTAAAATGTTTTTGTAAGGAATTAAGTGGCATCATTATTCTATAAATTTCGAGGGACTTTGTTGTCACTATAAAATTATTTATGACCAAATTTTTATGTCATCGGCGATAATATTTTATATAATTTTTGAAATATTTATTATTTATTTATTTTTAATTATTTTATATCATTTTTTTTTAACTATCATGTTACGATAGTACAATAATTACTAAAAATTGATCAATTGAAAAATAAAAATTCATATAAGTTCAAACTTTAAAATATAGAATATACAAAGAAATCTTGAAATTAAACCTTGTTTTAAACTTAAACAACTAGAATTATGACAAAATCTATACTAGTCTTCCTCTGAGTTACCCTCCAAGCTATTTTCAACCTGTCTCATGTTATTGATTGAGTTTTCCTCTTCATCTCTACTAGTACCATCCTTAAAAAAAACAAAACAAAACAAAAAAAACAAAATGGATCTCCAACAACTGCAAAATGGAATTGGAGAACTAAAAGTCTGGGAGTATTTAAGATGCAGTAGATTGCTTCAAATATGAAATGAGGTCAGCCCGATCTTGTGGCTTCTTTAGCCCAGGGAATACCATCTTAGTCCCAGGAATGTACTGCACAAACAAAAACAAAAAACAAAAAATAAAAGAATTAGGCCATGTTTGGTTTATCAAAGTTACAACAAAACACTTTAATGCATATACTCACACCAAAAGAATTTATCACACACAAATGCATATACTTGCACTAATGAAAAACCGCTCTCTAAAACATGCAAGGCGATATTCCCAAAGTAAGATAAACTATCTTCAGTTTACTCTCTCTATTACATACACACACATGCAAGGTGATCATTGCATTTTCTAACATTATGGCAGTGTCTTTTATATTGAGTTGATTCATACCTTTTTAGGGTTCTGCAAGTAATCATACAATGTCTTTTCCTCCCAATTGACAACCATGTTCTTGTTAGCAGCTGAATAGGAGTACCCAAAGTTGTACCAGACTGCCTTCCAAACAATCCATTCAGATCTGGACCTGGAAATTTAGAACAGTTTTATACACAACTCCAAAACTTTCAAGAGAGTAGCAATCACAACAGCTTTCAACAAGAAGCAAGCACAAAAAATTCTAAAGCATATTTACAAAACTTATTAATAAACTAACAAGTGCATCTGCATGAAGCTATATCCATAAGACACATTACTTTTCTCAGAACATTCATTGAAAGAAAGAAAAAGCCAAAGATAGTTTGTTTTTTGTACAATTTAAATCAGTGCCCAACCTAGTAATGAAATCCTTGAAATAGCAAAATATTGTGAATTTTAGCAAACTTGAAACATGTTCTCCGCAACACCCATCACAACGTCCAACAATCTTAGCTCAAACAAGAAATTTCTCATTAAACAACAAATCAGAGAACAACTTAAAAATCCAAATAACATACAAAATAGTTTCATAATTCATTTCTACTTATAAATAAAAACAAATATGGAAAACAGTCCATATCTTTTAAAATCAGCATCTAAAGCCTTACACACCTGCCAACGAGTAAGTTTTGCGGGTAAGAATCACTCCAAATCTAAAGTCTTACACATCCATAAAGTGACATATACTTAAGTTATAACATAAAATATGTATAACAACAAATCATAATGCAACCAATCAAAAAACAAGAACAACAAATCATAATGCAACCAAGTATAAGACAAGAACAACAAATCATAATGCTATTGCTATTCATCAAGACATATAGAGTACACTAACATATAGAGTGCCTAAAAAAAAAAAAACATCCTTAACATCCTTAACACAACTCAAACAACATTCATTGCCAAAGAAAGTACTTAGCTTGTAAAGTATCATAGCCTATTGATGAAATTAGATACTTGGTGACAAATAACAAGTACAACTAGTCTACAAAATAAAAATTATGCCAAAGATGACGCACTGATTCATTGCATCAGATACTTGGTGACAAATAACAAGTACAAAAAGTCTACAAAATAAAAATTATGCAAAAGATGACCCATTGATTCAGTGCTTGCCTTAAACACACAACACTAAGTGATCAATGGTATACTCCCCTTAACAAGATTGCTTATGGTTAAATTTTTGTTAGCACTACTGCCACACAAAGAACCTGGCTCAACGCCTTCCTTCACCAAGGACAGAGGTTAAAGAGAAAAGAGAGCACCACCACCACTTTGTAGTCAAAAGGCCTAAGTGGCATCCAATGGACCAAGCACACAATACACAAAACAATAAATTCCTATTGCAATATAAATCCAAGTTCAACAATATATACCACGTTACAAATAAAGGGTGAATGAACAGTACTTGGACTGAAATAATTGAATCAAAATTCAAGCTTTTAACAATCCAAACCCAAATGCCTAAGTCCAAAATCATACCACATATGTGTTGAAAACCTAACAAAACTTAGGTATAATATTAGTTTATCACAAACTTAAATAAAATCAAAGCAAATAAATGCACAAAACACGCAAAAAAGTTTAGGGATTCGTATACCTTCAGGAGCGTTTTGGGCGGCTGAGGGAGGGGAAGAGTCCAGGGATGTCCGCGGTGGCTGTGGTGGAGGTTGTTGGTGTCGGCGGCAGAGGGTAGGACCGATTATATCGGCCCAATTCCTAGTGGAGATGAAGGACGGCAGCGGCGACGATATGGGTGGGAAAAGTTGCAGCGACGGATTGGACGATGTAAAGCCTTAGATTGGAGGACAACGGCGGCGTGATGGACAGCGATTCGAAGGTAGGTTGATCGGCAAGGGAGAGAGAGGGAGAGTTAGAGAGAGTGAGGTCTGATTTTTTTTTTCGTGACTCTGAGAGAGAGAGAGAGAGAGAGAGAGTGTGTGTGTGTGTGTGTGTGTGTGTGTTTTGTTTAAGTGTGCACACGTGGGAGACAAAAAGTTAATTTAGTAGGAACCCAAAAATTTTGAGTGGGAACCCTGAATTTTCTTTGGCGGCAATCTCATTCACATGTGATTGTGACTCTGTATTCTAAAGAATTGGTAAATGGTTTTGATTTTAGAGGGGGGAAATGTCCTCACTTTATATTCTTTTTAAAAAAAACCCATGACTAGTGGCGGTTAATGTCGAGATAAAATAAAATTTTCAATGTTTTTCTTATCTCAATCAAGTTAGTTTAACTGGTAAAGTATAAACCAACCACAACAAATCAACTACAATAAACTAGCCCTAAAACAAACCCAAAGTTATTAGAAAGACAAAAAAAAAAAAAAAAAAAAAAATTGGACTAAAACAATATGATTGGTGACCTAATCCCTTATTTATTTTGTTGGTCACACTTGTGAATTCAAGAGTTGCCGGGTTTGAGTTGTGGGCTTTGCAAAAATGCTATGTCACGACGCCAATAGCCCTAACGTGCCTAGGAGTGTCCCACGCCTTCAATACAAACCCAAAGTTATTAGAAAGACAAAAAAAAAAAAAAAAAAAAAAAATTTGGACTAAAACAATATGATTGGTGACCTAATCCCTTATTTATTTTGTTGGTCACACTTGTGAATTCAAGAGTTGCCGGGTTTGAGTTGTGGGCTTTGCAAAAATGCTATGTCACGACGCCAATAGCCCTAACGTGCCTAGGAGTGCCCCACGCCTTCAATAGCGGGTTTAAGTAAGCTAGGTCAATGATCACACGTGTAGGGCTTTTTTGTTCATAAAATTAAAAAAAGAAAAAAGAAAAAAGGGAAGTATGTGGCCCAATAACTAGCTTGCAAGATATGGCGTAAGAAACCTTTTGAATGATGCTTCAAGTCCTGTCAAACGATTTTTTCAAAGCAAACATGTTGTTTGAACTTTGAACCGTGCTCAGACTGAACGATTTGGTTTAGATATGCATACTGTGTCTCTATCATTGTAAAATCTATTTCAACTCGAACATACTTAATTTTAATTATCAAAATTTAGCAAATATTTATGTTAATTTAATCACATTTAGCTTTCCAAATCAAGCACAATACAAGTAAAGCAATGAAGAGATAACATGGCATGGGTAACGAAATGGGAAACCGATGGAGAACGTTTTTCAAGGGATAAACCACTAAAGGTGGTAACATGCTCTTACAAAACAATTCACTATAATCAATTAAGTTTAAATCTACTCGCAGCTAGTTGCGAGTAGACTCTACAACACTGTTGCCTCCGCAACAGCTCCAGAGCCTTTTTCCTCCACCTTACCATATTTCTTTGGTTTTACATGGTCTTGTTAAAAAGAAAGTGGAAATTACATTTTCGTCCCTATATTTTCAGGTGATTCTTACTTTGGTCCCTAGATTTTATTTTCACCGCTTTTAGTCCCTATCTTGAAAAACGCTTCTCGTTTTGGTCCCTGCCATTACATCAAAAACGGAAAATACACACGTGGAAAACGAAGTGCACTGTTAGCACACTAAAAGCTGACGTGGCCATTAAAATAATAATAAAAAATATCACGTTAGCATCTAAATTAAAAAAAATTAATTTATTAATTTTAACTAAATAAAAAAAATTAAAAACAGAATTAAAAACTAAAAATTATATAATTGAGATCTAAGTGTGTCTTGAACAAGAACACAAACCCAGATCCAAGAACACAAACCCAAAAATTTAAAAAAAAAAAAAAAAAAAAAACGAGTAGAACTTTGGTCCCTGAGAAAATTTCTCCTATCCCTGTTCAGATTAGCCAAAGATGATCGGCAAGTGGCTTTTCTTTCAGATTAGCCCACTGTTCAGTCTCGGTCTTCCAAAGCATCTCGATGAAGTATTATAAGCAATAACTCTACAAGTCTCTTTAGTCCACAACTTTCAACCCCTACATCATGGGCTTCCTTAAGAACGAAATCCAGAATAGACGATTTTGGAGAAGAGTGAGAAGAGATTAGGAGTCTCTGAGTTGGGAGTGAAATCGGCAAGTTTGGGTTTGGTGGATATGGTCAGAGAAGAGGATTTAAGATCGGAGATGATTCGTAAGCTTGGGCTAACTCTAGGAATTGAGTCGCGGCTTCGACTTGGAATAAGCTGAATCTGGGATTGTGGTGGTGCTGCTGTTGCTACTGCACCGTTGGGTTTGTGGTGAATCTAAGTTTGTTGGATTGTTTTATAAAGGCGCTGGGTTTGGGGATTTGTTTGATTTTGGATTATAGTTTAAACTTAATGGCATAAGATTTTATGTGATTGAAAGCCAAATAAAGTTAGAATTAATGTAATCTGTGTTGATACTTGATATGCCATTGTTGGACTTGATCATTGTCACGATACGAAAAAAATTGCAAGAAAGAGAAGTCTGTTTGTTTACCAAGAAATTATAAGAAGAGAAAAAATAATCTAAACAGGGACCAACTGTGCGAAGAAGAAGATCATCGAGATGCTTTAGAAGACCGAGACTGAACAGTGGGCTAATCTGAAAGAAAAGCCACTTGCCAATCATCTTTGGCTAATCTGAATAGGGATAGGAGAAATTTTCTCAGGACCAAAGTTCTACTCGTTTTTTTTTTTTTTTAATTTTTGGGTTTGTGTTCTTGGATCTGGATTTGTGTTCTTGTTGTTCTTGTCCAAGACACACTTAGATCTCAATTCATATAATTTTTAGTTTTTAATTCTGTTTTTAATTTTTTTTTATTTAGTTAAAATTAATAAATTAATTTTTTTTAATTTAGATGCTGACGTGGCATTTTTTATTATTATTTTAATAGCCACGTCAGCTTTTAGTGTGCCAACAGTATACTCCGTTTGCCACGTGTGCATTTTTCGTTTTTGATGTAACGGCAGGGACCAAAACGAGAAGCGTTTTTCAAGATAGGGACTAAAAGCAGTAAAAATAAAATCTAGAGACCAAAGTGAGAATCGCCTGAAAATGTAAGGACGAAAATGTGATTTCTGCCTAAAAAGAAACCTTATCCAAAAACTATTTTCACCTTTATCAATGGCCTTTGAGGTTTTTTTTTGTTTTGTTTTTTCTTTTATTTTGGAGTATTCATTGTAGAAACAATAGTCCAACATCCATATTCAAATAATTGAAGATATTAAATATGGCAAAGTTTTTAATTTCTAAGTATTTACTTATGCTTTTTTTTTTTTAATTACTACTTAAGCTTGTATCTTGTGTCTCTGTGGAGAGAGAGATTTGGGAGGTGGGGGGATGGGGGATGGGTGTATAAAATTCTCACTTTATAAGATTCCCAATATATTTTTTGGGTTCAAGTGATAGATACTGTAATACTTCATTTATGTGGTTCAAATTCTGCCTAATTCTCCCTCGCTATCTACCTAATTCAAAAAAAAAAAAAAACTATTGTCTTGGGTAGAAGATACTTGTCATTAATATCTTTAATGACAAAATTAAAAAATTCCTAATGAAAGAAATGCCCCTACAATTGTTTGAGATTGAGATGCTGAGAGATTTGCCATTTTCTTTGTATGTACATGTTGTCTTAAAAAGAATTAGAAAAATTAAAAATTAAAATAAAGGGTAAGAATAAAAATATTCTACTTTTTACATTTTCTTGGTCGATTTTTTTCTTTTACCTTTTCTTCTCTCTTTCAGCTATGAACTTGGTAAAGGGGTTTTCTACTGAATTCCATTTCAATCCACTTTGGTCCATTTCGGTCTATTCGGTCCACTTGTTTTATTTGGTCCATTTCAGTCTACTTTAGTCTATTCAGTCTATTTCAGTCCCTTACGTCTATTTCGGTCCACTTTATTCTATTCGGTCCCCTTCAGTCTATTCGGCCCTTTTGATCCATTTCATTTAACTTCTGTCCATTAGGTCTATTTTGGTCCACTTTAGTCTATTTCAGTCCACTTTGGTCCACTAGGCCTATTTCGGTCCATTTGGTCTAGGTGCTACTTAAGAATGGGAAAAGACAAATTTAGCTTAAGAGTATCTATTCTAAATTTGAATTTATTAAAAAATATAAATCTCAAACTCATTCCAAATTCGATTAAATTTTAGTAATTTAATCCCAATTTTTGTTCCACATATATTTAATGAATCCAAACTCATTTCAAACTTAAATATTTATTTATTTTATTTTGGTTTTTAAAAAAACAGCTTTACCTATATATATATATATATATATATATATATATATATAAAAGCTCATACCTTTGAGATTTTAATTCCCCAATTAACAACAGCATCAAATTTAAACTCAATCTAGTTCACCAATTTCATAATTAAAACTTGCAGTCGAATTCTTTAAATAAAGGGACATGCAAATAACAGGTTGCAGGTGATCACTACATTTAATTTGGCTCATACAAAGAATTCAAATATAATACATGTTAAAAAAACAAAACAAAAAACAAAAAAATCTTTCATAAACATGCCAGCCCAAAACAACCCTCTATGGACATAAATTTTTGTTGTTGGATTGTTTTTGCTACAAGTGATAAAAATCAAAATACAAACTAACATGATATTTTTTATTGACATCATATTTTTTATTGCAACCCCAATCCTGTCGCCATATTACTGTTGAATGCATCAAAATAAGAACAACAACACTAACAACACTTATGTTCAACATGTGTTTGATTGTCACATCCTGATTCATGTATCTAACATGACAGATTATGAATGTATTTATTACTTTCACATGAACTCACCATAATTTCTCCACCACTTCACAATTTACCATGTAACATTTGTGACAAAATTGTAATAAAAATGTTTATTGTCCTAGTAATAAAACCCCACTTACCATAGAAAGAGATGATACAAATTATGTATTTTCCATAGAAAAAAAAACCGCAACTACCATAGAATTCTAACCAAACTAGGAAATATAACAATGAGAGAAACTGAAACTCTAAAATTCTAATTCTAATTTTAAATTCAAATAGAAAGTTTGTGGTGTGGCTTTATATTAGAACCACTTTCCCTCTCCTATGTGTGTGTGAGTGTGTTTATTTCTAAAAAAAAAAAAATACTAAAAGACTATTAAGGAAGCTAAATAAAATAAAACATTGAAATCAATTAATGTAGGTAATTTGTTACTTTCCCAATTCTACACTCTTACTCTTTATGGAGATTGACATTATGTTCTTAATTTTTGGAAGACCCCAAATTGTCAAGATTGTCACCATTGCATTCTGTGAAATTATTGACTCTTACGGAAGGAGTCTTCTCTCTCCTCACATAAGTGTGGGTCCCAACATAGGACCTACACAAGGGTTCACATTTATTGTGAGAAGGTGGAGGGCTCTTCCCATAAGAATGAATAATTTCTCTTGAATCCTAAGAGGACTACCACTGAATATGCTAAAATGGTACATCAATGCTAACAACACTTTAGTTGAAGATGTGTTTGGTTGAACCCCTAGTTCTCGGGTCACACAAAATATGAAATATTTGATTACCAAAATATAAAAGCAACTCTAGATCTCATTATCTGGACTAACTTATTTTTAATTCTATCAAATTCAATAGCATAAATGAAATCAATTAGAAACAAAATAGTCCTAAAAGGAGAAACTGTTTATACACTTAAAAAATAAATGAATAAAATATGAATGCAAGCACCCAAAATTTTTTTTTTTTCCAAAACCAATCATTTGTTATACTTCTTGTATGTGGTTTGAACTATACATCACCCTTCCCCACTATCTATTTATCCACAAAAAAAAAAGAAAAAAGAAAAGAAAAACCTATATTCATGAGCTTGAGTTGAAGAATTGCCAAAACTAAGCCCTATGCTACCCTTCCTCTAATGTAGCAAGCAAATGAAGTTGAAGTCTTGAAGAACTCTTTCCTTCACTTAGGCTTTTGACAAAACTTACAAATCCTTGTAACTAAATGATTGAATTTACACCAAAATCTTTATTAATGACATAAAGTTTATTTTCCTTTATTAGGAGAACTAGAATTCAGATTTTCTCTCTCCTAATATTGTAACTGTGGTGTATTGAAATTTAATAAGATAATGATGCCATGTGTCATACCCCAGGTTGAGGAGCCTAGTACAGTGCCGAGAGGCCCATACTCTCGGACAGTGAAGCCAGAGGGGCAAGTCATGGCCACGTTAATGGCACATTACCATTTAGAAGGACCATGCTGTTGAGGAGGAACTTCTGAGAAAGAGTTAGTCTTGACGTGACTGGAGGGGTGGTGGCTGCCATCACATTTAATGCATCTCACCAAACCCACTGGCCACATTTATATGGAAAAGACTCCTAAACAGTGTCATCTTGGTTGCCGCAACTCACAGGAGACTGGGGAGGGCTGATGGGACAAGCACTCAAGTAGTGGCTTACATAATCAACAAATAGATGATTAGGATCAGAGAAAAGGGCATATATAATGTGAGAGATCCTCTAGGGAAGGGGAAGGGGAAAATCTGTAAAAATAAAAATAAAAAAAAAATAAAAAACCATTCTTTTTGGACTTTGCTGAAGAAGGATTCCCTTGCCTAGAGCTTAGCTTTCTTCATTTTCTTATTGTCTTTAGTCCACTGTGCGTGTTGTTTGACCCATTGCAGCCTAGTTTTTGAGCTCACTCACTACAAATTCATTGTATTGGGCTCTTTGGGCCTGAACCCTTCTACCTTTTGGGCTCAGGAATCAAAACGCGCCCATACAATTGGTGCCATCTATAGGGATTACTTGAGTTTTGGTGAGGTCAGCATTCAACTATGGTGGAACCAGGTCCTGACTGGGAAGAATCCGTCAGCTCCCGATGCCAAGATCATTTCCTCAACCTTAAGCGTAGGAGAGATCGTGAAGTCAGTATACATACCACTCAAACTAGTAGGAGCTAGTCTTGAGGTGGGAGTCACATCTCTCGTGAAAAGAACACTAGGAGCCTACAGTAGGAGATAAACCATTAAAGAAGGAGACTACGCTATAAGCAATGCAGAGGGACTCCTTCTTGTTTTGATCATTCTTCAGGTGATGATGGTGATAATAGCTACTGGCCCAGATCAAGGACTCCTCCCAATGAGTCTTTTTCGTGTGACGAGAAGTGCCACGATAGGCGGAAAGGGAAAAGCCCGTCTCACAAAGGTCTGGGCAACAATGCTATGAGTAGGGCTCTGCCAGATTTCCAAGTCACCTTTTACCCGTAGGATAGAGGTAGGAAAACTTCTTCGGCGGTTCAACCAGTCAACATTCACCTTGTATAATGGCAGGACGGACCCGGTGAAGCATGTTAGCCAATTCAACCAAAGAATGGCTGTTCACTCAAAGAATGAGACCTTGATGTGCAAGGTGTTCCCATCCAGTTTGGGGCCTGTGGCGATGAGATGGTTCGACAGTCTAAAAGAAGGTTCTATCAGTTCCTTCAAGGAGCTCACTAAAGCCTTTGGGGCCCGTTTCGTGACTTGCAGTAGAGTTCCTCGGCCCTTGGATTCCCTGTTTTCTATGACCATACAAAAAAGGGGAACACTAAAGACGTATTCTGGCAGGTACTGGGAGATGTTCAATGAGAAATATGGGAACTTTGACAACATAGCTATAAATACTTCAGGGTCGGCTTGCCTGCCGAGCACGATTTGAGCAAGTCTCTGACTAGGAAACCAAGTAGAAGCGTGCGTCAACTCATGGACCGTATTGATGAGTATAAGCGGGTCAAAGAGAACCAACAGCAGAGAAAGGGGAAGGCTAAGGTGGTCCCTCTGGACAGAAGAGATCTTAGGTCGGATAGGTACAATAACAACCGGCCTCAGAGGAATTTTACGGAGCATTCTGGATCTACTACTACTCAGGTAGTTAGTACTGTGTTTTGAGAGTCGGCACACCAAATCCTGAAGAAAATCAAGAATGAGCCATACTTTCAATGGCCAAATAGGATGGGGGGAGACCCTACGAAGTGCAACCAAAGTCTTCACTGCCAATACCACCAGGAATAAGGGCACACTACCAAGGATTTTCGGACTTTGCAAAGCCACCTGGAGCAATTAGTTAAGGCAGGAAGGTTGAGGCAATTCCTATGTCAACCCCACAGATAGAATGGTCAGTCAAGGTCGGGGGCTCAGAGGGATGCTCCTATAAGACCACCTCTAGGTACAATCAGTGTCATCTTTGCTGCTCCGGGCAGGACTGGTTCTTAGCCGTCCAGGGTGATGTCTGTGGCCCAACCATCTACAGAGGGCTCGTCCCCCAATCTGAAGAGGAATAAAATGGAGACTAGGCCAGATTTGAGCTTCTCGGATGAGGACAAGGCTGAAACTTTGCAGCCACATGATGATGCCCTGACGGTCACCCTCAGGATAGGTGGGTACAATGTGAAGAGAATGTTGGTAGATCAAGACAGCGACGCAGAGATCATGTACCCCGACCTATTTAAAGAACTGAAGCTGAGGTCCAAGGACTTAACCTGCTATGATTCCCCTCTAATAGGGTTTGATGGGAAGATTGTCTTTCCGAAAGGCTAAATCTGACTACCCGTTCAGACAGGGACAAAGGTAGTAGAGGTAAACTTTATCATGGTAAATGCCTACTCCCTTTACACTGCAATTGTGGTAAGGCCTTGGCTTCTCGCCATGGGAGCCGTACCTTCCATCTACATTTAAAGGTGAAGTAACCGTCTGGGGATCGGGTTAGGAGTTGGTGGGGAGCCAATCTATGGCCAGGCAATGCATGGTGGCTGCAATTAGACATCAAACCGAGGGTAAGTCCTCAGCCTCTGCGGGGCGGGACTTATATCAATCAAAGGTGCCAGTGTTGTCCATGGAGGTAGAGGGAGAAGGGGCAACATGCGAGCAATTGGAAAGAGTTGTCATTGGCGACGATAAGGAGAAATTCTTTTAGGTCGAGGTTCAGCTGCCTTCTCAGGAAAGGCAAGGGCTGGTACATTTTCTCAAAAAAAAAATATTGTCGTGTTTGCATGGAGTGCCTACGAAGCCCCCGGGGTGGATCTAGACTTCATTTGCCATCATTTAAATGTCAATCCCTCTGCCATCCCCAAGAAACAACCACCTCGGCACTCATCTAGGGAACATTCTGACGCTGTTAAGGGGGAAGTACTCAAGCTCAAATAGGTTGGGGCCATAAAGGAGGTGTTTTACCCCGAATGGTTGGCCAACACAGTGATGGTAAAAAAGAAAACTGGGAAGTAACGAATATGTGTTGACTTTACAGATCTGAATAAAACTTGCCCAAAGGACCTTTTCCCCCTACCTTGGATAGATCAATTGGTGGACGCAATGGCGAGCCATCCTCAGATGAGCTTTTGGATGCCTTCCAAGATTACCACCAGATACCTTTAGCTCTAGACGATCAGGAAAAGACCGCTTTCCTTACACCCACAGGGAATTATTACTACAAGGTAATGCCCTTTGGATTGAAAAACGTAGGGCCTACCTGCCAAAGGTTGATGACCAGAATGTTTGAACCTCAGTTGAGCAAAAATATTGAGATGTATATAGATGATATGATGGTAAAGGGTAAGGTAGAGTTCGAGCATATAGATAACCTCGGGAATATCTTCGATATACTAAGAAAGCACAAATTGAGCCTTAATGCCGCTAAGTGTTCTTTTGGCGTAAGCTCTGGCAAGTTCTTCGGCTATATGGTTACCCACAGCAGAATTGAAGTTGACCCTAATCAGATTAGGGCGATTAACAACCTGCCTCCTCGAAATCCAAAAGAAGTCCAAAAGTTGATAAGAATGACTGCCGTCTTAAACCAATTCATCTCTCGGTCAGCAGATAAGTATAGGCCCTTTTTCTAGTTGTTGCATAAGTGGAAGGTATTTGAATGGACAGAGGAATGCTCCTCGGCCTTCCAGCAGTTGAAGGAGTATCTTTCTCGGCCACTTATTATGTCTAAACCCAAGGATGAGGAGGTTTCATTTGCCTACATTGCCGTAGCTTCACACGCAATAAGTCTGGTGCTGATACGGGTTGATGATAGGGTACAGAAACCAATTTATTATGTGAGCAAATCACTACATGAGGCAGAGGTTTGCTATTTACCATTGGAGAAGGCCATCTTGGCAATAGTACATGCTACACGGAAGCTCCCTCATTACTTCCAAGCCCACACTGTTGTGGTTCTAACCCAACTCCCTCTTCGATCACTGCTTTGAAAAGCTAATTACACAGGGAGGATTGCAAAATGGGGAACAATCCTAGAAGCTTTCGATATCAAGTACATGCCTCACAAGGTCAAGTCTTTGCAAATTTGGTGGCTGAGTTTGCTGAGCCTTCCTTATAAGAAAATGGTAGAGGGCCGAACATAGATAGAAAATCAGTTGGGATGATCTCCTTGCAAGAACCCCTATCTTGGAAGATGTATGTTGATAACGCAGCAAATCAAAGGGGACCAAGAGTGGGGCTAGTTGTGGTATCTCCTGAAAGGATCACCATTGAGAAATCCTTAAGGTTGGACTTCTCGGCCATGAACAACGAGGATGAGTACGAGGCTTTGTTGGTACGAATGGCTGTGGTTCAAAAAATGGGAGGAAGGACGGTAGAGATATTTTCAAATTCAAAGTTAGTTGTAGACTAAGTGAAGGGAGAATTGGAAGCCAAGGACATGAGAATGCAGGACTACTTAAATTAAGTTAAGCACTTGCAATCAGGGTTTGAATCCTTCTCCCTATAACAAATCCCAAGGAGCAGAAATACGCATGCTGACTCTCTTGCCACCATTACAATCTCCTCAGCGTAGAGTTTACCTTGGGCTATCCTACTTAAGGGTACAAGTTGGCTGAGACACGAAAGCAGAACATCCTCATCCACCATACCAGGGTGGGGCCTAGTTGGATGAATCCTATTGTGCTATTTTTCAAGGACGACATCTTGCCTAAGGAGAAGGGCGAAGCTGATAAAGTGCGGAGAAGAGCTCCTTGGTTCTGGTTGTCCGAGTATCAAAAGTTATACAAGCGCTCTTTTTCTAGACCATATATGCTATGCGTTCATCCTGAGGCAGTGGACCCACTCTTAGAGAAGCTACATGAAAGGACTTGCAAAAGTCATACAGGGGCAGGTCATTGTCTCACAAGGCCCTTACATAGGGGTATTGGTGGCCAAATATGCAAAGGGATGCGTAGAAATACGTGAAAAAGTGTGACCAATGCCAAAGGTACGCCCCAAAATTCATCAGCCAAGAGGTGTCCTAAATCTTTTTTCTAGCCCTTGGCCTTTCGCCCAATGGGGCTTGGACAATGTGGGGCCCTTCCCTAAAGCAGCAGGAAATAAGAGGTGACTGTTGGTCGGCACGGATTACTTCACCAAGTGGGTTGAAACTGAGCCCCTTGCAAATATCAGAGATGTGGACACCAAGAGATTTGTGTGGAAGAATATTGTCACTCGAATTGGGATCCTTCACACCCTTATCTCGGACAATGGTCTTTAGTTTAATAGCAAAGCCTTTAGAAGGTACTATTGTGAGTTGGGCATTAAAAATAGGTACTCCACCCTTGCTTATCCACAAGGAAATGGGTAGGCCGAGGCTGTCAATAAAGTCATAGTGAGTGGACTCAAGAAAATGTTGGATGATGCAAAGGGTAGATGGGTGGAAGAGCTACCAGATGTTCTTTGGACATATCAAACTACCCCTCGTAGGTCAACAGGGGAGACACCCTTTTCAATGACCTACGGAACTAAGGCTGTGATTCCTCTGGAATCTAGATTCCCAATGCTAAGGACAAGCTCGTTCATCCTAAACAGTAATGACAACCTCTTAAAGAAGAGTTTGGACTTGATTAAGGAACGGAGGGAAAATGTCATGGTTCAATTAGCATATTATCAGCAAAAGCTCAAACAAGGGTATGACTCAAGTGTGAAGTTAAGGTCATTAGCCCCAAGGGATTTGGTATTGAGAAAGGTTTTAGGTACTGCAAAAAACCCAGCATGAGGAAAGTTAGGGTCCAATTGGGAAGGGTCATATCGTATCACCTTAGAAGCTTGGATATGGGCATACTTCCTACAGGACCTAGATGAAGATGTTGTACCACGCCCCTAAAATGAAAATAACCTGCGAATGTATTATTATTAATGAAAGGCAGCTCTGCCATGTTCTTCTATCTAGCATTATATGTTGTCTCTTATGTGAATATTAAACAAAACCTTGATCATGCCTGGCTCCTCAGACCACATACCTTGGGTAAATTAATATTCTTGGTTATATGTTTAAGTGTTAAACAGAACATTAGTTATGCCTGGTCCTTCAGACCACATGCATTGGATAAATTAACACTCTTCATTACTTATGTGAATATTAAACAGAACCTTGGTCATGTCTGGCTCCTCGGACCACATACCTTGGGTAAATTAATATTCTTCGTTATTTGTTTAAGTGTTAAACAGAACCTTGGTTATATCTAGTCCCTCAAACCACATGCCTTAGGTAAATTAACACTTTTCATTACTTATGTGAATATTAAACAGAACCTTAGTCATGTCTGGCTCCTCAGATCACATACCTTGGGTAAATTAATATCCTTGGTAATTTTTTTAAGTGTTAAACAAAACCTTGGTTATGTCTGGTCCCTTAGACCATATGCCTTGGGTAAATTAACACTCTCCATTACTTTTGTGAATATTAAATAGAACCTTAGTCATGCCTGACTCCCCGGACCACATACCTTAGGTAAATTAATATTCTTGATTATTTGTTTAAGTGTTAAACAGAACCTTGGTTTTGCCCAGTTCCTCGGACCACATGCCTTGGGTAAATTAAGGCTTGGCAAACTCACCCTGGGAATTGGTTAAAGGATTCTGAGGGTAAATTTGTAAGGTACTCTCAGAATAAGAGACCTCAGACACCCTCTTTTCCTACTAAGTGTTTTATTTGTCTCTAAAGACTTGGACCTCTTTGTTGATTACGCAGTTTTCAGTACCAACACATATTCATTTTTCTCACTATTTATGTAGGTTGGATTCACTTGAGTTAATAGCAAATCATTATTATTAGCTTTTGTTAAAGTAAGGGTGTTCACCTTTAGAAGCATCATTAATCTAACGTCCCAACAAAGGGCAAAACAAGGACTACAACTAAACAAAGATGAATATTGCAAAGAAAAAAAAAAGGTTCACAAAGAAAAGTCTATGTCTTTTCATTGAATAAAAGAGGGGATACATCTTAAACATGGAAAACTGCCATAACAAAAGAAAATTACATAAACAAACAAAAAAAAAAAGTAAAAGGAAAAGATCCTAAACTATGCTTTGGCTAGAGGGGGGTCTGCATTATTGCTTGGCTGGGAGACAGGTTGGGCAGTGGCCTTGGGATCAGCTTCCTTAGATTTGGGATCAACCTCCTTTGCCTTGGAAGTAGCATCTTTAGCTTTGGGAGCGGCATCCTTGAGCTTGAGAGTAGCCTTTGGACCTTTGGTCTCCGACAGGGGCTTGGCCTCCTTGCCCTTGCCCTTATCCTCTGGCCGAGAACCACCCTGGCCAGCCCCCTTACCCTTGGCCACCTCAACCTCCTGGCCTTGGTCACTAGCCTTGCTAGGCCTTTTGGAGACCTCAGAAGGAGGAAGAGGGGCCTAGATGGTAGGGGGCTGCTCAGAGGAGGATGGTGCAGAGGCAGGTGGAACCTCACGGATGTCTTGAAGGTAGTATATGTTCTTAGCCTTCCTCCACTCCGAAGCCGCGGGGAGTCTTGCCAAGTTAAGCGCCTCTGCCCACACTTCCTGGCAGTAATCCTTGCAGACCTCCGCCAGCTCCTCTGCCAAGCAAACCTTGGTTTCTTGCACCCCAAGGTCATAGGATGCCTGCTCTGAAGCCTTTGCAGCTTCCTTAGCCGTCCGAGCAACCTCCTTGGCCTTCCCTAGTTCTGCCTTCAAGTCTGCGACCTGCTACTTGGCCGTGGCCAACTCTATCTCGGCGTAATGGAGCTTCTTGCATTGCTCCTCAGCCTGGTCTTGAGCGTTCTTGAGGCCAACCTCAACGCTCCTTCTCTCCCTCTCCTCAGCTGTTAGCTTTGCAGTCAGCTTCTTGTTCTTTCACTCGGCTACACCCAAGGCCTTGCTGGTCTCGACGCGTAGATTAGCCTCGACCCTAGCTTTGTTGCGAGCGTCTTTCACCCACTTTTCCCCCATGAACACCTCCTAGATGGCCTGTGTAAAAACAACAAGGGAATGCTATGTCAAAAAAGAGGGGGGGGGGGGGGGGGAGGACAACTTAGCATGAAATTAGGAAGGCAGGACAAGAAGCTTACCATGGCCAAGTCCCTCTTCAAAGACAGGAAAAGATCCTACTGCCTTATAGTTTACAGTGTACCATGTCTTTAGGCAGCAGCAGAGGCTGCTCCATGGCCTCGACCAGGTGGTGGGCATGCCCTTTCTGGAATTGCTTGATGGAAAAGCTTCGCGGTATGGCTGCCCCCTCCAGGTCCAACTAGGGATCCCATACTGGGAATTGGGGGTGCACCTCGGCCGCATTGTGGTCTTCCTTACTTTCGACAGAAGAGGCCCTCACTTGGTGCTTGGTCTTCTTTTGCTGCTTGGGGTCCTTTTGAGGGACCAACTACCCTTCCTCGGCCACCTCCTTTTCCTTCCTTTTCTTCTTCAGACCGGCAATGGCAAATGGGTTAATCGTAGGGGAAGGAGGGGGGAGAGCAAGAGGGGGCTGGGACCACGAGGTGTCCTTGGGCGCCGGCTCCTTAGCTCTGTCCACAAGGAGGTCACATAAGCCTTTCTTCCTATTCAGAGCCATGTCGTCTTCTTCTTCCTCGGAACTGTTGTCTATACGTGCAACTATGAGGCCAGAGGTGCGAACACTTGAAAGTCTATCAAACTCATCCTCTGCGTCTGAGATATGAATGACAAGATCTCCCTGCTCCTCCCTATCTTCCTCAAGTTGAAATTGGTCTATCTCTTCCTCGAGTGACTAGCGCGAGGAAGCAGTCTCTTCTTTCTGAGCCACTGCTTCAAAGGGAGCACGTTGGGAGGTTCAATCAACTTGCACAATAGCTTCTCGGGCCAAAATTTCGAGCACCGAGACATCTATCCGAGCTAGCCGGGGATCGCCTGCTTTGATCGCATGGCCCACGTCTTGGAACTTGTCAGATAGGGGCTCAAAGTCAAGGATGTGATGGACTGCTCTCAGCTACCTGTCCTCGCTCACAAACACCTCGAACGTTAACACCTTACTGAGATCGTGGACGTTGACGAGGTTAAGATTGGGAGCTACGTGTCTTTTTTTTACAAAAACAGCTGAAAAGCAAAACCACGGTCAGAATAATGAAACCCTCCATCAGAAAGAAACAAAATACTAAAGGAAATGAGAAAGCAGCAAAACTACAAAACTAGTGCCTATGTTAAAAGACCTAAACCTAGGGTACCCCACCTGGTTCTCCCTCCCTGACTGGGCAGTGAAGACCGTAGTGCCATTCACCAGAGGCAAATAGGTAGTCGTCTTTCATGCCCTTGTTGGACTTAGGAAGACACGAGATGAGCCTCACAACTGAAGACCTAGACTTAAGGTAATACCTCGAGTCTGTGAGCAAAGAACACTCATACATCCAAACGACGTCGTGCCAGGTGAGATATTTAACCCCATCTGCTAGTTAAAAGCGTCTACACTACCCAGGACTCTAAATAGGTTGGGCGCACACTGGTGAGGGTAGATCCTATGGGCTATTAAGCAATCCCTAGTTAACCTCCCCATGGGTAGCCTCATCCCCCCTTCTATGAAGGCAATCATGGGAATGACGACCTCCCCTTCCCTTCTATGGGTAAGCCACTGACTCGGGGTACAATATCGTAGGGAAATGCCTTTGGGGATGTGGTACATGGCCCTAAACCCCTCCATACCCTCAAAAGAATCCACTAGGTGAGCAAATCTACCCATCAGAGCAAACTAAAGAGAAGCAATGGAAATATTTGTGAAGAAGAAGTAGAAAGTAGAAGGCCGAGGAGACTAGACGAGGATAAAAGAACCTAAGGATGAAAGAACTTACGAGAATAAGCACAGGAGTTACTTTCGGAACTTCTTAAAAGTTTAAAAACTTTAAAAATCTGGAAGATTCAAAAATTTAGAAAGCCTTGAAAATTTGAAGTCTAGAGAGCTCGAAGATTTGTAAAGTGGGGGAAATGAATCCCCCAGGCGTCTTATATAGGAGGTGGAATTGAGTGGGAGTTATCTCGCCCAAAATTTGAGGAGAAACATCGGTCGTAGGATCTCCATCTTATCGTAGGTTGTGGGGAATAAAGCGTCACCTGGAGCATTTAATGAGACATTTCGGACCCCGAAGTGCCAGAAACGATTATAGGACACGCAAAGCGACATTCTCACGTGGGAAATTAAAGAAGCACGTAGAACCATACACTCAAGATCAAAACCCCATTTTTCTCCTCGGATAAGAGAGAAAAAATGAAGTTTTGAGGGGCTATTGTGGTTTATAGAAATTTAATAAGGTAATGATACCACGTATCATACCCCAGGCCAAGGAGCCCAATACAGCGCTGAGAAGCCCATACTCTCGGCCGGTGAAGCCATATGGGCAAGCCATGGCCACGTCGATGGCACATTACCAAAGAAGGGTCATGTTGTTGAGGAGGAACTTCAGAGAAAGAGTTAGTCCTGACGTGACTGGAGGGGTGGTAGCTGCCACCACATTTAATGCATCTCACCAAACCCACTAGCCACATTTATGTGGAAAAAACTCCTAAACAGTACCGTCTTAGTTGCCGCAACTCATAGGAGACTGGGAAGAGCGTCTAATGGGACAAGTACTCAAATAATGGCCTGCATAATCAACAAATAGAGGGTCAGGATCAGAGAAAATGGTATATATAATGTGAGAGATCCTCTAGGGAAGGGGGAGGGGAAAATCTGTAAAAAAAAATACTGTAGCAACAAAAACTGAAAATATATACAAATCTGAAAGAACTATATACAAAAACCATTCTCCACGAATTTCACCGAGGAAGGATTCCCTTGCCCAAAGCTTGTCTTTCTTCATTTTCTTATTGTCTTTAATCAACTATGTGTGTTGTTTAACTCATTGAAACCTAGTTTTTGAGCTCACTCTCTATAAATTCATTGTATTAGGCTCTTTGAGCCTGAATCCTTCTACTTTTTGGGCTCAGGAATCAAAGCGCGCCCATACAGTAACTATTAAATTATTTATAATAAAAAAATTTGCTAATTTTAATTTACTAAAATTTCATTTTAAATCACTTGTATCTTCTTATGATGCATCAATTATAATATGTCTCATATCAACAAATCACTAATTTCATTTTATTAGTGGGTTCCAATTAGCTCAACTAGCAAAATCTTTAATAGTTGAATACGATATCTAGAGTTCAATCCCTACCTACACCAAAAACTGATTGGTGTCTTGATTTGATAATAAAGAACTATCATCAGTAGCAAACACTACAAGTTGAAACTCTTTATTAAAAAAAAAAACTCATTTTATTATGCACCAATATGGAAAATCAACCATTCTAAGAACCCAAAAAAAAGAGCAAAATTACCTGTTGAAAAATTGGAAAATTATTAGGTACTCCTAGAGTATCATAAATGCGTACTCTCTCCTCTCACAAGAATGTAGGGGTGGCAATTCGTGTTCGCGTGTCGGGTTCGTGTCGTGTCAACTTATATGTATCCGACTATATAGGTCAACACTAACCCGACATGTTTATTAAACAGGTCAAGATTCGTCAACCCTAACACGACCCATTTATTAAACGGGTCTGTCGTGTCGACCTATTTATCTAATTTTATTAAAATAAAGAAAAATATTTATGAAAAAACATACAAATAAATATTTTAAATATAAAATTCAAAATTAATGAGTAACTGCATCACAAATAATCATTCAAAATTAAAGCATATCTCAATATCATAAATAATCAATCACAATATGTCAAAGAAAATAAATTACAACAACTAATAAATTTATATACCTAGAGTTTGAGTGGTATATTGGTAAAATTTTATTTAATTAAACAGGTCAGATAAGTTAAACGGGTTCCATAGGTTGAACCCTAACCCAACCCGTTTATCAAACGGGTCCGTCGTGTCAACTTGAATATGACACGAACCTATTAAGCCTCAACCCATAACCTGCTAATTTCGTGTCGTGTCGTGTCGGGTTCGCGAGTCGTGTCCAATTTTACCACCCCTACAAGAATGGTAGGTCTCACTATAAATTTAATTAGTGAGACCCACTATTAATGTGAGAGGAGAGATTATACATTTATGATATTTCGAAAGTACAAAATAATTTTTCTGAAAAATCATTGTATCCATTATCTTACTCAATTTTGACAAAATATTAAATAAGGAAGACTCTCACATGAAGATGAGCCTCGCACGAAACTCTCTCTGTAGTTCCTATTAAATGGCATAAGCCTAATCCGGGTTGGCATAAGCTTAACACAGATGGAGCTTCGCTTGGAAACCCAGGTAAAGCTGGTGGTGGAGGATTAATTAGAAATAGTGATGGGGTGTGGATTAGAGGGTACTCAAGATCAATTGGGTACACTACAAGTGTTATGGCTGAATTGTGGGCCTTGAGGGATGGGTTATCCCTTGCCATCCAGCTGGGAATTAGAAATCTGGTTGTGGAACTTGATGCCAAGGTAATTGTGGAGATGTTAAATAATACTGATAACTCTAATAAAAAACTTTCTCCATTGCTTTTTGATTGCAGATCTCTCATGGCAAGGTTCACACAGGTTCGGGTAGCTCATGTTTTTAGAGAGGCCAATAGGTGTGCTGACTATTTGGCCAAAAATGGGTGCTGCATGAGGGAGGATTTTGTTATTTTTGATGTTTCCCCCTCTAATGAATTAGATAATCTACTTGTATTTGATAGGAATGGTTTGTACTGTTATAGGCAGGTAGCCTCTACTTTGGCCTCAGTGGTCAGCTTGTAGTTTTTGTTGCTGTTTAATATTATGCCTATTAACCAGAAAAAAAAAAAAAAAAAAAAAAAAAAAAAAAAAAAAAAAAAAAAAAAAAAAAAAAAACTCTCTCAGTAGTTCGTGCTGTCGCCAACTTCATAAATACCTAATTTTTTTTTCCACACAAATTGTTAGTCATTTTCCAAGTCAATGTCAACAAGTCAATTTGGCCATTTTTCTCTGGGCCCCACACTCAAACCTTCGGAACAAAGTCAAAACCTTACATAACCAAGAAAAAAAAAATCACAAATTCACAGTCCCTTCTTCCCACTACAAATCTGTCAAAAGTCGATACACCCAACCACCACCACCACCACCACCACCATCGCAACATTTCTTCCCGAATCTGAATTCTCTGCTACAAAGCCAGCAAAACCCATAAACCCCATTTCCCAAACCCCTCAAAGATCCAATCTTTCCCACCATCCCAAAAACCATGTTCCCCCAAACCCAAAACCTCCAAGTCCCTTCCACCAAGACAATGATCTCCGCCGTGGCCTCCGCCGCCGCCACTGCCATGCTCCTCCGATCCCTCGCACGTGACTACCTCCCACATGAGCTCCGAAACTACATATACCTCAAACTCCACACTTTCTTCTCCTCACTCTCTTCCCAACTCACTCTTGTCATCGATGAGTTCGATGGTCTTAACCACAACCACCTCTTCAAAGCTGCACAGCTTTATCTTAAACCCACTCTCTCCCCCAACACTAAACGTTTCAGGGTCTCCATGCCTGTCAAAGAGACCAAAATCTCTGTCACCATGGAAAGAAACGAAGAAATAGTTGACACATTCAATGGTGTCCAACTGAAATGGAAGTTGGTGTCGAAGCAAGTACAGTCAAAGTGGGTAACTGGACCTGACTCGGGTCCTTACAATTCAGTTCTCATGAACGAGGTTCGTTACATGGAGTTAAGCTTCCACAAGAAACACAAAGACATGGTTTTCCAAAACTACTTGCCCCATGTGTTAGAAAAGTCTAAGGAAGTGAAAGAAGAGAGAAAGACATTAAAGCTTTTCACTTTGGGTGGTGATAGAATGAGAGGGCATAGAGTGGGGAGGTGGCAGTCTGTGAATCTTGACCATTCTTCGACTTTTGACACTTTGGCTACGGATGTGAATGTGAAGGAGATGATAATGGAGGATCTTGAGAGGTTTGTGAAGAGGAAAGAGTTTTACAGGAAAGTTGGGAAGGCTTGGAAACGTGGGTACTTGTTGTTTGGACCACCTGGTACTGGGAAATCTAGTTTGATTGCTGCTATGGCGAATTACCTTAATTTTGATATCTATGACTTAGAGTTGACTGAAGTTAGGCGTAATTCTGAGCTGAGGAACCTGTTGATCTCGACAGCAAACCGGTCTATACTTGTGGTGGAGGATATTGATTGCTCTATTGAATTGCAGGATAGGCTTGAAAAGGCCAGGGTTATGAATCCTTTTCCATCTCATCATCATCATCATCAACAGCAGGTGAGGTTATTGCTCTTCGTAATCATTTCTGTTTTTAATGATTTTCTCTGATGCCTTGCTGATGGTGTATGATTGTTTATGTTCAAGATTATTTTTGATGGTATGACTTCAGATAAAATAGAATGACATAAAAGATTACATGAGGCAAACCTTGATTAGTCTGTTATTCATAGCCGACCTCAAAATTTTGGGATTACAGACTTGGTTGTTGTTGCATTATGTTAATATATACTTGCCAAGAGCCTTGTAACTTAACCAGCACCTCCTAGTGTAGTGTTTTCATTTGAGACATCCAAGATTCAAACCCCCAAACCTCCATTGTAACTATTGAATTATCAAAAAATTATGTTAATAGATACTCGTTGTGCTAAAGTAGTTGCTAGATGTATGCTTTATTTATGGTAAATATCATTTTGAGTTTGAGAGGTTGCAATGATTTTGGTGGTGGTAGACATTTTGGAGATGAATAGAAAAGATGTCTGTCATGAAAAGAATTTTAGTGTTTATGTATTTGCTGGACAGCTGGAGTACTCTCTCTGTCCTAAATACCTTTTTGAAGCTGTGTACAATAGAAGCACAGTTCTTTTCAAATGTTCTTTAACACCTGGTTTGGGATTTTATAATCTTGGGAAATACTAACATCTTAGAATTCCATTCAGTGTCACAAAAGGCTTAAGGGGTACTAATTAATTAAACTCTTAAAATTCAATTCACTGTCAGAAAAGGCATATGGGTTTCTATCTCCTGATTGTGGAATTATATTTCCGAAAGGCCTGGTAGATCTGTGGTCTGTGAAATGCATCAATTACCAAATCAGCTGAGAAAATTTTTGGTTTAAACAGCCTCTACTTCTGGAGTAGCTTGGAACATTGGAGGGTGTGTAGGGCGTGTGTATATTATCCATTATGGTCAGGACTAGTCAATCAACAACCTCATGGGTGTGCAGGGTGTGCATATCTTGCCAGAAAAGTGGGATGATCAAAATCCTTTTTGTTAGAATACTGGTTAAATGATTGAATTTACCATTTCCTAATAGTTTAAGCTTTCGAAGAAATTGGTGATTTATCATAGTATCAAAGAAGGTGGTTTAAAAGCTTAATCTTTGGGGCAATTGGTAGTTTATCACTTTTCAAGTTTCAAATTGAAATATAGGCATACACCTCGGCCCATTAGGTAGCAGGCATTGAGTTTAGGCTGTCATGGAGTGGCACCACTGAGGAGGAAACAATGAGAGCACCAGTTCCACTACCACCTAGAATATGAGGGTAGTAACCCTCAATGGCTTGATGCTGTCATATAATGTGATTAGTGGGCTTCACTAGTCTTATAGATTCAACTAAAGAAAAGAAATATTATTCTGGAGGTTCATATATCAACCTTGGTTTTTTAGTTTCCCCCATTCAATTTTCATGGGAGCATCGCGAGCAAACTTGTCTTTGTGTCAAGTGGTAAGAATCTTCATACTATTTAGTGCATGATGATGGCTGCAGGTACCTTTCTTCCAAGAATAACTGCCTATCGCTAATTTGATCATATATTTTCTTTCTGTTTAGGTGACTTTGTCAGGGTTGCTTAATTTCATAGATGGCTTATGGTCAAGTTGTGGGGATGAGCGGATTATAGTGTTCACAACCAATCATAAAGATCGGCTGGATCCAGCTTTGTTGCGTCCTGGTCGTATGGATGTACACATCCACATGTCCTATTGTACACCATGCGGATTCAAAATGCTAGCATCAAATTACCTTGGAATTACAGAGCACTCACTGTTCTCAGATATTGAGATGTTGATAGAGACAACAAAGGTAACTCCAGCAGAGGTAGCTGAGCATTTACTGAAAAATGAGGAACCTGAAATTGCACTAAGAGGCTTAATTGAGTTTCTTGAAGGGAAAAACAGAGAAAGTGATGAAACTAAAGCTAGTGAAGCAGAAGGTACAGAAGAGGTAGAGGGCAAAGGTGGAAATGGGACAACGGAGGGTGAGAAAGGCAAACACATAATAAGGATTCTGTGATGTGTTGCAATCGTAATGAAGGTGCCAAATATTAAAAACAAAAAAGCTACATTGATAATCAGGAGATAATTTGGTATGTGCTTCTATGTATGTGTGTGTTGATAGACCATATATACATTTTAAAATATATATGATTGAGTTCAACTTACATCAACTATAACTCTTTTCCATCTTATCACTCATTAGGCAATGCTAATGAGCCACACTCTTGACTCAATAGATCAATATTTTCCAACTGCACCAGTTACATGTTCTTCATATGTTCATCATATGTGCTAAGTTTCACCTTAATCTAAGGTTAAAAGCTAAATACTCTTGGGTGATTGATAGTGAAGTAGTATTGTGAGGGAAGGGTGAAAAGAACCCCCCGCATGTCTTAATACTACAATTATCACTGTTTATGGACTCGAATCTTGGTGATCTATCCATGACCAAGCTTGGGGGAAACTAAGTAGAGGTTCAAACCAACTAATGTTGAAGAATCAGTGGACTATTAAATTCAAAACTCATTTGTTTAGTAAAAATGAGAGAGAGAGAGAGAGAGAGAGAGAGAGATTTTGAACCATTTTTATCCTAATAATTCACAAGCAGAGATCATATAATCCAATAGTAAGTTTGGCAAACTATATGTATTCTTAAAAGTTATTAAGTACCTGTATGGTTTTGTTTTTTGGCAAAAAAATAAAATAAAAACACGGTAGTGTTTTGTAAACACATTTGGCCACACCATTGTGATTTTACACGTTTTTGCATTGCACCCCTCAAGCTGCAATTGCAAAACATGCTTATAAAAGCATGTTTTTCAAAATGCTCAAAAACATAAAGCTGAACCAAATTGACTCTAAATAGCGTGACATAAATTTAAAAAAAAAAAAAAAAAAGAGGCTAGTCATGTAACCCTTCTTAAAATTCATTATATGGTTGCAAACCTGCAGGGCATGTCATGAAATATAACTAGCACATGGGGAATATATTTGGCACACATACATGAGCACCTTGTTTGTACAGGGCTTGTGAACGAAAGATTTATGCCAATCTCGTCCATACATTTCTTTCTTGCATGATATTCTCTCCTGCCATCCCATAAACACATTGCTGGTTTAGACCATTTGCGAAATAGAGTGATTGTTCAGTACTTTACTCTTTCTTTTCACAGAAAATTAAGAGTAATTATTCCATATTCATGGTAATCGGATTGGGAATTAAGATCTGTGGGGGCCAAGGCCCAGATCTGGCATTGGGCCTTGGGCCCGTCCGAGGGGACACACCTCCTCGGACAACCTCGGCCCAAGCCATACACAGGCCCAATCAGCTAATATAAGCTCCACAAGAGGTCCAACATTGGGCGTGTACGCCTAAAGCACGGTCGCAAGCGGAATTGGGGATGCCTAAAGAGAAGTATGACTGTCCCGCATTAAATGTACAACCGCTACTTTTCTGGCCGCATTTATGTGGAAGGGACACCTAAACAGCGCTGCCTTGGCAACTACAACTCACGGAGAGCTGAATAAGGTGGCTAACGGGACAAGTACTCAAGTGGTGACTTGGATGGCTGACAAGTGGAGGCTCAGGATCACCCGGGGAGAGAATATATAATGTGAGGGACCCCTGAATGAAGGAGGGGGAGAAAAACTTGTATGAAGGGAAAAGTGAATAAAAACAAAGAAAGGCTTTCTGGAATAAGAAAAAAGAGCATCTTCCTTGAAGGAACGTTGACAACCCCCATGGCTACCGGCCTGTTATTCTGCTCACGTTAGCCCAGCCTTCCCATCCACTTCTCTACAAATTTATTGTCGGAGTTCTTGGGCTTGAGCTCTTGCACCTCATTGGGCTTAGAACTCAAAATCAGGTCCCCACAATTGGCACCGTCTGTGGGAAGGTTGCTTCGCAAAACTGTGAGCGTGACAGACCAGCATGGCAGGGTCAAATTCTCAACTAGCGGAGTCAGCAGAGTCTCAGCAGCAGGATGGTTTTCTAAACCTCGAACGTGAGAGAGACCGCAAAACTAATGCACGTACCGTGCATGGCAATAAAAGCCGTTCCCGAGCAAGAAGCCACACCTCCCAGAGACCCAACGACACCAGGGCTTTACAGCTGCAAATCCACGAGCTAAAAAAGAAGTTACGCAACGCCCGACGAAGGCGAGACTCGTCAAGCCCTAGTAGCTCCACCGAAGATGAAGAAGACGATGACTATAGGAGAAGGTTAAGGACTCCCCCGAGCGAGTCTTTCTCACACGTAGAAGAGCACCGCCACGGGCATAAGCGCGAGGGCTCATCTCATGGAAGCCCGGGAGGTGATGCCATGAGTAAAGCATTGTACCAGATCTCCAAATCACCTTTTACGCGTAAGATCGAAGCAGCAAATCTCCCACGACGTTTCCACCAACCTACGTTCACCCTCTACAACGGTCGAACCGACCCAGTGGAGCACGTCAGCCACTTTAACCAGAAGATGGCGGTCCATTCCAAGGACGAGGCTCTAATGTGCAAGATTTTTCCGTCCAGCCTGGGACCGGTGGCGATGAGATGGTTCGATGGCCTTAAGGCCGAGTCCATAAACTCCTTCCAAAAGCTGACCAGGGCATTCGGCTCTCGTTTCGTCACATGCAGCCGAGTTCCCCGGCCCTTGGGATCGCTGCTGTCCCTGTCCATACGAGAAGGGGAAACCCTAAAAGCCTATTCCGACAGATACTGGGAGATGTTTAACGAGATAGATGGAGAGCTTGACGAGGTTGCTGTCAGCACCTTCAAGCTCGGCCTGCCAGCCGAGCATGGGCTGAGAAAGTCCCTCACAGACAAGCCAGTCACAAGCGTGCGCCAGCTTATGGATCGTATTGACAAATACAAGAGGGTCGAAGAGGACCAGTTGCAGGGGAAGGGCAAGGCTAAGGTTATCCCCCAGGAGCGGAGGGATTTCAGGTTGGACGGATACAAGGATGGTCGGCCGAGGAGAGAGTTCGCTGGCCAGCTCGGAAATACCAGCATGCGTGCGGTTAATACCGTGTTCCGGGAACCTGTGCACCAGGTCCTGGAAAAGATCAAGCACGAACCATTCTTCAAATGGCCGCCAAAGATGGCAGGAGACCCCATAAGGCGTAACAGGAACCTGTACTGCCAATACCATCAAGAGCCGGGGCACGCCACAGAGAATTGCCGAAACTTGTGGAACCACCTTGACGAGCTTGTCCGAGAAGGACGGCTCGGACACCTGCTGCACCATACCAGTGGCGGGCAGAACCAGCCCCGAGCGAACATAGTCATGAGGCCCCCAGTGGGCACGATAAACGTCATCTTCGCAGGACCAGGGAGAACCGGCTCATGCCCGTCAAGAGTAATGTCCGTGACCCGACCCTCGTCCGAGGGCAGCACTCCGAACCCGAAGAGGGCAAGAACGGATGGCACGGCGGCCCTAAGCTTCTCGGAGGAAGACAAGGTGGGAACCATACAGCCTCACGATGACGCTCTGGTAATAACACTCAGGATCGGCGGGTATGACGTGAAAAGAGTAATGGTGGACGACGGAAGTGGCACCGAGATCATGTATCCCGACCTCTATAAGGGGCTCGGCCTCAAGGCCAAGGATCTGACACCGTATACCTCCCCTCTCGTGAGCTTCGATGGAAAGACGGTTATCCCAAGAGGCCAGATTAGGCTACCCGTCCAGACGGGCTCGGAGGTGGTGGAAGTAGACTTCATCATGGTGGATACTTATTCACCCTACACGGCCATCGTCGCCAGACCCTGGCTCCACACGCTAGGGGCCGTCGCCTCCACCCTGCACCAAAAGGTGAAGTTCCCCTCCGGGGGGCAGGTCATGGAAATCATCGGATGTCAGACCACGGCGAGACAATGCTTGGTGGCAGCCATTACGCACCAGCCGGAAGCGGAACCCATAGCCCCCACCCAAAAGGACTTATAGCAATCAAAGGTCCCGGGCGAGCCAACTGATGCGCACTCCGAGGAGGCAAGGTGCGAGGAGTTGGAGGAAGTTGTGATCGGAGATAACCCCGAGAGATTTTTCTAGGTCGGCTCTCAGCTGCCCTCTCAGGAGAAAGAGCAGCTGGCCGAGTTCCTCAAAGAGAATTTGGACGTGTTTGCCTGGAGCGCCTATGAGGCCCCGGGTGTTGACCCAAATTTTGCATGCCACTACCTAAACGTTAACCCCTCCATCACTCCAAAGAAGCAACCCCCTCAGCGTCCGTCCAAAGAGCACGCCGACGCCGTGAGGACCGAAGTGACAAAGCTCAAAGAGGCAGGGGCTATCAAGGAAGTTTTCTATCCCGAGTGGCTGGCCAACACGGTTGTTGTCAAAAAGAAGAGCGGGAAGTGGCGAGTCTGCGTAGACTTCACAGACCTGAACAAGGCCTGTCCAAAAGATCCTTTCCCCATGCCTCGAATAGACCAACTAGTGGACGCGACTGCGGGCCACCCTCGGATGAGCTTCTTGGACGCCTTCCAAGGGTATCACCAAATCCCCTTGGCTCTAGAGGATCAAGAGAAGACTGCTTTCGTCACGCCCACGGGAAACTGCCACTACAAAGTAATGCCCTTCGGATTGAAGAACGCGGGGTCCACTTACCAAAGGATGATGACCAAGATGTTTGAGCCGCAGCTAGGCAAGAACGTAGAAGTGTACATAGACGACATGGTAGTAAAAAGCAAGAAGGAGGCCGACCACGCGGAGGACCTCAGGAGTGTGTTTGAAACCCTGAGGAAGCATAAACTGCGCCTCAACGCCTCCAAGTGCTCGTTCGGAGTCGGATCAGGGAAATTCTTGGGCTACATGGTCACCCACAGGGGGATCGAAGTCAACCCTGACCAGATCAGAGCCATTAACTGCCTACAACCACCTCAGAATCCCAAAGAGGTTCAGAAGCTCACAGGAATGATCGCTGCCCTGAGCCGGTTCATTTCCCGATCGGCAGACAGGTGCAGACCTTTTTTCCTCTTGATGAACAAGTGGAAAGGGTACGAATGGACCGAAGAGTGCGACTCGGCTTTCCAGCTGCTCAAACAGTACCTCTCTCGGCCACCGATCATGTCCAGCCCCAAAGCCGACGAGGTCCTGTTCGCCTACATTGCTGTGGCCCCACACGCAGTAAGCCTAGTGTTGATACGAGTGGACGACGGGGTGCAGCGGCCGGTCTACTACATTAGCAAGTCATTGCACGAGGCCGAGGTTCGTTACTTACCGTTGGAGAAGGCCATCCTGGCGGTGGTCCATGCTACGCGAAAACTTCCCCACTACTTCCAAGCCCATACCATCGTCATTCTAACGCAGCTCCCGCTCAGGTCCGTGCTTCGGAGCGCCGACTACACAGGGAGAGTTGCTAAATGGGGAACGATCCTAGGGGCTTTTGACATCAAGTACATGCAGCGCACCTCCATCAAGGGCCAGATCATCGCCGATCTGGTAGCCGAGTTCGCTGAGCCCTCTTTGGAAGGGACATCCGGGGCATCTAGCGCCGACGTGAAGGCGGTTGGCCTGATCTCTGTCCAAGAGCCTGCTTGTTGGAATGTGTACATTGATGAGGCATCGAACCAAAGAGGCTCTGGAGTGGGGCTAGTCCTCACCTCTCCCGAGGGGCTCATTATTGAAAAAGTGCTAAGACTGGGCTTCTCGACCACGAACAACGAGGCCGAGTATGAAGCCCTACTGAAAGGGATGTCCATGATTGAAAAACTCGGCGGAAAAAGGGTGAATGTGTTCTCGGACTCGATGTTGGTAGTGGGCCAGGTGAACGGAGATCTGGAAGCCAGAGATGGAAGAATGCAGGAATACCTTGGCCGAGCCGAACTCTTAAGGTCACACTTCGAATCCTTCACCCTGCAACACATACCAAGAAGCGGAAACACGCACGCCGACTCCTTGGCCACACTAGCCACCTCCTCGGCCCATAGCCTCCCTCGAATCATACTGGTGGAGGACTTGCACGCACCCGCGGGGACAAAAAGGGATGCCACCTGTGTCCATCAAGTCAGGGCGGGTGCCAACTGGATGGACCCTGTGGCACTATTTTTGAGTGATAACATCCTCCCCGAGGATAAGGGAGAAGCCGACAAGATCCGACGGAAAGCCTCAAGGTTTTGGTTGTCGGAGGAACGGAAGCTGTATAGACGGTCTTTTTCCGGACCATACCTGCTGTACGTCCACCCCGAAGCAACAGAGTTACTCTTGGAAGAAATGCATGAAGGAATCTGTGGAAGCCACACCGGAGGAAGATCCTTGTCGCACAAAGCCATCACCCAAGGCTATTGGTGGCCCAACATGAAAAAGGAAGCGCAAGAGTACGTAAAGAAATGCGACCAGTGCCAAAGGTTCGCGCTAAATATGCATCAGCCGGGCGGAGTCCTTAACCCCCTGTCCAGCCCGTGGCCGTTCGCTCAGTGGGGCTTAGACATCGTAGGCCCTTTCCCCAAAGCCGTCGGCAACAGAAAATACCTCCTGGTCGGCACAGACTACTTCACCAAATGGGTAGAGGCCGAACCGTTAGCAAACATCAGAGACGTAGACGTCAAGAAGTTCATTTGGAGAAACATCGTCACCCGATTCGGAGTCCCTCACACCCTCATCTCGGATAACGGCCTCCAATTCGACAGCAAAGCCTTCAGACGCTATTGCAGTAGCCTTGGGATTAAGAATCGTTACTCCACTCCTGCCTACCCGCAGGGGAACGGACAGGGCGAGGCCATAAACAAGACCATAGTGGACGGTCTTAAGAAAAGGCTGGACGATGCGAAGGGAAGGTGGGTGGAAGAGCTACCTCACGTCCTCTAGACCTATCGGACTACGCCGCGGAGATCAACAGGAGAAACTCCCTTCTCGTTAACCTATGGAGCCAAGGCCGTAATTCCGTTGGAAACCGGCTTCCCAACGCTAAGAACCACCTGTTTTAGCCCGAGGAGTAACGACGAGTTGCTGGGGAAAAGCTTGGACCTACTAGACGAGCGAAGGGAAAATGCAAGGGTCCAACTGGCGTACTACCAAAACAAACTCAAGCAGGGCTACGACGCCCACGTTAGGCTAAGGCCCTTGGCGATAGGAGACCTGGTACTGAGGAAAGTCGTGGGCAACACCAGGAACCCTACCTGGGGGAAGCTAGGACCCAATTGGGAAGGCCCATACCTCATCACTTCGATAGTAGGCATTGGTGCGTACTACCTCGAAGACCTAGATGAAAAAACTGTACCATACCCATGGAATGTAAATAACCTGAAAAGGTACTATTATTAACGAAAGTTCCCTTTTATCCCTTACTTGTTTTACTTCTCCCGCTGCAACTGCGTTCAATTTTACCAATGTTCAAACAGAACTTAAGCGAATGTAGTGTCCTCGGACCTCACTCTTAAGGGAAATTAACACTGCGTCCAATTTTACCAGTGTTCAAACAGAACTTAAGCGAATGTAGCGTCCTCGGACCTCACTCCATCTTATAAGTGTTCAAACAGAACTTAAGCGAATGTAGTGTTCTCGGACCTCACTCTTAAGGGAAATTAACACTGCGTCCAAGTTTACCAGTGTTCAAACAGAACTTAAGCGAATGTAGCATCCTCGGACCTCACTCTTAAGGGAAATTAACACTGCATTCCATCTTATAAGTGTTCAAACAGAACTTAAGCGAATGTAGTGTCCTCGGACCTCACTCTTAAGGGAAATTAACACTGCGTCCAATTTTACCAGTGTTCAAACAGAACTTAAGCGAATGTAGCGTCCTCGGACCTCACTCTTAAGGGAAATTAATACTGTGTCCAATTTTACCAATGTTCAAACAGAACTTAAGCGAATGTAGCGTCCTCGGACCTCACTCTTAAGGGAAATTAACACTGCGTTCCATCTTATAAGTGTTCAAACAGAACTTAAGCGAATGTAGTGTCCTCGGACCTCACTCTTAAGGGAAATTAACACTGCGTCCAATTTTACCAGTGTTCAAACAAAACTTAAGCGAATGTAACGTCCTCGGACCTCACTCTTAAGGGAAATTAACACTGCGTTCCATCTTATAAGTGTTCAAACAGAACTTAAGCGAATGTAGCGTCCTCGGACCTCACTCTTAAGGGAAATTAACACTGCGTTCCATCTTATAAGTGTTCAAACAGAACTTAAGCGAATGAAGCGTCCTCGGACCTTACTCTTAAGGGAAATTAACACTGCGTTCAATTCTACTAATGTTCAAACAGAACTTAAGCGAATGTAGTGTCCTCGGACCTCACTCTTAAGGGAAATTAACACTGCGTCCAATTTTACTAGTGTTCAAACAGAACTTAAACGAATGTAGCGTCCTCGGACCTCACTCTTAAGGGAAATTAACACTGCGTTCCATCTTATAAGTGTTCAAACAGAACTTAAGTGAATGTAGCGTCCTCGGACCTCACTCTTGAGGGAAATTAACACTCCAATTAATCTTTATAAGTGTTCAAATATAACCTAAGTGTTCAAACAATCCTATGTTCCGTTTTCATAAAGTGTTAAAACAGAAGTTTATGAGAACAAAAAGAATAGCGATAAGTCAACAAAAGTACAGTCCTTCTTCATTTAACACAAGATTACAGCACTTGTTCTCGTTAAAATACAAAAAGTACAACGTTTCTTCTGTTACAAGCAAGACGCAAAATAAAAATTCCTACAGTTAAGCTCCTGGCTGGGCACCCTCAGGCGCTTCGGAAGGCGGGCCGTCAGCTTTGGGATCGGCCTCGACATCCTTGGCCTTGGAGACTACTTGGCTAATGCTAAGCTCGTCTTCAGGAGGCTGAGCTTCCAAGGAAGGTTGGCCCCCCCTCGCCCATCTCCACCCCCTCGGGAACTTTGTCATCAGCAGCAGGGGCTTCAATGGTGAGGAGGGGCTCAGGGTCAGCAACTTCGCGGATGTCCTCCGGAAAGAAGATGCTCTCAACCCTCCTGAGCTCCGAGTCCGCAGGGACCCCTGCCCGATCCATGGCCACTCCCCAGGACTCGGTGCAGTAGTCCCTGCACACCACGGCCACCTCCTCGGCGAGCCGTTTCTCAGTGTCAAGCACGCCGCGTTCATATGAGGCCTCCACCGCTGCCTCGGCGGCCTCCTGGGCCATCCGAGCCTCCTCCTTGGCCTTCCGAAGCTCGGCCATTAAATCAAGCACCTTCTGCCCGTGGCCAAGTTGATCTCGGTCACGTGCAGCTGTTGGCGCTGATCCTCGGCCTGCCTCTCTGCGGTCTTCAGACCGACTTGGGCACTCAAGCGAGACTTCTCGGCCTCTTTCAGCTTGCTTGAGAGGTCGGCTTTCTCTTGCCTCTCTGCGCCGAGCTGCCTCTCGGCCTCCAGACAAAGATGGGCCTCGGCCTTAGTATCCTCATGGGCCCTCTTGACGCATTCCTCAGCCACGAACACTTGCTGAGTAACCTGCACATACACCAACAAGAAGGATCAGAAGACATAAGGCAGAACGTAACGGTAGACAACGCAGGAATCTAACCCACCATCGCGAGGTCCCTCTTCAGCGACATGAAGAGGTTGGGCTGTTTAATGCGCCTGAGCCCCTCCATATCCCTGGGGAGGAGAAGGGGCTGCTCCAAAGCCTCCGACAAAGCGCCAGCATGCTCCCTCTGGGATTCCTAAATCGTGGCATCCCAGGGGATACTAGCGCCCCCCACCTCCAACCGGGGTGCCCATATGCGTTGCGCTCGGCGCAGATCGGCCTCTTCGGTGCGCTCAAAAGACCGACCCCTCCTATCTTGGGGATCCGAGGACCTCTTCTGCTGCTTTCCTCCCCTCGGAGGTAGCACCTCTCCCTCCTCAGGGCTTTCCACGGGCCTTTTCTTCTTCACATTTTCCTTGGCTTTCTGACCAAGGTCCGTGGGGAGCGTCGGTGGAGGGGGAGGCGGAATGGGAGTGGGGTGGGTCTTCATGGCCTCCTTGGAAGACGACCCTGCGCCTTTATTCCTTCCAGCCATCAGCCCCTTCAGGCCGGTCCGCTGTTTTAAGTCCATCCCTTCCTCCTCTTCCTTGGAGCTGGGATCTGGCAAGGTCAGCATTAACCCTGGGCGATGAGCGGACGCCTCGAGCTCACTCTCGGAGTCCGAGATCTCAACGGGCCTCTGAACGGGCTCTTGCTCGAACTGAAATTGGTCAATCTCAGCTTCTAAGGACTGGGAAGACGGTGCAGATCCCTCGCTCGGAACAGCAGACTGCCTAGATACGGGCGGAGATGGCAGAGTGACGGGGGGAAGGTCCTCGCTGGCCAGAAACTTGGGCTTGGACACGTCTATTCGTGCGAGCCTGGTGCTGCCCGCTCGGATTGCTTGACCGATGTCCTGGAAATCTCGGGACAGAGGATGGTAGCCCAAAATCAAATGCGCAGCGCGCAACTGCCCGTCCTCGCTAGCAAATACCTTCGACCTCAGCAGAAAGTTGAGCGCTCGGACGTTAACTAAGCTCAACCTCGGGGAGACATGATTCTTATCTGCGGCAACATTCGGCAGAGGAAACCAAGTTATCCCAAAAACCATCACCACCCAAAAGATAGTTTCAACGGAAGAAATACAACAATAAACAATAAAAATGGGCGCCAATCTATCTAAAAAATCAAAGCCCCAGCCGAGGGGCATTATCCTAATGTGCCCCACCTGGCTTTCCCGCCCTTACTGGACAATGAAGACCATCGTGCCATGCTCCTGAGACGACCAGGTAGTCGTCCTTCAAGCCTTTGTTGGACTTGGGAAGGCAGGATATTAGCCTCACCTCCTCGGACCGAGACTTGAGGTAGTACCCCCCTGATAAGGCGTGGCACTCGTACATGTGGACGACATCGTGCCACGTAAGCCCAAGGTTCATCTGTGTATTGAGGGCGTCTATACTCCCCAGAATCCTAAACATGTTGGGAGCGCACTGGTGGGGACATAACTGGTGGTTGCGAAGATAGTCCCTGGTTATCCTGCCCATGGGGAGTGTCATCCCTCCCTCCAAGAAAGCGATCATAGGGATGACAACCTCACCCTCCCCCATGCTGGTTAGGACCTGGTCCGAGGAGCAATACTCCAAACCCACTCCCGGTGGAATATGGTATTTAGCTCTAAACCCTTCCATTCCGGACTGAGAATCCACCAAACACTTAAACCTACCCATTCGAGCAAGAGCGAACGGCGGCAGAAATCTTCTTTTAACTAAAATAAAGGTCGAGAGCCCGATCGAGAAAAATGGGAACCTAGGAAGGCTGATACTTACAGGTTCGAATCAATGCACCAAACTCTCAAGCCTCCTGAGGAATCTCTCGGCAATTTCTTGGAAGTGGGGAGTGAGGGAATCCAAAGCTACGAATGACGTAACGAATTGGAGCGCTCAGGAGTTCTGGTGGGCTCGAATGCTCGCAAGAAAGAAGTCGTTAAAGCATTCTCTCTTTTTCTCCACAACTTATATAGGGGATGAGAGTGCGCGGAAGTTACCTCACTTGAGATCCCAAGGAGATGCTAGCCGTTGGATTGGTACTCCGCCAATCAAAGTGAAAGACAATACGCCGCCTGGAGTAATGAAAGACGATTCACGAACCTCGAAGCGCCAGCCGTAATTAAGAGGCGCGCAAAACGGGGTTCGCGCACGTGCGAGTCAAAAAGATGAAGGGCCCACTCCTACGCGAGTCAAAACCCCCACCTTCCTCCTCGGCCGAGGGGAAGAGCCGGGCTTTTGAGGGGCTATTGTGGGGGCCAAGGCCCAAATCTGGCATTGGGCCTTGGGCCCGTCCGAGGGGACACACCTCCTCGGACAACCTCGACCCAAGCCATACACAGGCCCAATCAGCTAATATAAGCTCCACAAGAGGTCCAACATTGGGCGTGTACGCCTAAAGCAGGTCGCAAGCGGAATTGGGGATGCCTAAAGAGAAGTATGACTGTCTCGCATTAAATGTACAACCGTTACTTTTCTGGCCGCATTTATGTAGAAAGGACACCTAAACAGCGCTGCCTTGGCAACTACAACTCACGGGGAGCTGAATAAGGTGGCTGACGGGACAAGTACTCAAGTGGTGACTTGGATGGCTGACAAGTGGAGGCTCAGGATCACCCGGGAAGAGAATATATAATGTGAGAGACCCCTGAATGAAGGAGGGGGAGAAAAACTTGTATGAAGGGAAAAGTGAATAAAAACAAAGAAAGGCTTTCTGGAATAAGTAAAAAGAGCATCTTCCTTGAAGGAACGTTGACAACCCCCATGGCTACCAGCCTGTTATTCTGCTCACGTTAACCCAGCCTTCCAATCCACTTCTCTACAAATTTATTGTCAGAGTTCTTGAGCTTGAGCTCTTGCACCTCATTGGGCTTAGAACTCAAGATCAGTTCCCCACAAGATCCATTTGGTAACTTTATTGTCCTTGCATTTTGAATTTGATAAAATAAGTTTTTATAGAATAAATCATTATGAAATATTGCTTTTGATAGTTATGTTATTAAAATTACAGTAAGTTATCATCAAAAAGTCTTATAATTCAATAGCATTATCCACCGAGAAACATGGTTTACATCCTTCTTCCTCTCCAATTGTTGGAACTTATAACTAATAAATTATTATAATAATAAAAAATCAGCCAAAAAATGCTAAACCGCTAGCCACCACAAAATCCTAATTCCTAAAGGTGCCCAAAGAGTAGCTTAACAGTCCTTTAAATTTTAACAAAAAGAAGGCTTAAAATCAGTAACCGGTGAAGCTAGGCTAACTTCGTTATTTTTATGGACATGATCATGCTGTAAACCATTCTGTATAGCCCATTCTTGCATTTAAACCCAGAAAAATTACAACAATAATAACAAGGGAACATCACAATCTACGATACCGCACTGCATTGTTGAAATTGATGATTGATCATCAAATCACACTTCCAAATCATCAGTCTACCAAACTTTAAAGTGCAAGCAACTGTTTTTATAAAAATAATACACCAAATAAACCAGTCCAAGAGAATTCAAGATCCAAATTCTATTTTCAACAACAATATCAAGATACCAGCTACTTTCAACCATGGTAGCAGAGTATATGCAGCTGTTAAGAAAGTGATAGCTCCTTGTAAAATGGAGAAATTAACATGAAATGTAAGAAGCTACTGATAAACTAAATCACCTTAGATCCACCAAACACTCTGGAACTAAAGGATTCTCTCTTACTGCAGTTCCTAATTTTAAGTATAATATACTAGTAGTTCTTTATTTGTATAGAACTCAATAGCAACATAAACCTCCGGCAGGTGTTCCTGAAACATCATAGAAACGAGCTATCAATTGTGTCATTGTCAAACGACAACAAAAAATTGTAGAAATTATGTTCACAAAGATCTGCCATAAAAGATAAACACGTAATTAAAACTAATAAGCTGCATTTGCTAGCATTGTTCAGCATTAAACATGATGTGTCATGAAGAGAGCTATTATTTTTCCAGAACCATAAGCCCCCAACCACACTAAGATTATAACAAACCACAATAGGGACCAATTAGGTAATGAAAAAATCCTCATAGCAACTTTGTGGCAACATGCCATAAATTTGGTAAGTGAACCATCAACGCAAAAAATTGATAGAGATCACTTAAAACATGCCATATAAATTCCATGTTGATAAGTGAACCAAATATGAGGCAGGAAATAAATCAGTGGAATTATATACTTGCCTCAAAAACTAGGTGCTAACATTGCCTGAAGGAGGTACTTTTCTCAATGCTTTTTAAGTGAGAACCTTTAAAAGATGTCTAAACCGCCATTTTCATTTCTATCTTCTGGTGAGGATCATAACCTAAAAGTTTGAAATCAGCTGCCACAAAAGAATCTATATTCTTCTTCTCGGGATTTATCTTCAAAATCTGCAATAGAAATAAAGGTGAAATATGAAGATGAATGATACAAATTATATATGAAAATTGGATAAGAGTAGAGGAGATTTTAACCTCCACCAACCAGTAATATATTTTCAAACGAGTTAAAAATCAAGTCTAACATAATCTCAGTTTAACATTATTATTCTTACTGGAAAAGGCTTAGGGAGTTTCTGAAGCTGCTCCTGTAGAGGCCGGATATGAGTGCGATAAACATGAGCATCCCCAATAACATGGATGAAATCACCTGGAACAAGATCTGTACAAGATATGGTAATTAGAAATCGCAGTATTAAGTTAACTAAAATTCATCAAATTATTCCACTAATTCAGAAATAGTGGAGATAAGAAAATAGATCCTATTGTGGTTGCCTTGGCAGTGGATGATGAACCATAAAATTGAATGTTCTCATTAAGTAGTTTAGGCATCTACAAATTGATTCTCACAAGCACATCATTATTTAAGATTTACCATTTTTCATGCGCATCAGATGACACCACACAATTATATGAATATTTATCATTATAGAGACATTCACACATTTAAATACTAATTCCTGATTGTTGTAAAAATGCATACCACAAACATGAGCAATCATGCATGTCAGGAGAGCATAAGATGCGATGTTGAATGGCAAACCGAGGCCCATGTCAGCAGAGCGCTGATACATTTGACATGATAACTCACCATTGGCCACATAAAACTGCAAAGAGAAAAAGGAGGATGTACTCAAAAACAAAAGGAAATTATTAAGGAAAAAGTTGACATGCTGCTTCAAGACAAACCTGTGCAAACATGTGGCAAGGTGGAAGAGCCATCAATTTGAGATCAGAAGGATTCCATGCTGAGAGTATTATCCGTCGGTCATCAGGATTATTTTTAATCTTGTGAATAACATCAAACAATTGATCAAATCCTTGGCCAGAGTAGTCAGCATGCATATCAGTATACCTGAAGAATGCAAGACAGATGGATAAAAAGTTTAAACTAAATTCTCTTAAGACTAATCCATAATCTAAATTTAGAAAAAGTAGAGTCCTCCCAACCTAGCACCAAAATGTCTCCACTGGAACCCATATACGGGTCCTAAGTCACCCTCCTCCCTGTCTGTCAAACCAATACTGAAAAAGGCAAATAAGATATAATTTAAAACCACAAGAAAAGCAGAAGTCATTCAAAATAGCCAGAGTACCCAAGATACATGAGAATGAGTATAATTGCCAATATTGATATGACAGTTCAATACTTGCCTGTCAAGGTAATCTCTGGAAGCATTTCCATCCCATATATGAATGCCTTTTTCCTGAAGGACCTGTCATGAAACCAACCTCCATGAATGAATTTCATTTCACCATGATCTCATTCGATGAGAAGTTTCAATGTAGTTTTATGCACACTTCAGGTAAATGAAATCATATGGTTTTCCATTGAAAATAGAACCACAGGACTGTATGTCAAGATGAACTCATTACAGCTGTCATGAAAGACCAACCAAACATCAAAGAAAATAAGAAATATTAGAACCAGAACCTCAACATCATTCCAACAGAGAACTAAACATACTCAATATATTTTAAGGTTATAATTCATTTCTTTAGGTGCATGCATCTACCATACATGCAACTAAACATACTCTTTTTGCACAAGCACCACTTAGAGAAAACCAAAACAACCGATTTTTTTTTATAATGTAAACCTTGCTCTTTCCAAACTTGTGGCCACACACTTGGTCCAATACACAGGAATAATTAAAAGAGTTGAATAGATCGCACATGCAAGGAACTTCAACATGTGAACCTAAAACAGCATGATTTACAAAATTTGACACTTCTTATAAGCCATGTTTCTACTAAAAGTGTCAAAAATTATTATAAAAAAAAAAAATTTTTTTTAAAAATCTTCTATGAATTTTTAAACAAATACACAATTCATGCGAAAAAAACAAAAATTACCAAATGAGTGAAGCTTGTCAATAAGCATCTGAAACTGAGAAGTTCCCTCCAGTCCCATTTTGAATAATGGTCAGGAACAAGAATGATGAAGCATATGACTCAAAATGTTCAAGATATTATTACCTTTGCATTTGTTGAACCACTGATAAACCATAGAAGTTCTTCAACGACACCTCGCCAAAATACTTTCTATTAACCAAATGATAACATGTGTCAACCTATATATCAAGATGAATAAGAGATATTCCTTTTCTAATAAAATAACATAGCCACCAATTCAAATTGCTGGACAGAGAAAAGGAAATACATACAATAAGCCACACAAATAAGATAAACTTTTTTTTGGCTAAACAAGAAAGATACACATGCCTTGGTAGTAAGAAGTGGGAAAGTTCTGCGCAGATTGAACCGCATCTGTGGAAATACAACAGAGAGAGCATGCAACAAATGGCATCAATATGTACACACGAGAGAGTTGAATAGAAGCAAAACAAGTATAGCTTAATAATTGGAGACCATACCTGGGAGCCAAACTTTGACCAAGTACCGGTCCCTGTCCTGTCATCCTTAGGATTTCCATCTGAGATTATTTCTTGAACCAATCTAAGATACATGTACTCCTCATGTCTCTCAAAGATTGTCTTGGGCAGGAAAGAGAATTTCTCTACCTCAAACTTACCAGTCTCTGACCCACTATCAAAGTTCAGATCACCATTTTGATTAAGGGATTCAACTGCAGAACTCCTAACGCGAACATAAGTTGTGAAGGAATGTCGTATGTTATTTTCCACCACAGGAAAGGATGAGTACCATGGCTGATATACAGAGTAATCAATCGCAGGCATGAATGTGTCACATTCAACGCTTGTCTCAATTTCTGAAATATGGATAGCATCACATCCAGGTGCATTGATAGTTTCCCTGTATATAAAGATTGCCAATATAAATAGAGAAAGAAAGAAACAAGAGCTCCGCAGTACTGGAATGAACAAAAAAAGCACACCTCAATATCTCGCCACCTCCGATAACAAACACTTTTTCAATTGACAGACAGTAAGGCGCAGCAGCTAACAACTCCAAAGCAGAAGCCACACTTCCGCATATTAAAACATTTTCTGCAGTTGCAATGTCAAAACTCCCAGAGCGAGTCAGAACAACATTAAGGCGACCAGGTAGAGGCCGTTTCTCAACAGGGATACTCTCCCATGTTTTCCTACCCATTAGAACCGCATTCTTTTTCCCAGGATCTGATGTTTTCACAGTGATTTCCTTAAAAAATTTTAGGTCAGAAGGTAAATTCCAGGGCAGTTTTCCGTCCTTACCAATACCCATATCTCGGGTTGCAGCCACAACCACTTGGTAAGTCCTCTGTGGATCAGGCAGTCCGTTTCCATTGCCATTAGTAGTCATCAAAGAGTCACCAGCCATAATTAAACTGAAAACTTTACAGAAACTTAAAGAAGATGACACGAAACAAGTACTGCACAGCCCAAGTTTCAGGAAGGGCTGTACAACCTGAAAATTGAAACAAATAGAGAAAAATTTTAAAAATAAAACATATGAAACGTGAAAACCATTCCTCAATATCTATCCAATAGGCAAAGTAACGACAAGAACATATAACAGAGCAAAACACAAAAATAAACCAAAATTGGGAATATTAGTATGTGTGTGTGTGTGTGTGTGTGTGTGTGTGTGTGTGTGTGTGTGTGTGTGTGTGTGTGTGTGTGTGTGTGTGTGTGTGTGTGTGTGTGTGTGTGCATTTTTGTTAAAAAAGTTAAAATCAGAACACTAGAACCATACAAACTAGCTAGAGACCACATGGGCATGACCCCAATTCATAAAAAATACCTGGAATTTCAAAGAAACCCAAAAAACCACCAATTCCTATTTGTCTAACCCAACCCATCTAACTTTAATATACCATAATTAACAAACTACTAAAAGTGAAGCATAAACAGCTTGTTAAATACGTAATGTACCATAAATTGTAGCTTTTAAAGAAAAAAAAAATTAGTTACACACGCACCCTTTAGTATCTGAGCCCAGGTCCGACCTTGCTCTACAAGGAAAACAAAGTACCAATTGGAGCTATAGATCTCATCCACAACCATAGATTACAGGCATGAACAAGAACAACATGCATGCAAATCCAACTATTCCTAAAATGCAAAAATCTACTAAACCCTTTGTCAAAAAAAAAAAAAAAAAAGTACCCATCTGATTCAATAGCTCACACATGACTCAAAGTTCATTCATAAATTAAAAATGATACATAAACAAAAGAGAACCTCACACACAATTCATATAGCATATTTAAAAAAATTATAATAAAAAAAAAATCAAACACTAAGAATATGATTTTCCAAACTCCATGTTGAAAAATAAAACAAAAATTAAAATTAAAAAAAAAAATTTGGCAATGCAAATTCGAAGAACGGTTATTGCGATTCCATTAAATATTCATCGGAAAAATTGAAATCCCTCACACAAATTGTAAAACCCACCATTTATTTTTTGTTGGGTCCCAAAAAAAAAAAAAAAAACAAAACAAAACAAAACAAAAACAAAAACCAAACCTTGAATCGCAAAGAAAACAAAACAGGAATGTGGAAAAGTGACAGACCGATCTCGGAGCGAAGAGCGAAATCTCGAGCAAGCGAGCACGAAGTCCGAGAAACCGTGTGTCTGAGAAAATTTAGGAATGAGCTAGGGTTTTTGTATTACGCAAAAGTACGTTTTTATTTTATTTTATAATAATATATTAGGGACGCGGCATTTCGAAGAAAACACAGAGAAAGAGAGAGAGAAGGGTAGAGACTAGAGAGTAGTAGTGAGTGGTGAGAGAGAGAGAGAGAGAGAGTTAAAAACCAGCAGCTTGTTTATGTTATAAATACAACAAAACCGCTTTCTTCGGTTTTCTTCTTCTCTTTCTTTTTTTTCTTTTTTTCTTTTTCTTTTTTCTTTTTTCTTTTTTCTTTGTTTCACTCCCTCTCTCTCTCTCTCTCTCTCTTGGAGAAATAAAAGGGAAAAGGGTAAGAGAGAGAGTGAGAGAGAGAGAGAATAGAAAAAGTTAGAAAATTCAAAAGCACGGTTGACGCGGGGTATCGTTTGAGTGTTTTTGTGTGTGTGTGATAGTGTTGTGTTGAGTGAGACTTTATTATACATTGAGAGAGATTTTTTTTTTTTTTTAACTATTATTGTGGACTATGGTATTACCTTCTTGTTGTGTTGTAGGTTTTGTTGGTAGGTATTTTGTTCCTTCATTTTCTTCGATCTTTTTTGTTTCGATGTTAAAAGTTTTTCTAAGAAATGAGTCGTACTTTAAAAAATATTTTCTATAAAATTATTTTATTTTTCTATGTTTGATAATAATTTTAAATGTGTTAAAAAAATTATCTCATAATTTTTTTTATTTAACTTGCTATGAGATAAAGTTGTGTTTTGAAAAAAATTTAGTAAAAAATAATCTCTAGAAATAAATCATGTTTTTTGTGTTAATTAAAGATTTTTTTTCCTTTAACTAACTTTTTCTAATGTTAACAAATGCTAGAAAATGCAAAAAACTAGTTTTACATAAAAACTTTTATCAAAACAAATGGAGCAAAATATTGAGATGGTAACTAGGTAACGGATTCTTTCTTTTGAATATGAAAATTTTGCACTTTAGAGTCTAGTTGTAAACGAGACGAGTCGAGCCCAGTTAAAATTCAATCAATAAAAAAATTTATAACAATTCCCTATATAACAATATGTAACTCCACACATTTTCTATTCACCTACAACCATACATTTCTCTATTTAAGAAGAGAAAATATTTCGGTAAAGGAGACTCTCTCTCTCTCTCTCTCTCTCTCTCTCTCTCTCTCTCTCTCTCTCTCTCTCTCATTGCTTAAGAATGGAACTGACTTGAGCTTCAAAGTGCTTATTATTACCCATTATGGTATTGTTCTTTCTCTATGCTAGACTTAGGTGATGCCAAACCTCAGAAGAACTTCATCTCCCACCAAACTCAAGCATACAAATCCAGTACCTGACTTCATGCGTGTAGGTGCCAAACTCGTTTACATTCTAGTGGAGAAAATTCAATGTAGGATCTAGCTATGTTAGTCTTCAACAGAGCTTCCTTCGATAAATAAATCTATTGTAGAAAAATCAATTAAGCTACATTCATGACCCACTACATCATTAATGAAAAATGCTAAAAACAAAACTACATTATGTTGCTTGGGTGAAATAATGTACATAGATAATAGACACGTGTCCGTATAATCACATGGCGGTGTTCTGATTAAGCATTTTACATTAGTGGCTTCATCATAAATTGGTGTATGGTTTGAATAAAACCTTTTTTAAAACACAAAGTTACATTTGAAACTTTCAGAAGTATGAGATTTAATTTAAACTCAACCATAAACTATGGGATTTAAAATGTAATTTGTCTTCAATATTTTTATAAGAGATATAGGGCTAATGTTAAAAAGTGGAGTGGCAACCATTTGTGATAAGAATAGATCAAATAAGTGCAATATGTATTTTTTACTCTCTCTTTTTGTGTGCTCTTTTTTTTCTCTATAAAAAGTGAAGTTAATATTATATGTATTCACATCGTAGCACTACTTACAACATATGTATCATATAGATGTCTTGTGCATGAAATACCATAAAATATATCATATAATAAACCTACAATACCCATTATAAGAGAAGTAATATATTTCCTGATCTCCTCCATATGTCACTAACTAGTTTGCATAAAAGTTAAACATGTTTGACCTCAACCTGCAAGTCTCTAGAGAGCTAGTTCCTACAAAAAAAAATGAGTATTGTTGTGCATGGTGATGCCATTAGCTCATTACATATATAATGATGGATTAAGAGGGAACCTATTTTAATAGAGAAGCATCATACTCGTACATGTTTTTAGTAAAGTCTCTTATCTTCACATAAAAACCTTCAGATTAAGTATGTGTTTGGGTACAAATTATAAGTCAATTTTTTATTTTTTTTATTTTTATGTATATATTTTTAAAACTTCACTTTTTCGTAGTAGAAGTATATTTTAACATACTTTTAATAAAAAATTTTAGTAAAAAACTAAATAAATTATTCTCGAACACTAAATAAACAACATAACATCGTCATCGTAAAGCCACTTATTAGATACACCTAAAAAACTAATTCTTGATTATCAAAATGATGGTATCAAAATTTTTTTTATCAAAATGAAATACTTTTTTCAAGTAATATTGCATATGTAAAGCTAGAAATCCATAACCAACCAATAAAACCGGGACATTTGTCATGTTGAAAACTTACGCATACTAAATCTTGCCGTCCGCTTGGCATCAATCAGTGTCCTTTAGCTCTTGGTAGTTACTTGGACGTCTTAACTCTTAATTACCTCAACGGTTACCATTAAAAGCTAATCCACCGCGATGCAATCTCAGCCGTCCATGTCATTGTCTGCGCATACCCACATTTATACTTCTTGTTGTGATATTATCCATTATAGTAACATAGTTTTTTTTTTTTTTTTTTTTTGGAAAATGTTAAAACCACACATTATTTTAATAAATTGCAAACGAGTGATTATTAGTAAATAAAAACATGATATTAGTAATAATTCAAATAAAAATTTGTAAAAATTTGTCACATATAAAAATATCATAAATTAGTTTGTGACTACTATTTTTACCAAAGATTTTGTTACAACTATGACGTCGTAGATTGTGAAAGGATTATTTATCACTTTTATATAGATTTTTTTTTACCAATTACAATTTGTCACGTCATAATTATGGCAAATAAAAAAAGTTGTGTGCTATATTTTCTATTTTTTTTCTTTTTTTCTTTTTTTGTAAATACCCTTTAAACAAATTTATGAGAAAATGAAAATGTTGACAGCCTATACTCTACGATTTGCCAATATACCATATATTCAAGGTCTCAAGTGAATTAATTGGACCCTTTTTTTTTCTTTTCTTTTATGTGGCGTTTGATACAGGATAATGTTTTAAGATTCCTAAATATGTTTAAAGATTTCTATATTTGATTGCAAATCACACTAGGGAATCAAATGCCAGAGAAATCTGAATTCCCCCTTTAACCCCCTTTTAGTAGGAATGTAGATTCCTTTTAAAACATATGAGTTTCCAGAATCCCAAGTTTAAAGAAAATTGTATTTTTTATAAATTGACAATTTTAACATTTTTTCCTTATCATTTAAGCAATTGTGATAAAATATAAAACAAATCATCAATATTTTTTCTTTTGTCTTTATCTCTTCCTGCCAAAACAACATAAATAAGATAGACAACTCTGTTGATATATTCATCTTTTCTTCTTTTAGACTATATTTTTAATGAATTTGTCATAATTTATAGTTTATATTTTGTTTTTCATTATTTATTTAGAGGAAGATTATTATTATTTAAAAAAAAAGACTTATATTGGATTTACAAATCTAAAAATAGAATGGAAAAAATAAATAATTTAGTTAAGATTCTTAGGAATAAACCAAATATTATAATCTTACATTTCTAGAAATCTTATTAGATTCTCAATTAAACCAAACATAAGAATAATTACATTATTAAGCATCTATACTGCAAGACATCATATTCCTAGGAATTTGGATACTAGAAGTAACGTGGATTCTCTCCTACCAAACACCGCGTTAAGTCCTTTATCAAGGAATAGACTCTTGAGAGACTGTGGAAAAAATAGATTATCAAGTTTGGAATTACTGTATAGTCCATTCAATCAATTAAAAGAGTTTTCAGTTTGAACATGACCAGTCCATATACAAGACAAAGATTAGAGGTGGCATCCGAATGGTATTTACTTACTCCACAATTAAAAAAGGTTAGCAATTTGGCAAAGTCTTAACACTTTTTCCTTTGAAGAACCTTTGGTTTTCACTTGGTCAAAAGTTGGAAAAAAAAAATTAATGACTTGTACAGGTTTAATAGAAAATTGGGAAGGGTCCATTGGTTTTACTCTGTTCAATAATCTTCAGGAATAAAAATTGAATCCCTTACTCTTTATCTTGAAATTGAATCCATGACTTTTGTGTCACCATTATTTAATTCAACTATTTGTGTGTGTTACAAAGAGGAGGTTTGGCTAATGTTGATCATCAATAACAATAAATAAATAAAAGCATATTAAAGTTTTGTAGAGGATAAGCATATTCAATTAGCCTAAAGTCGCAAAGGGTATGTGAATCATTAGCCAATCCGAACAAAAATTATTTTGTCAATAGGTGTCATGAAGAATATAATCTATGACATGCTAGCAACTTTTATTAATAGACCAATTGGGTGGATATCAATCATATTCTCAATGAAGTCGTATGATAGGATGACACTTGGCAAGTTGGTGCTTACAATAAATTTATCAATAAATCTAATGAGACAAAAAAATATATATTTATAATTTTTGAGGCATTATGATAGAGAATTCAGGTGAAAGTGATATTACCTTAATTATAACTTATCATCTTAATGTATTGCGAAAATTATTATGAAAAAAATTGTACTTCTAATAATTTATCGATAAATCTAATGAGACAAAAAAAATTATGAGGTTTATTTTGTGATTGCTACATAATAAAAATAGTATTACTAGAAAATTTGCGTGTAAATGATATTGCTTTAATTATAACTTATCATCTTAACGTATTGTGAAAATTATTATGAAAAGAGTTGTACCTCTAATAATTTATCAATAAATCTAATGAGACAAAAAAATAATTTATGAGGTATTATGCTGTGATTGATGCATAATAAAAATAGCATTGATAGAGAATTCATGCAAAATTGTTTCAATTATAACTTATCATCTTAATGTGAAAATTATTATAAAAAGAGTTGTAACTCTAATAATTTATCAATAAATCTAATTAGAAAAAAAAATTCTAAGGTATTATTTTGAGATTGATACATAAGAAAAATAGTATTAATATAGAGAATTCATGTGAAAGTGATATTGCTTCAATTTTTTTTTTTTTTTTTTTGGAGAGAGTTTTAATCTATGGCATTCACTCTTAATGATAGTTCTTTATTATCAGATCAAGACATAAATCAGATCAAGACATCAATAATGATAGTTCTTTATTGAATCCCCAAATTTTTTATTTAACCATTAGGAACTTTACTAATTGAGTTAACTGAAACCCACAGATATTACTTCAATTATTCCAGATATTGCTTCAGTTTTTGGTATAGGCAGGGATTGAATCCCCAACTTTTTTATTTAACCATTACGAACTTTACTAATTGAGTTAACTGGAACCCACAGATATTACTTCAATTATTCCAGATATTGCTTCAACTATAATTTATCATCTACATATATTGTGAAAATTATTATGAAAAGAGTTGCACCTTTAATATTGACCAATTTGTGAGTGTGCGTATGTGTGTTTTTTTTTTTAATCTTAGTTAACATGTATTTATGTATAAATTTTTTAAATTTCTTTTTTTAAAGTAATTTTTTTTATAGGATGTAAAATTATACCTTTAATCGCTTTCCACGAATAAACAAATTAGCCAATAAAAATGCACACAATGTAACTTATATATACCCATTTATAATGACCAATGTTACATATATAATGTTTTCATAACAAATTTCACAATAGTTGAGTTGTTAAATTATTATTGATTTTTATTTGAGCTCATCATTAATTAGACATGGCAAAATGGATGGGTCGGGTCGGGTCGGGTCAATCGGGTTGCTGGTTAAAAACGAGTTCGAGTCAATCGGATTGCGAGTCGGGTCGGGTTGACCCCGTATTTTTTACATGAATTTTTTTTTTTATAAAGAAAACAATATGTATTTGCCATTTGGAAAGTCATGTAACAAATTACTTAATGTAAAATGCATTATTTTGAATTCACTATTTATATCAAGAATGAACTCAATTAAACTTATTAATACTTATTCAATAATTTTAAAATTATACAAATCCTAACATTGCTATCTAAAACAAAATAACACAAAGATAAGTAAAACAAATACACAAGTTTTATTTCTATACAATATCAACATTCCAAAATATAAAACAAAATTAAAAATGACTTATTGAATAACTCATTTGATAAAGAATAAAAACATATAAGAAATTTACAATCTTGAAAATTAATTTTATAATCTATTATCAATTGTGGTTGGCACTCTATTTCAATTTGAGATATAAATTAAAGTTTGATTGCTTACTTATTTATACAGTCTCTTTTATGAATATCATATCATTGTTAAGCAACACACATCTAGGAAATATCATAATTTATTTTGAAAAGCCGTTTATTTTGGACATAAATTGTTAAAAAATAGGTCCAAGCATTCATAATTTATGCTAATTTGATATTTTAACTTCACTATTTTCACACTTGTGAATGTTTCTCACACATATCTACAATTTTAAATCTATATTTTTAACTCTACTGTAACCAAATTATCTTGGCATGTATTTTGCTATTTGATATTTAAAAATCTTTACTTATTACAGAATGTTCAACCATTTATCTTTCAATTAATTTGTATGCAGTTATGTAAATGTGTCAATTGTTTCCTTAAAGCTCACAATAAACAATTAAACCAATATTGTCTTAATTTTACTCTATTTTTTACCAAAAAAAAAGTTTTAAAAAAATGGCTTGGGTTCGGGTCGAGTTGCGGGTCTTGTCGGGTTGACTTGCAAAAAATATGGGTCGAGTCACGGGTCAACCCGTTTTTTATTCGGGTAAAAAAAAATCTAGTTGGGTCGAGTATTTTTTGGGTCAGGTCGGGTTAGAATTTTCTAACCCGTTTTGCCATGTCTACTATTAATATCACTTTATTAATTGTTTAACATTTATAACTCACTACCTTTTTAAAAAAAAAAAAAAAAATATATATATATATATATATATGATAGAATTTCAACCTATAACATATCCTTCGTGATGATTACTCTTTATCATCAAGTCAAGTTATCAATTGGTTTTGATATAGGCCGAGTTTGAACTCCGAATCTTATTCGATGACAAGAGACTTAACCAATTGAGCTAAATGTAATACACTTACTCACCACTTTATTGATTGTAAACATAAATCGTCTCTAAACTTATTGATTCATAATTATAAGTTTGTTCCTGCTATAAGACTCATTACTCAGTAGCTGCAACTGCAACATCCAACAAGAACTTGTAAATATTTTTAGGTTGGCAGTGCCTTGTGCCCACCATTATCACGTGAGGGAGAGGACCACATGATCTTAAAGAGTTTCTTACTTTTTCTTTGCACAATAGTATATGTAAGTTTGCTTCTTTTTCTCCAACCTTGCCAGTAGATCAGATTGTCAAATGTGAATAAAAGTAGAAGGCAAAGAAACAGTAAACGACAAAATGGTAAAGCACCCAGAAAAACACTTGCAGGAAATTCCATTAACATGAAGTTGTCGTGAAATAAAGCTTTGGAATTGATTTGATAGATGGATTTAGAATCCAATAATTCAATGTGTAAACTGTTTTACTTGCTCAGAAAAAAAAAAAAAAAAAGAAAAAAAAAGAAAAAAAAGAAAAAAAGAAAAAGAAAACCAATGAGGTATAAGTTATAACTGTTAAAGCGTCCAACTTTTGTAGCCTTTAAAGAGAGGATAGAAATTGCAGGTCCCCATCTCTTCCTTTTTCTATATGCGTCATGAAAACTATTCATGAACACGCTTGTCATGCCAATAAATAAACGCTTCATCTCATGGTGTTAATGGGAAAAAAAATACAAAACTCACTTCTTTTTTTAAGGTCATCTTATTAAACATTTAAACCTTGCTTATTAAAACGAAATCACATGGCTTTCACTTTTTAAAAATAATTTAATGTCTTGAAAATGACTTAAAACCTCGCTAAAAAATGAATTAATATTTTAAAGAAATTGTTCCATATACTCAATAAATTACTTTAGGGTTTAGCGTGTAGGGTTTTATATATATATATAAATAGGTTTCACATGCGAAACCTGCGAAACCTATATGGCTATAGGTAAAACTCACTTTTATGTGAGGGAAAATGTAATATATTTGATGAATTGAGTGTGATTTTAACAAACTAAGCATAATAATTTTAGGGGGGAAAAATGAAACAATTTCATTTTTTTTTTATAATACTAAGAAAATGTAGAATTTCCATAATGGTTTTGAACTTCCACAAATGCTTTTGGCATGCAAATACTTGTAACATTGTGTTACCCAAGCTTTTATTTTTCTTTGAGAAAAGTTAATGGATGTTCTAAAGGAATTAGTTTAAGAAACATTTTAGAAAAAAAAATTATGAGAAGAAAAAAGTAATTGATATTTTTTTTTTACAAATTTTGTTTATAAAAGTAATACATTTTTTTATTAAAAAAAGTCCATTAACAAAGGTCTAAAGGCACCTATCAACCGAACATTTAAGTAAGTCCAATCTTTCTTTAATTTGACTAGCTAGCCTGCTGTCTGTACTACACAACACCATAGAAAAGAAAAAGGAAAGAAAAGAAGATAGGAAGATGGTGTGTGTGGGGATTCTTATGTTTTCAAATCTTTACTAAAAGTAAAAAACAAATTGGGACAATGGATTGGAAACCCAAAACAAAAACATATCCAAATTTCCTCGATTTGCTCCAATTGTTGCTTACAATGTGGTTGATTAATAATTACACATTAATTTCTCTGTCTTTTTTGTTAAATAACACTATCATAGACAAATGACTTTTCTAATTTGCATAGCATCTAGGTTACAAACTAGGGTCCACAATTGACATAAAAATTGATGTAGTTTTCCATGAGAGCCAGAGTAATTTTGAATTGACAAATGAACTAAACCCATAAACGTGTCATCTAAGGGTCACATCCACGGAAAAGCATGCATAGCTTAATTTCTTCTTGCACAATACAAACTATTATAAAGACATCAGACTCAAATGTTGCCACCAAAACAAGGAAATGCAAAAGTTCACGAGTGGCCACATCGCTCTCGCCCCCACTTGTTTTCGTACACGTTTTGTCCAGTAAAAGATTTCTCAGTACAAAGATGCAAATCTCGGTGTATCTTTGGATATTCTGTACCTGGATCTGCAATGTTTGTATGTTTGTTTTTTTATTAACCGTATCACTCGCATTAGTGCCAATTTGGCCGGGGGCAGGATGAGGTGGTACGGTGTGCACATGAGCATGCCCGTGGCTGCAACGCGTGCTTGCACCGCTGCCAAGTCCATGACATGTCTGCGATTGTCCAAATAAATAGTAACAGTGTAAATTAACATTGATATTAATTCATTTTATATTTGGTTCTTTGTTTTTCTCTTTACATATTTTGAGAATAAAAGAAAAGAGTGAATAGTGATTGTTGTGTGTGAAAAAATATTAACAACTAAAAAAATTTGATATTTTAATAAAATCTAGTGTAAAATAGTTAATATGATATGAGTTGTTTTGAAAATCAGTATATAAAATAGAAAGCAACGTTTTTTCTTTTATTTTGTTGCATTTTTTTAAACCTTTCATTTATTCATTACACTCTATTTAGCGCTTATTCTTATATATTTTATTCGCGGTAAATGTTAAAAATATAATAATAACAATAATAATAAAATGATTGTAGTAGGTAGATGACATCGTAAAATTTTGCCACATCTACTACCAATTCATCTTGAGGCAAAAATAATATATGATTGATCATGAATAATTTGTTGAGGATTCATGTTTTACCCTGAAAAAGTTTGAGACTAAAACTTTTTTTTGTTGAGTTTTACAGTTTATTTTAAGAAGTACCATTACATGAGGCAAGGTAAATTGTTATAATTTGTGTTGAGCCATCAACTAAAAAGGTAAAACTGATTGAGGTCAATAGTATCTGACTACGATTTTGCATATGTAACCATTTTCAATTCTATGCATCTAGATTTTAATTACTAGAAGATGCAACATCCATTGGTCACCATTAGAGTCAGTCAACGTGTTTGGAAGGCCATCATAACTAAATATTATTCAAAGTAGCTTTCCTTTTACTATTGAAAAAATTGACATAGCCCAGCGATGTTCCCTAAAATTTTTTTAAGTATTGTGGCCTGACGACAAGTGACAATTACTCCTTGTTGAAAATTTGAAACAAAACATTTATCAAATCCGGATATACCTAAAAGCTTATTAAATTTTTTTCCCTTTTTTTTGTCGGAACTTTTAAGTGAAAAATGGTTTGCATTGCTAGATTACTGTTCATTCTTGGGATCTTGGGCCAAGACCTCCAATCCATGAGTCCTTAACTCCGAATCGTGGACCACAATTATCCATTGCATGCCTTCCACAGGAATTTGGTACCACACTTGATGTTTATGGATCACCTAATTTTTTAGGTGATAGTGATACTAATGGAAACACACTCCAATTTCAACAGAGTGAAAAATGTCATTCTTATCCAGATGCTGTATTGTTGAACTCGGAAATGTGTTTGTTACTCAGATACAAAAGCTTCTGCATGGGTAAGTGAACAAAAAAGAGTTACAAGAAGCATAGAAAGATGCACATTAAGCTCACAGATATGAGCCAGGAACAAACTTGCAAGTGGCTGCTGCAACTGGAAATTATATAAAATTTTGGGCAAAACTTAAGTATAGTTCTTTAGGTGCTATACATTAAAAGTCAAACACGTGACTGCTAACTATAATAAAGCACAAACAATGTCATTTTTTCTAATGAAAAGTTATATTGAATGAAATTATGTATTTGAATTTAGTTAGAGAATCTAATATACTGCACCCATGCTAAAATACTGCATCTTTTTAATTACTTATGTTTTACCCTATAACCATATATCTTTTGGAGGTAAATTTGCAGGATGTGAAATCTTATTAGTTGATTTATCAAGGCTTCTCACCCTAATTTCCTTTCTCAATATATTGAAAATTTTAAGTTTATATTTCCTCTCAACACTCATAAATTATAACACAATGGTAAATGCTAAATAAGTCTGGTACAACAAAAAAATGCATCTGCAAATTCAATATTCATATTCACAACATCCAGCATGAAATAATGCAACCATGCATCAAGAGCAAATCACAGGTATCTCTTTTTTTTTTTTTTTTTGATAAGTAATAAAAAAAATATTAAAAAAAGAAGAAGAGAAGTGTCACCTGAGTATACAAGTAAGTAGTATGCATCAGGGACAAAATGCAACTCAAGCACATACAGTACAATAGTCCATAAAACCATGAAACGAAAAGAAAGAACAAAAACTTAACACTATTACCCAGTCCAAAATAGTCTTAAAAAGAAGATTTTAAGATCTGAAACTGTTTTTTTATGAATCCTCAAAATGCCAAGTATTCCTCTCCCACCAAATGCGCCACATCAAGCAATGAGAGACAACCATCCAAATAGCACTATTCCGATGCCGCCCAAACTTTCCTTGCCAACAAGCTAGCAGCTCCACCATCTTCTTCAACATAACCCATTGAATGTCAAACAAGATAAACACCATGTACCACAAATCAGAAGGGAGAGGATAATGGATAAGAAGGTAGTCTATTGATTCCCCATTTCTTTTACACATACAACACCAATCTAAAATCCATATCTTCTGTTTCCGAAGATTATCAATTGTCAAAATATTCCCAATCCAGACCCCAAAAAAAAAAAAAAAAAGCAACTCTAGGGGGAACCTTAGGCTTCCAAACAATCTTCAAAGGGAAGGACTGATCTATATTTTTTGTCAAGATCTGGTAGTATGAGCGAACTGAAAAACCTCTTCCCTTAGTGGACTTCCAACAAATCCTAACTCCCCTCAAAGAAACTTCATAAATACTATCCAGGAAATTAGATAAAGACTCCAATTGCCAATCCTAAAAGCCTCTTACAAAACATAAACTCCAATAGAGAACACCGTTTGGGAACTTCCTCAAATCAGCTACATACTCCTTATTGTGACTTCTAGCACATAATTCCGGATAGCACAATCTCAAAGGGGTGTCCCCACACCAAACGTCCTGCCAAAATCTAACAGTAGATCCCATCTCAACCTCAAATTGGATATGACGAGTAAAAGAAGGCCAACTATGGCTAACAGACTTCCACAAACTCACCCCATGAGGACTAGTAATAGGACGAGAGCACTACCTCCCCCTTCACAACCATACTTGATGCTTATCACTCTCATCCACAAGGCTTGTAGCTCATTCCCAAATCTCCAAAACCATTTTCCAAGCAATGCTTTAACAAAACTTCTCAATTTTCTAGTAATTAAGCCCCAGAGTGAAGAGGAGCACAGGCTGATAGGTCGGAAACCCCTTATCTTCACTACATCAGATATTTTAGGAATTAAGGAAATGAAAGTGGCATTCAAACTTTTCTCAAGCGGCACATTATCAAAAAAAATATTGAAAAACGTCCATAAGATTGGTTTTGATAATTACCCAACAAGTCTGGAAAAAATTCATAGGGAAACCATCAAGTCTAGGAGCTTTATCTCTATTAAAATCCTTAACCACTCTAAAAATCTCAACTTCCTCAAAAGGAATCTCAACTTCCTCAAAAGGCTTTTCCAACCAGCCAGCCTTATCCTTGGAAATCTTGGAAAAATTCTACACATCCGGGTGAGGGCGATGGAGCTTATCATACAAGTAAAGACTCTTATAGAATCAAACAATACCATCTTCAATAACTTCTTGATCTGATGTCAACACTCCATCAATATTAAGACTGCCAATACTGTTAGTTCTTCTATTAGAATTAGCCATCCAGTGAAAGAAATTCATTTTGATGTCCCCCTCCCTTAAACATAGCACCCTCGATTTTTGTCACCAGCTAATCTCTTCCAACAATGCAATCTTCTCAATTTCCATGCAAATTATCTTTTTTCACACTTCTCATTGACAGATAAAGAAACCCTCTCCTCTTTAGAATCTAGAGCATTCAAAACATTCCACAATTTCATTCTCTTAATGGTTACATTACCAGACTTTAATTCATTCCACTTTTTAAAATCTCCATTTAAAGCTTTTAACTTCTCGGCTAATATGTAACTTGGAGTTCCATAGAAATGATAAGAGTCCCACCAAATTTTCACCTTCTCCACAAAACCATCCACTTGAAGCCACATGGTCTTAAAACGAAAAAGACGTCGGCCCTTATGAATATCACCACCTTCCAAAGAAATTGGGAAATATGGTCTGATCAAACTCTTAACAAGCCATTTTTGATGAATATTTGGATAGTGTTCCTCCCACTCAGAAGAAAAGAGAAATTGATCTATACTGGAACCAAATAAAGAATTGGACCAAGTGTAACTGTCTGTCACCCTCTGAAGGGATATTCATCAACCCATTAACAGAGATGAAATTTGAGAAATTGTGCATAACCTAAGTGAAGCTTTTAGCCTCCAAATGTTCAAAAGGAAAGCGAACATTGAAGTCACCACCTACACACCATGGAAAATTCCACCAACTATACAGACCCGCAAATTCCTCCCACATCAGCCTTTTCTCCCTATCCACAATAGGATCATAAACACTAGTAAAAGCCCATTCAAAATTGTCCACATTCCTAAATCTACAAGACACCGAAAATTGACCCACAATATCTTCCAACTTTTCCACAACCTTCCTATCCCACATTACCAAAATCCCACCTGAAGCGCACATTGAATTCAAATAAACCCAATCAACATTTTCACAACCTCAAAGAATTTTAATAATACCCCTAGGGATAAGCTCCATCCTTGTCTCCTACAGACAAATGACATCAGCCTGCCATATTCTAATAAGATTCCTAATTTGGAGCCTTCCATCCTTTTTGTTCAGCCCCCTCACATTCCAAAAGACGATCTTCATTTTCTTTGGGACACAATCACAGCCCTTTCCCTATTGGAACCTCAAAATTTACTTAAGTGGAAGCAAATCACAGGTATCTTAATCTACAGTTACAGACATAACCCATGATGTTGATTAAAGCCCTTTGAAGAATTGTATATGATCTTCTAATGTTTCTCCACGCCGGATTTTGGTCACCGATCCATCTTCTTCAACCTACAAATGATAAATAAAGCTTTTTGAGAGAAAAAAAAAAAAAAAGGAGATGGGGGGTTGTGGATACAATTACTTATAACTAATCCATAATATATGAGATATTCTGAATTAAAAAGATGCAGAAATTTCTGTGAATAAGATTGATAATATAGGAGCTCACTCAGGCATAAGATTCAAATTTGTGAAAGTTACTAAAAGCAATAGAACCCACCTCTAGTGTTAATTGTGTAATGTGATGGAAATACAAGATGGAACAGTCAAATATTCTAGTACCATTTGTGCAGCATAAAAGCGATAAATAGAAACCGCCTCTAATGTTAATTGTGTAATTAGATAAAAATATAAAACGTAACAATCACGGCTTAAAGTATCATTTGTATGGCATAGGTGTGTTGTATAAAATATAGACAATGTGAAGTGATTGATACATACCCAGTACTCTGGCGGGCGCATTCTAAGATTATAAGTTGACGCCATGCTCATACAGTAAGCACCGGCATCATGAACAACCAGGCCAGCTCCCTGCAAAGTGAAATTCTAGGTCACAGAATTTAAAAAGAGAGTACTCATTTTTTATTGGGTTTCACACCTTAGAATACACTAATGAGGAAGAGTGAGTTGATCCAAGTCAAGGGAACCAAATAAAAGGGAGGAGACCTAAAATAACATTAGTTGAAAAAGTAAAAAATGATATGTGAATTAAGGAGGTGACAAATAGTATGATTTTGTGTATGATAAAGCGAGTTGATCCAAGCAAAGGGAACCAAAAAAGGTAGAAGAAGACCTAAAATAACATTAGTTGAAAGGTAAAAAAGGATATGTCAATTAAGGAGATGGCAAATAGTATGATTTTGGGTATGATAAAATGCCAAAAAAGAATTCAGGTGACCAACCCTAATTAGTTTGCTTAGAATCCATAGCCAACTAGCCCATTTGCAACTTGGCCTTGATGGTTGTTGATGCTATTGTTTCACTCATTAGAATATGCATAACAGCCACAACCCCCCCCCCCCCCCCCCCCCAAAAAAAAGAAAGAAAGAAAAAGACAAAAAAGGATATGAAGAAAATTATAGCTGTGACAAGCCAACAGGAAGCCTACACAATACCTTGGCTGGAATTGGAAGTACTCTATCCTTTCCCAGGAAATCCGCTGACTCACAGACAGGGCCCACCACATCAAAGGTTGAGGTCTCTGCATCAGGTGGTGCAGGAGAAACCAGCTCTATGTGCTGCAACCCGGTACCGACAAATCAATTGTGATGAAAAGGCACAACAATGTAATGTGTGAACAGCCATGGCGATTAGAGAAATATTTATCATTATGTCCAAAATGAGCAAAAAATACAAGTGCATTTGCTATGTAGTAGCATATAAAAGAACCAGCAATTTAGATTTTTTAAAAGGCTGGTACTACACTGTTTTGTAGGTTTAATATAAGGGCAAACAGCCACTAACTAATACAATATTTGACCAACAAGTAACAATATAATGTTGAAAAATGTTTTTCAAGTACTAGATGCATTTGATACACAAAACTGATTAGATGTCCATTATCTTCAATTCACATAAGTATAATAGTCTACAAGAGAAGTTAGCTATAGTTAAATTCTTACTTGATAAGCACCATAAAGACTAGGACGGATAAGTTCAGCCATGCTGCCATCAATCACAACAAAGTTTTTTGTTCCATTAGTTTTGACCCCAGTTACACGACTAACCAGGCAACAAGTATTTGCTATCAATGATCTCCCAGGTTCAATGATGAGTTTAAGGTTTCGTGAAAGGACCAGCTCTCGAACCTGCAGCAACCACCAATGTTAAAAAGATTCAGTGAACCTTCATATTGATCAAAGTAAGAACATTGCTAATTCTCTTTAAAACTATATTCCCCACTGGGAAGTGAAGCCTTTATTACCTTTTGTCATCCAATTTAATCCCACACTAAGGGTCCGTTTGGATAAAACTTATTTTGCTTAAACTGAAAACTGATAACACTGTAGCAAAATATTATTTAAATGTGTGAATAGTATCGTGAGACCCATTTTTAATGAAAAAGTTGCTGAAAAATGATATTTGTGGGACCCACTGGTGGGTTGAAAAGTCAAATATTACAACTATTGTTCATAAACAGTAGCCAAACAGTGCATGTGTTGGCTAAAACGCGTGAAAAAAAAAAAAAAAATGCTTAACCTGGGAAACGCAGATGCGCAAACGTGGATCCAAACATATACTAAGATTATAAATTAGTCAAAAAAATTATTCAAAATGAAATCCTACAAAGTTTTCAAATATGTTGACAATATTATAATTCTCAAAATATAAACCCAAACCATACAAAAAGAGAATTTCTTGGAGAGGGTTGGGGGATGTGGCTCTAAATATCATATAAAGTTTCAGAAGACTAGGTGAGTATATATTAGATTTACATTGGCAATGAATCCTCACTGCATTCTATTAGATTCTTATGGCCACTAGATCTGAGTAAAAAACAAAGCTACTACAATATGTATTGCAAATTCTCATCCAAAACATCATTTGTCAGCCTATTTTACCTAACAAAAAAACGTGTTTTACAATTAAAGCAGATGTTTCTTTTGATAGGTAATATACAAGTCACTATGCATAGAAGATTGCACCATTGACCACATCCTGCATCCTATGTTTTTGGGGAGAAGAAATGTCAATTGGTGCAAGGACCATTTGTGTCAAAGTTAATTTATTTCTGACTGAGATTGGACTTCCATATAAATCAAGAAATTGAAGTGAGGCACAGTAATTCGTGAAGCCCACAGTAAAATTAAAATCCTTCAAATCCTACAGGCTACATGTGCTCTACATGTTTTGGCAATTGCAAATGTAATAACCTATTTTGCACTTATCATTCTAAGATCAAGTTTGAGGATAAAAATTAGCAGCCCACCCTTGTCAGAAGTGCATGGCGCAAGCAATGCTACCCATGTATCAAGAACTCCCTCTTTCTTCAAATGAATTATTAGCCATGCAGACATGAATTTTATACTTAATAAAGGCCAGAAAACAAGACTTAGAGATATGATCCTCACAGTATCAATTAAATCTCTGGGTGTAGGAAGGATAGCACCAGTGTGATAATAATCTATACCAAGTCCACCTCCAATATTTAAGTAATCAACGTCAAAACCTTGAGCTCGGATTTCGTCAATGTAGTTGACCATAAGAACCGCAGCATCCCTGAAAATGTCCACCTGTAAATATTAAAAACCAGATCTTTAACCTTTACATTAACCCCAAAAAAAAACATATGTTTCATATTTTTCGTAAAGCCAGAGGAAATAACCAAACACATAATAACCATGGCAATTGGACAGAACAATAAAAACTAATTCAAACAGAGAATGAAACCAAGATCAACATCAGTGTAAACGGCAAGATAACAAGACAACAAATGAAGGGGGAAAGAATATTTCTACAGCAACAGCCAATGTCTTGAGAAACAGCATTAAAAAACTAGTTGCCTAAAGAACAAAACTTCTTTTCTTTCCTTTTTTTTTAATCTTGAGTTTTTGCCATGTAAAAAGTGATATGTAATTGCTATCATACCCTGAAAAAAATGTAATAACTATCGTACTATGGCTATACATGTCCCAGCCTCATCTTCTACAGGTTCTATATTGTAATTGCATTAAATAAATGAAAGAGTTTGAACGCAAAGTTGTTGAAAATACCTTGGTGATGGTGGACCCAAGATGGCAATGAGCTCCCACAAGCTTTAGCTCATTAGGATGTGCCTTTACAGAATCCAAGAACCATTGCAACTTCTCATTTCTAATACCAAATTTGGAGTTCTTGTTCCCAGTGGCAACATAAGGATGGACCTAAGAAAAGAAAATGACAAGTTAGTAAGATTAAACTTCAGAATTATAATCAGACCAACCTAACAATACAGATGAATAAGGTGGTGGGGTCAAGCTGATAGTGTAGAAATGGGGGTGCCTTGGTGCTAAGGTAGTTTAGAGTATTAAATGCAATGTGGCAGTAGAGATAGGCATAACAATAGAGGTGGTGTGACAACAATAGTGCCAAAAAAGTGGTAGTGGTGATTAGCAGGCATAGGTTCACAATAGTTTGGTCAAGGTGTCACACCCCAAGTCTATTAAAGGTTTAGGGTGTATTTGTATAAGCTGTTGGAAAACTCTGTTTTGAGTTTAAAACGAGCGTTTGTAAAAAAGCTATAAGGAGTTATAGTTGCAACATAGAGTTTTGGGTTTTAAAAATGCTCTTTCAAACTCCCAAAACGCCTAACCAAATGGACCCTTGGAGCATGAGAAGACCACAAACCAAAAAGCACTTGTACAATTTTTTCCCCCTTTGGGCAAGGTCACAGAAATAGTGATTATGTTCCATTTAGATTAACATAATAGCCAAAAAAGATTGAATCAAATATGCTTTCATGTCTTCTAATAAATCTATTGCTTATCAGTTTCAATTCAAACAAAAAAATCAATGATATATATATATGGGAAAACGAGAGTGAATTTTGAAAACAGCCTTGCTCCTATGGTATACATGATTTAAACTTTGAAACAAATGAACAGTGGAACAATTTCAAATTACATGCATCAAGTACCCTCCTATTAGAGATTGTTAGCTCAGGAAAAACAGTTGAATAAGACCTGATGCAGATACTTTAAAAACTTAAAAGTGTTCTCAAGTTACAAAACTCCATTGCTGTCATGAATCATTTCAGCCAATCAGTAAAATATTTTAAACAGTCAATTTAAATTCTATAAAAACTGATCTATTTACTACAACATCACAGACTCTATACACTATACAATCCATAACAATAAGTGTTACAATCTAGCTATTACATACTTGAGGGTCCACGTCTGGGTTGATCCGAAGTAAAACATTAACCTTCTTGCCAGCTATTCTTGCAGCTGCTACAATATGCTCCAAGTCAAATTCACTATCAACATTAACAAAGACACCCGCTTCAGCGGCTAAGACCAATTCCTTCAAAAGTTTTCCATTCCCATTAAAAATACACCTGTTCATTCAAACACAACCAAATTACACTGAAACTAACATCGTTACTAGTCAAACACTTATAACATCGACAACATTCAACTACTAAAATGTAAAAACTATTTGTACCCTACCTTCTCCCATATTACTAAAATTATTTGTAATTAAACCAAAGAATTAAAGAGAATTTGTATTTGTTTCAATGCTTCAATAAATAAGTACATACATTACTATGTCAAATATATAAATATATCATAAACAAGAATAATATTAAATTTTTTTTTTTGTTGAATTTAACGATAATAATAACTAAAATCGATTACTCAAACCACTGTCAAAACTAAATATAAATTAAAATAATATTATAACAATAGTAACAGTATAAAATAATATAACATATGCAAGCTCTAAACCACAGCAAGACATATAAAAGTTGTGGAAGACTAATATGTGATACAGCATAAAAGATAGAAAAACAAAGCAGACCAACGCAGAAGCATATTCAGAAATAAACACAAGTGGGTGTAGACGATTTTACTTAGTGGGATCAAACTCAGCACGGAGAGCAAGCCTCAGCTCATATCCACTGACAAGCACGGCACCACAACCAAGCTGCCTTAAATACTCTAGAATCTTCAAGTTATTGTTAGCCTTAACAGCGTACCCAATAATAGAGATCAGACCATCCAAAGCCTGGTTATAGGCCTCAAAGTTTCTAGTTATCTGTGGCTTACTGTAGAGATAGAACGGCCTCTTCTCAACAGAGTCCATGACTTCCTGGACCTTAAGTCCTTCACAGTAAAGATACCCATCTGAGGATTTGGTGAAACAATGCGGAAATGAGGTGTTTTGGGAGAGGATGGCTCTGACTTTGAGAGAAAGAGACCACTTTTGGGTGGTTTTGAGAGATAAAGTTTGGATTTTGGAAAACGAGTTTTGGTTAAGAGGGTTTTCAAAGGTTTTGGGAAGTGTTGGGGAGTAGGAGGATAATAAGTGTGTAGCTTTATCTGCCATTGAAGAAGCAGCAGAAAGTTTGTCTGACAAATTTCACTTCAAGCTAGGGGTCTTAATATGTTAACACAAAACAAGAAGGCCCAGTTGGGGAATGCTAGCTAAGTCATACACGGGCCCACCACTTAACTAACAAAAAAACAAAAATTTAAGGAGGGAAACAAAAACAAAACATACAGATTGGGGAAAGAAAAGAAAGAAAGAACAAAGAGAGAGGGGGAGGGAGACAGAGAGAGAGAGAGAGCTGAGCTCAGTTGTGAAATTAAGCCCAACAATAATTTGAAGAATCTGGAGGACCGAGCAGACCAGGATACCAGAAGTAACGAGGGAGCCATCTAATGACATGAGCGCACCAAGTCTTGATTAGTGAATCTCTAAAATTAAATAAATAATTTTTTATTAATGAAATAAATTTCTATATTTTATTTTTAAAAATGATTAATTAAAGTTAGAGAATTATTACTGAAAGCTCGATAATCTAAATGATTAGAGCTTGTTTAGACCTTCAATTCTTAATTACAGTTTGATCAATTTTAATCTAAACACACTTTATGTGGAATATACGTAATTAGCAAATAAATTAATCAAAACAATTAACAATTGCTTAGATGAACATATAAATGCAAGGCAAATAAGTAAAGGGAAGTAGGGAAAAGGATAGCAAACCCAAGATAACACAATGATGTGTTATCGAAGAGGAAAACCAAAGAATTCGGCGTAAAAACCTTTTCGCGGCCCCCCAAGCCGAAATGATTCACTAGTGAATAAAGTTGGAGTATAAATATATCAAAATGACCCTCAAATCCTAATCTACTCAAAGTACTTAAACCCTCCAAGCTCTAGCTACTAACAGACTTCTCGAAGTCTTGTCTCCACTAACTTTTCGGATCTCACAATATTGCCTAATTGCACTGCCAAGCCTCACCTACTTATTCTGGCAAATATCCAATACTTCTCAAGTTCCAAAACACTCTCTACAATTTGAATATGTGTGGGTTGTGTGTTGGGTACAACTCCCCTTTCAAGGTATAACAAAGGAAAATGAGAGGAGAAGAGACTACAAGAATAAATAGCTCTTTCTAAAATGGTGGGTATGTTGTAAAAACCTCTCTTTAGGGTTTTTTTTTTTTTTTTTTTTTGATGAATAGTCTCCTTAGAATTTTGTGGGTAATGAGGATATATATAGTATGAGTGAAAGTATAAGAGTCATACATAAAATCCCAATTGTTAGGTCATCTTGTGGGTTGGCCAAGTCGCGAGATACTCGTAAGATTCACTGACGCTTGAACTTCCACATGTACTCCTCATATAGCCTTTCGCAAGTGCTACAGTCCCGAGCCAAGTCACGCGATCATCTTCTTAAGCAATCTTCACCAACCTAATATTAAACTCATTACAATTAAATCCCACAAAATACAATAAAATAAATTAATGCAATTACAACACTTTTTATCATGAAATAAAACCAACATAAATGTTATGTAAAAAACCATAACTTAACAATTACATCAACAAAATTTTCACAATAAACCCTAGATGGTAAGTTGTTATTAGTTCTAATGTAAATTTATCACTATAATTACTTTTTTGTCTACTAGTAATAGCATGTAACAACCTAGAACTTAGGATTTTTTATGAAAATATTGTGAACGTGGCATTTCTCTTAAAGTTATGAAGTCCGGTTAACAGGTTTCTTTTTAGGGCATTTGTTAATTAACTATTTTAGAAAAGTTTTGATACTATTTTCATTGAATATATAGATAATTTATAATTAAAAAAAAACATTATTTTTTTCATTTCTCATATAAAAGTTTATAAAACTATTTCATAAACAAATGCCCTTAAAGCATTAACAAAATTCTTAATCCAATTAAATAGATTTGTTTGTTTATTACTCATAATTAAGCATTTATTAATTTTTAACTTGTATTCTTGGAGTTAGGACATTCGTTAACAAGACATTTGTTTTATAGGTAGTTGTCTACTCATTTTTTTTTATACAAAATATAAATTCTACTTTAATCTAATCTAAGTGTATATGTATATGAAATTCCCTCCTAGAGACTTGAATCCCAACCCTTACCCCCCACATCCCACAAGCATTTATACTTATAGAGTGACCATTGCGTCAAGGGTGTGTAGTAATAATTGTCTACTATTGTTAATTTGTCTTTGTTTGTGAATTTTTGTGATTGGAGGCTTTTTTAAATTTTGTTTTTTTTTTGAAATTTTGGCTTCTTTTGTGTGCACATGTTTGTTTCTAAAAAATGAAAAAGCATATAAACAAATTAAAAGATGTTGCAACTATATTTATTATGTCTGTTTGGGAATTGCTTATTTTTATAGTAACTTATTTGCAACTAAAAAAACTAGTTTATTTCCAAAAAACTAAAAATTAGATTATTTGAAATAAATTTAAAACTAAAAAAAAAAAGCTAATCGGCAAAACACACTAAATTTGATCCAGTTAATCTTCTTATTTTTTTACTCAATCCTCATGTTTTTTTTTTGGGGGGGGGGGGGGGTTTGGTAAAATTGTTAAGGGTTTCAATTGGGTTGTACACAATATTTTGGAGACTTTCTTAGAGGTGAGGGAAAAAGTACACAACTCACTTAAAAATAAATAAAATAAAGGTGTAGAGACGCAAAGGTTGAAAGTAATATTAGTGTGAGGTTCATGTGAAAATAATGTTACTTTAATTGTAGTTTGTTATATCAGTAGTTGAAAAAAAATAGTGTCCCTAACATCTCTCTCTCTCTCTCTCTCTCTCTCTCTCTCTATATATATATATATATATCCCTCCTTTTTAAAGGAAAAATGATTACTCAACAATTTTGGGCTTTTTTTTCTTTTTCTTTTTTGTAATGGGAAGGATATAAAGATTCCACTTTTTTGTTTGTTTGTTTTTTTTTTTTTTTTTTTTTTATGGGAATGCCACTTATTTGTTTAAGCCTAATAAATTCTCCTAAACCAATACCTGCTGACATTTAACACAAAAAACCCCACACCAATGCCTACTAGTCAAATGTTCAAATCTTATTTCCCTTATCTTGTATTTTATATAATATCATATACTATATTATATAATAAAAATTGGACTTAAAAGTCGTGATTGGATCTAGTTGATATCTTGTTTAATTGTCACGTTGTTGTCCCAAATTGCAGCAATTTTTTAGATAGAAGTAACATCTTAATTTTTTTTTAACCACTTATCAATTTTTCATCTATTGTTGTATTGATTCTTTGGATAGACACAAAAATTTAATTGTTGATATCAACTTTTTTTCTCTTCATTGATTTTACCCTATTTAATACTATAGACACCCCATTTTGTAACTTTCATTTAATCTCGTTGCATCACATCACATCTCAGTGGTAAAACTATAATTTTGGTTGTTTAATATCTAATTGCTTTTTACAAAAAAAAAAAAAAAAATCTTGAAGTTACAACAATCAAAACAACACTTCATAAGCCTTAATCAAATCATTGAATTGAAAGATATCGTGCAATCAAGTTTCAACGGTTAATGTGCATTTGCATAAATTAAATCCCGACTATGTGTGATTATGAACTCTTGATTTTAATTGGTCTATTTTTAGTCTAAATTAGATTTAATGATGTGTCATAACACTATTGGTTGATGATATGGTTTATTAAGGAGTTGTATGCATAAAATTCAATACAGGGGACAAAGCATTAATTAATTCCAATAATTTGGTTAAGATTGATTAATTTAATGATTAATTGATTTTATTAAACTAGTGTGTAGCTCGTGCATATGCATAAGTATAATTGAAAACAATTACAATTATACGGTAAATTATACAATTTGTTTTAAGAAGGGGTTCAAATTATACATGGTATTAACTTACATTTTTTTTAAATCATACATTTCTAAAATATGTAATGGTTTTTCAATATATATATATATGATTTATAACTTAATTAGTGTTGGACTCTTCGGTTTTCGTACCAATTCACTTGTCACAAAAATTAAAAACTTAGATGGATACATGACAGAAAATTAGACTCCAATTGAGATCCAAGTTAAAATCTAATTGGATTTGTACTCTTTGATTTTTACACTCAATAATTTACTTGGCACAAAATTAAAAATTGAATGAGACACGTAATGCAAAATTAAGAATCCAATTAAAATCTAATTGGATTCTCTATAAACTTTGGCTAATAATATATATATATATATATATATATATAGATATAGAATAATTTGGAGTTAATTGGTGGACCTTAAGGACCAAGGAAGGTCTGGAAGAGTTGAAATTCAGAGGAAATCAAAGCATTAAAGTGAATCGAGCCGAAAAATGTTTTCCATCTTCTCACTTTTCTCCTTAACCAAACAAAAACATTTTCCATCCTCTACTTTTTTACGCCCCCAACCAAACATACACGAATGAAAACTAAATATTTTATATCTTTCCATTCTTCTATCCTTTCATTTTTTTCATGCCATTGATGGATTATGGCTGGCATTGGGGCATTGCCATACCTGAGCTTGTTAGGGTTTAGGCTTTTTATTCATATAGAGAGGAATTTGAAAATGGACATAGAGATTTAAATTTTTTTTTTAAAAAATTAAGCCATTGAGATCTATTGTCGATGCTGGTTGTCGATACCGTATTTTGTCTGGCCTCGATTCACGTGTTAAAACAAATGCCAAAATAAAAAAAAATAAAAAAAATTGAGAAAATGTGCAAAATTATAAATTTAAAGCTTAGAAGGATAAAAATAAATACAACATGATTGGATGGTGGATCAAAGGGTCACAACATTTAAAAACTCTTGGGCGGCTTGCTCAAGTGTAAGATGTTACACCTAGCTAGCCTCCCATTTTGCCTCTTCCCCTATAAATACCCACTCTTTTTTTAGAAAAAGATGAAGAAAAAAGGGGAGAAAAATGGAGGAAAAAATAGGAAAAGAGTGGGAAAATTCTGAGAAAAATACCCTAGAAACTCAGAAATAATTCTTTTCCCTCTTCTCTAGGAAACACATCACACAAAAAAAAACTTCTTCCATTTTCTTGTAATTTTGTGGGTAAGCTTGTAGGGATGGGGTGGTTTTTCCATAACCACACCCATCCCATTCCCTTATTCCTCTCATGTAAACATCATATTTTCAAATATGAAATCATGTTCTTTAACTTGTCTATTGCTTTTATTTGCTTTAAGTTCCTATGTTGTTGTGTAAATATTTATATTTATGTCCATATTATTACTTGCTTGCTTGTGATATTGCATTGTCTCCCTAGATGGGTATTTGACCATCTCCTAGGATTTGTATGGGAAGTACCCTTAGGGGGAAGAAATCTTATCCCACCTGTAGGCATCTATGGTTTTTACTTTTATTGCTTTATATTTATGTCATCCATTTTATTTTCAAGCAATCCTCTCTCTTTTATTTTATTGCACCTATATATATATATATATATATAAATATATATAGATATAGATAGACACGCACGCACATACACACTATATTTAGACACTTAAATAAACAAAAATATTTTCTATTCCCTCTTTCTTAAATGGTTTTTAAACCTCAAATAAAGCACAATACGAGAATGTCTCATGAGAATGGTTGATGGCTTAAAACTCCCATTTTTTATAATAAAGAATTCATATGGCTTGAAAGAGTTTAAAATCTATTTAAGAGAGACCTAAAAAAAAAAAATTTTCCAATAAACCTTTATAATATTTCTGCACTTTTTTTTTAATGTCATTTTAAATTTCAGCACTTTAATTTTCAGCACTTTTACTTTTTATGCACTTTAAATTTCAGCCATTTACTTTAACATCATTTAAATTTCAGTATTTTACTTTCCTTGCAATTTATTTTCTGCACTTTGTTATTGTTGTTCCTTCACTTTTCCCATCAATAAAGTTGCCATAAAATAAATAGACTTGGGTAAACATTTCTTTACACACTATTATAAGGAAATGCTTTTTAAAATCTCCTTCATCATTTTTCTAAAAAAAAAAAAAAGAAGTCTTCCGAATAAAAAGAAAGTTTTCTTTTGAGGTACTTTTCTAAAAATCCTTTTCTTTCAAAACAAAAAATATATATATATATATATATATTTTCTTTAAAAATCCAAAATTTATGCCTTTTTTTCAAAAAAAAAAAAAAAAAAAAAACTTACATTGTCCCTATCATTTTCTTGGCACTAATGAGTTTCATTGCCATCTTTTTTTCATATTAAAAAAATGAGAAAATAGTTGATGACAACAAAGTGCTACTCTTCCAACTCTTTTTTTTTTTCTTCTTTTTTTTTTCTTTTTTTTTTCTTTTTTGTGTTGTAGTTCATTTATTTATAATAGTTAGTGTTCACATGCTATTTATATATAAAATAATCTACTCACATGTCCTTGTAATTATTTTTAAATGTCCTCTCACATGCTACATATGTATATATCTCAAATGTTTTGTTTGTAAATATCCATTGGAGATAATATTCACATGTTAGCTATATGCTAAATAATTACTCACATGTATATAGATATGTATGTTGTTTGCAAAAATCTTAAAAAAAAAAATGCCAAGTATTCTATTTCTTCACAAAAAGATAACATTTGAAATAAATTAAAATGTGGCACTATCTTCAAATAGGCGTTGTGAGGTGCTTAACACATTTCCTACACGTAACCAAACTTCTGAGTCCATGATCTTTAGTTCGAGACTTTTTGGTTTATCTCAATTAATGAACCCTTAAAATCTGTTTTTGTTAATTAGGTAACCTAAAATGAATTAGACCCCTAGGTGACCAATCACACCTAATACAAAATCAATAGTTGGTGGCGATTCTTAAAATAATAATAAGAAAAAAGGACTCACAAACACACCCAATAATCTATAAATACAAGCACACAAAGAGTTACGGCACTGAGAACCTAAAGTACGGTCACCCTAAAAAAAAACCATAACTAGGATTATTTTAGGCATCCACACTGGTGATTGAGAAATTGCAAGTCCCCGTATGGGCCATATCCTCCTTTTCTATAACCGTCAGGAAACTATTTATGAACACACTTGTCGTGCCAATAATCAGTTGATCTTATGGTAGCTATCCAATAAATTTCATTATGTGATATCAAAATTTAAGGTTTTTTTTAAGTACAATATCCACAATATTTTTATAACACTTTCACAATAAATTCTAAGTGGCTGGTTGTTATTGACTATTATTAGTGTACAAAAATGTAATTTCAAATGTGATTTCAAATTAGAACAAATAACAACTTACTACCTATAATTTGTTGTGAAAGTGTCGTAAAAATATTGTTGATGTAGCACATTTTTTTTTAGTAACTCTAAACTCTTTTTTTCAATATTTGTTGTCACAGTTTTTTAAAAACTCACTTTTTTTTTAAGGTTAGCTTATCAAACCTTGCTTATTAGAGCATTCGTAGCAGGCATGGACGGAACCACCATTGGACTAGGGGGGGCAATGGCCCTCCCTAAATTTTTTCAAAATCATATTATTATATATATGTACTAATTTTAGCAATTTTGTTCTATAAAAATGCATTTTGTTTCCCTTTAAGAATATCATTGATTCTTTTAAGAGTAATACTATACTTACAAACATTTTTATAACATTTTTACAAACTATTTTTGGTAGCAAATTCTTATTGGTTCACATATGGGCTCACCACTCACATCATTTTTTTACTTACTAGTAACCACTTATCATATTAGTAATTTATAAAAACTTGTAGCTCTAGCATTTTCCTTATTTTAGTTACCATAAAAAAAATTTATAGATCTAAAATCTAAAACAAAATATACAAGCACAAAAAAATAGCTTAACAACAAAAATTACTAGTAAAATTAAAAAACAGTTAAGCTCAAATAATTAATTTTATCTAAAATAAATAACTCTATCCTTTAAAAAATTCTAAACAAAAGTAATTTTATTCTTACCCACAAAAAAAAAAAAAAATCTCAGTAGCTAAGTTTAGAGGTTGAAATTGCTGCATATAGCCAACAGTAAAGCCTCCCCTAACTCAAAGTTTTGGCTCCGTCCCTGATAGTAGGTGTGCCAAATGTCAAATATTTGGCATTTGGCACACCAAACGCCAAAGACAGACCGAGGTGTGTTAAATGCCAAAAAATTTTGAGACATGCTACAGTACACTCTTATGTTTGGCATGGTACGGATGAAAATTGTATAAGTTTTTAATATTTTTTTATTCTTACTTTTCTCTTTCCTCTCTCACTTGTCATTTCTTTCTCCCATCTACGCTGAGTCTCTCTTCCTCGTTCATTCTCACTCTCAGCTTCCCCTCTCGTCCTTTCTCTAGAGCATACTGTTGTCTTCATCTACCGCTGATCTCACCGAGTAGTAGACTTCACCAAGCCGCCGCCTAGCCATGACTCACATTGGCTGCCACTGCTCAACTCAAGGCCGATCTCACCAGCAGCAATGGCCGATCATGCCCCAAGGCCGATCTATTATTGTTATTTTGTCTTTGTATGTGAATTTTTGTGATCAGAGGCTTTTTGAAATTTTGGTTTTTTTGAAATTGGAATTGTCACAAATGGATGGGCATAATAACTATGATGAGAATCCCTTTAACCTAACCTCATTCGATTCTCTTTTATGTGTATGTGTGTGCTTGTTTCTCAAAAATAAAATAAAAAAGTATATAAACAAATTAAAAGATGTTGCACCTATATTTATTGTGCTATTTAAGAATTGCATATTTCCATTAGCTTATTTGCATAATGTGAGACAAAAAACTAAAAAGTTAACTTATTTTCAAAAAACTAAAAGTTAGATTATTTGAAATAAAGTTAAGATAAAAAGCAAAAAATTTTATTACTAATCGGCAAAAAACATATCCACTTAATCTTCTTACTTTTTATTCAATTCTCATGTTTATTTTTTTGATAAAATTATTAAGGGTTTCAACTTTCAATTGGGTTGGATTACTATTTACACAATATTTGGGAGACTTTTTTAGAGGTGGGGAAAAAGTGCACAAATCACTAAAAATAAAAGCAAAAAAAGGGTGTAGAGACGCAAAGATTAAAAGTGATATTAGAGCATTGGCATCAAGTGTTCAAAATGCCAAATTCTTGGCATTTGGCACACCAAACACCAAAATCATTACTTCATGAGGTGTTTCAAATCTCAAAAAAAAAAAAAAAAAAAAATTATTGCAACGTGCTACAGTACCGTTCTAATAATAGAATGGCACTATAGCAAAATCTTAAAAGTTTTATTATTTTTTTATTCACTCTGGTGGGCCCGGACAAATATAAATTTTTTTTCCTTTTTTTAATCAATACTTCTCTCTCTCCTCTCTCCTCTCACACGTCTACCTCCCTCTCTCCCATTAGCCTCTCTCTCTCTCTCTCTCTCTCTCGATGGTTGTGGCAGTGTTTTTAACAGTGGTTGGTTGTTGATGGTTAGTGGTAGTGGGTTTGTAATAGTGGTGGGTTGTGATTGGGGTGGACTGGGTTAGGGTGGTGGGTTTGTAATAGTGATGGGTTGTGATTGGGGTGGACTGTGGGTTGTGGTGGTGGGTTTGCAACAGTGGTTGGTCGTGGTGGGTGTGGGCTATGGTGGTGAGTTATTGGTTGTGGTGGTGGTGGGTTTGTAATAGTGATGGGTTGTGATTGGGGTGCACTGTGGGTTATGGTGGTGGGTGTTGGAAAAACACATGGAAAATATAGTTTTGTATCTCATACAAAAATACGCAGTGGAATATGAACGGATCTACTTCATTCATGTGAGATAGCATGTAACATTTGAGTTTTGGAAACAAAGAATGAGAGAGTGTACCTTGATGCAGTGAAATTCAACACAAATGAAGATTGGACTTGAGATGCCTTTCAATCTTCACTTCAATTCCACAATGTACCCAAGATGTATGGTCTCTCAATCAGTTCTATATGTAATCTTTCAAGAGAATAATCAAGTGTCTCCCTTGAGAAAAACTCTTATCTTTTCTTACATTTATTTAATAACTCTTATTAAATAAATAACTGATTATCTAATTGGGTTAACCTTTTGGGCCAACCCAATTAGGCTTTACTGTGTGGCTTGGAGTGGGACCAAAAGAGACAAATAAAGCTCTAGCTCCAATGGGCTTTGGACTTATCTGTCAACTCTTAATCAGCTCAAAGTTACCATTAACTATATTTAATATCACTATATAAATATAATTGCATTTTAAGCCTTATTAATAAATTATATCCCAAGATTTTATTAAACATTTAACCCTTTCATGAAAATATTCATAGTAATATAAAGTCATAATGTATAACTGTCACTTTGTAGATTATTACATCTTGATCCTTGAGTACCCGGTTTAATCATTTAAGTTATTCATGTATATTTTATAATTTCATAAAATATAAACTTTAGTAACTCTTTACTAAAGTGGTTAGATTTAACACTCTGAATAACCAATCTCATTAAACTTATCTTAAGAGAATATTTTATATCTCTATAAAGAGACTATGAATTCTATCTTAAGAATATGTGTTCTTTCAACATTACGTGTGGTTGCCCAAGAGGAATCGAGAGGAATCGAACAGCAATCGAGAGTAATCGAAAGCAATCAAGAGGAATCGAGAAGAACATATTGCATCTTTTTTTATCCTGAACTTGATTCCTTGTCTTGGACCTGAAAGTACACATTCTAACTCATCAAGATTTATTATTTGTTATGGTTTGACAATACTAAGAACTCAAATTCTAACACATCCAATAAATTTCATTATGTCATATCAAAATTTAAGGTTTTTATTTTATTTTTTTAGTAACAACTCTTTATTTCAATATTTGTCGTCACAATTTTTTAAAAACTCACTTCCTTTTAAGATCAGCTTATCAAACCTTGCTTATTAATAATATTAAAACGAGATTGCATGGTATTAACTTTTAAAAAATAAATTGATGTCTTAAAACTTTGCTTAAAAATTAATGTCTTAAAAATAAATTAATATATCAAAGAAATCCATATACTCAATAAATTAAAGTATTAAACTTCTCTTTTACATAGACGTAGATTTCATGTGCAGACCCATATGTAAAGCTCACTTTTATTTGTGAGAAAAGTGTAATATATCCTATGAAGTGAATAATTTCACATAATACTCTTAGGGGAAACACAATAATTTAATGACCACAATCTTTACTACTCATTTTAGACAACCATTTATTATTTGCCATATAGAATAATTGTGAGAATCTTCTCAAAAAAAAGAAAAAGAAAAAAAAGAATAGTTGTGGGAACGAATGTGATTAACATTGTGGTCCTAGACTAACTCTTTTTTTCCCCTAATTCTAAAAACAATTTAGATCTCCATAATGGAATTGAACTTCTACAAATGCTTGTTGGAAAGCTCTCTTCTTTACAAATTTCTCAATTTGAGAGAGAGAGAGAGAGAGAGAGAGAGAGAGAGAACATTTAGTTGATTACCCATGCTTTCTTAACTTTTTTTTTTTTTTTTGGAGAAGGTGCTTTCTTAACCTGACCAAGACTTCTGTCTGGTACTACACGACACCATAGGAAAGAAAAAAGGAATAGGGATGGTGCGTGATGATTCTTTATCTTCCTAAAGGCACAAACATTTTCAAGGTCTATTTAAAATCCGCTTATTTTGTTGAAATTACAAATTTTTTACTAAAAGTACTGTAAATAACGGTAAAAGTTAGCTGAAATAGTATAGTAGGACTAATAAATAGTATCAAAAGTGCAATAGGGCCCATGAATAATAGCAAAAATAAACTAAATAGTAAAATAAGCTGACTTTTTAAGCTGAAGCCAAATGCACACCAAGAAAAAGGAGAACCAAACCAAAAACATATCCAATTTCATCGCTTGGCTCCACTATTGCTTACAATGTGGTTAATTTAAAAATCATACATTATCTATCCTTTTGTTAAATAATATTATCTCAGGGAAATGGCTTTTCTAATTTGCAAAGCATCAAGATTACAAAATAGGGTCCACAACAATTGACATTAAATTGACGTAATTTCATGAGATTGCAAGTAATTTTGAACTAAAAATGAACCAAACCCATAAATGTGAGAAAATTCTTAGATACTTTTGAGAGTATAATGAAATGATGCTTCTTTATTTCACATTTATAATGGTTCACCACAAAGATGAGAGGAGAAAGCACAATTTACCGTGCTTCAAGAATACCTAAGAACTACTCAATGTGACAATTAAGGGTCACAATCACAACAAAGCATTCATAACATAATTTCTTTAACATGGTTTTGAAACTCAAGACTATTTAAATAATCAAAAAATAAAGAGGTTCAAAAATTTTAAGGTCAGATCAAAGTTTAACCGAGGTTAAACAATGATATGTCATTTAATTGTTAATATATTTGGTACTTCAATTGTCTTTATATTTATTAGTTTTTCATTTCTTACCAACAACATGTATGAAGTCCAATAGTTTGCACACTAGAAGAAGGGATAAAATTTTTCTATAAACTAGTTTGGATAGAAACTCTTTAAAATCTTTTTGTATATTTTTATTAAATGTGAATTTTGAAAATTTAACCATTGGCTTGCAAAATTTCAAGACGATCAAGGATCAATAACTATTTCATCAATTAAACTTTTAAATTTTAAGTTTTTGGATCTAAAATTATGCATTAAAAATAAACTTATTGATAAAATAGTAAATAATATCTAATTTGAATAAAATTTGACATATGGGTTAAAGATATAAAGAGCATGAAATTCAACTATTAGATTTTTAAAATTCATTTCCAATAAAGATATGTAATAAAGAATTTGAAGGGTAACTTTTTTCCCCAAAAGAAAGAAAAGAAAGAAGGCAATGCAAGTTGACGAGTGGCCACATCATATGACTATGATTTTGAATCTGTTTCAGTTTTCAATTCTATGCATCCGGATTTTAATTACTAGAATATGCAACATAAAACAAAAAATTACAGTCAGTCAATGCGTTCGGTAGGTTATCACAACAAAAAATTATAATAATTCAAAGTAGCTTTCCCTATTATTGAAAAAATTATAATAATTCAAAGTAGCTTTCACTATTATTGAAAAAATTGACATAGCTTGGCGATATTCTAAAAATATTAAGTACTGTAGCATGACAACAAGTGACAATTACTTTTTTTTTTCTTTTTTTTTAATACTCTGACAGTTACTCCTTGTTGAAACTTGAAACAAAGCAATTATCAAATCCCCAAATGCAATTATTGATTTTTTTTTCCTTTCTTTTTTTGTCAGAACTTTGAGTGAAATGGGTTGCATTGCTAAATTATTGTTCATTCTTGGGTTCTTAGTTCAAGGCCTCCAACCCATGAGGCCTGAACTCCAATATCATGGACCACAATTATCCACTAATTCTTTTGGTGCGAATAATATAGGAAGCTCATGAACAAATACAGATACAATACAAATATGAATATAGCGCGGCGACATGGCAGTTTTTGAAATAATAAATATGAGCATGGTGGGAATATGTATATTAATTAATTATTAAATATATTTTATTTATATTTTATTTATATATTGTTAAACATTTTTTTTTCATATAATGGTAAAACATATATAAATTTAAGAGTAATAGTAAATAATAAAATGAATACATAACTATTAAATGATGTCAGAATCCTCCACTGATCTTGCACGGGGAAGTGAAGTGAAGCCTTAATTACCTTTTGTTATCCATTTTAATCCTAGGCTAAGACTCTAAATTAGTCACACAAATAAAATTGTTCACAATGAAAACCTACAAATTTCTCAAAAATGTTGACAATATTATAATTCTCAGAACATAAACCTTTAGAGTATACAAAAAGAGAATTTCTTGGAGAGGTTTGGGGGATGTAGCTGCATGCTATAATATACTTACGGCCTCTAGATCCGAGTTTAAAACAGAGCTACTATAATATGTAGTAAAAAAAAAAAAAAAAAAACACGGATATGTGCTTATATAGGCATGCATTCTATACTTTGGTGCACTATAAAAATCCACAGAACAACTTTTTTCATATATCTATAGATTAATATCATAGGCTATTGAAAAGAAATTAGAAAAAGTGAGAAAGTGTGTGGAAATGTGTGTAAAGTTGTTTAAAATATAGAAATGTGAGTTTGAGATTGTGTAACAAAAGAGTCAAGTGAGAAGCTCTTAACTCGCATTTTGCAAACACTTATCCAAAACATCCTAACAAAAGAGTCTGTTTCACATATAGACACATTTTGTGCCACAAAATCTGTAATCACAATTATACCAGAAATTTCTCTTGATGGGTAATATACAAGTAACAACACAGAGGATTGTGTTAAGAAAAGGGACAAGGAGAAGTTTATCAAGAATGGATTAGGTTCAAGCAAGTGTAGGAAATTGAAGAAGGAATGAAATGACATGAAGTCAGTAAAGCTGAAGCACAAGCAAGGTCTAAATGACAACAAAAGACTTGAAGGAAGAAAGAAGACTTGTAACAGAATGGCGGCGTTTTGGATTAAACAGTTAAACAAACTGCTTGTGATCTTGAGAAGCTTAGTGAGGCATGTGAGTGTCACGTGAGAATAAATGTATTTAGTTAGGATTAGGGACACTTGTCATAAGCTTATTGGATCTGTGTTTGTTGGGTAGTTAGTTTGTTTTCCCGCTTTATCTTTAGAAAATTAGTTACTCTGTTTTGTATATAAACACAGAGCATGTACATTGTAGAGTAGTTCTTTTCATTTTCTCAATTTTCAGAGTAAAGAAAGTTTTCTCTCCCTCTGTGTTCTTCTAGTTTTCTCTAGAATCATCTTCTGGTTTCCAAGTTTTTCACATAGTATCAAAGCATTAGCTAGATCAACTCAAATTGTTCTTCTTTACTTTTGCTTGAATTCTCTAAGATTCTTCTCGTTTTCTTTCAAGCTTTGAATTTTCAACAATTGCGTCTACTGAAGAAGCTTCAAATAATCAATCTTCTTCTACTGTGAATGAAGATTCTATCAATCCATTCTTTCTTAGTAGCAGTGATAGCAACACAGTTCAATTGGTGTCTAAGAAATTAATTGGAGGAAAGAGCTATTTTCCATGGGCGAGATCAATGATCATTTCACTCACTGTTAAACACAAGATTGGATTCATCGATGGTACAATTCCAATACCAGACCCAGATTCTCCACCATTCATCTTGTGGATATGATGCAACATGACAGTTTTTAGTCTGCATTTGGTAACGGTAGACCACTTGTTTGTAGATTGAGGAAATCTTTATATGGTTTGAAATAGGCTAACAAATAGTGACATGCCAAGCTCTCTGCTACCATCACAGGACTTGGTTTTGTCCAGTCCAAATCAGATTATGCTCTATTTGTTCATTCTAAAGGATCTTCTTTTACACCTCTTTTGGTATATGTGGATCATATTTTGATTACAAGAAATGATCCTAAGTGTGTTGCAGATTTGAAGCATCTTCTTGATACTAAATTTGGTATAAAGGATTTGGGTTCTCTAAAATACTTCTTGGGGCTTGAGGTAACTAGAAGTGCTAAGGGCATTAGTCTCAACCAAAGGAAGTATGCTTTGGAAGTTTTACAAGATTCTAGTATGCTAGGGTGCAAACCAATGAAAACTCCTATGGAGAAGTCAAATTGTCTAAGGATGAAGGTGTCTTGATTGAGGAGCCTTCTTTGTATAAAAGGTTGATAGGAAGGTTAATGTATCTAACATTAACCAAGCCTGATATATGCTATGCATTTAATAAGTTAAGTCAGTTTCTAAGTGCACCTAGGAAACCTCACATTTTGGCTGCACAAAGGGTGTTACAATACATTAAAGGAACTCCAGGCCAAGGGATTTATTTTCCAACAGATTTAGACTTTCAATTAAAATCTTTTTGTGATGCAAACTGGGCAGGTTGTCCAGACACTAGAAAGTCCTTGACAGGTTATTTTGTCTTCCTTAGAAATAGCTTGATATCTTGGAGGTCAAAGAAGCAAGCAGTTGTCTCTAGATCTTCAGCAGAAGCTGAGTATAGAGCTATGACATCAACTTGTTATGAGCTCACTTGGTTGTTTTATTTTCTTGAAGATTTCAGAATTCAACATACTAAGGCAGCACTCATGTATTGTGATAACAAAGTAGCATTACACATTGCTGCAAATCTTGTTTTTCATGAAAGAACAAAGCATATTGAAGTGGATTGTCATTTGATTAGAGAAAAAATACAAGCAGGAATGATTAAGACTTTTCGTGTGAGGACTGATTTACAGTTGGCAGACATCTTTACCAAAGCACTTGGGTCACTTGCTTTCATGAATCTAGTGAGCAGATTGGGTCTGATAAATGTTTACAATACAAGCATACAATATCCTAAATCATTCCAAGACTCATTAGCTATGCCTACTTTCGAAGCAGCTTTAGTCTTGAGGGGGACTGTTAACAAAAGGGATGAGGAGAAGTTTATCAAGAATGAATCAGGTTCAAGCAAGTGTGGGAAATTGAAGAAGGAATGAAATGACATGAAGTCAGTAAAGCTGAAGCATAAGCAAGGTCTAAACGACAACAAAAGACTTGAAGGAAGAAAGAAGAATTGTAACAGAACGACAACGTTTTGGATTAAATAGTTACACAAACTGCTTGTGATCTTGAGAAGCTAAGTGAGGCATGTGAGTGTCACGTGAGAATAAATGTATTTGGTTAGGATTAGGGACACTTGTCATAAGCTTATTGGATCCGTGTTTGTTGGGTAGTTAGTTAGTTTTCCCACTTTATCTTTAGAAAATCAATTACTTTGTTTTGTATATACACATAGAGCATGTACATTGTAGAGTAGTTCTTTTCATTTCTCAATTTTTAGAGTAAAGAAAGTTCTCTCTCTCTCTCTCTCTCTCTCTCTCTCTCTCTCTCTCTCTCTCTGTGTTCTTCTAGTTTTCTCTAGAATCATCTTCTGGTTTCCAGGTTGTTCACAGATTGCGCCATTGACCACACCCTGCATCCTTTGTTTTTGGGGAGAGTAGATGCCATTTGGTACAAGGACCATTTGTGTTAAAGTCAATTTATTTATGACTAAGATTGGATTTGCATATAAATAAATAAACTCAAGGGAGTCACAGTAAATAATGAAGACCGCGCTAAAAATTAAAACCCCTTTTCCTTCAAGTCCTAAATGTGTCTACATTCTTTTGTGATTGCAAATAGAATAACCTTTTTTGCACTCATCATTCTAATATCAAGTTTGAAAATAAAAATTTGCAACCCACACTTGACACAAGTGTATTGTGCAAGCAAATGCTACCCATGTATCAAGATATCCATCTTTCTTTGAGTGAATTATTAGCTATGCAGATATAAATTTTCATGATTCATAAATGCCTGAAAACAAAACTTAGAGATATGATCCTAATAGTATCAATTAGATCTTTGCGTGTGGGAATTACAGCACCAGCACGATAGTTATCAACTGTAGGAAAAACATAGTTTGTATCGCATAGAAAACATACGCAGCAAAAAATTAATGGATTTATTTCATTCGCAATTGATAACATGTACTATGTAAATTTTAGAATTTAAAAACAAGAGAGCGTACCTTGGTGTAGTGAAATTCAAAACCAAAGATTAGAAGTACTTGAACACACTTTTAATCTTCACTCCAATTCCACTTATACCCAAGAAGTGTGGTTTCTTAATCAGTTTACACGTATATGTTCAAGGGAGAATAAGAGAGTGGCTTACAATCACATACACACCATTTTCATACCTTACAAAATTTTGTATGTTTATCTCCTTATATATAATTGATTATCTAATTGGGTTAGCCTTTTGGGTCATTCTAATTGGGCTTTAGTATGTGGCTTGGAGTGGGACCAAAAGGGACAAATAAGATACTAGCTCCAATGAGTTTTGGACCTTTCTATTAACTCTTGACAAGTCTAAAATTACTATTAATTATATTTAATACCACTATATAAATATAATTGCACTCTAAGCCTCGTTAATAAATTATATCCTAAGACTTTATTATACATTCAAACCCTTCATTAAAATATTTGTAGTAATACAAAGTCATGAATGTTGACTGCCACTTTAAAGATTACTACATTTTAATCTTTGAGTAATTGGTTTAATCATTTAAGTTATTCATCATATATTTATGAAATCCAATTTCATAAATATATATTTTAGTAACTTCTTATTAAAGTGATTAGGCCTAACACTCTGAATAACCAAATCCATTAAACTTATCTCCAAGAAATATTTTATATCTCCGTTAAGAGATTATGAATTTCATCTTGAAAATATATGTTCCTTCAACATTAAATGTGGCTGCCCAACATACTAAGGTTTTGATCGTGACTTTAGATCTCACTCCTAATATATCAAAACAACCTACATTTTATGATTAGGTTCATTATTCTCTCAGGATTGAGAGTTCATGTAAATAGAAATTGTGAGATTTATTATTTATTTGATAGTCGTTAGTAGAATAATAAATCTCACAGCGGTCCAGTTTAATATATCTTAATACTTAAAACATGTCAACATATCAACTAGAAGTCTCCACTTCCATGATCAAGACAAATCATCTAAATTGATATGTTATAGTCTTCGCAGATAAAATGTCCAATTTCATCACTGACTACGAACTAAAATTCTGAGTTTATAAAGAACTTGTAATTTATATCTTCTGTGACTAAATCACATAAATCACATACTATACATCTCATGTATTATATGATAATGTCCAAATATTCATGTTACCATTATTTTAAATAATAATAAAGCAATTTTATTAATCACAACATAATATCATACATAATGTTATACATAGCATCATACAATAGGATTTAAAGGGCACATATCTTAACATCAACTTCAAAACCTTGAGCTCAGATTTGGTCAATTTAGCCGATCATGAGAATCGCAGATATGTCCATTTGAGAATATTAAAAACCAAAGCTTAATTTAAACTTTTCATTAACTAAAAAAAAAAACAAAAAAAAAATGTTTCGTTATTTTCATAAATGTCACAGAAAATAACTAAATAAATCAATGACAATTTGACAGAACAATAAAACAAATTAAAAGAAAGAATGAAACCAAGATCAATATCAGTGTAAATGGCTAGATAGCAAGATAACAAAAATGAAGAGGAGAACAATATTTCTATAGAAACAGCCAATTAATGGCTTGCAAAACAGCATCAGACAACTAATCACTCAAATACAAAAGTAAAAAAAAAAAAAAATCAAATCTTGAGTTAGTCATGTGAACAGTGATGTGTAATAGCCATCATGCACTGAAAGAATGTAATAACTATCTTACCATGGCTATGCATGTCCCAAACTCATCTTCTAAAGTTTTAAATTGTAATTACATGAAAGAAATGAAAGGATATGAACACATGTTGTTAAAATACATTGGTGATGGTGGACCCAAGATGGCAATGAGCTTCCACAAAGCTTCAGCTCATTAGGAATGTGCTTTTACAGCATCCAAGAACTATTGTAGCTTCTCATTTCTAATACCAAATTTAGAGTTCTTGTTCCAGTGGCAACATAAGGATGGGGCTAAGAAAAGAAAAGACACGTTAGTAAGATAAAATTTCAGCAGAAAAAGTATAACAACTTAACAATGTAGATGAAAAAGGTAGTGGGGCTAGGCCGATAGTGTAGAAATGGGATACCTTGGTACTAAGGTATTTGAGAACGTGTGATGCAATGTGGCAGTATAGATAGGAATAACAAAGGAGCGTTAGGTTCGCGGTGTGAATTACATCAGTAACATCTCAACGTAATATAAATATTATGATGTTTAGTTCATTTTGTCATTTACATGATTACAATAATCTAAGATCACAAAATATTTCGCATCACCTTAATCTTAATAAATTTTACTTGTTATAATATCTTCAAACCCTAGCCTCTCTCTCTCCTCAAAACCCTAGCTGCTAGAGAACTAAAGCTTAACCAATTCTTTGACTGTATGACCTCTCTGAAACCCTAGCCATTCGATCGTTCTCTGGCCTAGAGCTCTTCACACTACAAAAAACTCCAACGAACTAACAATTGAGTCCGCCACTTTGCTGAAGACTTGGAAAATCCATACCAAAGAGCAAGATTGGCCATATTTGTAGTTCTCTAACAATGGTTTGACTTGGCAGCGAGCTTCCAAGGTCAGAGATGGCGATGGAGATGTTGTTGAGGGGGGATCTGATTTGAGCGAGATCGGAGAGTTGAGATTGGGCTAGTTGGTATTGATGAAGGCGATTTGAATTTGGTGTTCACTACAAAAAATGGGGTCTATAGCCGCGTTTCAAAAACGCGGCTATAGACACCAAAAACACAGCTATAGGATATAGCTGCGTTTCCTATAGCTGTGTTTACAACCTAGGTATATGTTATGTAGCAATAGTCCCCGGCGGGTCTATAGCCGCGTTTTTGTAACCACGGCTAAAGGTCGAACCTAAAGCCGCGTTTCTTAACAGTGGCTATAGTTTTCGGGCCTATAGCTGCGTTTTTAGAAAACGCGGCTACAGACCCACTTTGAGCTGCGTTTATAACCTATAGCTGCGTTTTTAAAAACGCGGCTATAGATTTTTTTAAAAACAAAAAAAAAATTCTGGGTTTTTTTTTTCCCCAGAAAAATTCAAAATTCAAAATTCAAACAAAAAAAATTCAAAATTAAACACAATTCCAAAAAATTCAAAATCAAACACAAACCCAAAAAATTCAAAATCAAACACAACATACTCACAATACAAACACAACATGCTTCAAAATATAAGAACACAAACCCATGAATCTTCTCTCATTCAACAAAACTAACCCAAATCTAACAGTAAATCCATTCAACGAACATAAGCACAATATCAGTATCAGTAACACAAGCACAAACTCAACGAATACAAGCACAAGCTCAAGAACACAAACTCATTTAAACATAAGCACAATATCAGCAACACAATAGCATAAATTCAAGCATAGATCCAAAAAATTCAAAATCATAACTCAAATCCAAATCAAGACATGTACTCAAATATTGCTAGAATATTCACTTCATTCAAAATTTTCAGCATTTCCTCAATTTTCTTACTAACTAAACATAAAATTAAAAAAAAAAAAATTAGATCTATAGACAAATCAGTGTGCGTGAGATGAAGAAAAAAAGAAAAAAAAAAAGAAAAAGAAAAAGAAAGAAGAAGTAGCTTTGAAGAAAAAAAAAAGAGTTGTGCTGGAGTGAAGAAGGAAGAAAGAAAAAGGGGGAAAAAAAAAACGTACCTGGTGACTTGCAGAAGAAAGGAGCAAAAAAAGAAGAAAAAATGGTCAGCTGCTCCAAAGAAACAAAGAAAAGAAGAAGAAGAAGAAGAAGAAGAAGAAGAAGAAGAGTTACGTTGGAGTGAAGAAGGAAGAAAAAAAAAAAAAAAAGAGAACAGAGAGAAAAGATGAAAGTGAGGTAGGTGGGAAAGTGGGTTCCCTTTAAAAAATTATTTTGCGGGTCTATAGCTGCGTTTTTCAAAAAACACAGCTATAGGCCCGGCTTAAAAATATTTCTCAAGCTCGGTTTTGTTTTGGTTGTTGCTTATAGCCGCGTTTTTAAAAACGCGGCTATAAGTCCCCCTTAAAAAAAATACTCCACAGGTCTATAACGGCGTTTTTTTTTTTGAAAACGCGGTTATAGGTCCGTTTAAAGAAATTATTTCCAAGGACCTAGAGCATCTACTTTCTTGACTAGCGGTAACAGTAGGTTACAAACTAACAGCACAAAAGCTTTTTAAGTTTAAGTGTTTAACTTTATAAATAAACTAGACTTATCACACGTACTTTGCGATTATGCTCTTTTTTATTTATGTATTTATTTGGTTTAATGTTATAATGTTTAAAAGTAATATATAAATAACTGTTTGTATTTTTTTTTTTTTAAGAAAGAGGTAAGGTAACGTGCCTACAACTTAGAAACAATAAATTACTTTTTTAACCAGTTTGTATTTTTTAATTTAAATTATTTAACTGAAAGATAGGAGTATTTTAGAAAGATTAAGAATTTGTGTGAGGATATTTTGGTACGCAAAATGTTGAAATTCAAATAAGATATCCTATTATATGTAGTATAGATAAAAAAAATGAAAATAAAAATAAAAAGTCAACGTTTGAAGCATTAACACACTAGAGGGATGGAGATCTATTTTTTTTTGATAATCTGCAATGCATTACTTAAAAACAAGAACTACAAGGAGGATAATCATCCTTACAAACAGCCAACAGGGCAGGGGGAAGGTTATCCTTATTGAAGAAAAAAGAAATCCTAGATAAAAGGGCAGACTTGGCTGCATGATGTGCAACACCATTGCAGATTCTAGAAGTCCAAACAAAAGAGCAAGAAGTAAAGGACGAAACTAAATTACAAATATTAGAAATAGTCGTTTGAATGGACCAAGGACAAGGGGTGCCAAGGGAGTTGACCGCATCATAACACTGTTTGGCATCGCCTTCAAAAATAACATAGTTCCAATTTTCAATTCTGGCGAGCTGAACCGCCCAGTGAAGTGCTTCAGCTTCAGCTTGAAGTGGGGTGGTTTTCTTGATGGTTCTCGCCCAAATTTTGATGGGGGCGCCTAAGTGGTTCCTGGATATGACAACAATGGAAGCAAGGTTGGTTGAGACAGCAGCGTCCACGTTGATTTTGATCCATCCTAAAGGAGGGGGAGTCCAGTGATGTTGGATGGTGGGTGCATTAGAAGTGGTGGGAGTAACAAGAGATAAAGAGGACTCGTTGAACCTGGTGTGAATGCGGTGGATGGAGGCAGCCAAATCCCAACTACAATTGTGGTGAAGCATCCTGTTTCTAGAAAGCCAAATCTCCTCTAGTATTAAGGCCATGTTCATAGAGACTTTCTCAACCTCAGTGTTGCCAAGGAACTTTGGAGGGTCAAGGATAATTTTGACGATGTCCTCGGGGTGGGATATAACAACATCTTCCGATCTAAACCCCCAACATGCAGAGAACCATAAGGCTTTGGAGGCATTGCATTTGATGAAGAGATGGCAGGGGGTTTCAAGGTTGTCTTTGCAGAAGAGGCAGTAAGGGTCAGCCACGTGGATGCGTTTTGAGAGATTTTCTCTTGTAGGGAGGACATTGACTCCAAGTCTCCAAAGAAACATTTTGGTTTTCTCTGGCAGCTTGAGATTCCAAAGCTTCTTCCAGTTGGTGTTTGTGGGGATAGTTTGTGATGAATGTGTGTGGATGGAGTGGTAGGCTGATTTAACTGAGAAAAAACCCCTTGAATCTGGCACCCAAATCAGTTTGTCAGGAATGGGCGTGGCTGGGATGGATATATTAAGGATGGCTTGTGCTGAAGCAGTGTCGAATAGGTGACGTATAAGGTTTGGTTTCCAGCAATGCAAATCGGGATTGATCAGATGAGAAACCTGAATAGGAATCTGAGTGTATGCTGCAACTTTCGGAGACGGGCTAAACCCCTGAATCCAAGGGACCCATGGGTCATTCCAGACATTAATGGATGTGCCGTCTTCAATGGTGTAGCATGCTCCCTTGACGACAACTTTCTTTGCTTGCTCAATCGCTCTCCATATAGGAGAGGCAGACTTCGGTAGGTCTGCACGAAGCCAATCCTTGCTGACTTTATACTTGGCCCTTAATACTTCCATGCAAAGACTGTCCCTCTTGGTAGCGATCATCCAGGCTAGTTTGGCAAGGAGGGCATTGTTGGTGTCCTTAGCTTTCTTGAATCCAAGACCACCGAGATTCTTAGGGTGACAAAGCTTGTCCCAAGATCTCCATGCAATGTAATTTGTGTTTTGATTGTCAGGTTTCCACCAGAATCTTCTAGAGAGGGAATCAAGGTTGTCACAGACCTTGTTAGGGATGCTAAAGGTGGACATAGCATAATTAGGCAAGGTTTGGCCTACTGAATTGATGAGCGTTCTTCTCCCAGCCCATGAGAGACACTTGCTTCTCCACCCAACTAGCTTGGCTTCAAGCTTCGATTGGAGGTAAGAGAAATCTTTTGATGGTGCTCTGGATAATAAAAGAGGTGCTCCTAAATAGATGGCATCTTTTTTGAGTGACTTGATCTGTAAAATATGTTTAATGGATCTGCGAGTGGGGCATTGTGTGTGCTTGGAAAAAAAGATGCCAGATTTGCTTTTGTTCACTGATTGCCCCGACCAGCTGCTATATTTTTCGAGGATTTCCAGAATAGTTGCTGCATCCTTTTTGGTTGCTTTAGAGAAGAGCATGATGTCATCGGCATACATGAGATGAGTGATTACGGGACCACTGATACTAGTTTTGATACCACAGATGTTCTTGTTTCTGAGTTCAAGATCAAGCATTCTAGAGAGGATTTCTTGGCATAATATGAACAGATATGATGAGAGTGGGTCGCCTTGCCTGAGACCTCTACTAGGTTTGAAGCTTTCTGACTTACCCCCGTTAACGAGGATTTCAAAGGATACCGAGGAGATGCAAGAATAAATCCAGTTGGCAAAACCTTCATTGAAGCCCAGGTGAAGGAGTACTGTGTGTATGAAATCCCAGCTGACTCTATCATATGCTTTTTGGAGATCCAACTTGATTGCCATGAGTCCAGGTTTGGTTTTGCGGCTTTTGAAACTATGGATGATCTCTTGAACGATGACCTGGTTTTCAGCTATCCATCTGTTGGGAATGAAAGCTGATTGGGCCGGAGAAACGATCCTATCTAGATGTGGTCTGAGTTTTGCAACCAGTCGCTTGGAAATAATTTGTACACGACGTTACAGAGGCTGATTGGTCTGAAATGTTGAACAGAAGTAGGGTTAGACACTTTAGGAATGAGCACAATTAAAGAACGATTTACCTCCCTCGGCATTGATCCGACATGGAAAAAAGAAGTAACGGCTTTGATGACATCGTCTCCAATGGTAGGCCAGAGCTGTTTATAGAAAATGACTGGGAAACCATCAGGGCCGGGTGCTTTAAGATCTTGCATACTGAACAGTGTTGCTTTGATCTCTTCAGGTGACGGGATGCGACTAAGTTCAGAGTTTTCAGCTTCAGTGATGCAGGGAAGAACCAAGTGTTTAAGGTGGGTGGGGAAATTGATTGCTTCTTGCTTGAACAGACTTTTAAAGTTCTCCAGGAACAGCTTTCTGATGTCATTAGAGTCGGTGATCCAAGATCCATTATCGTCACGAATGGCCTCGATACTGTTCTGCTTCCGCCTAATGATGGTGGATAGGTGGAAAAACTTGGTGTTTTTGTCACCAAGCTTGAGCCAGAGCTCTCTGGACTTTTGGCGCTACAAGGTTTCACTTCTAATGAGCCACTCTGAAAGTTTGGATTGGAGAGATGATTCCAAAGCTTCTGTCTCGACTGATGGGGGCTTCTCCTGGGTCTCCTTTATTTTTTGGATTAAGCTATTAATTCTGTCTTGGCATTTGCCAAAGACCTCTTTGTTCCAAAGTCGTAGTGCGTCTCTGGTGGTGGCTTGTCTCTTGCATAATTTGATGAAATCTGGGTATGGAGATCTAGGTATTGCACTCGATGTAATTGCTATGAATGACTGAGATTTAAAGTTGCAAAAAACAACTTTAAATCTCAACCATTAAATAAAAAAATTGAGAAAAAGTAAAATTAATAAAAAAAAATTGTTGTGATGGGAGGGGGTTAATTGCATAGTACAGTTACATATTACAATTGCACCGGATCTCAGTCTCAGAAGCCACTGTGTTGAGAAGATGCCAGAATCTGGAATAAGACACCGGAGCCGCCGTTCATGTGATGTTAGAAATTAGAAAAGATACAAAGAACTAGGACACTGTTACTGATAATGTTCAATTAGTAAAATTACATGTACATGAGGCAAGGTGAACTGTTAAAATTTGTGTTGAACCAATTAAAGAAAAAAAAGAAGACAGTAAAAGTGATTGAACATTTATTTAACTCCAATTTTGCATCATATGTAACAAATTTTCAATTCTATGCATTTGGATTTTAATTAGTAGAATTGAACATGCAACATCAACTGGTCAACATTAGAGTCCGTCAATTATTATTAGGATAAATCTTGTGGCACAAAAAAAGCCACAACTCACCATATGGCGAATTGTGGTTGGTGGAAGGGTGATCCCAACACTACCCCTCCACCAACCACAACTCGCCATGTGACGAGTTGTGACATTTTTTGTGGCATTAGAAGAACTCTTATTATTATCATTCAAAGGAGCTTTCCTTGCTTTCAAAAAAATAGTAGCTTTCCCTGACAAGTGACAACAAGTGACAGTGGCTCCCTTGTTTGAAACTTTCAAGTTTAAACAAAGCAATTATCAAATCACTAAAAGCTTTATTGATTTTTTTTTTTAAGGTAAAAATACAAAACTGACTCTGTAGCTTTCATTGTTTTTCATTGCAGTCCTCTAACTTTTAGTTTTGTCAATTCAGTCCTCTAAATTTTAATTTTTGTCAATTCAAAGCTTGTTACAACTCGGTTAATGGCTGTCATTAGAATTCCTGAAACGACACCGTTTTGCTCTTTTTTTTCTTTTCTTTTTTTTAGGGATAATTACAGTAAACCCGCCTGTGGTATGGCCCGTTTTCACTTTGCCTACCCGTGGTTTAAAACTTTACACTTTGCCCACCTGAAGTTAGTCCCGTTAGCCTTCCATAACCCACCTCTCCATTTGCCGTTAGAAAAACACATTTTTAAGCAAAAACAAATATAACAAGAATCAAAAAGTTAGGGTTTTAATATCTATGGAAAAAGCTCTAAAATTAAAGAAGGGAAGTTTGAGTGACGGTCAAAAGCAAGATTGTATAGTTTCTCAAGAACAAAGAATGGTAGCTGGTTTTCAAGTAATACCAAGTCAAGCCTCAAGAAAGCAGACATCCAGAGGTTTGTTGGCATCAGATCAACTCTTTCCCAACTTCCGGTATAATATCTATGGAAAAGCTCTAAAATGAAGATCGCATCCTACAAGATCATATTCACAAAATCATCACTACTCATGCTATGCAAACTAGTCTTTGCATAGCAACAGCGAATCATTGCTTCCATCTCCTTTATAGTGCTTTGGAACTTCTCCAATTCTATATTAACCCGAACAATGAAATACTTGAGGTATGCTACTTTGCAATAAGATGGGACAATTTGAAATTTCCAATGACTGCAAAAAGGTAAGACCATGCACTCCTTCAGGCAATAACGTCAAATTGGGGCTATCTCGAATGTCAAGTGATTGAGGAGATGTGAAGTTGTGGATTTACTCTTGTATAGCAGTCAAACTGGGACAATTCTCAATTACAAGCCTTTGCAAATGGGTCGCATGTTGAAGCTCAGCTGGAAGAGACATTAATTTTGAAAAGCTACTGAACTAAAGAATACAAAGGCTTCCAAGGCCTTTCCATTTGATCTCAAGTTCCTCTAGTTCCCCAGTTATCAAAGACTTCAATTTGGAGAGAGGGACGAACGAGGATGTGACATGTGTAGAAGAATAAGAAGAGGAGGATGAGGTTGATGCTATTGTTGAATTCCCCCACCTGCTGATTCTTCCATCTAGTTGCGTTTTTTAAATTTCCTGGTGACGAAGATATATAAGACTATAAGAGAGCAATGAAAACCCTAACTTTTTGATTCTTGTTATATTTGTTTTTGCCTAAAAATTTGTTTTTCTAACGGCAAGTAGAGAGGTAGGTTATGGAAGGCTAACGGGACTAACTTTAGGTGGGCAAAGTGTAAAGTTTTAAACCACGGGTAGGCAAAGTGAAAACGGGCCATACCACAAGTGGGTTCGCTTCAATTATCCCTTTTTTTTATATAAATTCGGAACTAAAAGAAAATAAGAAAAACCTGGGAAAAAAAAAACCAACATCAAGGGGAACGCCCCTGAAATCAAAACAAAACAAAGAAGGAGCTTGCAGTTTCAAGAGGAATAGGAAGAAGAGGGAGAAGGATTTTGTTCGATTTGTCTCTGTGTTTGTCTAAATCTCCAATATGTTTTCATTTTTCTGCAAGTTTTTCTTAGCAACCAAACACAAAGAAAGGGATAAAGAGAGGGAGCGAAACATAGAAGCCATGAACGGCGAGATCGGTTTTTCTCAGTGGCCGAGCTCGAACTTTGATGACACTGCAGCTCAGTTTAGAGATCCTCTTTCTCCTCTGGTTAAAGCCTGAACCATTGAACCTGGTTTAGTTTGTCCATCACACATTGCAAAGCGTCAAGCTTCAAGATTCTTTTTATCCTTAAAAAAAAAAAATATTTATAAATAACTTAAATAAGCTGAGAGGGGGAATCTGGTAATCAATTTGTGGAATTGTATTTGTGAGAGTAGGAATAATTGGGAATTGAAATGGGTTAGTAGTGGATTCCAACAATTTTGTCGCCGCTGCAAAGAGGCGAAGACTAGAGGGGTTTCGGCGATGCCGGTGGCCGGGTTCCAAGCGAGGCTCCATACTCTGTCAGTGTGGCCTTCAAGAGTTTGGAGTAGTTTCATCTCGCAAGCTCCTTCCATGGAGAGTTGAGTGATGTGTCTGTGAAGAGTGTGTGAAAAAGAAGTTTTCGAGATTTGGGGGTTTAGGCACTGCATGTGCACTGTGTAGTTTTAATTCCGAATTCATTAAAAAAAAAAAGGAAAAAAAAAAAAAAAAAAAAGCAAAACAGCGTCGTTTGAGTTTTAACAGCAGCCATTAACTGAGTTATAACAGAGTCCTGAATTAATAAAAATTGAAAATTAGAGAAATAAATTGACAAAATTAAAAGTTAGAGCACTGAAATGAAAAACAGTGAAAGTTAGAGAGTCAATATTTTTGCCTTTTTTTTTTCTTTTTTTTTTTTTTTCTTTCTGTCAAAACTTTTAAGTGAAAAATGTTTTCTTTCTCAAAAAAAAAAAAAAAAAAAAAAGTGAAAAATGTTTTCTTTCTCAAAAAAAAAAAAAAAAAAAAGTGAAAAATGTTTTGCATTGCTAGATTACTGTTTATTATTGGGCTCTTGGGCCAAGACCTCCAACCCATGTAGCCTGAACTCCAAATCATTGACCACAATTATCCATTTGAAGGATTTTGAGAAAGTCTAGCATGCCTTCCACAGGAATTTGGTACCACACTTGATGTTAATGGATCACCTGATTTTTTTTAGGCTGATAGTATTGCTAAGAAACACACTCCAATTTCATCTGTCTAACAAATGTTATTCTTATCCAGATGCTGTATTTTTGAACTTGTTGTTTGGCATCAGTTTATAAGTTTTAAACTTTTACGTACACTTTTTTAAAACTTTATTTCATTTTCCCCACATTTTCTTATTTTTCTCAAATTTTTTCAACGAACATGTATATTTTGGCCCACTTTCAACACACAAAAAAAAAAAAAAAAAAAAAAAAAAAAAAAAAAATCAACAAAAAGCTAGATAATCTATTCCTAAACAGACACCAATGGAAATGTGTCACTCTGATACAAAAACTTGTCTATGGGTAAGTAAATAAAAGAAAATAACAAAAATCATGGAGAGATGCATCATTAAACCCACACATATGAGCCATGAAGAAAGAAGTGGCTGTTACAACTGGAAATGATATATAATTTTGGACAAAACTTAAGTATAGTTCTTTAAGTATTGTACATTCCGTTTCTTAATTAAATTTAAACACATAGTTGCTAACTAATTGGAGAATCTAATATACTACACCTATTTTAAATGTACTTAAGTTTTACACTACAACTTTAAATTTGCAGGATGTGAAGAAATCTTATTTAGTTGATTTATCAGGGCTTCGCAGTTCTCATTCTTCCTTTCTCAAAATATTGAAAATTTTTAGTTCATGCTTCCTCTCAAATAAGAGGCTGGTGCAAACAAAAAATGCATCTGCAAATTCAATATTCAAATTCACAACATCCAGCATGAAATAATGCAACCATGCATCAAGAGCAAATCACAGGAATCTTAATCTATAGTTACAGACACAACCCATGATGTTGATTAAAGCCCTTCGAAGAATCTTAAATGATCTCCAAATGTTTCTCCATGCCGGATTTTGGTCACCGATCCGTCTTCTTCAACCTAAAAATGATAAACAAAGCATTTTGAGAGACAAAAAAGGAGAGGAGGGGACGCGATGGATTCAATCATACAATTACTTATAACTATTCCATAATATATGAGATATTTTGAATTAAAGATGCAGAAATTTCTGTGAATAAGATTGATAATATAGCTCGGTTTGGATACAGCGTTTTCACGTCTGCATTTTCAAGCCGCGCATTTTTTTTTTTTTTAAAGCCGCAGTTGTTGACTTTTTCAGTAAATAGTGCACACCAGTGAATTCTATGCACTGTTCACGAGATCCACAAACTTCACTTTTCAGCAACTTTTTCATTAAAAAGGGGTCCCATGGCACTATTCACACATTTAAAAATTATTTTGCTACAGTGTTTTCAGTTTTCAGCAAAATAAGTTGTATCCAAACGGACCCATAGGAGGGATAAATAAGATGGAGCAGTCAAATTTTTAAGTATCATTTGTGCAGCTTCTTGAGAAAAAAAAAAAAAAAGGTGGAGTGGGAGGGGGGGGGGGGATACAATTTCTCATAACTAATCCATAAATGTACGAGCTATTCTGAAACATGTTGGTAAAAATTGATAAGGCCTTCAGAATTAAAGATGCAGAAATTTCCCCGCAAAATAAGATTGATAATACAGTAGCTTGTTGAGGCATAAGTTTTAAATTTGTCAGAGCTACTGAAAGCAGTAGAAACCACCACTAATTGTGTAATTAGATGGAAATATAAAATGGAACATTCAAAGTTTCTGGTATCATTTGTACAGCATAGATGTGTCGTATAAAATATAGACAATGTGAAGTCGTTGACACATACCCAGTACTCTGGCGGGCGCATCTTAAGATTATAAGTTGATGCCATGCTCATGCAGTAAGCACCGGCATCATGAACAACCAGACCAGTTCCCTGCAAAGTGAAATTCTAGATCAGTGAATTTAAAAAGAGAATAGTCACTTTTTATTGGGTTTCACACCTTGGAATACACTAGTGAGGAAGAGTGAGTGGATTAAAGTTGAGGGAACCAAAAAATGGTAGAGGAAGACCTAAAATAACATTAGATGAAAAAGTAAAAAAGGATATGTCAATTAAGGAGGTGACAAGTTGATGCACACAGTAGAAAACAGGAATTAAAAGAGTAACAAAAGGAACAACAGAACAAACCCTAGGCTTCACCACCTAAGGGCGTTTGGCATCACCACCAAACAAAAGGAAACAAGGGAGGAGACATTCTCAACTCATTATAATAAATCTTATTCAAATTCATCTGTCTTTCACCGTTACAAGAGTACATGTTAAATAGGGTTTAGAGGATTACACCAATATGGGAAACATCTAATTTGAATCGTTTAAACCCTCAACATTAATAACAAAATTCAAATTCAAAAACAATATTAATTGCAAATTAAAACATAAAATCTTGGCTCCCTGCATCACAAATTGTATGATTTTGGATATGATAAAATGGTGGAAAAGAATATGCGTGACCAACCCTAATTAGTCTATTAAGGATCCATAGCCAACCAACCAGCCCACTGGGAACTCAGCCTTGATGGCTGTTGTTGTCATTTCACTCATTAGAACATGCATAACAGCCACCACCAACCCCCCCTCCCAAGAAAAAAAGGATATGAAGAAAACTATAGCTGTGACAATCCAACAGGAAGGCTACACAATACCTTGGCTGGAGTTGGAAGTTCTCTATCCTTTCCCAGGAAATCTGCTGACTCACAGACAGGGCCCACCACATCAAAGGTTGAGGTCTCTGCATCAGGTGGTGCAGGAGAAACCAGCTCTATGTGCTGCAACCAGGTACCGACAAGTCAATTGTGATGAAAAGCCACAACAATGTAATGTGTGAACAGCCATGGTGATTAGAGAAATATTTATCATTAAGTCCAAAATGAGCAAAAATACAACAGCATTTGTTATGTAGTAGCATAGATGAGCACCAGCAATTTAGATTTTTTACCAGATTGGTACTACACTGTTATATAGGTATGATATAAGGGCAAACGGCCACCAACTACTACGATATTTAACCAACAAGTAACAACAGAATGTTGAACAATGTTTGTCAAGTACTAGATTGAAAGCATTTGATAATATGCTTTAAAAAGCTGATTAGATGTCCATTATCTTCAATTCACATAAATATAATTGTCTACAAGAGAAGTAAGCAGTTAGCTATAGTCAAATTCTTACTTGATAAGCATCATAAAGACTAGGACGGATAAGTTCAGCCATGCTTCCATCGATCACCACAAAGTTTTTTGTTCCATTAGTTTTGACCCCAGTAACGCGATTAACCAGGCAACAAGTATTTGCAATCAATGATCTCCCAGGTTCAATGATGAGATTAAGATTTCGTGAAAGGACCAGCTCTCGAACCTGCAGGAACCACCAAGAACCACCAACGTTAAAAAGATTCAGGGAACCTTCATATTGATCAAAGTAAGAACATTGCTAATTCTCTAAATAATCATATCCCCCACTGGGAAGTGAAGCCTTTTGTTACCTTTTTTCATCCATTTTAATCCTACGCTAAGACCATAAATTAGTCAAAAATTTTATTTACAATGAAAACTTACAAATTTCTCAAATATGTTAATGATATTATAATTCCCAAAACATAAACCCAGACTACACAAAAAGAGAATTTCTTGGAGAGGGTTGGGGGATGTCGCTTTAAATATCATAAAAAGTATCAGAAGACTAGGTGAGTTATGTATCTTTTTAGGCTTGGAGTACATATTAGATTGACATTAGTAATGAATCCTTACTGCATTCTATTAGATACTTATGGCCACAAGATCTGTATAAAAACCAGGGCCACTACAATGTGGTAAAAAAAAAAAAAAAAAGGATATTTGCTTATATACGCAACCATTTGTACTGTGGTGCATTATGAAAGTGCACAAAACAACTTTTTTCATATATCTATAGAATAATATCATAGGTTGGCTATTAAAAATAAGTTAAAACATTTAGCCTTCTCGAGTGCAAAGCACTTAACTCTGTGTATTGCAAATTCTTTGTCAGCCTATTTTACCTAACAAAGAGCCTGTTTGACTTACAGCCACATTTTGTGGCACAAAATCTGTGGTCACAAATAAAGCGGAAGTTTCTTTTGATGGGTAACATACAAGTCACAATGCATAGAGGATTGTGCCATTGACCACATCCTTCATCCTTTGTTTTTGGGGAGAGAAGTCAATTGGTACAAGGACCATTGTGTCAAGGTTAATTCATTTCTGACTAAGATTGGGCTTCCATATAAATCAAGAAATTGAAGCGAGGCACAGTAGATCATTAAGACCATGGTAAAATGAAAATAATTTTCCTTCAAAACCTCACGTGCTCTACATTTTTTTGGAAATGTAATAGCCTATTTTGCACTTATCATTCTAAGATCAGGTTTGAGGTAAAAATTAGCAACACACACTAGACACAAGTGCATGGTGCAAGCAATGCTACCCATGTATCAAGAACTCCCTCTTTCTTCAAGTGAATTATTAGACAAGCAGGCATGAATTTCATACTTAATAAAGGCCAGAAAACAATACTTAGAGATATGATCCTCACAGTGTCAATTAGATCTCTGGGTGTGGGAAGGATAGCACCAGCGTGATAATAATCTATCCCAAGTCCACCTCCAATATTTAAGTAATCAACTTCAAAACCTTGAGCTCGGATTTCGTCAATGTAGTTGACCATAAGAACCGCAGCATCCCTGAATATGTCCACCTGTAAATATAAAAAATCAGGGCATTAAACTTTACATTAACAAAAAAAATAAAAATTAAAAAAATATACGTTTCACTTTTTTCATAAAATCACAGAAAATAACTAAATGCATACCATTGCAATTTGACAGAACAATAAAAACAAAATAAAATAAAAAAACTAATTCAAACAGAGAATGAAAACAAGAACAACATCAGCGTAAACGGCAAGATAACAAGACAACAAATAAAGGGGAGAAGAATATTTCTACAGCTATAGCCAATGGCTTGCAAAGCAGCATCAAAAAACTAGCTGCTCAAATAACAAATTTTTTTTTTTTTTTTTAAATCTTGAGTTTTCGCCATGTGAACAGTGATCTGTAATAGCTATCATACACTGAAAAAATGTAATAACTATTGTACAATGGCCATAGATGTCCCAGACTCATCTTATACAGGTTCAAAATTGTAATTACATGAAATAAATGAAAGGATATGAAAACAAAGTTGTTAAAATACCTTGGTGATGGTGGACCCAAGATGGCAATGAGCTCCCACCAGCTTCAGCTCATTAGGATGTGCCTTTACAGCATCCAAGAACCATTGCAACTTCTCATTTCTAATACCAAATTTGGAGTTCTTGTTCCCAGTGGCAACATAAGGATGGACCTAAGAAAAGAAAAAGATATATTAGTAAGATAAAGCTTTAGCATAATAAGCAGACCAACCTAACAATACAGATGAATAAGGTGGTAAGGCCAAGCTGATAGTGTAGAAATGGGGGTGCCTTGGTGCTAAGGTAATTCTGAGTGTGTGATGCAATGTGGCAGTAGAGATAGGCATAACAATAGAGGTGGTGTAACAACAGTAGTGCCGAAAAAGTGGTGATGGTGATTAGCAGGCGTAGTTGACAATAGATTGGTCAAGGTTTCACACCCCAACCCCGTCAGAGGTGTAATGCATGAGAAGACCACAAACCAAAACCAATTGTACAATTTTATTTCCTTTGGGTATGGGGCGTCACACAAGGTCCCAGAAATATTGATTAAGTTCCATTTAGATTAACATAATAGCCAAAAAAGAATGAATAAATTATGTTTTCATGTCTTCTAATAAGTCTATTGCTTATCAGTTTCAATTCAAAAAAAAAAAAAAAATCAACGATGTTTGTTTTTGAAGACAGATAATTACTGGGGAAACAAGAGTGAATTTTGAAACCAACCTTGCTCCTATGGTATGCATGATTTCAACTTTGAAACTAATGAACAGTTGAATAATTCAAATTACATACATCAAGTACCCTCCTATTAGAGATTGTTATCTCAAGAAAAACGGTTGAATAAGGGCTGATGCAGATTTTTGAAAAACTTAAAGTTTTCTCAAGTTACAAAACTCCATTTGTCATCAAGAATGATTTCAGTCAATTGGCAAAAAATTTTCAGCAGTCAATTTAAATTCTGTAAAAACTGTTCTCTTAACTACCACATTACGGGCTCTACACACTATACAATCCATAAAAACAAGTATTCCGGTCTGGTCATTACATACTTGAGGGTCCACGTCTGGGTTGATCCGAAGTAAAACATTAACCTTCTTGCCAGCTATTCTTGCAGCTGCTACAATATTCTCCAAGTCAAATTCACTATCAACATTAACAAAGACACCTGCTTCAGCGGCTAAAACCAAATCCTCCAAAAGTTTTCCATTCCCATTAAAAATACACCTGTTCATTCAAACACCAAAAAATTAGACCACAGAAACAATGACACAAGAACAACACCAAATCACACTGAAACTAACACCATTACTAGTCACAAATACTTATAGTATCAACAACATTCAAATATTAATAACTGTAACATTGCCTAAGGTATAATGCATTTCATTTTATACTATAAAAATGTGGTACAACATAAAGGAAAGGAAAACAAAGCAGAGCCAGAAGCATAATCAGAAATAAACACAAATGGGTGTAGATGACTTTACTTAGTGGGATCAAAACCAGCATGGAGTGCCAGCCTCAGCTCATTTCCACTGACAAGCACAGCACCACAACCAAGCTGTCTCAAATGTTCCAAAATCTTCAAGTTATTGTTGGCCTTAATAGCATACCCAATAATAGAACTCAGACCCTCCAAAGCCTGGTTATAAGCCTCAAAGTTTCTAGTAATCTGTGGCTTACTGTAGAGATAGAATGGCCTCTTCTCAACAGACTCCATGACTTCCTGGACCTTAAGGCCCTCACAGTAAAGAAACCCATCTGAGGATTTGGTAAAACAATGCTGAAATGAGGTGTTTTGGTTTAGGGTTTTAGAAGGGTTTTGGGAGAGGATGGCTTTAAGAGAGGGAGAGAGAGGCAGCTTTTGGGTGGTTTTGAGAGATAAAGTCGGGATTTTGAAAAATGGGTTTTGGTTGAGAGAGTGATTTAGAGTTTTGCTAAAGGTTGGGGAGTAGCAGAGGAAGTGTGTACTTGTAGCCGCCATTGACGAAGAAAGATTGCCTGAGAACTGTTTGATAATCGGTCTCTAAAAGAACTAGGGTCTTTTAAAAAAAAAAAAAAAAGGTATAGAGTTAAAAAAAAAAAAAAAAAAAAAAAAAACAATTTTAAAGTAACATGGGTCCAATGGCATATGACCAGATCAGCTGTGAGTGAGTTTCTTCGTTAGCGTTTCTCTCGTTTCTCTGTCAACGGCTTTAGGCAAAACCCATTAGACTCAAAACCCATCAGAATCTCCAGCCCACCTAACCCATCAAAAAATAACTCCGCCCACCACATGCTCTCACGGCCGACCCACCTGACCGAGTTTGTCTCTGTGGGTTGCTTCGATTCGAACTTACTGGACCATAGATTTGCTTAAGGGTGGTTCAAATTGGCTTCTTGGATTGTCGTCAATGGAGTTTTTGTGTGTTGATGGTTGCTGAGTGGTTCGATCTGGTGCGTTGCTTTATCGACGGCGAAAATGGAAAATTAATCCCATTTTCAGAACTATTTAGTTAGTAGGCAAGATTTTCAAACTATATTTTTTACTAGCATCTTGAGTCTAAGAGACTCGATTTTGAGCTTATAAATCGAGTTTTTGATGCTCGATTTTTATGGTCTGGTGAGTCTGACATGGCATTTGATCTGATAGGGCGAACACATGAAAATCGAGCATTAGACACTCGATTTCCAAACTAAAAAAAAATTTTAGGCCGAAAATGGGGCTTTAGTCCCATTTTCGTAACTATTTAGTTAGTAGTTTGATTTTACAAACTATATTGGATACTAACATCTCGAGTCTTGAAGACTCGATTTTGGGCTTAGAAATCGAGTTTTTTATGCTTGATTTTTATGACCCGGTGAGTCTGATGTGGCACTTGATCTGACGTGGCGAACACTTGAAAATCGAGTCTCTAAGACTCGATTTCCAGAATACTCAAAACAAAAAAAAACAAAGAAATTTAAGCCACAAGAAACAAAGGCAAAAAAAAAGACACAAAACAGAGGAGGAAGACGAAGGAAGATCCGCGCGCGGCTGGAGTTCGCCCGCGGCATGGGCTCGCGCGCAGCCGGAGCTCGCGCGCGGCCGGAGTTCGCCCGCGGCCTGGGCTCGCGCACAGCCGGAGCTCGCGCGCGGCCTGGGCTCACGCACGGCCGGGCTCACGCGCTGCCGGGCTCGCGCGCTGCCGGGCTCGCGCGCTGCCGGAGCTCGCGCGCGGCCTGGGCTCGCGTGTTGCCTGGGTACTGTGTTGTTCTTCATCCTTTTAGCGAATGTATTTCTGGTTTCTTGCTCTCTTTTTTTCTTTTGGTATTTCTGGAAATGGGTTATAGCTAAAATTTGGCGAAAATGGGGAATTAACCCCATTTTCAGAACTATTTAGTTAGTAGGTAAGATTTTCAAACTATATTTTTTACTAGCATCTCGAGTCTAAGAGACTCGATTTTGGACTATGTTTGATACGGCTGGGTCACGGTGTTAACGCCGTTTGTCATCTCAAATGAATTAATTGGTCATGTGCGTTGCATGAGACAATAAGAAACCTTTTGCTTATTTTGTAAGTAACTAAACTTAAAATTTTGTGCAATTTGCTCTTTTAGTGCATTAATTTTGTGAAAAAAATGTACATATTAATTTTGTGCAATTTGCTTTTCTAATTAAATAATATAAATATCAATAAGGTGTGAAAAAATATTAGGAAGTAATAAACAAATTTTGAAAAGGAAGTTTGTAGTTTTGTATGAACTTTGTTAATCTGCACCATTTTAGTAGTAGAGATGCAATATCTCTACAATTTTTTTTTTTTTTTTTTGGAGAATGAATATATCTCAACAATTGATGGCTATAAAGAGGCCACTTATTTTTTAAACCTAATAAATAAATCAATAAAAAAAAAAACGCACCAACTGTTCAAACTCCAAAGTGCAGATGTGGTGTTTGGACACTTAAAATCAATAAATTAAGAATTCATAATTATTGACCCTGTTTTTATTTTTTAAAGTTGAAAAAGGCAATAATAATTTTTTATATAAAGTAAAAATTCTATATCTCACAAGCATTTATACCTGTGGAGTGACCATCACATTATAAACTTAGTTGGTGTTGAGACTTTTATATGTTTTTCCTTTCCTTTGCAAAAAAAAAAAATATATATATATATATATATATATTCTTTTAATTTTTTGCTATACCTTCACAATTTATATGGTCGCCTTAGCAGAAATGTTTTGTAGCGAAATCTTGCAATTTTGATCCGAAAGAATTTTATTAATTCAATCTCATCTCATCTTAAATAGCTAAAAATAAAAAAATGTAGCCTTTATACAATACTAATTTTTTATTCTTCTTAATAAGTAAATAAACCCCATCTCAAAGTAAATTGATATTTTTAAGCTTACAATTAATGAATCCTTCTTTATTTATATATATATATATATATATATATATATAATTTCAACTTATGACATTCATTTTATGAATTTTTGTTTTTAATTATCAAACTAAAATATCAATTTCTTTTGTTGTAGGCAAAAATTTAAATTTCATATAACTTATTCGATAATAAAAAATTGTAACATTTGAATTAACTAAAATCTACGAGATTCTTAGAATTGAAGCTTAAAAAATGTTACAACACAATGTTAGATTCTGAATGAACCATTCATTGTGGCTTGTCCCTAGATCTACTAAACCTAAAATGAAAAGATATTAAATTGATATGAAAGTTTCCAGTTGTTCGAGAATTTTGGGACTTAGTCACTTAGATGGTTTTACTTATACATTCAAACAAAATGGCTAACAGAAATAGTCTTTTTACAGAAACAGCTAAACGAAATGTACTTTGGACCTTTGGTGTCCAAAAACATGAACTGTATCATTTTTAATTTTTGGGATAATTACACTTTACCCACCTGTGGTTGACCTCTAGTTCTATTTGCCTACCCGTGGTTTGAATTTTGACACTTTACCCACCTATGATTCCCTCCGTTACCCCTCCGTAACCCACCTCCAGTGCAGACGTTACTCTAACACATAAACTCATCAAAAACATAACCTAAAACAGATCAAACACAAAAATCACTCCCAAACACACTCCCACCAAACGAAGATCACAATGCAATGTGCTTGAGATAATGGACTGATAACCGCCTGGGTTTTGATCGTGCAAGCAAACCGAGGAAGAAGGAGACACAGTGCAAACCGTGCAAGCAATTCAATTCAGCTGTTGCAAATAGTGTTTTTTGATTTTTGGTGCTTGGTCCGTTCGGCTTGAGCTTGAGCTTGATTGGGTGAGTTCCTGACTTTGTCAACTTCAAGTTTTGGTTTTCTTTTACTGTCATATGCTCTGTTCATCTGATTTTAGGTAGATCTTTTTTCGAGATTGGGTTTTTGCTTGCTATGTCTTCATCAACTGGCAATGGGTCTACAACTAGTGGTTTCTACCGTGCCATAGATGGCCATTTATGTACCCATGAGAATTGTGCCCTACGAACAAGTCGAAAATCTGGTAACTATGGAAGAAGATTCCTCGGTTGTAGTCAATTTAATGTAAGAAACAATTCCATTGGTGTATTTCATTTGAATTGAATTAAATTGAATTGAATTATTAGTTGTGATTAATTGTGAACTGTGAAATTAACTGTTGTAATTGTAATGCTCAGGTTGGTCCCAAATGTGGCTTCTTTCAGTGGGTGGATAACGAAACTTGTAGGAGTGAAACTGCCCCACTTGTCCGTGAAAGGATAAGTATGCTTGAGAATGAATTGCAGCTTGTAAATCAGAGAGAAATGAGAAGTAGGGAAATGGAAGAAAGATCTAACCAGAGGGAAAGAGAAGCTCATGAGCTTTATGTAGAAGCTAGGAAGGAACTTAAGAAGATTAGAGAGAGTGAGAGATTGTACAAGCTAGCACTAGTTTTGTCATGGTTATTTTTCATTTTTGTAATGTTGTTGTTGTGTTTTGCCTCAATGAACAACAATGTAAGGGTGAGGACCCTTAATCTGCCATGATGCTTGGGGGTTTTTGAAATGTGGTTGGGTAATTGAATTAAGTTAAGTCCAGTCCCTGATTATTGTATCCATCTCTTGAAATACAAAGGGTTGTTTTTGTGCAAATGTTCTGTAGTTTATTTATTATTGTTTTTACTTCCTGCTCATAAATGGATCCATATATATTGACTGTGGTTCTATGCTACACCTGCCCATAAATGGACCTATGGTGATGGCATACACATGATTTGCTGTGTCAATACATACACCTGTGTAAATCCATTAAAAGCACAAGACAAGCAAATCCGCCAAAAGCAATGACAAGCACAAGGCATCAAAACACTTGATCCTGTGTCAATATACATTAACAATAATAAAAGCTTGATAATGTCATAATATACCAAAAGTGAAGACAGCATTTGTGACTTTATGTCACATGCAAACATATTTACAACCAAAACCCAACTACTAGTCCACCACACATCAGACATACACATCTTCCAACCAAAATTGCCAATATTGTTTTTGACACTTGACCAATTTAAATACTACATTAAGTGTGTGAACTACAACAAAAAAAGTAGTTGAAACTTTAACATCTTCCATCTTCATTTACTGCCAGCAGCCTTCTTGCCCTTTCCACCAACTGGTTGAAACTTTGGTGGCCTTGATACACCCAAATTTCTGCCGTAGAACCCCCTAGCAGCACCACCACCACCACCACTTCCTTGACTTGGTACACCACTAGTGCTCACAGATGCACTTGGCTGCATAACCAAAATCCAACAGTTAGCAAGATGGTCCAACAATAGCAAGTAAGAGGAAAAAAATAAACAAAATAGATATAAGTAGATGCCTAAGATGCAGAAAACTAGTTGGCCCTAGATGCAATTGGAGGTTGAGTTGCTGCCTCAGATCTATTGTTTGGTGCCTCAGATCTATTGTTTGGTGCAGGTTGAGATGCAGTTTGACCAAAAGCTCTGTATGCAGGCTGAGATCTAGTACTTGGTGGCTGAGATGCAGTTTGAGGTATTGCAGTCTGCTTTGTTGTAGATGTACTGCCTTGTGCCTACAAACAGGGTTGTACAAGTTACATACACATGAAATATATGAGGAAATGACTAAAGTTCAAAGCATGGAAATACTTATAGCTTTTGATTTAGCAAGTCTATCTCTTCTCTGCCATGGAGTTTCACCAGTGATGCCTGCCTTGCACCCTCTTGCATTATGTCCTTCTTTTTGGCACCTCCCACACTTGATTGTCTTGTTCATCCTATAAACTCTATAAGGGTTCCTTGGCTCTTCAGGATCTCTTTTTCTTTGCTTTGGTGGTCTACCAGGTGGTTTATACACACGAGGAGCAACAGGAGCAGGTTGGTTAGTCTCAACCCACTCAGACTGGCCAGGCATTGGCTGTATTATCTCCTTGTAAGTTTCAACAAAAGTCTCTCTCAGGTAACAAGGATGCACATAGTCCTCCACTTTCTCTAGGTTCTTAACAATAGCAGAGATCCCATGTTTGCAAGGAAGTCCTGTCAAATCCCAAATCCTACAACTGCATGCTTTCCTAGTCAAGTCAACCACATGTCTCTCACGACCATTATCAACCTCATACATGAACCTGCCTGATGGAATAGCACTGAAAGGTATAGATTCATGTTTTAACTTCTCTAATTTGTCTTGAATATTAGGACAAACCTGACCAGTGTATTTTGCTATACCTTTCATCTTTTTGTATTGTTTGGTCATAAGCCTAACTCTGATCCACTCCAACATTGCTAATATTGGCTTATCCCTAGCTTCTAAGATCATGGCATTAAAAGACTCACTCAAGTTATTAGCTAAACAATCACACAAAGCTCTACTACTAAAGTGAGACTTAGACCAGTGTGCAGGGTTGATGTCAGCAAGATACTCCCATGCCTTGACATCTAAATCCTTCAGTTCTTGCATTCTTCTCTCAAACTCCCTGATTGTTGTGGCTCCAGCACATCTCCCATCCTTCAACTCCAAGCCCTTATGATCCACTTTAAAATTATTGTATATATGCTTTACACAATACCTATGCTCACAAGTTGGGAACAGCATCTCAAGTGCAGGTATAAGGCCCTAATTCATATACAAAACAGGTCAAGTAAATATGTCAGTTAAACATGTTGAAATGAACTGAGGCATGTATTATTAAACTTTAAATAGGAGTAGAGAAATGTTAGTACAATTGTAGTTCATACCTTTTGTCTATCAGTGATAAAGACCAGATTAAGTTGCTTTGGATTCCCAATGTCATCTGAAAACTGCTGTAGAAACCATACCCATGAATCTTTGTTCTCTTGCTCAACAACAGCAAATGCAACTGGGAAAATGTTATTATTCGCATCTCTAGCTGTGGCAGACAATATTTGCCCCCCAAATCTCCCTTTCAAGTGGCACCCATCTAAACCAATGATTGGTCTACAACCTCCCAAAAAACCAACTTTTTGTGCATTATACCTAACATACATTCTCTTAAATTTAGGCTATGCATTTTCATCCTCCATTTCAGTTTGCAAAATAACCCTACCTCCTTTATCATTCAACCGTATCATCTCTGCATAATCCCTAAGCTTCCCATATTGCAGCTGTTCATCCCCAGTAATCAAGTCAGTAGCTTTCCTTTTTGCCCTATACACCTGACTGTAACTGATGTCAACTTCAAGTGTTTGCTTCACATGATGTTGAACATCAGCCACTTTCCAATCAGGATTTTTGTTAAACTCCTGCAGAAACTTCTTTGCAACATATCTTGAAGTCACTTGGCTGTGTTTGAAGGATCTAGGGCAGGTGCACTCTAGATTGAAGGTTTTTATTTGGAATGTCAACTCCCCAGATAGTTGAGAGGCATAACACCTCCATCCACATTCATTTTTGCAATAAACTGATATTTTCTTCTTCTCATTCAGCTTGAACTTGATATCTACTGGCTTGTGTATAGCATATTCCCTCAATGCCTCCCTAAATACCTAAGAGTTTGGAAACTTCATTCCTTTCTGTAACACTGGTTTTCTCATGTCAGTTTGGACATTAAACTCAGGTTCTTTTGCAGCAGTTGGTGCTGGTTGATCATCATCAGAATCTACTAAACTTTCCATGTCATCTTCAAGAGGTGGGTCAATCCATTCACCCTCTTCAAGAGGTGGGTCATTGTTAGCTGGAGTAGTCCTATGTGGGGCTGCATTGACATTGTCTCCCTCAGAGGACCTATGTGGGTTGCATTGACATTGTCTCCCTCAGAGGACCTATGTGGGGCTGCTGCACTGCCACTAACTCCATCATGTGTAGATGGCCCATCATCTACATTTCCAAATACATCATCATCAAAATCTGGCCCCTCAAAACCTTCCTCCAACCAATCAAAATCTAACCCCTCAGAATCCACATTACCTCCCTCATGCACATCATCACCATTCTGAGGTACCTCATGCACATCATCATCATTTGCCACTTCCTCATTAGCAAATGGTTGTTCAACTGCAAGTGGCTCCTCACCACCCTCAACATATAGTGTTATTTTATCTGTAGGCCATGCAGCATGAATCTCACACATATAAACTACATCATCATCTTCATTTATAAGCCTTAACCCTTGCTCTAAATTACCTCCAGGAATAAGATAATGAAATCTACTTGTACTATTTGCCCCCAAACCACAACACATATCTTGTATTTCAAAATAACTAAGTTTATTTGGGTCAACATCATCAATAAAAGAAGTACTACCTCCTAAATATACCAAATCTGGGTTCCACACAAACTGGCCACCATGATGAATCTCAAAATTGAATGTCAAGTCAGCCATCTGCGTATAAAATACAATAGAATAAAGTATGAGATGGGCTTGCATGTGGGAAAGTATAATCGATTATAGATTATTGCTTTATTAGGCAGCCAAATTTCTCTTTCAATTTCCCTAACTATATACCAGCAAATGAGATGGCCTTGATGAATGTAATTAACTATATACCAGCAATTGGGTATGTATCATGTGGTCCTGTGGTCCACACAAAGCATAATACAGAAACAGACAACATTATTAAAAGTTTTTGTTCTGTTTTTGGGATACAAATACATGGAAAGAGAAAGTAGAAAAGCAGAAAGTAGAAAAGCAATAATCAATACTATTGCAAAATCATGAAAAGCAATAATCAATGGAGCCCCACATTGACAAAGCCTAATCCTATGGTCTAGCAGCCCCACATTGATGAATACAAGCAAAAACCAAATTTCGAAAAAAGAATTTTAAAACCCCAAGTTTTCAAAAATTAAAAGGATCTACCTAAAATCAGATGAACAGAGCATATGACAGTAAAAGAAAACCAAAAATCGAAACTAACAAAGTCAGGAACTCACCCAAACAAGAGAAGACGAACGGACCAAGCACCAAAAATCAAAAAACACTATTTGCAACAGCTGAATTGAATTGCTTGCACGGTTTGCACTGTGTCTCCTTCTTCCTCGGTTTGCTTGCACGATCAAAACTCAGGAGGTTATCAGTCCATTATCTCAAGCACATTGCATTGTGATCTTCGTTTGGTGGGAGTGTGTTTGGGAGTGATTTTTGTGTTTGATCTGTTTTAGGTTATGTTTTTGATGAGTTTATGTGTTAGAGTAACGTCTGCACTGGAAGTGGGTTACGGAGGGGTAACGGAGGGAATCACAGGTGGGTAAAGTGTCAAAATTCAAACCACGGGTAGGCAAATAGAACTAGAGGTCAACCACAGGTGGATAAAGTGTAATTATCCCTTAATTTTTTGAAGTCAACTGTATATTTGTTAAGGAAGAGCCAATGGCGTCTCAGAAACTTAATATGAAGGCTAATGATGGACTCTCACGTTACAAGTTTCTCGGTAATCCAATGAACGATCTAGTATGAATATAGTACTTCATATTTAATACGTTTATGCTTAATGAACTAAATTTAGAATAATCCTTAACCTAACAAAACCCCAATAGATAGTAATGTTGAACCCAAAAACTCATTTGAATTTGTGATAAGATAAAGCCTAGGGACAACGTTTTGCCACAACTGCGATATGATCGATTATGAGTGACGTAGAAAAAATAAGGGATTCATGTAAAAGTGATTGTTTATCACTCACAATTAATTATCTCAACAAGTTGTCAAATTATGTGATTGTTATAAAACTCCTAAGTCTTAACACTTACGAGGTAAAGTAAAAATAAAATTCAAATTCAAGACCACAAAACTCTACCATGATAAATTATCACTTGATTTTAAAAACCTAAAACATTAAGAAATGATCAATTGAATAATTATTTTAAAAAGAAGTGTACATGATAGGAGATCGTGTGCATGACTGCATATCTATATCTATATTTATATATTACTAAAAGCTAAAGCGTAGCGTTTAATGTTACTATGCTCACGTTAAGCCACATCAGCATCCACGTCATTATCCTTTTTCTTTTCAATTTTCCTATAATTGTTTTTTAGCATTTACTTTTTTTTTTTTTAATAATTGCACTTTCTCCAACCTTTCTCACACCTTACCCTTTCATTTCTCTACTATTCTCAACCTTAATATCAACTTTTCATCTTTCTCTATTTTGTCTCTTCATCTTTCCCTCACTTACCTTTTCATCTCCCCACTACTCTCAACCTTAATGTCACTATTCATCTTTCTATTCATTTTCCTTTATTTTGTTTCTTCGTATTCACACAATCTTCTATAAATTTGTTATTCTTTCTTCCATTCTTCGCATAATTTTTCATCACAAAAAGGTTGTTTATCCCTCCTTCTCTCTCTCTCTCTCTCTCACCATAATTTTTGGAGTATTTTTTTTTCCTGCTTCTTTGCTTAAGTTGAAAATTTTTTGTGTTTGTTATAACTCTATGTTGGGTTGGTACGATTTAGTTTTGTGTTTTAAGTTATTTTTGTTCTCTTTGATTGTTAAATATTATACTATTGCGTTATAAAAAAAATTAAAAAAGATAATATATAAAAATATAATATATATTATTCTATTACGTAACATGATTTAGGTAATTTGGTGTTTATTGTTATATATATATATATATTATATTTACTTTTTTAATCTTTTCATCTTATTTTATTCAACATTTTAAACTTATTCACATCCTCTATATAATTAAATTATTTATATTTTCTTTTTTTAATTAAACATATAATATTTTATTTAAATTTAAGTAAATTAAATTGTACTCACTTTTTTTAACATTTACATTTTTTCCAACCTTAAGCATAACGTTTAATGTTACTGTGCTCACGTTGAGCCGCATCAGCATTCAGGTCATTATCTTCTTTCTTTCTAATTTTCCTCTAATTGTTTATTAACATTTACTTTTTTTTAGTAATTGCAGTTTCTCCAACATTTCTCATGCCTTTACATTATCATCTCCCCACTACCTTCAACTTAATATCACTTTTCATCTTTTTTTTTTTTTTGTTGTCTCTTCATCTTTTCCTCCCTTACCTTTTCATCTCTCCACTACCCTCAACCTTAATGTTAATATTCATCTTTCCGTTCATTTTCCTTTATTTTGTCTCCTGATATTCACATTATCTTCTATAAATTTATTATTCTCTCTTCTATTTTTTGCATAGTTTTCCATCACAGAAAAATTCTCTCTCTCACGCACAATAATTTTTGGAGTATTTTTTTTTTTCCTGCATCTCTGTTTAAGTTGATAAATTTTTGTGTTTGTTATAACTTTACGTTGAGTTGGTACGATTTAGTTTTGTGTTTTAAGTTTTTTTTTTTTTTTTCTTTGATTATTAAATATTATACTATTGCATTATAAACAAAATTAAAAAAGATAATATATAAGAATATAATATATATTATTCTATTATATAATATGATTTAATTTGGGTAATTTGGTGTTTATTGTTTTATATTTATATTATATTTTTACTTTTTTAATCTTTTCATCTTATTTTATTCAATATTTAAACTCAGTCACATCCTCCATATAATTAAATTATTTATATTTTTTTAATTAAACATATAATATTTTATTTAAATTTAAATAAATTAAATTCTACTCACTTTTTTAACATTTACACCTTTTCCAACCTTTCTCTTTCTCTTTACATTTTCATCTCCCCACTACCTTCTCTCTTAATATCACTCTTCATCTTTCCCTTTATTTTGTTTCTTTTTATTATTATTCTTTTAGTATAAATTTGGCATTCTCTTTTCCATTATATGTATAATTTTTCTTCACAAAAAAAATTTATTTCTCTCTCTTTCTCTCTCAATTTTTGGTGATATATATATTTTGCATCTTTGCTTTAGGTTAAGAAATTTTTGTGTTTTTTAGAACTCTACTTTAGGTTGATGCTATTTAATTTTATTTTAAGTTTTTTTTTTCACTTTGGTTGTTAAATTTTATCATATTGCATTGTAAAGAATTATAGATAGTATATAAGAATGTAATATTATAATATTTCATAATATGATTTAAATAATTTGGTATTTATTTAGAGATAATTAATTTGGTGTTTATTGTTATATCTTTTATTTTTACTTTTTTTCTTCTCATATTATTTTATTCAACATTATTATTGTGGTGACACAGTGGTAGCCACGTTAAGATTTATCCTCTTTGGGGAGCCAGACCCGCAAGGATTATCCCGTGTACCGCGAAGGAAGGAAGGAGCAAGTGCTGGACTTGGACTCGCAATCCCACATCGGGTAGTTAGGCGCTCCCACTCATGCTTATAAGCCTCTGGAGCACACGGGATAATCCTTGCGGGCCTGGCTCCCCAAAGAGGATAAATCTTAACGTGGCTACCACTGTGTCACCACAATTATTATTATTGTTGTTGTTGAATTAATAATAACTAAAACAATAATATTATCACGCCCAATGCGCGGGTCTACGACTAGTTATCAATAAAAAAGGAGATCGTGTGCAATTATATTGTCAAATTTTATTTCATAATATGTATTTTGCATATTATATTGTCAAATTTATTTCTCTCTCTTTCTCTCTCAATTTTTGGTGATATATATATTTTGCATCTTTGCTTTAGGTTAAGAAATTTTTGTGTTTTTTAGAACTCTACTTTAGGTTGATGCTATTTAATTTTATTTTAAGTTTTTTTCTTTTCACTTTGGTTGTTAAATTTTATCATATTGCATTGTAAAGAATTATAGATAGTATATAAGAATGTAATATTATAATATTTCATAATATGATTTAAATAATTTGGTATTTATTTAGAGATAATTAATTTGGTGTTTATTGTTATATCTTTTATTTTTACTTTTTTTTTCTCATATTATTTTATTCAACATTATTATTATTATTGTTGTTGTTGAATTAATAATAACTAAAACAATAATATTATCACGCCCAATGCGCGGGTCTACGACTAGTTATCAATAAAAAAGGAGATCGTGTGCAATTATATTGTCAAATTTTGATTAAAGCATATAGTAAAATGGCACTTGATGTTGTTAATTTGTTTGTTTTGTGATTGATGGTATAGTAGTGAAATCCACAGCCACTACTCTTCTCTATCCCATTTTATCTTGGTTATTGTGTTATAAAATACTGGGCTCAAAGCTAATATTTTGATAAAATAAGATTCAATATCATGCTCTAGAGAAAACAAACCAACATGTGATTATTGAGTTGTATGGGTTCCATGATCTCAACCACGAACTAATGAGAGCACATTGGAAGATAAAAACTAGTGCTTAGAGGGAGAAAATGAAAGCAAATAAGAATATAAACAAATTAAAAGATGTTGCAACTATATTATTGAATTTGATCCAATTTTTTATTGTTATATTATTTAATATGACATAATTTTTCCATGCAAAAGCTGGCAAGAGAATTAGAAAACTTAGAACCCAGGTTGCAAAATTTAGTGGAGTGCCACAACGTTTGCAAAATTGACTTTCTCCTACTTAATATAAATAAACTATCCAAAGTATATGTAATATATGGTTCACAAACATGCCAACTAGCTACCACCATCTACCTATAGCTGTAATCCCAGCAAAACAATTATTAAAAATTTAAAATTATCAAATCCAAGACTGAATCGGATGAAACTAAACTACACTATATTACTATAAAAAATTGTTAAATTGCATGTTCGGTTCTAAAAATGATTTTTTTTTTTGGTTTTCGAAATCATCCCCATACCGTAAAATGTTTCTAAAAAAATCCTTACCATATGAAAAAATCCTTAACAAATAAAATTTATAAAATCAAAGATTATTTCGCCGTGAAATATCCATGACGGTGGATAAATTTTAATTAACATGTTAGCATTTTTCATTGATTGGACGATGATAATAGATTTTTAAAGCAATTTGAAAATACATAAGAGTAATGGTATATTAGTATGTCGCAATAGTAGATAGACTATCACAATATATATAAAAGACAAATTGACAATTTTAAAAAATAAGACTTAAAAGGTTGAGTATCAAATATGCAATTAATCCATTTATCCACAAAAAAAATGCAATTATATCTAAAAAAAAAATGGGGGGTTTAGTAAAAAATGGTTTAAGCTGCGGAGTTAGCAACATACTGTAATTATCTCAAAAAAAAAAAAAAAAAAAAAAAGTTGGCAGATAAAACTTATAGATAAAATTTTCCGGGGAAATGGGTAGGAGGTGTCAGGTAAGTCTGTTAGGAATAGTAAGAGTTTGAACGGAGTGGCTTGCATTTCGCCAACTCTTTCTCAGTTTCTGTTCCTTATTAGTAACACCAACACCAACGAAAACAAACAATAAAAAAGCTTCATGCCCCTGCAGAGACCTTGTCAATGGCATGTCATGGAACAAAATCTTTCACTTTTCTAATTCTGTCATATCATCCTGGCTGTCCATTTTAGCCGTCCCTTTCCTACCATGATTTCAAGAGAATAATCCGGGTCATATATACACTTCTCTCTCTCCTTTTCTTCAACCTGCTTTACTACATTCTTGCCAAAAAAAAAGGTTTTTCTCTCCTACCCCATTTCACTTCTTCATCTTCTTCACGTTTTTTTTTCATCAGGTTTTTGATTCATGAACCTTTTGATCTCTACCCTTTACAGCTTTTTTCATGTATGAAAGCATATCATATGCATATACATTTTCTTTGGCCGTTTATATGTTTATCTCGTTTTTTTTTTCCATCATGATTTGACTCTTTTACTTTTTTTTATCTCCACCTTTTTCAGCTTCTAGCAGATATGATAGCAAAACACATGCATATACATATACTTTGGCCCTCCTTTTCATATTGATTCTGTTGTGTAATGTGAAGATAGATTGATTTTGTTTGCTTTTAATGTGGTAAATTTTCTGACTTTTTGTGTTTGGTTTTATAAAGGTGTAGACACATTCGGGGAGGGCAATAGTCTGGGCATCTTTGTTATATATGAGTGCTTGATTCCCCTGCCCTTTTGTTGAGCTTACTTTGAATATCTAGAAAAATGTGTGACACAATGTCTGGACCTCTTGATCGACCGTCTAAAGCAGGTACAATGTCTGGACCTCTTGATAGACCTTTTAAAGCAGGCAAGTCTCTCGCCATTAAATGTTTTTCCTGCAATGTCATCTTCTTGAATCTTGTTATGATATCTTTTAGGTTTCAATAGATTATAGGAAATCTTCATAGGTTTAAAATATCAAAATGTCTATTATGAGCCAAAATGAATTTGTTGTCAGTTTTATGTCATTTGAACATAGATACCTTAGTGGTTCACAAAAGCTATTAATTATAGTACTGGTTAGTGGAAATCCAAAGCCAACAGATTTCTTCTTCTTTCATTTTATCCCTTTCATCAGAAAAACATTTAAAACTAAAATTTCAGCTGGTATAAGTAGAAAGATAAAAACTCTAAAATCTCGAAAAGGTGTTGAGCTTTGCAATTCTTTTTGGCCATTTAGATAGAGCCTTTTTGGTTGAGCTTGCTAGATTCATAAGGAGCTTGTATATGTCAAATTTTATGTTATGAAATGTGTAGTAGCAAGAGGAAAAAGATTTTTCTGCCTATCTTTTTGTTATCACCTTGCACTTGTGTTTCTAAACATTAAACAAAATGCATTTATAGGTCTTGAAAAATCTGACATTGAAAACTCTGAGGATGAGAGGAAGACAAGACTTGGATCTCTCAAGAAGAAGGCAATCAGTGCCTCCTCCAAGTTTAGGCATTCCTTGAAGAAACGGGGTCGGAGAAACAGTAAGGTCATGTCCGTTGCTATTGAGGATCACATTGATGCAGAAGAGTTGCAGGCAGTGGATGCATTCCGCCAAGCACTTATCTTAGAAGAACTACTACCCTCAAAACATGATGATCATCATATGATGCTAAGGTCAGTTCCTGTTCTGTGTTCACTGCTATAGATCTTAATTTGCATTTGTAGCCATTTAATTATAGAGACCTCAAGAATACACAAAACCAACCAACTTGTTTATATGAATCATTATGGTGCAGATTTTTAAGGGCTAGGAAATTTGACATTGAGAAAACAAAGCAAATGTGGACTGATATGCTTCTGTGGAGGAAGGAGTATGAAGCAGACACAATCATGGAGGTATTCTAAGAGTATTTTCTAATATTTAAACCCAGCATTTGGTGGAGATCTCTTTCTTATTTGACTACAATGTATGTGTCTGAATCTTTTCCCTTTGGTTTCTTGGTTAAGGACTTCGATTTCAAGGAAATCGATGAAGTCTTAAAGTACTACCCACAGGGACATCATGGAATTGATAAGGAAGGAAGGCCTGTTTACATTGAAAGACTCGGTCAAGTGGATTCCACCAAGCTGATGCAAGTCACAACAATGGACCGCTATCTCAAGTATCATGTACGGGAATTTGAGAGGACCTTTGCTGTTAAGTTGCCAGCATGTTCCCTTGCAGCAAAGAAGCACATTGACCAGAGCACAACTATTTTGGATGTGCAAGGAGTGGTATGTAAGCTTTTTCTGCTTCATATTTGGCCAACTGAGCAATAATTAGACATCAAACGTAGAATGGTGTAGAATCATTTATATAAGTTGCATTGAACTTAAATACAAACCAATTAATTATTTTTGGAATATGTGTGTTCTAAATTCCTACATGATTGACTCCTCAGGGGCTTAAACATTTAAGCAAATCAGCAAGGGAACTTCTTCAGCGCCTTCAGAAGATTGATGGTGACAATTACCCAGAGGTTCACATTTCAACTCTACAAGTTCATGTGCCTCGAGCTTATTGGTTTGCAACCATAGCCTGAATGATGGTGTTTGACTTTCAATCATGTTAACAAAGTCTTCTGTTTATTGCAGAGCCTGAACCGCATGTTCATCATTAATGCTGGTTCTGGATTTAGGATCTTATGGAATACTGTCAAATCATTCCTTGATCCCAAGACTGCTGCAAAAATTCATGTAAGCCTTTATCATTTATCTCAAAATAGCACTGATTTTGATCATGTAATGCTGCTAAACAGATACATGATTTACTTACCAGGTCCTGGGCAACAAATACCAGAGCAAGTTGCTTGAAATAATTGATGCCAGGTAAGCCTTTCTTAATCAAGCTCACAAACAATCTATATTTTGTCTATTTTGGTCTCTCATCTTTTAAAAAAAATCACCAACTTATTTAGACTAGATTGTCTAGTACATGTGACATATTTAAGATTTGCAATTACAGTCTCCTCAATAACAGGGCCCTTCTTTTTTAGTTACTTTGACAACAACATCTAATAATATACTTCGATGGAATAATTTTATAATAAAGTTTTCTATAAAACCACATTTACACCTTGTTTTCCTGGATTTGAGTCAGTGAACTTCCAGAATTTTTCGGTGGTACTTGTACTTGTGCAGACAAGGGTGGTTGCATGCGTTCTGATAAGGGCCCATGGAATGATCCAGAAATATTCAAGGTGATTTGCTACTACTTACTCTATTTTCATTTAGTTACATTTTTTGTTTCTCTGCAATGTATAACATAAACAATATATGATGGAATATGTTATTTTGATAAGCCAGATGGTTCAAAATGGTGAGGCCCAATGCCCAAGGAAAATACTGACTGGCATTGAGGAGAAGACAATCTCTGAAGATGGGAATGCATGCCCAAAGGTAGTGAGTGAAGTTTGTCTTTCAACTTTTGCAGGTTGATCTTCTCAGTGTTAACATTAATTGTCCGGTCAATTTCTTTATACAAATTTTAAATTCCCTAACAATTTTTTTTTTTGTCAATGCAATGAAGAGGTATGATTCTTTCAGCTCAGAATCAGGTGATGTTCCAAGGGATTATGCAGAAGAACCAAAACTCGCTTCTGTTCCTGAATCTGTAAGTTTTCTCGACTTCCATCATATTCTGGTCATCCAAAACCATCTCCTTCCTAGCATGATGAAGCTAACTAACCTAATCAAGTTGATCAACTCTAACACACATACTTTGGGATTATGTCATCCAAGTTTAGGAGTGCTAGTAAACCTTGTAGGATCATTATATTTTTAGTTGAATATGCAACATCTTCAAGTTTTTGAGACTTTTCAACTAATTAATAAGAATTCTGTGCTATCTTTGTTGTCTTGCTTCTTCAAAGCATCTTATTATTAATTCATGTATAGATTGTTCACATAAACTGAAGGTACACATTCTAATTCCTATTTCTGATCTCTGCCATAACCTCTTGCTATTTGTCCATAGATTGTTGTGTTTGCTCCATCAGTTCATTAATATTCTTTTTGCATGCTGCAGTTTCCCACCACCAAAAAGTACCATAATCCCTATAACAGCTTTGTTCCAATGGTTGACAAGACTGTGGATGCAGCTTGGTCAAAACAAGTACAAATTGCTAAATTCTCTGTTACTAAAGGTACACATTTTGCTGATATAATACTTATAATTTACCGTTGGATAGATAGATAGATAGATAGATATAAAATGCTTAAAGGCTTTCTGAAAATAATTCCAGCTTGTAGTTTGTTTCTGAAAAGATTCTTAGGGGGTCACTGCATCAATATCCAACCTTATGCATTATATACCGCTACCTAAGCAACATTTGTCACTTGTTAACATGTTATAAAATTTTAACATAGGCTCTTTATGGAATTGTGATACCAAAGACCGAGCACACCACGTTTAGGATTTTATATTTTACTTTGAATTATACTAATTTTTTGGTATGTAGAAGGATTTTCAGTTCACCAAATCAGTGTCTATTGAAAAATTTCCTTGTGGTCAAGATTTATAGTAAAACATTCCTCCATTTTCCATATCCACAGATTGTTACCCGGTGCAAGGTGCTTTGAAGGCCCCCGAAGGAACAACCAATCATATTATTGCCGGGATCATGGCCTTTGTTATGGGCATTGTCACTATGGTCCGCTTGACAAAGAACATGCCAAAGAAAGTCGCTGAAGCTGCCATCTATAACAGCTCTGTCTACTACGATGACACAGTGATTAAAGGCCATCAGTTGCCATCACCTGCCATCTCCACCACAGACTACATGACAGTGATAAAGCGCATGGCCGAATTGGAAGAGAAGGTGAATGTTCTCAGCAACAAGCCAGCAGTTATGCCAGCTGAGAAGGAGGCAATGCTGAATGCTGCACTAAGCCGTGTTGATGCCCTGGAACAAGAGCTATCCTCCACCAAGAAGGTATTATTGCCTTAATTTCTTAGAAAATTAGATGTTGGATCTATTACTAAAACGTAAAACTTCAATATAGTTCCTTAGATACTGTAACTCAGGTTTCCTAATCAGATTCAATCATGTGGCCTTAGACGCTCCACAAGGAAATGTATTGGCCAATAAGTCATATGGTTGTGATGCATTGGCCAATATTAATAATCACGTGGTTAAATTTTAATCTTAATTTAGATAACCAAATGTGCAGTACTAAGTATGATTTTTCTTTGGTGAAGGCACTCGAGGATTCTCTTGTTCGACAGCAGGAGCTCGTAGATTACCTTGAGAAGAAGAAGAAGAAGAAGAAACTGGTATGTTACTAAATCTTTAGATGTTAGCTAGTAGTACTAAGCATATTAAAAGATGAAGTGCATGTGTTTTCATTCTTTAGTTTTTTGGACTGTGATTGCAGAGCCTATTCCACTGGTGAGGTGATACAGGAGCTGGTTAACGAACACTGCTCCAAATAAATACTTATTATTTTCTAAGTTGGCGGCGATGTTGATTTTGAGTCCCAGGGATGCTGTTTGCTGCATTCGTTTGATGTTTCGTGTTTGCTTTGTCCAATTATTAACTAAATGGCTTTGTATATTAACAGTGTGTGTGGTACATTCACACTTGTGTATATTTTAAATGATTAATACTTGTGTTAGTTTTACGTAAATCTTCAGGAATTTTGCTGTTTTTATTAAAGTGTCCTTTCTTCTGCCAAAAGAAAAGGTAGGGGAAAAGAGCTACTTCACAAGCTTGGCGGTCAGAGATGTATTTTGGTTCTTAGGCTAGAAGGTGAAGTTATTCGTTTAAAGACTTCATTTTCTCAAATGAATTGGAGGATTAAACTCCATGTATGTATAATATCCATACAGCTTGTCTGATTAACACAATCATGTCTTTTCCCCCGCCAATTCATGGTACAATTTAGGTGAAAGACCTGTCACAAGTGCTTATAGTTAATATCATAACCTAATAATTAGTTTTATCACAGGTTTTGTTTTTGTTATGCTTGAGCTAGCTTAAGTAGATTCTTATCACCAAATTCATTTTATGATTCACATTATATATTACAAGTCTAAATCCCTACCATGGAAAAATAAAAAGGCTATTTCCATCCTGTATTTTGAACACTAGTGAGTTGTGACCATATTCTATTGGGAACTCCGCGTGACACTAAGTGGGTTTAAACGCCCTCCCAGTAGTCTCAAGGCTCGAGCAACACAAACTCGCAATAGTATCAAACTAGATTTAATAGATATGAAAACCAGATGGGTCTGAAGTCTGCTCTTTCCAAACATTATATGAAGGCTTAAAATTATAAAATCAAACAGAACTGATAGTTTCAGAACATCTACCGCCTTAAACGTTTCTTTACAATGTCTGTTTCTCAATAGACAGACAGAAAATCACACTCTTTAAGATTGATTTCATCGCATGATCAAACAAGTCTTCTGCAGTATCTCCATCAGCAAAACATCTCACCAGCAAAAAAACTTCTTTTTCTGATTGACATGCCATAAAATTTAAAAAGAAAAAAAAAAAAAAGTGAGGAAATATCAGCCACAAATCTCATTAATAAAAAAAAGAGGTTAACTACATACATGTAACAGTTAAAATCAACACGTCAACCTACCCGCAACTTTTCTTCCTCTTGTCTGTCTATGTAAGCAAGTAATTCTTCTTGTCTCATTAAAGCATCATAGAGAGCCTGCTCAGAAGAAAGCCAAAAATCAACACATGAATCTTTGGAAAATTTGATCTAGTAAATATGTAGAGGATGCTGGTGCTGTTATGTTTAAAACAAGTCCCAAAAGAAAGACGGGTAATGCTTGCATGGTGAAACAACACGCTGCAAGTCAAGAACCAAGATATTGTGCATGTACATCAAATAGCACGACACAAAATGGAGAGTGAAAAGAGAATTACATAACAGCCAAATATCTTTTAGCTAAAACAAATAAAAAAAAAACATACCTTGCATTCAAACTAGACAAAATAGAAACTCATTATGATTATAGCAATGAAAAAAAAGTGGGAGGGAGCTTTGACTAATTAAAAACTTCATTGGGACACAAAAAAAAAACCAAACTGGCAATAAATCCAGTTCTGTGAGACAATATTATCAGCTTGATGATGAAGCAAACATAAGTTGCATGTGCTACAATAAGAAATGAAGATGCAGTCCAGTGTTTACACCACAAGCTTCTCGAAATAGCCAAATCGCAGCTCCTCTCCTTGTAAGAACAAGGTGGAGTATGAGGCCATGGGTACAAAACCAACTGGGTGCCTGTGTAATACCAATAAAAAAAAAGGCTTCTTGAAGTTATGAAGGTATGCATCAATGCTGAGATCCCTTCTGATCTTTGGATGTCTCCAACGCACACAGAAGCCATCTATTCCATGTTGTGCCAACCTTTGAAATGTAAACCCCATCTGTAGTGGCCGGCTGCCATGTGCACTGGATGATCCAGAGTATCTAAACCCCCACTACTACACATTATAATTATTGACTGGTGCACTGGTTACAGCCTTTTTTTTTAATACACTACAGTAACACTTTAATGCTTCTGCCAAAAAACAATAAACTTCAGAAATTCCACAATTTTACCTGTTTAGTTGCAATTAGCTCTGCTTCTAGGGCATCCACACGACAGACAGCAGCATTAAGCAATTCCTCTTTCTCATAGGGCATCTCAGATGGCTTTGATTGGAGCATGGTGACCTTCTCTTCAAGCTCACCAAGCTTGTTCAGCACAGAACACAGGAGCTCTGCCTCTGTGTAAGATGGAGTTGGTGAAGTGGGGTGAAACTCCTCTTTGTCTGTTTCATCAGGAGTATTTTGCTCACAATTAGGTAGTGTTTCAGGAAGCTTATTTGTCACATGACCAGCCACTGAACGGAAGACAGTGAAAAAGGTCATGAAGAAGGTCATAACAGCCACAAAAATATGACCACGAATCCCTTCAGGTGGCTTTTGGTTGTCAGATGGGGGAAGATTCCCTGCAAAGGAAAATTAAACTTCTTAAGTATATATGTTTAAAATATTATGCACTCCATAGGAAAATAAACAAGATTGAACAATGTTATCAAGTTTTACACCAGATGTAACTATATGAATGTCAGACCCTGGACAAAAAAGTTGAGTCAAGTACAGGCAAGCAAAGATCAATGTATTTATGCCACATTACAAAGATTGTTTTAGTATTTTGTCTAAAATCCAAATTACAACCTTTAAGTCATTTTCGTCTATAAAGTTCATTTTTAGTCAAATTAGTTCTTCAAGTTTGCTTTTATTTGCCAAGTTGATCCTGCCGTCCTCTAACATTTAAAAAACTACCATTAAATATATATAAATATATATATATATATATATATATATTTTTAAATATTTTAAATACCATAAAGTATACTTTTATTGTCAAGTTGATCCTTCATCCACTACCATTTAAAAAGTTACTGTTATATATATATATATATATATATAAAGGAATATTATACATACCAAAACACTAATAAGTTTTATTTTACATAATAAAAAAAAAAATTTAAACTCAAAATAACTAACTACAACTTTGCTACTGTGCCCAACCAAACCCCAACCACCCTGCATGGCAGCACCAAAATACCAACCTCCTCTAATTCCACCCAAAACCAAGCCATGCCACCACCATAAACCTTCCAAACCATCATTCGGCCACCCAAGTTAATCCAAGCATATAATCACACTAAGAGTTGCTGATCTAGGATAAAGGAATCGTGAACCATCAGGTTTGACAAAGGCTTGTCAATCATGATGTTGACAAGTAATTTCTATGCATGAAGGCTTCGGCAGTAACATCTACAAGTGAAAGGGAGAGGAATTCCAGGCAGGAGCTTGTTAGTCAGCTGCAAAGAGATGAGTGGTGGAGACATGGCCAAAACAACTACTTTTTTCAAAGTTGTTAATGTTAACTTTTTAAGGGAGGTGGATAAAAAGATCAATTTGACAACTAAAGGACAAATTGACAAACATGAAACTTTAGAGATGCAAATGATATTCCACCTTTAACTTAAGGGGCGTGATTTGGATTATATCCTAGTATTTTACTGGACAAAAAGGGTTCTCTGCTTTTATGAAAACAACAATGCCAGAAAAGTAGCATAACAAGTATCAGTTGCACTTGACATATTTAAAGGCCACTTCAAATCCAGGAAGTCAGTTTAAAAACATGTACCATAACAGACTAGCTTCACCATTTTAATGAGATTGACAGTTAAATGTGGTAAACGAGCAGTACACCCAGGTAATTTCTAACCTTTGGAAGCAACAGGTGCACAAGGTGTCTGGAGGGACACTTGCTTCTTCCAACTAGCATCGACAGCCTTGTCAACCATTGGAACATATTCATCATACCCTGGGAAGCTACTCGCATAGCTTGCCTTTCCAACCACCTTAGCCTGCATATCCGTGAAAGTACATTAGAAGACTAAGCAAATTCCACAAATCATGAGCAAATTTCAATATTTTAAGATAGCATAGAAAAATTCTATGAGATCATGGTCTCGTACATTACAAACAAGCAATATCAATTAGTTACTCTCTTAAGTACAAAGGGCAAGGTTCCCAAAGACATAGAGCAAGGAATCAATAATGCTATGTAACCATTTCCAAATTGACCAATTTGTGAATTCAAAACCAGAATTTTATAGAAAACTCTACCAAGATTGAACTGTTCATTCTACCTCAAGCTAAACAAGTATCATCTACGCACCCTAACCCATCAATGAAAAACATTGATTCTGTTATAAAAATCACAGACTAAATGATCAGAAACCTACTTCTTCACGAACAGGAGTCAATCGAAGGTGTGAATAACTCCTGATTGCTTTTGGAGAAGTGATGTCTTCAGCTTCAGATCCTGATTCAGCTGTGGATGTATCACTTCCTTTTAACTGCTTCAAGATAGCAACAGATGACAAAAATGTGACAATTCTAAGTAAGATCCAAAATAATTGCAATATAGCTCCATCCATAAAAACTGGTGAATCAAGAAGATCTTACCATTGGGCACTGCGGCTTAGCATAAGCAATAACCTTCCCCTCACTGTTTAAAACTTTCACAACCTGCCTGGCACGCCGTGCTTCACCATTAAGAACCATCTGCAACAAAAAATACAACCAACCAATGGTTTCTCTATTACATAATGAGGCACAAGTGGATTACTAAATAGCCCATTTGAAAGCAAAAAATCTAAATAGAAACTCTGAGGGTAAAACATAACCTTTAAAATTTCAGGGTTTTTCCATGGCCCCTTGTCAGACCGGAGGCAACCTCCCTGATCTGCACAGGTACAGGTACCACCCAGAAATTCTGGCAACTCACTGCATAATTGCAAAGATTTGCATAAGTTCTGAAACATATTATTTCACTTCTGAAAGAAGTACAAGTAAACATCACAACCATTAAAGATAAAGCTTACAAAAAATATTCATATATTACAAAGATATCAAAACCAAACTACCTGGCATCAATTATCTCAAGCAATTTGCTCTGGTATTTGTTTCCAAGAACCTAAATAATTCCAACAACAACAAAAAAAAGAGAGACAAATTTACTGATAAATAAATGATACAAAAAGTCAATGGCCCTGAAGTGTTAAAACACAATCCTAAAAACGTGTGGGAAGGGGAATATGAAGCATACATGAATCTTGGAAGTTGTTTTAGGATCTAGGAAAGTCTTGACAGTATTCCATAGCAGCCTAAATCCAGGGCCAGCATTGATGATAAACATCTGGCAAAGAGTCTGCACAGTTGAGAGAATACCAAAAACAAAAATTGACATTAGACTTTCATTTTTGCTCGCATGGTTAATATAAATCATTAAAGAAGGAATCATAAGAGCGTATTGAAAGAGTGGAAACTGCATGCCTCTGGATAATTGTCACCATCAATCTTCTGCAACCGCATGATGAGATCCCGTGCAGATTTTGTAAAGTTCTTAAAGCCCTGAAATGATAACATTATAAAGAAGAAATAAAGAATAATTAGGTACTCCTTCAAATTCTAACCAAAACATCAACTCTGCAATCAGCAATGGTTATTTACAGGCGCCACATACCACGCCTTGAACATCTAAAATTGTAGTGCTTGAATCTATGTGCCTCTTTGCAGCAATGGTACAAGCTGGAAACTTTATGGCAAAGCCTTTCTCAAACTCCCGCACATGATATTTTACATACCGATCCATGGTTGTAACTTGCATAAGTTTGTTAGGATCAACCTTTCCCAGTCTTTCAATATAAACAGGTCTTCCTTCCTTGTCCACACCATGATGACCATGAGGATAATATTTTAAAACTTCATGCAACTCTTTGAACTCGAAATCCTGATGAAAACAACAATATGGTAAATACGTGAAAATATAACTAATAGGGACTACAGATCCAGGAAAAAGACAACACAGTGTTGGTTCAGATTGGCTTATTTTCTATAGCTTACTAGTATTATGTATGTGCAATGCATGGCTTAATCAAAAAATCATTTGTAAACTAAAAAAAATTTTTATAATAAAATAATCGAAATTAATTAATAAAATAGATAGTAAAAATACAATAACAGAAATTAATTCGAGTTACACAGTGAATGCGCGTCATATTAAGACCAAGTTTTTATTAAAAAACAAATATTACTATAGATTGTAAAATAATTTAATTAAATGACTAAAGGTCTTATAATTTCAAATGGAAGGATTTTTTTTTTTTTTTTTTTTTTTCTGTTGATAAGTTTTAGTCACAGCTTATGCAAATTTCTACAACTATTTGTTAATAGTAACTCATTAAAGGTGTCAATTGAAAAGATTAAAAAGCTAATGGTTTTAATTAAAAATTTTTAGAATTTAGGATTTTAATTTGAAATTACCGAAATTATTGGGGAATTATGTGATTAACTAATTACCTAAGTTTTCAATAAGGCTAGCCACTTGGTATAAGGAGAGTGTAACCACTTGGCGCTGTCACAGTTTCTAGGACCTAACATTTTTTTCTTTGATAAGTGTTTCTAGGACTAAACTTTTTTTTTCTTATATAGCATATGTTTTGCTTAGTTTTTACCACCCCTAGTATCATATTTCTACCTCACTTTAAGCAGATAAGAAAATAAGCCTATCCAAATGCACACAGTTACCTCCATAATAGTGTCAGCGCCAAATTCCTCCCTCCACTGAAGCATATCGGCCCACATATGCTTTGCTTTTTCGATATCAAACTTCCTTGCTTTCAAAAACCTGAGAGTAATATAATCCTTGAGAATGTTGCTACTTACATCTTTTCAAAAGAAGGAGAAGAAGGTCATAAACCTAACAGAAAATAAAAACTGCAACAATCTCAACCAATATTAAAAGAAAAGCATGGGATATGAAAGGAGACACATGTTAGAATGTCCCTAATAAACTACAAGTTTGTTCGGTTGACAAGATTTTGGGGTTAGATTTTAGAATTCTAGAAAGTTTTAAAGATAAATCTGTTCACTTGACTAAAATAGTGGGAATCAAAAAAATCTCAGGTAACCTCAAATCCTACAACTAATGGGATTCTAAAGCCTCTCCTAAAACCAAGGAATTAGAGTCTCTCACAACTTGACACTTGAGCAGGAGTTTGTAAACGTGCAAAAAAAATTTACAGTAAGCCTCTGTGTATTTTTTTATTGGGGGGCAAAAAACAGAGCAAAATTGTAGCACACGATCTGTTGTTCATCCAATCTGATATTGGGTGATAAATCATAGATTTTTTTTTTTTAGAAAAAAAAAATTAGACTTTATTAAGATACCAAATCATTTGTACATCAGCCCGACTAATTGACTCAATAAAGCTTAGAGTCTCATCTACCCATGTGGCTTCATATCAGAACCCCCACACGAAGTTTCAGTTTATCACCAGTAGGCACTTCCACCCAATAGATCTTGTGCACCCTCATACACATTCACATGAACTAAAAAAATTTCAAAAATTTTTTAGGGAAAGGGAGCATGCCTCCTGCTCTCATGTTGCTTTGCCGATGTATATTTGAAGGGTAATTATATAGAAAGACTAAAATTTAATAAAATCAATACTTAATAAATTCATTTAGATCAAGCATGAACAAAACATGGGTATAAAACTAGTTTAGGAAGAAGATAACTAGATGACCTTTGTAGATACAAGCACTTGCATAGGAATTCAAAGTTTACACTTGCAGTAGACTCAATTATCTATGTATACCCCTCAGTGTTATATATGTCAGCATGCTTCTTTATTATTCTGCTTTTCTTATTGATGGATTTGAATATTTGTATTAAACGTATCATGTTTCCGATTTTCAGGAATAGAATAAAATCCAAGTTATTTCTTTTCAATGAAATTCAAGTTAGCAAAACAACCTACATTAAACTCTCAGAATTTTTTTTTTTTCTTTTTTTGATAGGTAAACTCTCAGAAATTCTAAAACTAAATTCCAAGGACCAACCAAACATTCAATTGTAATTTCTCAGGAATTTAAACAGCCCAGAGTTTAAACTCACAAGAATCTTTCATTCTCATGAATCAACATTCCTGCCAACCAAACAATACCTAACAAACATCTAGAAGAACTTGTATGCATTTTTTCTATTGGTAAGTTTACACAAGCAGCCAGTGGATTTTAAACCCATAACAATTCCCTCTACCCCTTTCTTATGGGGGAGGAGGTGAGCTAGAGCTCATTACCATAAGTATTTGTACGTATATGAAAGTATAAACTATAAAAAGATTAGAGATCACACCTCAACATCATATGGTAATCATCATGTTTTTCCGGTAGCAATTCATCCAATATGAGTGATTGTCGAAATCCATCAACGGCCTGTAGCTCCTCAACATCCCTAACATCCTCAATGGAAACAGAGCTGACTCGGCCATCACTTTTTCTTCTACTGCTCTTCTTCTTGAGAGAGTGTTTAAATTTGGTAGATGCATTGAGCGCTTTCTTTTTCAGAGACCCCATTCTGGTCCTCCTTTCATCCTCAGAGTTTTCAAAATCAGATTTCCTTTCTCTTCTCTCGTCTCTTCTCTCGTCGCTACCAGAGGACCCTTCAAAGCCTACCACGAAGGAAAAGCACAAAAATGTTAAACCACAAACAACCAATATAACCAAACTAGGATAGGTTAAAGGTATCCAAAGAAGCTACATTCTTAAAATCATATAAACCTATATGAAATCATATACCCAAAACAACTATAAGAGTTTTAAAATCAAAGGGAATAAAATTCATATAGTTATGCATTTTTCGCTCAATTGGCACCTCGTGATGTTTCCAACAGAGACGTCCAAGGTTAAAATCCCCCTCCCCCATTGTTGTAACTATTTAATTATCAAAAATATTATGCATCATCCCAAACCCATTAAATTTTTAAGATTTTTGAAAAATAATGGGGAATCAACTTCATAGAATTATCCATAATCACACAACCATTAAGGCACACCACACATAGTACCATTTAATAAACCCAAACACAAAGATTGCATTAGGATTTGAGTATTTACAACCAAGAGGTCTGAAGAAGTAGTATGAATTGCTCAATATCAATTTAACATTGAGAATTTCACTCCAAATTTTGAAATAACATCTTACATACACCTAATCATTTCAACTCTACATATTTAAATCTCTTAAAATCCATCCATCAATTTCATCAACCCAAAAAATAAAAATAAAAATCTAATTTTTCATAGTTTTTTAAAGTCATTTAAACTAAAATCTAAAACCGAAATCTTTCTCTACATTCTCATGGCCATTATGATAAACAAGAACTCCAATAAATTAACACTCACACACAATCAATTTCTTTAATACAATTGCGTTTGGTTCCCAAGAAAACATTACCTCACATACCACTCTTTTTAACTCAATAAAACCAAAAACGAAAAAAGACAGAACTCTTAGTCAAATTTCTTTCTTTCCTTTACTTTTTTTTTTTTTCTCAGCAACCAAACAGAATCTAACAAAGCGAAACCCTAAAAACCATAAAAACAAAATACAGGAAATAATCACTCACAAGGCCTAGCGAGGCGATCTAGTGGGCCTGACATGTCACGCAAAGAAGCTCCGATGAACAATGCAGAACCAAAGCTGGATTTCGGTGGCGAAAACCTAAGAGGAACACCGCATTCCGATCCGAAAACGAAAACGAAAACGGCGCTCCGAAAAAAACACGAATCCGAATCCGAGAGAAAGATAGAGAAGAGAAGAGAGGAGAGAATGAGTAGCACTGCAAGTTGTACAAATAAAGTGTAACGAATCACGAGAAAGATCCGACGGTGATAAATGCGGTGTTTCAGGGAAAGAAGCGAATTTTCTTTTTCTATATTTTTGTTGTTGTTGTTGTAACTGATCTAATTAAGATGAATGTAACGAGTCACAATATTCGAGAAGAATCAGAATTAGAATTAACATCAATCTCTCTCATCACTGTGTTTTTTTTTTTTTTTTTTTTGAATTTTTTTATGGTAATAAATTTAATTACTGACAGTAAAACAGTCGAAGAATGAGCTTTGGGAAGACAGTGCACAGGTTTTTGCATATCTTTTGTCACAACTCGTCGTTACACTGTTAATCAGTGAAATTATTATTTACACTGAAAGATAGTTGATGTGGTTTTTTTTGACCAATAAAGTAATGATATATATGTAAATATATGTGTAAATTTTTAATTAGGATAAAAAATAAAAATTACACAACATTTTATTAGTTGAAAAATTAGAAAGAACCACGTCAACTTTCCTCGTAATGAACTTAATAATTTTCCGATTGGCGGAGGCGGATTTACATCGACCGCAAAAAAAAAAGTAATTCTCTGCTGTTGACAATTCATTACGTGCCAAGTTATGTAATAAATTGCCACGTAACATTTCCTGGGTATTTAGATGTACACGCGGCAAAAGGAGAGAGGATAGGGTGCATTGAACGAGGAATCTGCGGATGGTTGGTATAACAAACTAGCATTGAATGAGTATGCGAGTGTGTTTGGGTTTGGGTATGAGAGTGTCGTTTCCTTGGGGTTAGGGGGGGTTTTCAGTTTTGTTTGGTCTATCAGTCTACGTATGTGATTAAGTAATGATTTGGTGACTGATGGTAACATGGTATGTTCGGGTGCCGGGTATAGTCTTTGTGCATTTAAAGCCTTGTTGTTTTTGTCAACGTACGTCTTGGTTGACACTCTTCCAAGAAGAATCTTTTTTTTTTTTTTTTCTTTTAATTAAAGACTATTTGTTCTTAATTAAAGTAATATGAATATTTGTTTTTATGGTAGAGTATTTTTAAAGTATCTGTTAATAAATTATTTTAAAGAAGTTTTGATATAACTTTTATAAAAAATATAAAAATTTATTATAAAATAAAAGTAATTTTTTTTCCAATTAAAAGTTTCTAAAAATATATGTTAAACCAATATTTTTAGAGCATTCGTTAATTTTTCTCTTTATTTTATGTAAATGACTTTATAGTTTATTCTTTTTATAATATATATAAACTTGAAAATGTTTAATTTTTATTAACTAAGTAATATTTTGCAATATAAGGTTTTTTCTTTTCTTTCTTTTTTTTTTTTCTTTTAGAGTATAAGCAAATTGGTTCATTAATCAAATCAAATACATCATCATTAACTGGGACTCAAGGAAAGAAGGGACTTCCTTTATCCAGTAATGACATTTAGTAAGATTAATAGTGTATTGAGCTATAAGATGAGCTGCCTTATTTGATTATATATTAGCTTAATTGTCATATAAGCTTTTAAAACTTCACAATTTTATATATCAATATTCTAATATATAGTCAACAATTTTGTTGTTAAACTAATTGACACCTCTTAGTATTTGCAATGTAGACATTCAGGATTCAAATCTCCTGACCCAGCTAGCAATAGATCAATATTCTAATACATATATTAATTTAGTTTAAATTTTATTCATTACTTAGACCCTCGATTAGAATCTTGCCACATTATAATATCTTTAATTAATAGAATATATAAATACAATCACAATAAATATATTAAATTAGTAATTACCATATTATATATTAATAAATACATATCAATAGCTATCACAATTATCACATTTTATTTTTTATACTATCAAATTTATTTAATATTTCATATACAAATACATCAAAATAGTGGGTTCTAATTAGCTCAACTAATAAAGTCTATGATAGTTGATTAAGAGATCTGGGATTCAATTCCCGCCTACACCAAAACTAATTGATGTCTTTTTCTGATGATAAAAAACTATCATCATAAGTGGACAACATACATTGAAATTTTCTAAAAAAAAAATACAATCAAAATAAAGTGAGCTACAACTAATTCAATTGCTAAAGTCTCTTATTGTCCAAAAAGATATATAGAGTTCAATCTTCCACTTGCATTGTCTATTAATGATTATAAAAATTCATATTTATATATATATATATATATATATATATATAATAAAATAGAGAATTTTTTAAAGATAACAGATTTTATTGAACTTTCTTTTGCGTTGTACAAGTTGCTAACTAGTTTGGTCAAAATACCAATAAATTTCTCTTTCCTTTAATAAAAGATTTTATCAACATTTTTTTTTTAAGATGATTACAATATGTCACTAAGCTCACAGCTTTAACCATTTTTCCCCTATGCCCCAGATATTTTGTGATTAAAAAGATGCCTAATTAAGCCAACTAAAAATCACTCAAGCAGAGAGTAATGAATTTGACTTTGTCAAAGAGTATATTATTTATTTCTTAATATGCATTATTTTATTTATTTATTTATTTATTTTTAGAAAGTGCATCATATTATTTGGGTTTAACCTATTTAATATTATTCCTTAACATTATGTTTTGGGATTCGTACAAAATTGGAATAAAACATAATAGATAAATTATAATGTAAAGGAAACGAGATAAGACGAATCTATTGTACTTTTATAGAATTTTTCTAAAAGAATAAATAAAAATGTGAGAATTATATAATTCATTGTTATACTATTCACCTTTTATTATGTTTACACAAAATAGGAACAAAATCGATGTAATATGTTTTCTCAAAATAGGAACAAAATCTATATACAACAAACTATATGTTCTTCCCCTTTTTAAGAAGAATACTAGAGTACTCAATAGAAAATAAAAATGGAATGATCATTCATATTAATTCCTTTATAGTTATTTCATTCCTTAATTTCCTTCCCCACAAATGACAAAACTCCTGTTTTATATGTAGCATCCCTAAAAAAATACAATTTGTAACAATTGACCATAGGATCAAGATAGTTTTGTATTTTTATTTATTTATTTATAGATATTTGTATGCAATGTGACCTTTTATTTTTTTAATTAACTAAAATAAAATAATATTAAATACACCTTAACTTACTCATTAACAATTTATTTTAAGAAGTTTGATGCGACCAACCTCTTATTGGTTTTCATCTAAACCTACCATTAATATCACTTTTTAATTTACTAATAATCACTCACTACTTCAGCAGTTTGTAAAAAAATTTATAAAATAGTTTGTATCTTTAGCATTATTCTTTTAAGAATTGACAGTTGAAAAATGTGTTTATCAAGACATTTTCAAAAAATTTATTCTCTCATAAATATATAGAAAGTAACACGTTTTGAGGGAAAACAATTAGTAATATCAATTTTCCAAAAAAAAAAATTCAATGATTTTATTTTAGAAAATTGTCGATGAATATCACTTTTTCATTTACTAATAATCACTTACCACATCAGTAATTTGTAAAAAATTTATAAAATAATTTGTATCTTAAGCATTATTCTTTTAAGAATTGATAGCTAAAAAGTGTGTTTATCAAGACATTTTCAACAAATTTATTCTCTCATAAATATATAGAAAGTAACATGTTTTGAGGGAAAACAATATAGTAGTATCAATTTTCCAAATAATTTTTTGTCAACAACTTTATTTTAGAAAATTGTTGGTGGCTACTTGGTCTCTTTATTTATTTATGAGTAATAGTATTAGAGGGTAAAAAAAAAAAAACTATCATGACAACTTTTACCAAGCTATTTTTATTTTTTGTTTAATTTTGAAAATTAGAGTCAAAGTATCAAGAAATATAAATATGTCATTTGTAAGGATGTGATTCGGGTTATCAGCCCACAAGATGGATGAACTTAGACCCAAAAAGCCCAAAACAATGAATTTGTAGAGAGTCGGTTAGAAAACTGGGTTCCAATGAGTTAGAAAACAAATATGATAAATCCAAATGACTAAAAACAAAAGGACAGAATGGATTTATACAAAGAAAAACATCCTCGTCTCAATCCGAGAAGACTTGTTCTTATATAATGATTCAAAAATAAGTTACAATTTCAGTTTTTAGTTACTACAATGTTCCTCCTCTCTCTTTCGATCCCCCTTCTTCTGGGTATCTTCCTTCATTTATATTCTCCTTCTTTCTTTTCTTTGCCCTCTACGTGCTGGCTAAATGATTGGTGCTGATATTTATCCCATTATCCTTTTTCGGAAGTCTTTGTGTAGTAGTTGTAAGGCTGAAAACCACTGTTCAGATATCACCTCCACATTAATGCGGCCAGAGGGTTAGCTGCAGAGTATTCAATGCGGTGGTAGCAGCTTTCTCCTTTGATATTTTAGGATCGTCCCTTGCTATACGTTTTTGCAATACTTATCCGTTCCAACAGAACTCTCTTGAGTGTTCTCTTGAATGGCAGATCACCAAAACGAACCTCGGCTTTGGTTATCCGAGGTGATATTCGTCCTCGGCACTACCTCCTGGGTCACTATGTTCAAAACTAACTTCTTTATCTACTAACACAGACTCTCTTGATAGAGTTTATCAATCTTCGGACAACTTTTAGTCCTCGGCTTGGGCTTTAGGCTCAACACGTACATGGATAATGAATTTCTGGCCCAATGCTCCTACAATAGCCCCTCGAGATATTTTTTTTTTGGATCCTCAGAAAGAAAGGAGGATTTCGATATCCCTATCATTGTTTTGAACTCGTCACATCTCACCTTTTCCGAAGAGAATGCCATTTTACCTGCCAAGGCACGCTCCTGACACTTCAATATTCGAGATTCTTGCTTATTAAATTCTGACGGCTCCATGTTCCTCACGTTCTACGGCGTGATGTGGATCCAACGGTTGAGGATTCTGATGGAGTTTGGGCAGGAATTTTCCACGCTTGTAACTTTTGCTTTGATATAAATACTCCTCAAATCAATCACTTATCTTACTTTAGTATTCACTTCGCTCTAGCACACATACACTAAACCTGTCAACCTTCTCGTTGCACTTGCGCTCCTTCAAATTCCAAAGCCTATCCGAGGCCATTTTTCCTCTTTCTATAAGTCTTTTACAAATTCTTTCATTTTGTTTTTTCCATATAATTTACTTTCTCTTTTCTTTGCACTTTTCCTCTTCTTTTAATCTTTTTAGTTCTCCCAAACCCCTTTCTAGAAATGGGTAGATTTAAGAGTTTAGTAGACTCTGAGGAGGGAATGGAAAGCTTTAGGGCTCGATATAGGATCCCTCCAGGGGTGGGCCATAGGTACTGTAAGGAAGGGGATTGGCAAGTGTTAAGGAGTGAGGGATAAATTGTGATCCCCATGATCGCTTTCATAGAAGAAAGGATGAGAATCCCTATGGGTGTTGTTACCAGGGATTACCTTATCGCCCATAGGTTAACCCCCACCTAGTGTGCCCCAAATATGTTCAGAATATTAGGAAGCATGGATGCCCTTAATGAAAATATGGGCTTAGGTTTAACCCACCATGACCTTAATTGGGTCTGTAACCTCCATCACCTCAAAGGGCAGGGATATTACCTAAAATCTAGGTATCCCGAGGTTAGGCTCATTCAATGCCTCCCCGACTCTAACAAAGGCCTGAATAAGGACTTCTTGATCGTGTCTGAGGAGTGGCACGACGGCCTCCATTGCCCGACAAGAGAGGGGCAACCAGGTGGGAATTTAGGCGCCAATTGTAAGGACGTGATTCGGGTTACAGACCCAAAAAACCCAAAACAATGAATTTGTAGAGAGTGGGTTAGAAAACTGGGTTCCAATGTGTTAGAGAACAAATATGATAGATCTAGATGACCAAAAGCAAAAGGACAGAATGGAACCTGCTCCCAAACCATCAAACCACCTCATCGCCACAGGCCTTAAGCTAGATGGGAATACCTTACGCATCAAGGCCTCGTTCTTGGAATATACAGCCATTCTCTAATTGAAGTGGCTAACATGTTCTACAGAATCTATTCGACCATTCTACATGGTGAATGTGGGCTGAGTGAACTGCCGAGGAAGTATTCCTCCTTCAATTCTTCGCGTGAAAGGTGATTTGGAAATTTGGTTGAGCGCCCTACTCATAGCATCATTCCCTAGGCCTCTTGAGGATGAATCTTTGTTTTTGCGTTCATGATGGTAATGCTTATCATACGAAAAAGACTCGCTAGGAGAAGTTCTTGACCTACGCCTGTAGCTGCCCTCCTTTTCTTCATTGGAAGAGAGGTCAGAATTGGAAGGAAATCGCTTTCGCCGTTCATCGCATAGGCTTCTCTTCAAGTGATCAATCTCCAGCTACATGGCCTTAGCATCTTTCTCATGAGAGAGGTGACTACCCCCCCAAGAATGACTCTCACCAGAATGGGTAGTATGCACACTACCCTCTCGATCCCTTCTGCGTTCAAGATCACGGAAGTGATCTTGACATTGAGACCACATAGATTGTGCTTGGTTTGGACTCGAACCTAATATGGCTGAATGTCAGAGACACTATCACTCTAGAAATTCCCACAAACAGCACCAATTGTAAGGACGTGATTCGGGTTACCAGCCCATAAGATGGATGAACTTAGACTTAAAAAAGCCCAAAACAATGAATTTGTAGAGAGTGGATTAGAAAACTGGGTTCCAATGAGTTAGAAAACAAATATGATAGATCCAAATGACCAAAAGCCAAAGGACAGAATGAATTTATACAAAGAAAAACATCATCGGCTCAATAAGAGGAGACTTGTTCTTATATAATGATTCAGAAATAGGTTACAATTTCAGTTTTTAGTTGCTACAATGCTCCTCCTCTCTCTTTCGATCCCTCTTCTTCTGGGTATCTTCCTCCATTTATATCCTCCTCCCCTCTCTTCTTTGCCTTCCACGTGCTGGCTAGATGGTTGGTGCTTATACTTGTCCCATCATCCTTTTCCAAAAGTCTTTGTGTAGTAGCTGTAAGGCTGAAAACCACTATTAAGATATCACCTCCACATTAATGCGGTCAGAGGTTTAGCTGTAGAGCATTCAATGCGATGGTAGCAGCTTTCTCCTTTGATATTTTAGGATCCTCCCTTGCTATACATTTCTACAATACTTATCCGTTCCAAAAGAACTCTCTGGAGTGTACTCTTGAATGGCAAACCACCAAAACAAACCTCGGCTTTGGTTATCCGATGTGATATTCATCCTCGGCACTACCTCATAGGTCACTATGTTCAAAACTAACTTCTTTATCTACTAACACAGACTCTTGATAGAGTTTACTTATCCTCGAACAACTTTTAGTTCTCAGCCTGGGCTTTAGGCCCAACATGTATATGGATAATGAATTCCTGGCCCAATGCTCCTACACCATTAATTGTAGGAACTTGGAAGAAGAAATTCTCAAGTCTAAACTCCCAATAATTATTTCTCAATCACTATTAAAGCGGCATGCTTTTTTTTTTTAATAATTCGATTATTACGCTTACGGGTCGAGGAATTTAAGCTCTAAAAGTTTCCAATGAATACACTAGAATGTATCAGAGGGCTCTTAAAAGCTCTTAAGAACTCTCTCACGAAGAGGAAGCTGAGCTGAATTGTAGCAATAAAAAGATCAAGGAATCCCACCAGTTTGAGATTGTTTAGAAGGCTAGTCTGCTTGGTGCTAGTCTTCATGCCCATTCCCTCTCCTATGGAGCTAAACAAACCTTTGAAGACAAATTAGAAGGTGAGATCCCTGGGGCCTACACACAGGCATTTGATTTTTCAGAGTATGTGGATGACGAGATGGAGTTAGATTTGGTGGTTGAAGCTCTTAGACAAGAGGTTGCTACTATCAACCTTTTGAAAGGCTTGAAGCAAAGGATCAGAGCTCATTGGTCCAATGCCCTCATTATCAAGGTGTATGGAAGCTCTGTAGGGTTCAGCTTTCTACACTCCAAGATTCTTTCTCTATGGAAGCCTGTCGGAAAACTGAACTGCGTTGATTTGGGCTGTGATTTCTATCTTGTCAGATTTTGCTTGGAAGAGGACCATGACCTGGTTCTAAAGAAAGACCCTTGGTTCATAGAAGAGCACTTCCTCTCTGTTAGACCATGGGAGCCAAACTTTAGGCCAGACACAGTAGATATTGTGTTTGTTGCAATGTGGGTCAGGCTACCAAAACTGCCGATTGAGTATTATGATTTAGAAGCGTTAAAGGAAATTCGTAATGCCATTGGAACGGTGTTGCGCATTGATACCCACACAGCTTTGGAATCAAGAGGTCGATACGCTAGGTTTTATGTTCAAGCGAATATTAACAAGCCTTTAATATACACAATCTTGATAGGGAGATTCTAGCAATTTGTTGTTTATGAAGGGAAAACAAGTTATGCTTTTCCTGTGGCCAAATCAGTCATCGTCGAGAGGCTTGCCAATACACGATCAAACCTCCGGTGATTGAACGTCAGGAAAAGGACAAAGTGGCAGATGTAGTGGAGAGGAATGATCAAGATGGTAATACAAGCACAAATACCATTTCTATGAGTGATGACAAATCTGCTCCAGGACAGCTGGAAGAAGATGGGTACATACCTTGGCTAGTTGTGACACGTAAGAAACAAGGGATAAAAAATGCCAAGAAAGGCAGTGGAGCTGAATTTCAGAAAATAGTGCACAGTGTCAACCATGTGTCTGATAAGGATCAAATGACTAGCCTCAAAATGGGCTTTTCCAAGGATGGGAAAAGAAAAGCGAGTAGGCTTACGAAATCAATTAAAGAGAAAGGTAGCTCTAACGGGCTGCATCAGGAGAAGCCCATCACAAATTAGCTAATTAAGCCTAATCGTGGTCCAAAAGGTGGAATTGGTAATTCACACACTAGGGCTTCCATTCCAATAAAACATGTTAAGGGCTCAGCCACTTCATCTAGTCTTCACCTCAAATCTGCTATGTCTGGGACCAGTTTTAGAACATTTCTTCCCCCCTCAAACGAACTCACCAATGGATAGTTTACTTTCTCCAATGAAGCTCGATGGGAGATGGGAGATGGGCGATACTAGTGGAGAGCAAAGTCATCGAAATCCCAGAAATAATTATTGAAGAAATCAAAGCCAATCCAACCCATGTAATGGGGTGGTTCAACCCCACTCTAGCGAAAGAGTGGAAATTCATATTTCCTCTGACGGAGTCTAGTGCAAGAATGGGGAAGATTTGCTTTTAGACTCAGCTTGGCATCTCATGAGTCAGCCATGGTGGGTTTTCAAATCAGACATTCAGGAAAGGACAGAAACCAGGATAGTCGCATGGAAGAATGTGCAGCAGCTATCTCCAATGCCAATCTTATGCGAATTCGACCAAAGCCCACAGTTATCGGAGAGGAGGATTCTAGATTTCAATCTGATCTCAACCACAGTGATAGGGAACAGGAACACCATGAAGCTAATCCAAGTGCTCCACCCCACAGTCGAGTTCAACCTCCATTATTGCTCAAGAGAACTAAAGATGGGAGTTCTTTAGCATTACACTCCTCTGATGCCAGGGACAGGCGTTTCCAGAGAGATGATGTGCCAGACCGAATGGAACTTGAGGGAGGAAGCGATGTCCCTACCTCCTGTTGATGATTGCCCACTCTAAACCTTTCTATTGTGATGAATATCATAATTTGGAATTGTAGAGGGGACTTAAAGCCCTCCTTCCTTTTGAATGTGAGAGAGTTGGTCTCCAATCATGATCTAGCAATTTTGGTGGTGATGGAAACTCGCCTAGGTGGTGACAGAGCTAAAGAAGTCACAAATAAGCTTCCATTCCAAGGAGCTATTCACATGGATACTATTGGGTTCACTAGTGGCCTGTGGCTTCTCTGGGATACTTACAAAGTGGAAATCTCTAACCTCGCTAGCACAGAACAGGAGTTCCATGCCTTTGTAAAGGTTAGATCCTCTTCCCTTAACTGGATTTTCAATGCTTTGTATGCTAGTCCTAGATTTTGAGAGAGATGTTTATTTTGGAATAATCTAGCTACTATTGTGAATAATCACAATCTCCCCTAGGTGATAGCTGGGGATTTTAATGAATTGTTGTCTAATGATGAAAAGTTTGGTGGTAGACCTATTATTCCCTCTAGAGCTATGCTATTTAAAGAATGTCTAAACATGTGCAGCATAGCAGATCTTGGGTTCCAAGGGCCTGGATTCACATGGACTAATAAGCAGGATTTCACCACCTTCATCCAAGAGAGGCTTGATAGCTACTTTGCAAATCCTGACTAGTGCATTATGTACCCCGAAGCACAAGTCACCCATCTTCCAAGATGTTCCTCGAACTATTGCCCTATGCTATTAGAGCTTCAACCTCACTCCAATATCAGGCTTAGCAGGCCCTTCAGGTTTCAAAGGTTCTAGTTGTCTGATGACTCCATCTCTAATGTTGTTCGTAGTGTTTGGTCAAACAATTCAGATTTAAATAAGTCCATAATAAGATTTACAAGAGAGGTCACAATTTGGAATAGAACCCACCTTGGCAATATTTTTGCTAAAAAGAGAAGGATATTGGCGGGCTTGAATGGCATTCAAAAAGCCATGGTAGATAGGCCTTCCAATTTTCTTATTGACCTCGAAAGAAGCTCCAAATAGATCTCTCGCTAGTTCTCAACCAAGAAGAGGAGCTTTGGGCCATGAAACCTTGTATCAACTAGATGGTTCAAGGTGATCGCAACACCTCCTTCTACCATGTCTCTACTCTCATTAGAAGGAAGCATAACAATATCCTAAACCTAAAAAATTCCCAAGGTGAGTGGATCAATGATCTCCCCGAAGTCATGGAATTTGTTCGTAGCAGCTTCCTGAAGCTTTTTACTACTGAGCTGGATCTCTCCTCCCTCTCAGATCCTGGTTATGACCTAGATAATCCTTATCTATCCATTGACGAAGCCCAACTCATCAATCTTCCAGTGACAGATGAGGAAATCCATCATGCCTTATGGTCTTTAAAGGCTTTCAAGGCTCCTAGGCCTGATGGCCTTCACAAGGGTTTTTCCAAAAGTTCTGGCCGCTTGTGGGCAGTTCTGTTTCAGACAAAAATAAGAAAATTTTCATAGAGAAAAGAGTTCCAATGCCCCTCAACCAAACTTACATTGCCCTCATTCCGAAGATTAAGGGTCCATAAACTATTGGGAACTTCAGACCCATCAGACTCTGCAATACAGTGTATAAAATTATAACAAAGATTATAGTGGCTAGGATTAGACCATATTTGGATAAGCTTGTCTCTCCATTCCAAACAGCTTTTGTCCCAGGCAGAAAGGGAGTGGATAATGCCATTATTGCCCAGGAAATTATTTTACTCTATCAATAGGAAAAAAGGAAGTGCTGCCTACATGGTTATTAAAATCGACATAGAAAAGGCCTACGACAGATTGGAATGGTCCTTTATAAGAAATGTCCTGATTGCGGCAAATTTTCCTTCAGAGTTGATCCAACTCATTATGAGCTGTGTATCTTCGACTTCTACATCTATCCTTTTCAATGATCGTACCTTTGACCCCTTCCTCCCTTCAAGGGGTATTAGACAAGGAGGCTCGCTTTCTCCTTATCTATTCATGTTGTGCATGGAAGTGTTGGGTAGAATTATTTAGGACAAATGCTCCAAGAAAATTTGGAAACCAGTAAAAGCATCGATTAGTGGTCCGGCCTTCTCCCATTTATTTTTTGCTGATGACCTTCTCCTTTTTGCTAAGGCAGACACAATCAACTGTACCAATATTAAAGAAGCTCTCGATGAATTTTGCATGATTTCAAGGCAGAAGATAAATTCCACCAAATCCAAAGTATTTTTCTTGCCTAATGTAGATAGAGATCATAGAGTTGCTCTCTGTAAAATTCTTGGGTTCCATTCAACTCCAAACCTGGGCACTTGGGTTTTCCAATGAGGCATGCTGGGTCTTCTAATCAAGACTTTAACTTTGTGTTGGACCGTGTTAACCAAAAGCATGTTGATTGGAAGGAAAACCTCCTCTCCTTTACTGGTGGAAGAGTCCTCATTCAAGCCTTTACTAGTTCCATTCCTTCCTCTGTCATGCAAACTACTCTCCTTCCTACAAGAATTCTTGATAGTTTGGATAGATTGAACAGAAATTTCCTTTGGGGATCTGATGGTAAAAGGAGGAAGTTGCATTGGGTGGGTTGGAACAAAGTGACCCGGCCTGTGGTGGAGGGTGGTCTCGGTTTACAAACTGCCAAAGACAGGAACCTAGCTTATCTAGCTAAACTGAATTGGGGACTTTATACCGAAAAAGATGCCCTATGGTCTAAAGTTACGAGGAACGAGTACCTGTCTCCTAGAAAGGCTGCTTCCAATAATAAGAATGCTCTCCCAAACTCTCGTATTTGGAAAGGAATGAAGAAAGGGATGGAATCTGAATCAATCCTTCACCTCCTTAGGGATTGTGGCTTTGCTTCCAATTGTTGGCAGAATTTAGGAATGGGAGACCTCAGCTCTGATTTTTTCTCTCTAAATACTGGTACATGGTTGGAAAAAAATTGCAAACTAGAGAAAAGAACTGGATACCTTCAAATCCCTTGGAACAATTTATTTGCCTTTGGAATATTGGATATTATGGCAGCATCGAAACAGGGTGGTTTTCAAAAATCTACCCACTAGTCAAGCAATCCACAAAGAAATCATCCAAAGAGCAACTGAGTATGTTTTCTGTGCTCAAAACGTGGCTGCCTACAAGCCTCGAGTTGAAAAGCTCATCAAATGGGAGAGACCTCAAAGGGGCTGGTTTAAACTTAACACTGATGGTTCATCGCTAGGCAATCCTGGTATGGCAGGTGGTGGGAGTATTCTCCGAAACGATGCAGGTTTATGGGTTCATGCTTTTCTAGGCACATTGGAACCACAAGAAATTTCCTAGCTGAACTTTGGGCCTGGAAGGATGGTCTGATCATGTTTCAAAATCTTCAGATCAATGCTCTAGAAATTGAGTTGGATGCTAAAATTATTGCTGATTTGATGACTAATTCTAGCAATACTAACGCTGTAAATTCTGCTATGGTGGCTGACTGCAGTCTCCTAATTTCCCAAGTTTCGCAAGTTAAAGTGACGCATTGCTACCAGGAAACAAACCGTTGTGCTGATGGTCTTGCTAGAGTAGGAAACAAACAGCTTGATGCTGCTGATACGATGTATTACAATTCTCCCCCTCCTTGTTTGCGTGACTGTTATCTTTCGGATTTGTATGGTCTGTACCATGTTAGGCTATGCCCCAACTCTGATGTTGCTGTTGTTCTTTTTTAGTTGAATGAATTTCCCTTTAACCAAAAAAAAAAAAAAAATTACAAGATTCTTGGCAACTAGCATAGTATTAGCTCTAATATATTTCGGTTTGCTTGGACCGCGGTTTTATTTTTGCATTAATATTCAATACTTATTTGTTCAATTAAGAATCAAAATATTGATTCTCAAAAAAGAATCAAAATATTATTCTTTATTGCATGAATAGTCTCAGCATCTTTATTTTTTTCTTTCCCTGTAATAGGGCGAAATGTTGACTCTTTTCCTTGTGATTGGAGCGACTATTAAGGCCAAAAAGACCTCCAATTTTTTTTTTTTAAAATATTCTTTATGAGAAGCACTTGTTAATATATTTTGGGGAAGAATTTTTGTTAAAATACAAGCTTGATTATTGGCGGAAAGAAAGGGGCAAAATAGGGGTGTGCATGGGTCTGGTTGGGTCGGGTTGAGGAAATTTTTTGACCCAACCCACCATGGTGGGTCAAAAAAATTCAACCCAACCCAACCCATGACATATGTCCAACCCAACCCACATGGGTCGGGTTGGGTCGGGTTGAATCCATGGGTTGAACAATTTTTTTTTTATTACTATTATAATTAAATTGAGCATACAAAAATATATCACACTTGCTACCTGAGTTGATAAACAAAATATACATTAATATATAAACTAATATTCAAACTCAATTGTAAACAAAATATGTTTAAATGAGATAAATATGTCTAACAAATTTTTTTTTTATTAAATATATAATATATTTTAAATATATATTAAATATGGGTGGGTCAGGTTGGGTTTGGCGGGTTTGTAATTTTATGACCCAAACCCAACCCGACCTGCCATAAAATAATTTTTTGTAACCCAACTCAACCCAACCCACCAGGCCTAAAAAACTGACCCAACCCGGCGGGTTAGGTTGGGTCGGGTTGGGTTTAGTGGGTCGGTGGGTTTTCTGCACACCCCTAGGGCAAAAGTTGCAAAGAGCTTTTCTTGGCACCCCACATAGGGCCAGTTTATTTTCTTTTTGATTCCTACAGTTTTGACCTCTTTCTTTTTCTGAATTATTTCTCACTCTTTTACCTTTTCTTTCCTTCATTATTATTATTTTTTTTTTCAATTTTTGTTTATATTTGACTCTTCTTACGCAAGTACTACAGTTTAATATAGGATAAATAGGCTAAATGTTCTCATTAAAAAAAAGGGGCTTAATGTTAGCTTTGTCTCCTTGTAAACTGTTGAATGCTATATTTCATCTAAGAATAATTCTTTGGTATGATTTTTTTTTAAATAATAAAAAAAGAGAAATGTTACGTCCACAATATTTTCACATCAAATCATAGGTGGCTAGTTGTTATTGGTTCAAATTTGAACTTAACACCAAGATTACTTTTTTGCCCCAACAATAACAACTAGTAACAACCTGCCACTTAAGATTTGTTGTAAAAATGTTGTGGACATATCATTTTTCATAAAAAAAATTCTTTGATAACTCTATTTTTGGGGCATGATAATGATATATGACAGGTTGGTTAGTAACTCAGTTACATTAAACAATAATTATACAAAAAAAATTTACACTATATTGTGATAGGATATAATATAAAATATAGTGTTTATATCAAATTCTAAAAAAGATCGCATAACGTCGGATGGTAGCCTAGTTTTCTTTAAAAAATAGAATAGACAGATAGCTATAGGGCACATATTATACTAACTTTGTCATATGCATTGGTAAGTCATAATCAAATTGGGTAATTACTTCACAATTTTCAATTTTTTTAATCTTTTGTCATTAGATGGTGGTGGGTTACATGTATATTGTGATAGGGTTACGTATGAGAATTTCTATATCAAATCCAATTAGAAATTTTGCCACATAGTGTGATAACTTAGTCTTTTTTATTATTATTATTTAATTTTTAATCATTTTGAACAAGCAGAAGTAACTTTGTCATATTTGTTGGCAATTCACAACAAATTGAATAGCAACTCCAAAATATTCTTAAATTTTTTTAGTATGATTTTTCTTGTTAAATTGTGACAAGATCACATAAGATAATGTCTATGCCAAATCCGTTCACATAAGACAATGTCTATGTCAAATCCATTGGTAGGTTCAGTCATGTTATATAATAATTCATTTTTGGGAAAAATTAATGGATACCCTAAGGGTCTGATTGGTTGGAGTGAAATAGAGAAAATAGATGAGAGAAAACTGATTTTATGAATGTTTGGTTGGAGAGAATAAGATGATGAAAAATTGGTAAGATTCAGATATTTTCTCTTTTGGCCCTCCAAAATTGTATCTCTCCAATTTGAGGAGAAATAATAAAGGAGAGAAAAATAATTGTAGTCAATGATTGAACTATCCTTTCCCCTTTTACATGTTGGATGTTATGTTGTTTGCCTTTTTTTTTTTTTTTTTTTTGGACTTGTTGTTTGCCTCTCTCTCTCTCTCTCTCTCTCTCTCTCTCTCTCTCTCTCTCTCTCTCTCTCTCTCTCTCTCTCTCTCTCTCTCTCTCTCTCTCTCTCTCGTCTTGGTTTCCTTCTTTTCTTTTCTTTTTTTTGTGGTTTAACTAGAAGTGAATTTTTATTTATTTTTACTTCTTTTTTCAAAGCATGATTTTTCTTTTTAAATAAATTTGGATGATTTTTTTTTTTTGGGTGGTTATTTGCCATTTTTTTTTTAAACATTTTTTAACAACAGCATATGAGTAAATTCATACAAACTCATTTTTTTCCATCTTTCCATTATTCCACTTCCAACCAAACACAAAGGAAGGAAATTAAAATCTCTTCTATTCACTCATTTTTCCATCCTTTCTTTGTTTTATATCCTCCTACTTTTCTATCTTTCCAACCAAACAAACCCTAAGGTTTCCAACATTGTATCTCTCCAATTTGAGGAGAAAATAATAAAGGAGAGAGGAATAGTTGTAGTCAATGATTGAACTATCCTTTCCCCTTTTACATGTTGGATGTCATGCTCTCTCTCTCTCTCTCTCTCTCTCTCTCTCTCTCTCTCTCTCTCTCTCTCTCTCTCTCTCTCTCTCTCTCTCTCTCGTCTTGGTTTCCTTCTTTTGTTTTTCATTTTTTTTTTTTTGTGGTTTAACTAGAAGTGAATTTTTATTTATTTTTACTTCTTTTTTCTAGGCATGATTTTTCTTTTTAAATAAATTTGGATGATTTCTTTTTTTTTTTTTTTTTGGTAACGGCATATGAGTAAATTCATACAAACTCATTTTTTTTCCATTTTTCCATTTTTCCACTTCCAACCAAACACAAAGGAAGGAAATAAAAATCTCTTCTATCCACTCATTTTTCTACCTCTTCTTTGTTTTCTATCCTCTTACTTTTCTATCTTCCCAACCAAACAAACTCTAAGGTTTTTGATTTAAGATATATTTTTAGAAACTTTTTATAGAAAAATAAAAAAATAAATACTATTTCTTTCCAAAAAAAAAATTACTTTTTTTTACAATTTTTTACATTTCTTATAAAAGTTATATCAAAACTTTTTAAAAATGCTTTTTAACAATTGTTCTAAAAGACACCGATAAACTGCACCCTTTCAATTTTGTTTGCCCTTTCAATTTTCTTCTTTTTGTTACTTTCAAGAGCTAGTACTAGGGCCACATATTATACTACAATTAATTCTCAATTACATGAATTTAATTATCAATTAGTTATGACTGTACCCTTTCAATTTTCTTCTTTTTGTTTCTTTAAAAAATAGAATAGATAGATAGCTATAGGGCACATATTTGTACTAACTTTGTCATATTCATTGGTAACTCACAATCAAATTGGGTAATAACTTCACAATTTTCAAACATTTATTTTAATCTTTTGTCATTAGATGGTGGTAGTGTTCATTTAGATTGCGATAGAGTTACGTATGACAATGTCTATATCAACTCCAGTAGTAGAATATAATTGCCACATAGTGTGATAACTTAGTCTTTTTTTATTTTTAATAATTTTGAACAAGCAGGAGTAACTTTGTCATATTTGTTGGCAACTCACGACAAATTGAATAGTAACTCCACAATTTTCTTAATTTTTTTTTAGTATAATTTTTCATGTTAAATTGTGACAAGATCAAGATCACATGAGACAATTTTTATGTCAGATCCATTCACATAAAACAATGCCTATGTCAAATTCATTGGTAGATTTGGTCATGTTATATAATAATTCATTTTTGAGAAAAGCTAACGGATGAATTCGTTTGGTTGGGGTAAAATAGAGAGATAGAAAATAAAGGACAGAAAAATGAAGAAAAAACTGATTTTATAAGTGTTTGATTAGAGAGAATGAGAGAATGAAAATTTGGTAAAACTTATGTGTTTTCTCTCCTGACTTACTAAAATTGTATCTCTCCAATTTGGGGGGGGGGGGGGGGGGGGGGGGGGGGGGGAAAGAGAAGAATAGTTGAAGTTAGTGATTGAATTACCCCCTCCCCTTTTACATGTTGTGCTGTTCCCGCTTCGCTGCTCTTTTTTTATTTTATTTTTTTTGGGTGCTTTCTTGCCTTCGTGGACTTGCTGTTTGCCTCTTTTTATTTTTTCCGCGCGTGCTTCCTTTTGTCTTGGTTTCCTTCTTTTCTTTTCGTTCTTTTTTTAATTGTCTGGAGTTTCAATCTATGGTTTTCAGCGTTCACTCCTGATTATAATTTTTTATCATCAAATTATGACACTAATCAGTTTTTGGTGTAAGTGAGAATTGAAATCTAAATCTCTTATTTAACCATTAAAAATTTTACCAGTTGAATAAATAGTTTTTTTTTTTTGGTTATTTGTCACTTTTTTTTTTGTTTTAATTGGGCATTATTTTTTTAACAAATAACATATAAATAAATATTCCATCCAAAAATACACAAACTCTTTTTTTTCATCCCTTTACTTTTTCACTGCTAACCAAATACAAAGGAAGGAAATTAAAGTATCTTCTATCCTCTAATTTTTTTCATCCCTTTTTTATTTTCTATCCTCCCTCTTTATTTTCTATCCTCTTAGTTTTCTCTCTTCCCAATCAAATGGACCCTTAAATTTGTTGATTTAAGATATATTTTTAAAAATCTTTTATAGGAAAAGAAAAAACAGTAAATATTTTTAACAATTTATTATATTTCTCATAAAAGTTATGTTAAGACTTTTTAATAATAATTTATTAGACATAATTATAAAGGACACTGTGTACCCTTTCAATTTTCTCTTTTTATTACCTTCGAGAGCTAGTACTAGGGCCACATTACTGTCGGTTGGTGTCACAACCCCAAAAGGCCAAAACATTAAAGATACCGTACAAGCAAGCCATCAACAAGGAAACACAAGCTTCTTTTTTTCTTTTTCTTTTGATTAAGCAAGGAAACAAAAACATAATAGGTCATCACCAGTCAGCATCTTCATAAAATGAAGCAAGCCAAATTTAGTGTACCAGCAAAGCAAATACTAGGCAACAAAGAGGGGAACAAGGATTTATATCACTAAACGATAATGTCATCTCCAAAGCTTTTAATTATCTTCTAGTTTTTGGATTCTTTTGCAAAAAATAATATGTAGTCAAAGATTCTTAAAAAAAAAACACAAATGTAGTCAAAAAGAATCTGCAAAGCATGCCCCAGCTGGTATAACTAGGGAGAGAAAGGCCAGCTAGTTAAAGAACCAAAGTTGCCATTTTTAATTTTTAATTTTTATTTAAAGAATCAACTAAAGTTTCCCTTTAAAAAAAGGAAAAAAAGAACAGAAAAGAGAATCAACTAAAGTTGCTATTTGGCAAAAAATGCAATAATTCCCAGATGGAATATAATATTGACTTTTGCAGACTGTTAATTAGAAAAGAAAAAAAGAGAGAAAAATAACAAGAAAGTTTCTTTCTTAGTTTGTTTTGTGTTAAAATTCCAAGAACCCTATTAACACCCAGAATATAGAGTTGTGTTATACAATAAGCAATTAAGCACTTACATGCAAATAACAAAACAAACAAACAAATTGGTCCCAGAAATGATTACAATTGCTTGCCATTTTGGACAAACACATTCAATTGAGAGATACTGTGTGACTTTCTGGCTTTTTCCTGGTGAATTCTTCTTTGATTGAAGGCACTAAAATTCCTCCCCTCCCCTACCCCGCCCCACCCCCCCCCCCCCCCCCTCTTTTTTTTTTTTTTTTTCTTTATTTCATTTTCACAAGACTTGAATCCAGACATTATTTATACATAATTTAGTACCAAATTAACTATCAATATGACATTGTGAAAAGGAATGAAATAAATAAATTTAAATGCCAACTTGCATGATGAAAGTCAGACAATATACCAATTAAACATAGCTTCACCTTGTCTAAATTATCCTGAGAGAATTCTATGCAAAATTCAAACTGCCAACAAGGTCAGCACTAGTCAATTATCCATAATTGTGTGCAGTCAACACCAACATATTAAAATTATTGGATAAATCCAATAACTAACAACCTTACATACAAATTGCAAATAGATATTGAAATGCTGCCGATGATAATTGTGTTAGAATATATTCTTCGACATAAATAAATCAGAATTCTATTTAATGCGCAAAAGAATTACATCTTACATTCTAGTACATATATTTTTCTCTATTTCTTTTTCTTTAATTTCTTTCTTTTTTTTCTTTTTTTTTTTTTGAATAAACAAAATGTAATGAGATCAAAAATGAGCCTGCACAAGAACAAGCAGATAATAGGCCAATAACATTGCGATAAGCAATAGAAACATTTTAGCATTTCCTATCCTTTTCAACAAAGCCAATAGATAGTCCTTTATGATTGATAATTAATTATATCCAGTCATCAGGGCCATCATCGCTTGCATAAGACTTCACAGGACTATGAACTTCTGCAAAATCTGCTTCCTGGTCTTTAATATCTACTTCCTCATCCTCCTCAGGTTTTGCTGCCTCCTGCAGACACATCAAAGGATATCATTATTGTACATAAGGGTGCCAAGTAGCATCAGGAGTTGCGGGCATGGCATAACCAAAGAACGATGACACTTTGCTATAAAAGCATTAACCATAACCAGAACTAGCAAATAAGTATGATCATTTCATATTTAAACTTCAGATATCTAAACAGTGCACTAGCACCAGGTCTGTCACAAAGAGCATTTGTATCTTCGCAGAAGATAGAAGAAGAGATTACCAAAATGCTTACATTATTTTCAGTTTCCAATCCCTCCACCTCCTCCTCCCCTGTCAAGCCAACTGAGTCCTCTCTGTTAGAGTGCTGCTCAGCCTGAGAAGCTTGTTGTAGCCGCTCAATCACCAATTGGAAATGGGAATGATCTGCAACAGAAAAATTATACTGTTATCACATGTTTCCAACCAACGAATTCAAGCTAATTTGCTTGGTGAAGCTTCTAATAAAAACCATAAATATCTCCCTCTTGAGTTTAAAATGAAAATGGATAAGCTGAGTTCCCCGTATGGTCATATATAGACAGCATGAAATAACCAACTCCAATCATGCTAAGACTATTACAAAGTCTACAATTATCTGTTGGTAAAATTAATGTGTGTGTGTGTGTGAGAGAGAGAGAGAGAGAGAGTAAAAAGAAATGAAAGACTTCACCTTTAGAACGACTGGCCAAGGCTTCTGAAAGCCGAAATGGATATTGACGCTCTTCCTTCTTAAATTTCAACTTTACTTGATGACGTGTTCGGCCGGGAAAAAGTTGTTGGATCATAGAAAAATCTGTCCCAAACTGACGTACAGCCTATAGCATATATTAAAACAGAGATTACTTATACTGTTATATAAATATCAAAAGACCAGGGCTGGAATTTACTTAAATTGTCCCAAACAGAGTTGATAAAATTACATACACCTTACTGTCCCATCCCTATGATTCTCTGACGTTACTCAAATTTTAAGCTTTTCAACTTGCATTTGTTTTTTTTTTTTTTTTTTTTAACAAAAAGTTCATCCTCAATACAACATTGAAGGTGTTTACACTGCAGTACATGGCTACATGCAGAAAATTCCATGTGCAGCTGCTTCTACTTGGTATAAAATTATTTAAACTGCCAAATGAAAGGTCAAAACGACAGATCAAGAGAACCAAAAATCAATTTAACCAGTTAGACCCACTTAAAAAAGGACTAAAAGAAAATAAGATGCACTTAAATCATGAAAAGAGAGAGAGAGGAAGGAAATGTTGGTCATGTTATATGACATAATGAGGTTCCTGGCACCCAGTTAATTCTAATGTTAAGTGCAATTATAGAGTTGGTTTGGGACTTCAAATAATAGTGAACACAAACATCAAAAGATATTCTTAAATGCAGCATTTAGAGGACATATGATTTTTACGTCATAGCTGAAACTATTTAAGGTTTCTTGGTAAACAGAATGCTCCTCAAGATTGATAATCTATGGCTAAACAAGAAACAGTTCAAGGTAGCCTTCAGGGACAAAGTGCAATGTGGCTCCTGCTAATGCTGGCCTTGGGATTGCAACAATACTGTTCAGTGTATATAGAAATTATAGTAAAGCTTAGGAGTCAGCTTACAAGGACTAGTCAAGAATTATAGTAAAAGAGTGCCAAAAATTACTACAGATAAACGAATAATCTCAATCCCATTCCTTCCTCAACTAAGCTCTTTTTGATATTCTATGTTAATGAAGCCAAATTTGTACAGAGTTAGAAAAATTCATCTGCTATATCATGGTCAATAAATTCCTATCTCTCAAGTATCATTGATATCTGGAAACCACAGTGCTGGCAATGGTTCAGTAAGCTAGCTCCATGAGAGCACAACCTCAATAATGGAACTCATGGATGTGATAACAATCAGTTTTCAAGGGATGTGATCTATCGAGATGGAGTAATTTACCAGTCTCTCTCTCTCTCTCTCTCTCAAAAAAGAAAAAAGAAAGAAAGACTTGGCAAATATCACAGAGATAATACAGAGTCCTAAGAAACCTTATTCTAACGTCACCATAGAGGCATAAGCAATACAGAGCAATATGCAACAATGTAAAAAACTTGCACATCTATTCAGAAATTACCAAAACTGTCATCTCCTGACAAACCCACACATAACAATGCTGAAGGCCCAGTAAGGAAACAACTGCTTGCTTGACAAGTTCTATCCATTTGGCAACTTTCCAGAATTCACCAACACAGATGAATACTTGCTTGATAATGCTGAAGCTGTTAATTTGGTAAATCTTCAAGATTCTCCATAAACTAAAGAGCCACTTAGAAGATCTCAAACCTAACTAATCCTAAACAATACCCTACGCCTTGTTGAACATAACTCCATCCTCCTCCATTATGGCTTTAAATCACTGGAGAGCACGTGTTCAGAAAATTCACTAAAGTGCTAACAATTTGGCCAATTCATTTGGATTTGTAAATGCTACTTGTTGCACCTACCCAACTGATTTATAAGCAAAAGTTCTGAACCAAATTAATTTCAGTTTGGCAGTCCCATTCATTGTAACAGACTAGTTATTCACTCACAATGACAAAAAAGCTAAGACAGTGATATCTCATAATCACATATGATCAATGGTTATCAATGGAAAGTGGTATCAAGAAAATTAATGTGACGTTATATACCTCATAGAACAATTCTGTGTCTTGTTTTGACCATCTTGTTCTGGGTGTTTTGTCCATGTATGATTGGTAATTAATCAGACGGTCACTTATTGGAACCTCATAATTTGGTTCATCATCATCAGAACCTCTGCCTTGTTCTGAAGCAAAGGCCTCTTCTCCATTATAAGGGTCTTCCTCATGAAATGAATTAGAAGAACTGCACAGAAAAGAATTGTGCCAAAAAATAAATCAATGGACAGCAAGTGACTCCAGGAATAGTAAAACATAATTATTACCAAATGCCACATTCAACTTTCAATGCCAACAAACATAATTTCTGATACAAGACTTTTTTTTTTTTTGTGGTCAAAATAGATACTGTAAAGTCTAGTCCATGAGGAAAATATTTTGGACCTGGTTTTGACTTAATTACTTATTTGAGTTTTCTTGGTGTGGAAGAAAAATTTATTCCTTGTACAGGAATACTACTATGTTTCTTGTCCAACAAGGAATATGTAAAGCCTTATATAGCATTGGAAAGGTTTGGTGCTGAGGGATAGCTTTGGGGCGGGGGGCGGGGGGCGGGGGGGGGGGGGGGGGGTGGTGGGGGTGGAGAGAGTTAGAAGACAAAGCTTTGTTTATTTTGTCTTGCATGTTAGCGTGAAAGCACCTTTGAGTGTATTAGGGATTTAGGTCAGTTTATGTTTGTAAGAGTTTGAGTGTGTGGTGTAATCTTCATCATTGATAATGGATTTTTTAGATGACAGTGACTGTAGATTTAGGCATAGAGTTTACCAAACCAAGTTAACTTTTGTGTCTTGTGTTGCTTTCCTTTTATTATTTTGTGTATTTTTCACAAATAAATTTGGCATTAAAGCTTCCGCTGTCACAACAGAAAAAGGCACACAACTACATCAAAAACTAGTCTCATTCCACCTGACCCCCACCATCCTGCCCCTAAAATGCAATTCTATGTTAAATTCAAGAAATTCTTTTATATGATAATTGTAGCTTTATGTGGGTTTAAACAAAAAAAAATTAGCAATTGAGTTTTCAATCTCCAAGAATCTGAGAAAGCTTAAAACAGAATGTACATAAGATAAAAGAGACAAAACGCTTATACAAGTCCTTTAATGGTAAATAGACGGAAGGATGAAATCAATACCTTTTAAATTTTCACAGGAAAAACTACAAATTTTAGATTTGGAAACATTATCAAATTTGAACCAAACTTAGGGACAAAAAGTACATTTCAGCCTACAGATATTATGTCATCTAATACTTGAAAAACTTTGCAATTTGACTACTGATTGCAGTGCAAACAACCATTGCAGGCAACTTAAAGAAAATAGGTAGCTATCAACCTAAAGACCTCTTTCTTTTTTTTGATAAGTAACAAAACAATTTTATTAAAAAGAAAACATACCAAGTACACCAGGGGTGTACTCAGGAAAGCTATCAACCTAAAGACTTAAACCAAAAATAAATCCTATTTTAAAAATACAGGTACCTTAAATTTGTCAAGGGTGTTTTTAATGCTGCTGCCTCTTTGCTCTGCATCAGTGGGCAGGTGGGGAACGGCAAAAGAAAATTAGCAATTTTGAATCTAGAATAGAAGCATAGACAGAGTAAATAGAGAAAAGGAAATGTTACAAATGAAAAAAAAAAGTATTTCAAACAACATTGCCATAAGAATTATAGTTTTATGTACCGCTAATCGCTCTTTATGCTCTGCAAGCAGAATAAGATCCTTTATAGGCAACCTTTGAGGGTCAATCTCATCCTCCGGGGTTTCAAGCAAAGCTTTGTCCACTAAGAAAGAAAAATAGAGTAATTCAATAGTTCTGTTAATACATCCTACCTTGATCATGAAAATAAGTACATGCGAAAGCATTTTGTCTCACAATCTAAGAGGCTCAGGAATTTCATTTACCACATCTTCTGTTTCGACGAGAGGAATGAGAAAATTTTTTGGGAGGTTTCTCAGTTGACTGATCTGCTGCTTCATTGGCCTTCTTACGCTTTCGTACAGGTTTTCCATCTTCAGCCTCAGGTTTCTTTGACTTTCTTGGAGCTCTTTTCTTCTGGGATTTACTTTCCACTTTATATTCATCATTGTTGTCTTCATCTTCATCTTCATCTATACTAGAATTACTGGGAGGTTCAGCAGAAAAATCATCATTAGCCCCATCATCCTGCTCATCAATAAGTTGAAAAGCTACTCGCTTTCTCAGCTTCCTTGATGATTTGCCACCATCGTTCTCTTCACCAGCTGTAGCAGATTGTTTCTGTTTCTGAGGAAGATTTGATGCTGTAGAAGCTTCCCCCTTTCCAATCTTAGCATTCTAGAACAGAAACAGGCTAAGAATAAATTAACATGATTGAGCAAAAGATTTATCATCTTTCAAAGAATAATTCATGGCAAACTGTTACAATGGAAATTACCACTTCTACAGGAATTTCAGGAACATCCTCAGAATGCAGAATATCCCCCAAAATAGGGCCATCTGAGTGAGAAGTTTCTGCAAGGTTTCTCAATTCTTCATTCATCATAATGACAGAGGCTGGATCTGAGGGAATAAATTCACCGAACCTCATGGAGTCATCCTGTACACAGTCAGCTGGGAAGGCAGGAACTGAAGCCATGTACCCAGTTTCAGAAGTAACCAACTGAGGACCTTGCAAATTCAAAACAGACTCTACTTGCGGGTGAGAGATGGCAGTGCTATGTTTTTCTTTTCCTGTTTTCATCTTGGGCTTGGGTCGAAACTTGCCAGTTTGCCGTCCTAAAAATGAAATGAACAAATAACTTAGAATACAAAATAGAGTAAGAATGAATAAAGCATGCAACTTATTTTATACATACCAGACGCAATGTTGGCCTCAGACATAAAATCTAGGGTTTCCAAGCCAGAAAAGGTTCCAGCTTCCTGAAACTAATCACAATTTGACTAATTAATCACAATAGTAAAAAATAAATTTAACAAAATAAAACAAACACGGTACTTCTTGCAAAGTTACAAATCTTCACCTCTGTTTCCAACCTTCCATTTTCAATCTGAAAATCTCCATACTGGTTAGAAAAAGCATCTTCCCCGCAGGTTACTGGGTCTGGGGCCATATGAGGATCAGAACAAGTATGAGGCTCTACAGCATCACAAACCCTGAGTGCTGAAGAGTCAACAGAACTACAAGCAGGAATACCAAAATTTTCCTCCATGTCCTTATTATTGGAAACAAGAAGAGTAGATGCTTCTGCATGAAAAAGAGAACCTTCCCCTTCATTATCACCAAAAGGCTCTAATTCAAACCCCATGCAATCTACCTATAGCCAAAGTTTTTTTTTTTTTTATTAGTTAAACTTAGAATCATATATAAGCAATATGCAGAAACCAGATTTGGGAAATTCAAGTCTCTACCTCTGATGACAACATTCCAATGCTAGAATGCCAAACACTGTTGCTATCACACATTGCAACCTCTGACTGCAGCGCATCTCTACTGCCAGCATCCTCTCCCGTCACAAGTTGGGATGAAGACTTGATTGATTCCGAGCTTCTCTTGTCAGGAAATGAACATTCATTTTCTTTTGATGGCTCCCTAGTGCCCACAATCTCTAAGGTAACCGCAGATAGACCATCCTCATTTGTCAATTTATTTTCTGCAACAGGCTGAGCATATTGTTCTGTTTCTAAGCTTGTGGAACTTAGCGTAACAGGTTTCTCCTCTATAGCATTTGAAGGAGCTGATGGGAGTGAAGTAGAGGTTTCATTTCTGGGGCGGATTTTAGCCTTGGGTTTAAACTTGCCACCACCCCTAGCTACAGCAAGAGTAAAGAGAAACTTCTTAAACCACTTATACTGGAATAGAATTTCATATACAAGTTCAACAACAATTTGCAAGCATAACTTACATTTATTTGTGACATGACCATGAAGATTATCTTCAAATGGGTCCAAATCCAATCCCAAGGAATCAACCTAAAACCAAGAGGATTTTCTGAATTAATGGATCATCTAGATGCCATATACCAATACAAGGAAAGATAAATGTCTTACCTCTTCGGCCAACTTCTTGTTGTTAGGATGTAATTTGCCATTTCCATCCAAAATGGCAGCCTCTGAATGCAGATCATCGGAAATTGAACACTCGTTGCTTGGCACCTTAGTCCCAACAATCTCAGGGGTAGAGAAGGATAAGGTAAATGGATCCTTCAGTCTATCATCTGCAATATCAAGAGCCTGAACAGATGTTTTCAAATCTGAGCCAGCAGAGGTAAGTGTAACAGGCTCAGGAGATATGTCAGCAGAAGGGTCTACATCCAACCCCACAGAGTCTGCCTAAAACCAAAAGTTTCGTAGTAGTAAAGCCTACAATTCAACTAGCAGCAATGGCAAATACAATTTAAAAGAAAAATATATCTTTACCTCAGTTTCCGATTGCCTAAAGCTAAAGTGCCAGTCACCATTGATATCAGCCCCTGCAACCTCCTTAGGTAGCGCATCAATGGAGACCACATCCTCACTGGTTGCAACAACTTGTGACGAAGGGTTCACTAATATCAATTTTGTGGTATCATCTAAGTTTGGAACTCCTGAAAATGAACCCTCATTGTTCTTTGTGAAATTTGCTGCTGAATTAGCTATAGATGAACCAAATTCATTATTCAATTTATTATCCACATCAGCAGGTTGAATGGATTCCAATGTGCCCACATCAGTAATGGGTAGTATAGCAGTGTCTTCCTTTGTATTGCTACTGATTGTCGGATGAACTGAGGCAGGTGTTTCTTTTCTAGGCCGTGGTTTAGCTTTTGGTCGAAACTTAGCACCAGCCTGAGCTGCTCAAAATTCAAGAACTTCATATTAAACCACCACTTCTTGATTCAAATACAGAGATGAAACACAACAACTTTGGGTAGTTTCAAAATAATCACTTACCACGGTTGGCGGCTGGTTCACCAAGAATATCGTCAAAAGAATCCATATCAGAACCCTTTGTGTTTGTCTGACACCAGTAGAAATGTTTACATATTTATCTGAAGAATTGTTCTGTTCAAAGCAGTTAGAAGCTTACAATGAAACAGTGGTCTTCTGGTGTATTTGATAAAGCTATGCAGATGGTGAACAATTAACACAAAAATTAAGTTCGATATGTAGTTGCAAAAGCATTCTAAAAACCTTAAAACTGAATCAGATAGTAAAGTGAATTCTTTTTATCCTTTTTTTTTTTTTTTTTGTTGCAAGCCACTTTGAGGGGAGGAAAATGAAGAATATGCTATAACTTCTCAAACTCCAACCAAAAAAATAGATTACCAATATTAAACCCTGAAGCATAATATAATTGATCTTTCATCATATATGCTCAATTTATTTTGTTGAAAGAAAAAAAATCACTCATAATTTAAAATTAGGTTAAATGCACTTTACCCACTTGTGGTTTAGCCCGTTTTAAAGTTACCTACCCATGGTTTAAAAAGTGACACTTTACCCACTTGAGATCACCTCTGTTAGACTTCCGTAACCCATCTTGCCCATTTCCATTAGAAAAAACACTTTTAGGGTATGAAACATAATAGAAAAACGAATCTAGCCACTCCACAGATTCTTTCCCTCAGTATCTTATAAATCCCATCCCGTGACCCAATTTTTTGGTATTCCAGGTATCCAAGTGAAATTAAAGAGGTTTGATGCACATAATAGACCATCGCTCTTAAGGTATTAAAAAGAAACTTCTTCTCATCATCCAGTTCAAATCACTTGACTAAACTATTATTTAGGCAATGTAACTTAAAATGTACAGTAGGTACCCAAGGATTGACGGACAGAATTTTAAATAAATAAATAAGGACAAGAAGAAAAGGGGAAACTGCTGCGTATGCATGACCCAAAGAAAAAAAAAGTATAATTCACACAGAAGACTGTTCTCTAATGGTTTTTTGATGGTTCATCATAAGAATTGCTGCACACAAGACTGTTCACTTGTTATCTCCATTCCTAGTTGATGAGACCACACAATTCCAAAGCAATTTTGCAGACACAATTAATTGGAAGCAAACTGAAATTGCCTTAAAGACATCTCCAAAGCTCAATCTTTCTATATCCTAAAGCTCTACTCTACTATGATACAGCAAAGTGCAGATGAATATACAAGGAACTCTAAATAATAATTCTCCTCTATAATCAGGAAAAGAAACCATTTCACTTTAAGTTAGACTACAAAATCTTGTTGTAATGCTCTTAACTGAAGGCTGAAGCTAATTAGACGCTCCCACTAGGAGGGATACTAATCAACCTTTGGTCTTAAAACAGGATTTCCATCCATACTTAGAGCATCATTATCAGATGTTGCAAATGTGCCAAATGCCAAATATTTGGCACATTTGCAACACCAAACACTAAAAGCAAGGATTTATCAGATGTGGCAAATTGTAAAAATTATGCCATATGCTACAGTACCGTCACAGATTTGTGACGGTACTGTAGCACGTTGGATAATTTTTTTGGGACTTTTTTATTCTCTTTCTCTCTCACTGGCTCTCTTCTCTCACCGGTTCTCTCTCACCTCTGTTCCTCCTCCATTTCTTCTTTTCCTCTCTTTTCTTATCCTCTGTTCATTTCCGTTTTTATCATTTTTTTTTCCTTCTCTCTCCCAGCCAATCTCGCCATCTGAAGCCGCCGATCTCGCCATCTGAAGCCGCCGATCTCTCACCGTTTTTATCTCGCCCAGCCGATCTCGCCATCTGAAGCCGCCGATCTCGCCATCTGAAGTCGCCGCTGCGCGATCTCGCCCAGCCGATCTCGCCCAGTAGACGATCTCGCCTAGCCGATCTTGCCCAGTAGCCGATCTCGCCCCGCCGCGCGATCTCCTCAAGAAACTCTCGCCCAGCCCATCCATTTCCGTTTCGGTGGCCGCAACAATTTCGGTGGTGGCGTCTCCTCCATTTTTTCCGTTCACGTTATTTTTTTTTTTTTTCCCTGGTGATTGTGGCCGCAGCAAAATCCCGTTGAGCCCGTTGTAGTTGTCGGTGTCGTTGATAAAGATGATGGGGGATGAATTTAATATATTATTTTAATGTGTAATAAATATTATTTTAATGTATAGTATTGAATTATAGAACATCTAATAAATGAGATGTTGTAAAATGATGTGGTAAAATAATAAAGTAGGGTTTTGATGTTGCAAAATGGCATTTTTTTTGCAACATCTGCTGTGGATGCTCTTAGCTCAATCTCCCATTAACCACTGTTAAGTTTGAATGAGCTCTTCCCATGTACATGACAGTTGGCAGTAATTTTCAAATTGAGTTATCAACTCCATTCAAATCTCCAATTTTACTTTGTAAACAGCCTTTTTGATATTAGAAAAACACCTAGGTGAAGTTTTGATTACCCATATTTATTGTTACAGGAGTTGCATTCTTTTGAGTATCATAACATGTAATTTCTCCAAACTAACCGACTTAACAGTTAACACTGTCCCTTATCATTCTTTGACCAGAAACTCCTCGTCAAGCCACAAAGAGGACAGGGTGATACTGATTTTAATCCAGTGTTGTCAGGCATGGGGCTTTCAACAATTCCATGGTTTGATTGTGAGGCACTGCCCTTCACACTATCATGACCATTTTCTATGCTTCCTTCTCTAATTTCCACTCCAGAATCCCTTGGAAGCTGCACTACTAATGCTTCCGGACAGTTCTCCTTTACAGTTTCAAACCCTAGAGCACGATCTTACCTATGAGATACGAGATCGGTATAGAAAGTATATCTTTTGCTCGCAATCAGTAAAAGGAGCCGAATCTTGCCTTAATGGAAGAGATTTGGGCCTTGATATTAGATTTGGGCCATGAGATTGGATTTCTAAGATAGTTGGAGAAAGAATTTGTGGACAGTGGCTTAGATCTGTTTTCTATTATGTTTCATAACCTAAAAGTGTTTTTCTAAAGGAAAGGGGCTAGGTGGGTTAGGTAAGTCTAATGGAAGTGACCTCAGGTGGGTAAAGTGACTTTACTTTAAAACGAGCCAAACCACATGAATGTAAAGTGTAATTCACCTTTAAAATTTCTCCAAGGAATAGAAAGAGCATGGTTAAATGTCTCTTTAAACATGGTTCTGGTATACATATTTTGCAACATAATTTATTGTAGACCAAATAGCTACATTACATTTCTAATTCTCAAAATCACCAACGCTTCATTGCGTCATGAAAGCTTACATCAAAAGTAAATATATATATATATATATATATACATATAAAAAACCTATCCCTTTTTTCAATAGTTTGATGCACTAGTAAAACTAAAACCTTCACTCAACTGAACTTACAAATGCATTATTTGGCTTACTTAAAGCAAGTTCATCATTTAAACATCTAGTGCCGACATCTAATGAGTACCAAGTCCAACATTTGATTCAATTCCTCTCACTTAGCAGATTAGTTACACTGAAAATTAGCTTAAACATGAGAGTTCTAGACAATGACACATGTTCTTAGATTAAATGCTTTGCACCCCCAACAAACACATTTCACAGCTTGAGACCATTCCAAAACTTATAGCATTACAGTGACACAAACCCTTTGGGGAATTTTATCAAACAGCTGGTGGGCATTGCTTTCGTTTCTCAAAAGCACATGAAACTCAGGAACCACAATCTAACTCCTAGTCCTCTTTAATCTATTTTTCATTTCTTGGGGCAAGAAAAATCAGAGCTAATGACAACCGTTCATTTATTCATGATCATGATTCAAAAAATCTCAAAGAAAATTTATCAGATACCCAGATGTGAAATAGAGAAAGTAGCAATGGAAATACCTCTGAAACCGTCGTGTACTGCTAGGGTTTAAGCCTGTGAACTTGGGGCTGCGATTCTAGGGTTTGAGACAGAGACAGAGACACACAGAGAGAGGGAGCGACAGAGTGAGAGACGCGTGCCGAGGACAGAGAACGAGAACGTGACGTGTCCAGATTTAAGCATAAAGAAAATAACATGCTCTCATTCAAGGCACCGCAGGTGTTTTGGTCTGATGGTGTTTGGTTTGGCAACATAGGTTCCTCCTTGTTATTCTTAGATCTCTTGTTCGAAGCCCCATGGTTCATCAGAGGGACCTATATAAGAAATACTTATTTCAATACTTTTCTTTTTCTATTTTTTAGTAAATAGTAATACTTATTATAACACACACAAAAACAGACAGTAATATTAATGTTTTAAACTGGGTTTATAATACATTACTAATCAGAGTACAACTACCAAAGAGTCCAACCTTTGTAGTTGTAGATTGGGTTATAAATAATGGACACTAGATACACACAACCAATGTGGGATAAACATCTCTTTTTTATTTTTTTTAAATAAACAGTAATACTTATTAGAACACATTTTAAAACTAACCAATTTGGTCTCTAATTAAATAGTTAGTCTAAGACATTTTAAAACTGACCAACTTGATCCCTAATTACCATTAGAGATAAAAGAAAAAATGAATAACAATTTAGTGATCAAGGTGGGTTAAGGGATCAAGTTTGTTAGTCTTAAAATGTTTTGGACCAGGTTAATATTAGTCTAATGGATAACAATGGTCTTTTATCACACCTGGTTGGCATTAGTCCAAATCTCGAAGATGTTAACTATATTTTTAGTGCTAATATCAGTCAGGTCCAAGACATTTTAAAACTAACCAACAAGATCTCTAATCACTATTAGAGATGAGAAAAATCAGTAACAGTTTACAAACTAAGTTGGGTTTAGGGTTTAATTGGTTAGTTTTGAACCTGATTGGTATTAACGAAAACTTCAAAGATATTAAATATATTTTACCATTATTTTAATTTTTTTGTTGCGTCTTGTTTTCACAGTACAAGTGAACTGACAATAATATTTGCTGGGCCAACACTGCCCGTAGCCAGGACAATAAAATTTGCTGGGCCAATACTGCCCGTAGCTAGGACAATAAAATTTGCTAGAATGGGCGTGAGCAAAAACCTAAGTACCATTATTTCAGATTATAATTATGGACTAGCAGATATTAGGTGGCCCGTCTTTTGTAATTTGGGTTATGTTTGAAATCTGTAAAGAACTGAAAATTGGGCCATGCAAAAACAAGGGTACAAAGAAATAATAGATAAGTGTGGCTTAAGTAAGCTTTCTCAACAAAAAAAAAAAAAAAAAAAAAAAAAGAGTGTGGATTAAGTTCTTAACCATTGATTTAAAAGTTTCACCAAAAAAAAACCATTGATTTAAAAGACCACACAGCTAACTTAATTTGTGCCATCTTAATCAATAGAGAAAAAAGATTGAAAAGAAATTCATTTTAATACGAATATACGGTTTCCTTTAAGGCTTTAACCAATTTAGTTCTTTAAATCTTAATACAAAATCATTCAAATAATGGTTTTTTTTTAATCTGTTATTAGGACATGTAAAATGTTAAAGATTCATCCTTTAATATTATTATTATTATTATTTTACTAAATTAATGAATTTGTCTCTTGGTTCGAACCCAAATTCTCTCCTATGAATAGAGAGCTGGAAGTGCCAATGATTCATTGATATACTTTTGACTGATCTATCATATTTTTTGTCTTGCTAGACTTTGGCAAAGATGATTTGCACGTTTTGTCTTACTGATCACTCTATCTATGACTATAAGATAGAAAGAATATTTTTCCAGCCAGATTGGGAGAGGATTGTGACTTTTAATAACATGAGAAATTCAACTGTTTGACAAAAACACAAGGGATGCTTCTCAAAAGCCGCCTACAAAAGATAAGAACCCTTCTCTTTTCTTCACAAATTGACAATAAAATAACACACTTTTTTTTTTCTTATTACTTTTCCAAAATATTATAAGACACTCCCAAAAATTTGGCCCACCAAAGGGGACCTTAACCTTATAGTACCTTACAATACATCTCTGCTAAATGGCCTTATCAATTGAACAACAAAACATGAGTTTGGTAATTGTTACCCATCAATAATGATTCAATGGTTCTTCTTTCTCTTTGATATGAGAGAGAGAGAGAGAGAGAGAGAGAGAGAGAGAGAGAGCTCAGAACCAATTTGAAACCATAAAATAGAAACACCAAGAAACAAAAAATATCTTGCTAGAAGTTAAGGCACACTAAATACTGACATAGACTAGACAGTCTAGTAGGTCGTAAATCATGTGCCAAATTCAAACAATTTCACTTTTGTATATTTGCATGCAACCCTGGCGGCAAAATATTTGATGTACTGGTGCCAACAACCCACTATATAGTATATATCATGCTCTCCTTTCGCTTTCTATTTTATTTGCGCCCACCTCTGTGCTTTTATTTCTTAGCAAAGAAGGTTTAAGTTACAATTGGAGAAACGATAAAAACATTGAATACATTGTACAACTCCACAAAACACAGTTTCTGTATATATATGTTCGACAATGATGGCAATCCAAGCATTACTGTTCCACGATTAATGACCTTTAGTACTTGTGCCAAATTAAGATTAACTTTCACTGCTTAAACTTTGATGTTGTGGGTTGTTCACATACAAAGTTTACTGCTTGTGGCTGCTAAGGTTTAAAGTGATTGATAAAAAAATACAAGCATAATAAGACTAATGAGGTAGTAATTTGTGTCTCATTTGCCAAAAAAAGAGAGATGAAATTCCATATGGCGTGATTGGTCTCCTAATGGTCATGAGGGTCGGTGGATTTAAGGTTTTCTAGCTTAGGATTCAACATCAGTAATAAAAAGGAATTGTGGTGGACAATCCCATATGATCTCCACTCGTCTTGTCAAATGAGATGCGGAAAAATAGTATTAGAGTAGGTGTGTGTGTGTGTGTGTCAATCTCTAATAGCCCTTGCTCTCCTGTTTTATCCACTCTCATTTTGGATCGTAGAAACTACTAAACATGCGGTAAAAGTGAATCATTTTGCGAACTTTTTGACAATCAATAGAAGAAGAACACAATATAATCTAGATTATAAATATTCACAATATTCGTCTTTTTTGTATCAACTTTTTTGTTTAAAATTTTCGGAACATGTGCTTAAACAAACTATGTATCTTATAAGATCGTAAATATAAATAACTTTGAACTGTTTTCAATTTAAATACATCACTTTTAACTCTGCACCTGTTTCTCAAAAAACACTCTGTACCTTGAAGAGCATGACGAGCAGAAGACTCAACTTTTGTGATTTCTATGTTAATCTCTAACGGGCTTTTTACTCTTTTGTTTCTCCTACTTCCATTTTTGGGCTGCAGAAACTAGTAAACATGCAATAAATGTGAATCATTGTGCGGACTTTCGGGCAAATTAAAGAAGACCACAGCATCATCCAATTCATGTATCTTTGCTTACCTTGGTCAAACCTGTTCTAATTGGAGATAAGAAGATGTTTGTGGCAATCTTAAACAAAATCAAGAGGCATTTATCTTGTGTGTTTAATTTATCTTGACGTCATGCTGTAGATGTAGTCAAAATGTATAAATCCAAAACCTTTAGTTTCGTTGTATTTTGAGCCTCAATGATCACCCAATATAAAATTTTCAAGCTTTGTTGAACCCCCACTATCTCTTGTATAGCAAAGAGGGTATTCAAAACTTTAGAAAAAGAGACATACTATATAACACGTGCTTTTACTTTGCTAAAATCATAGTGTAAAGTTTCAAAAATTTTAAAACCAAATAAAATGCCACAACTTGTGTCACAATTGTTCATTTGGCAGATTGTGAATGATAGAGAAAAAGTAATAAATTTATGTGAAAACGATAACAAGTTAATCATAATCTGATACGTAAGATAGTTGTGACAAAAGTTGTGAAGTTGCGGTAAAGTTTAATTGGTTAAGGGACATTGGACCCTACACTTGTGGGGCACCACTAGGTTTTACAGGATCTAGACAGGTAATCCTGCTCTGAAAGGAATCTTAATGTCCACAAGTTAAAAGACAAAGAACCCCATTGCAATAATGTATGGGTTTATACAAAAGAGATGGTTAATTTGGAGAATGTATAGCCCAAATGATATATAAATAGGGCACACCTACATCCCAGAGAGTTTTCAATGTACAAAAATAAATAGGGCATACCTACATCCCAAGGCACACCCTTTTTCCAAAGTGACTCGTGTCAGAACATCAACAGTTGAAGTAATGTAAGCAAAAGTATCAAACTGCAAAAAGATCAATCTGGTACTGGGAGACGGTGAAAATTATGCAAACATGGTTGTGTGTATTTTTTCCGTACACATTTCAAAAAGCCAATCTATAAATGCAGTTATTTCTTTATGTTTACCCTTTTTCTTTTACAAATATAAAAGAACTCATCAAAAAAATATATATATATATATATATATAAAAGGAATTGCATATTTTACTGCATATTATTAATTTCTTTTAAATAGTTTTTCAATGACATATATTTTGTTACCTACTTTGACATGACTTTGTATTTTTTTAATGCATTTTTTTAATATATGATTGGATTGCATATCATAGACATGAATGTGTCTCCAATTTGTTTTAAGTGATTAAAATAGACTTTTATAATTTAATAGGTTATAATGTATTGAAAATCAACAAAGACAAATAATCAAATATGTCATCAACTAACTTATGTATGACTTTAAAAAAGATGACGTTAAAAATAAAAAGTTAATTAATGCTTTAAAGTATATATTAACCAGACCTGATAAAATAGTTTCTCTAGTACCAAGAAGGTTCAATTAACATCTTTCTCAAAAAAAAAAAAAAAAAAGTTCACTTAAAATCAAAAATTTTATATTACATAATCAAAATAGAAAATTATATTGAGATATTATAGTAAAGAGAAAACTATAATGAGATATTGAAAAAAAGAAAAGAAAATCAACAACATGAGATTTAAAAAAATTTCTTTATAGGAAAGCTAAATATTATGATTATACTAATACAATATAAAGAGATTTTACCATTCAAATTTATGAAGTTGCACTGAATATTTTATGGAATTAAGAAAAAAGTATTTTGTAGGTGTCAAGAGCCCAATTCTAGATGATAGGCCGTGGGCCTGTCCGAGGAGACATGTCAGTCCGAGGACGACAAATCATGAGGAAGGCACGTAATTTAACTCTTCATTGGGATATAACTTGTGTGAGGAAGAAATGAGTGGTCCGAGAACAACTACCTTTTTCGGATGATAAAAAGAACGATTAAGATAAACCCTCCAACGTTTATCCTGATATTTCAGGGGATTCTCCTAATATATGCAAGTAAATAGGACAGGTGGAAACAAGAAGATATTATGTAAAAAGCTGTTGTCACCGCATTTATTATCCTGCAGCTAACCCTCTAACAGCATTAATGGGGAAAGGATATCCTGAATAGTGACTTACCACTTTTACAGCTGCCATATAAGGACTTTAGGGGAAGGTTAAAGGGACAAGTATCAAGAAAAGACCACCTAACTAGCATGTGAGAGAGACTGGCCTATAAGTAGAGCGGAAGGCAGAGAAAGAAGGCATTGGACACTTAAGGGAAAAAGTAAAAGAGGAACCAATAGAGAAAAAGAGAAATAGCGAAAGCAGTGGAAACTCAAATAACTGTAAAAGCACTCTTCCTCAGACTAGGCTGAGGATAACTTTATACCATTTCAACACTTTGCTTTGGTTGATTTGCTTACAATCATATTTGGGCTATCAATAAACTCACTTCGAGCCCAATTTATTTAATCCACTTTCTACAAATTCATTGCAAAGGATGATGTTCATGTTTTGGGCCTAAGTTCACATCATTCATAGGCCCATCCTGCCATATTGTATCCTTACATATTTTTTTTAAAGTGTTTATATATAAATATATTGATAAATTTCAAAACATAAAAATAGATATTTCCACATTCTGCTATTTAAAAGTTTTTTAAAACTTAAATCTGGGGTTTCAACCTAAAACTTAGAGATCTTATAATAAATTGTAAAGGTTAATCAATATCCGTAATTTAAAAACAAGTCATTCTCATTACTTTCAAATTTTTAATATAAATAATCATATTTTTTAGGGGTTTGGATTTTACCCCATATAAACCCTCACATTCTCACAATTTTTTTATTTTATTTAATGAAGACGTATCACAGATACGAAATCTCAAAGTTAAAAAAGTACCAAGTCAAATAGAGTAATATTTAGTGTAAGGACACAGATTTAGTGTATCAGCCCAAAAGGTGGGTAGGTCTGCCTAAAAGGCCCAACTACAATGAATTTGTAGAGAGTGGGTCAAAGAGCTAGGTTTTAGTGCATGGATAACAGTTAATATGGATTTTATAACAATCAAACAAAGATGAACCGAGTTTGCCAAAGAAAGTTTGTCCTCGGCACAATTCGAGGAATTTTGTTCTAATAAATGTTGAATGAGAATGGTTACAGGAGTTCTTGAGATTGCTCTCGTGCTTTCTCCCTTCCTTTATTCCATGGTGGATTTATCCTATTATATAGTCCCTTTCAAACAATTTGGACCTTCCTTTTGTTGATCATCCAAGCCTATATTTGAGTGCCTGTCCTATCAGACACCCTTTTTGGTGTTCTGTGAGTTGCGGTAACCGAGGTAGCACTGTTCAAGGGTACTGTCCACATAAATGCGGTGTCAGCAGCTTTCTCCTAGATATTTTTGAGTTCCTATCCTTCATGTACGTTTGTGGCATATGTCCCTCTCACTAGAGCTTCCTAGAAGGTCACCTTGATCACTAGGATCTATAGCTGATCTGTGTTTAACTTATCCGAGGAGATATTCTTCCTCGGACTCGGACTACTCACGATCTCGGCTAAAGCCCCTCGCTCTCGGCCAAAGCCCAAGACCTAATTGCATGATTTGGGCCCATGACCCCACATTTAGGTATTCAGAGTATGAAAAATAGTATTCTCTCCTCTCACATTTATGGTGGAATCCACTATTTAAATTCTTGGTAAGGTCCACCAGGGAGGATTATTTTTTTTTAAACAGAAACCAAGAAGCACTATTTATCGTTTTTTCTATACTCCGGAAGCACCTAAGAATTTTCCGGTCAAATACACAAGTATAGTTGCACTTAGAAAATATAAAACTAAAGAAAATAATTACATAAATCAAACAAGCTCAATAAATTTAATATAAACTATCGGCAAGTGGCATTAAAATCACATGTTTATATGAAAGCTAGATATTTTATTAAAATATTTTTAAGAGAATAGTAGAATACAATATAAAATTATATATATATATATATATATATATATCAAGACATGGGAATAGATCTAAATTTCCATTAGAAGTTTTTTAAAACTTCAATTTGGGTTTTGAAACTGAAATTTAGAGATCTCATAATAAAATGTTAAGGTTAATCATTATCTATCATTTTTTTAAAAAATAAATCATTCTCATAGCTTTGAAAAATGTCAACTTTTAATATAAAATAATAATGTTTTAAGGAATTTGGCTTAGCTCTTGTTTAACTCCTCACATCATATCATATACTATGTAATGGAAGTTGGGTCTTAAAAGCTGTGATAACGCTAAATGATTATTTTCTTTATGCAATTGATGAGTGACTACACTTTAATTAATTATTTGCCTAGCTTATCTTAAATGAATCTCTATAATAAAATATCAAGTTATTTATTAATTGTTTGGATAGTTTATTTAAGTAAAACTCTATTATCTAACTTTCGAGAAATTTAAAATTATACTCCAACTAAAATTCTATTACCAAAAATCCCAAGAAATTTGAGATAAATTGTAATACTTATTTTTAATTATTTTGATAATTTATTATAATTTCATGTTCCAACATAGTGAAAGTTGCACATTACATATTCTGTTTGTACCAAATGACTCTATACATGTGTATATTACATATAAAAATTTAATGTATTATTAATTATTAAAATAATATATTAAGATAATTTGATAATATTAATAAAATAGTTTCCTTCTTTTACATGCAATTTTTAATTAATTACTAGTTTACTACTAGTTATCTTCTATTTTGAGATGTAAGACAAATGACATGTAATGAATCTAGAGGTTAATTGAGTTCTCAAACGTTGACTAAGAGTGTTGTAACTCAATGTCATAGTTCATTCATTCTTATTAGGAAAATAATGATTCAAATCGTTCGTCTTTTATTATACGAACTATCAAATTATTAAAGCGTATATATGTGAAAAAATTGCACTAACCTCTTCTAAGTTTTTCCGAGATAAATGAAAAAAGCAATGACAAACAAGAATTGTCAAGCTGAAAAACTACATGTGGTAAAGAAATCATCGGGCTAAAGTTCATGCATTCTGCTACAAATTCTTGGCACGTTAGCTACCTTACATCATTTCCATCACCTAATTAATAGAGATGTGGTTGGTATTTTTGGAGCCATGTTTTCAATACCAGAATATATAGTGCCTGTAATTAGAAGAAAAAGGAATCTTATTCAAACTATTGCCACAATTTTAGTTCTGCTACACAAAGATACAGATACAGGATGATTATTATGTTGAAATCAAACACAACACTTTCGTGATTTCAAAATCTGGTTAGTTTCTTTGGTCTTTGATTCTCATATTTTCTGAATAGTTTTTTTTTTTTTTTCTCCATTGAGAGAGAGAGAGAAAGTTGGGTGAACTCTAATTGTTATTTTATTTGAAGTGGACGGTGTGAATTTTGTGTCAAATATGCCTTAAAGGTGGCACAATCTTAACCTATAGATCTCTTATCTTGCAAAGTGTCCTTTTTTCTAGTTAAAAATAGGCAAAATTTTAGAGGATTCGAAATTAAAATAGAATTTAATAATACAGTGCCATTTTATAGAGGGATTCAGAGACACTTTCAACATAAAGACAAAATTTTTATTAACTTTTCTATATTTTTCAATGTAGGTGAAATCCCTTCAAAGCCTCTTCAATGAGTTATTAAGAGTTAAGACACCTGTTTAAAAAAGTTTTTTTCTTAAATAAATTTTTATTATGTGTATAATCAACCATGTTAATTATCAAAAAAAAAAAAAAAATGTTAGGGACATTTTTTTTTAATTTATTAAGGTAGTAAGTTCTTTTTTTTTTTTTTTGGATAAATTATTAAGATAGTAAATTGTGATTGTAGCATCATTTTAACATGGACACACAACTAACACTATGGCTGCGTTTGGCATTGGTTTAAAAAGTCAGATTTTTTTTTTACTATTTAGCTTATTTTTGTTACTATTTATAGGTCCTATTGTATTTTTTTGATATTATTTATAGGTCTCATTGTACTATTTTAAATACCTTTTAATTTTATTTATAGTACTTCTAATAAAAAGTTTTTAGTTTTAACTAAATAAGCCGCTATTTCCAAACAGACTTTATACTTATTATATACTAATCATAAAAGTTACATCAATATGTTGAGTTATCCCGTTATTTCATTGTCTACTTATCAATGATTAAGAAATATATATATTTCAATATATTGTTTGTGTAATATTTCTTTCATGTCACACATCACTTTTATTATACACCAACAATTAAAAAAAAAAATTGTGTATTTCTTACCACTTTGACAAAATAGAATTGTCAATGAACTTTACCTTGATTAATTAATTTCTTCTTTCCTTGCAGGCGCTAAATGAATGATAATGTATTGGATTCAAAACTCATTGGATACGCATGTAACTTACTAATTATTTAAAAAAAAAAATACAAAATATAACTATCAACGCCAATTCTTTTTTCCTGCTTAGTTATACAAAAATACTTCAAATTACCACAAAAACAAAAGCAATACACTTCTTCCTGTGGGTTCCCTTTTTTTCTTTTTTCTTTTTTCTTTTTTCTTTCTCCTCTAATCTTTTTGGTTTTACTTCACAGGTTGCCTAGGCAGTATCAATAATGAAATTTAACCACCCATGAAGTAATCTTAGATTGTTGGTTCACAGCTGGATCTGGACGGTTGTGGAGTTTTCTCTTCCCCCCACCTCACATGTCCCATCAACTTTTTCAACTACTTTTTTTCAGAGGAGATTCCAATGTCCTTTTTCTTCTTTATTTCTCATTTTCTCATTTTTACACTTACTCTTCTTTTTTTTTAATTGAAAATTAATTTATTTCATCAACTTGTTAGTCCATTTTGTTCTATAAATTCCACCCCCAAAACTGTTATAGACCTCTTCCTCTTCTGCTTTCTCTTCCTTGTCTACCGTTTGCATCACTCTTGCACATATTTTGGTCTACTTCTCAAATCTCTGAAGAAGCTCTGGCTATCTTCCACTTTTTGAGATTGTGATTTTCTTAGTCCAAGATCAAGTACTTATTCCCAAGTTGGTCTTTTTTTTTTTTTTTTTGGGTTCAAAATCCACAACTCATCTTTGATCAAAAACCTGTTGATTTCTTTTTCTGATCCTTTTGTTCATCAAAAATCTCAGAAAAAATTCCAACTTTTTCATACTGGGTTGGAGTTTTTGAGTCTATTGCAAAAACCCAAGTTCCAATTTTTATCAAATATTATTGGTTCTTAAACAAGATTGATCTTCATGCTCAACTTGTTGTTCTTGATGTTTGAGATTCATGTCTCCAATTCTCAGTGAGATTCTCCTTTCTGGTTGTATGATAAATTCCACATTCAGGCGCAGGACACACTTGGTTCAATCCTTCTCAGTCGTGTTCCTTTACTGGTTGTACTACGTTTCATGATATTTGCCTATCTCTGATAAATTAGGCTATATTATTAGTATTATAATTATTATTATATTAGCTGTATTATTATTATCTGCTATCTTAGTGTAATTTAGTATCTGGGTCCTGGTAATCTCTCTCTTAGACTACTCTTATTGTGAAAAAAGCTACAAACTTTGCTGTGGTTTCAACATGGCTTCTCCCAGTGGAACATCTTCAGGGTCATCTCTGCTTCAAAACTCAGGTTCTGAGGAAGACTTGCAAGCTTTGATGGATCAGAGGAAGAGGAAGCGAATGATATCAAATAGAGAATCAGCAAGGCGATCTCGAATGAGGAAACAAAAGCATTTGGATGATCTGGTGGCTCAGGTGGCTCAGCTCAGGAAAGAGAACAATCAGATCGTTCATAGTGTGAGTATCACCACGCAGCATTACATGAATATTGAGACTGAAAACTCAATACTGAGAGCTCAAGCCAGTGAGCTTAGCCACAGACTACAGGCTCTGGACGATATTATCAATTTCTTGAATGCAAACACTGGTGTTTTTGGAGCTGCTGGTGTAGGGGACGCGAGCACCTTCAGTCCTGAGCCTATTGATAGCTTTCTGAACCCATTGAGTTTGTCATATTTGAACCAGCCTATTATGGCTGCCACTGCAGACATTTTTAGTCAGTACTAGTCTCAATGGGCTTCTTGGTTGTAAAATAGAGCAAACGAGAGGGATTTTATGTTAGTTTTTATTTAGTGCTTAAGCCTATTTGGTAAGAAATATCACTATGTGGGGGTGTGGTTAAGGAATAAACACTATATTAATGTGTTAGTGCAGCTTGAAGCTATTATGGCCTTAGTACTTGGTCTGTAAATGGTGGCTGTTATTGTTGTGTTATTGTACTTGGGTTGTTCTTTTTCTCTTTTTTTTAGTTGAGATTGTAGTAGGTGGTTGCTGTAAGCTTTATTTTATAATAATAGTGTGCAAGTTTTTGTCATAATGTGCTCAACTTTTGTGAATGCGTAAATACTCTTATAATTTTTTTTTTACCTTTTGTTTGTCTAACTCCGTACAAAAATTATAGGGTAAATTAAAAATTGTCTCTTTGTATATGTTGACAATTTGTACACAAAAATGTTTGGTTCTGAAAAATATGAAAGTCTTCTTGCCAGCTAATTATGTATTATTTATTTTGCCTTGTTTTGTCTTGTGGTTTGACAAAGTTAATGGAGAGCTAAATACTACAATTTAAACAGTGATCATGTTCTTAATGGAACTCTGAGCTGTCTTTAATTTAGTCCACTCTCCTTAATTAACATCAATTAATTATCAGATTCACTCCTTAATCAGCATCAATGTCATCACGTGCAACATTCACAACCTCATGGAGTTATCAAGTGGGTGTTAGTAAAGCGGTAATGTCATCTTTTTATGGTGCGATATGTTCAAATTTCACCTTATTTTTGCCCACTATCTATCCATCTATTTATCATTACAATAGATAAATAATAAATCACAATGTGAAATGGTTATTGTTCAAATTCCACCTTATTTTCACTCATCATCTATCTGTCTATCTATCATTAAAATAGATAAATAATAAATCACAATGATACGCAGAGGATTGGAAATTAGAGCTATTCTAGAGCTTTTAGAGTTAGAGCATTTGCATAGAGAGTCATGTGCACCAGATTACACAAAAATAGCCACACATCTGGTTGTACATCAGTATTCAAAAAATTCTAAAAGTGACAGTTCTCTTCGAAATACACATGAGAGTTGCAACTTTTGTAAATCTTTTATCTTCTTTTTTATTTACCCGCTCTGCTCTCTAACACTCTCTCTTCTCTAGCCCTCTCTTTTTATCATTTTATCTGGGAGTCAATTTTCTCTCAAAATCAAGTTGAACAAATACCATCATCTGCACCATTTACTAACATTGATTTGGAATTTATTTATATTATTGATGATTGGTAAAATCAAATTCATTCATTTTACTATAAATTGATAGGATTTTAAGAATTACTTAGGAATACTAAATGATCTTAATCCATAGATCGATAATTGATAATTTTCTCTCTCTCTCTCTCTCTCTCTCTCTCTCTCTCTACATTTTTTTTTTGAGAAAAAGGTAAGCGAACTTTATTAATTTAAATCTTTTTGAAATACAGTCTCCAAATAAGGCGGCAACTCTTTTACTCAAACATCTAAACCTGCAGATAAAAACTGCTCTTATAGCAAGGGTATGGGCTAAACAATTGCCCTCCCTTTTAAGATGCCCAAATTTACTTGCCAATTCTTTTCTCTCTCTACGTGTGTGTACTCACATAACACAATTGCAAAATTACAAGTGAAATGCTAAAAGGCATTGTATGAGTTAGATTCACATTATATTTTGAATAGATTTTATTAATATTAACACTTCATAATTTTGTAATTGCTAATTCTTAAACAAATCACCATTAGGTTGCATTGTATTCTATCTTTATATTTTTTTTCACAATATAGTTATAGATTAATAACCAACTTATCTCTAAACAATTTTTTTTTACTTTCTAAATTTAAACCTAGAAAATAAATTTGTAGACAGTAAATGAAAATATTCAATTCACGTTATATTTTTTTGGTATAATAGAACGAGTGAATTAGTGATGATATTGTAAAATACTTATTTAATAAAAAATATTGAATAATATGATATTACAAAAAAATGCGTGTAACATGTATATATGGGATGGCTTTGTAACTTTAGTTTTACAGAGTCTCATGTGAAGAAGGATAATTTTATTGAGTCGTTCATTTTTTTTTTTTTCCTTAAATCAAATCTGAAAAGAAAAATCAATAATGGTATCAGTCAAAGTCAAAATGACTCTTAAATGCAAATAATAATAATAATAATAATAATAATAATAATATTTTTTATTTTTAGCACAGGTAAGATGCAAAGAATTGGAGTAAATAAATCTAGAAGTCTGCGCTATTAATCATGGTGCTCGCAATATTTTTTTCTCTAATTTTATAAATATAATAGAATTCGAATGTCATTGTACATAAACTGATTTACAATATTCAATAGAATTTGAAAAACTTTACGGATTGAGAATTTTATCAATTAAAGAACAAATCTTAAAAGTGGGTTGAGTACAAAAGACACCTACATGCTACATATGCTTTCTTGTCATAGGAATTGCAGTATTGGGTCTAATTGCAATAGTGTTTGTTATATAATGTAATCATTATATACTTTTTTATTTTTTGATGGAACGTAATTAATCATTATATACTTATATGTGAAAGAGACATGGTTTAAATAATTTCTATTTCTATTTCTATTGTTCATAAAAAAAAAAAAAATTCTATTAAAATAGGGAGAAGTCAAGTTAATCCTGGGGCCTGGTTTGGCAAATGGTTTGCAATTCTACTTGGGAACTGCCCATAGTTTTCTTTGTGGATAAACCGTTAAAGTTATCTATTTTATAGATAAAAATGAAAGCTTGATTAGAAATTTATAATTTAATTTACCTTTTTTTTTTCATTCTTCTTCAATCATTCTTAATTAATAAATAATTTCACATTTTTATTAAGAATGTTGTTAATTATGTAACTTAAATAAAAAATATCCTAATATGATTGAGTCAACTTTGACTCAAGATATATTATTTTTATCTTCATCTTAATAAAATTACGCCTTTTTTATAATAAAATAAATAAATTCACAATTTTTGGCTTTCCTCTCCTTCTCCATTTGTCCCTTTCTCTCTACATCAAACCGGTTCAATTGCCTCATGCAATTAATTATTTCCTTATTTACCTGCTCTTTCATTCTTTTTTTTTTCCCAACTATTAAACTTTTGGTTTTTCCCATTAATGCTAATTAATTGATGCTTTTTTTTTTTGGCTCATCCCTCCCCACCCCAACCTTCATTCTCCTCCATTCTACTCTTCTTCTCTCCATCAAATCAAATCAATTCTTCTTGTATTTCTTCCCTTTTTTATTTCAACTACTCTTTCTCATTCCTTGCCCAAAAACACATATTTTTAGATTTGCATATGTTATCTCTCTATTTCTTTATAACCCACTAATTTACCTGCTCTTTTATTATTTTATTTCAACTCTTTCTCTTTTTTTCTCATGTTCCATTTGAAACAAGTGAATTGGATTATTGTTACGTCATCATTAGTTAAATATAAATGGAGTGTTGTCTTTGTATATGTTATCTCTCTATTCCTTTATAACCTCACTGCTTACATGCTCTTTCGTTATTATATTTGAACTCTCTCTCGTTTCTTCTCATGTTCCATTTGAAATAAGTGAACTGGATTTTGTTATGTCATCATTAGTTAAATATAAATTGAGTGTTGTCATTTTGGTAATTATTGATGACATAGCAAAATTTAATCCATTTTTTTCAAAGTAGATATAAATTATTTTAGAAACTAATGTTGAAATAATCCAAATAACTTTAGAGAATCTCAATCCACAGTAATTAAACATTAAAACAACTGAAATGAACAGAGAGGGAGAGATAGAGATGAAGAGCAAGAAATTAAAATAAGATAAAAAATTTCTAGTTAACGTGTGCTCTTATGACATTTGTTAATGGATCATTTTAAGAATTTTTTAATGCCACTTTCATGATAAATATAAAAAATTGTCGAAAAATAAATTACATTTTTACTTTCCAATAATTTTTAAAAAAAAAAATTATGGACAAAATTTAGCTACAAAATTGGTTATAGTTTTAAGTTACAACCTTACTCAATAAAATAAATATTACTACATACTTTGAAAATCAAACCGTTGAATTGTATGTTCTTTATGCTCTTAATAAACATGTCAAATTTTATAACAATCAGACGTTATTTACTATATGATCTATACTGTTATATTTTACGCATAATTTTAAATTACAAAAATTTACAATTTAAACAATTTATTGATGACATAACTATTCATCTTTAATTTTCTAAAAATTTTGTAAGTATAGAAAATATAAAAAGAAAATACAATCTAATAATGATTTTGTCAAAATTTACTCTCTACAAAAAAAAAAAAAAAAAAATTATAACCTAAATCAACAACTAATTTTATAACTTCACCTTCTCCAAAAAATATTTGATGAACTGACAAATCTTTTTAAGCTATCAAAGATTACACAGTTAAAAAGTATTGGTAGTAACTAAAATGTCAGACCTAGGCCTCGTTGGTTTGTATAAAAAGAGTTGAAATAGGAGAGGGATCATGTTGTTAAGGAACAAGTCACACGTGCAGGGATCAATAGTTTCAGTGCAAGTACTCAAATTCACTTTTTTTTTTTTTTTTGAGGAACAAATTCACATGATTCGGTTCAAAAAAGAAAAAGTTACCATTTCTTTATTTGAGTTTGTCAGATCTACCTGTACTATTATCAGACATAAGTACTTTACTGTAATTGAAGAGTGCGGCTGTGTCCAAATACTTTGGATGTCTAATTTTAGGACAACCTAAAAATTGTTATAAAAAAAAATGTTCAAAAAATAATCACAATAATATGTTTACGTATTAAGTTGTAGTGATTTTTACTGTGTTAAAGAAAAAAAAATACAAAAATAATTACAGTACAATATTTTCATCAAATCTTAATTTTAAAGTGTATATATATAGAGAAGTGCTATGTCTATAATATTTTTCATAACAAATCATAGGTAGTTAGCTGTTATTGATTCAAATTTGAACCTATTATTGAGATTACTTTTTTGTCACAACAATAATAACCAGTAACAACTTGCCAATTAGGATTTATTGTAAAAATATTATGAACATAGTATTTTTCTTATATATATATATATATATCATTTAAATATCTCATTTAAAACTGCCACTCTTCTAATTAAATCGGGTCAGATTACAAACTGAATCGAACACAAAACAAGACTTTGTATAGCCCAAATCTTTGATTTACTTTTTGTTACATGACATTTTAGAGAAGTGGTTTGGTTAATTGGTGTCTTAGGAAATTCATTAAAGGCTGAATTTTATGATATAGTTGATTGGTTTTTTTTTTTTGTTTTTTTATAAGAAGTTGACCCACTTCCGGTAAAAGGACCTTTGATTATTAATTTTGCTACTTTTCAATAAAGATGGGATTCTTTTGAAGCGTTCTTAACTAATGCACATAGACGCTTGTTAACCAAAGCCCCACACAAAGGCTAAAATGTTCCACTAATGATTTATTTGAATACTTCTTATTTTGTTGAAAATTGAAAACTGAAAACATTGAAACAAATAATTTTAAAATAAGACTAAACAGTGCACACGTGGGTCCCAGCAAATATGGACAAACTGTTTACACAGCTAAATGTTGAGACATGCACAGTGCACAGTGGTTGAACTGCGTGAATGGAAAAACTGCACAGTACACGTGAGTCCCAACAAGGATGGACAAATGTAGAAACGCAGACGTGAGGGTGAGACGCTGTATCCAAACGTTACCTAACACAAATTTACAAGTAAATTATTTGATAGAAGTGAAAAAAAGAAGAAGTAAAGAAACAGACTTGACTCAACCAGTCCATATATGTTTCGATTAATTAGTACATATTTACGTAGTGAGTTCAGTTGTTTGGATGTGTTTGCCACTATTGCCGATCTTTACTATAGATGGATTACTTGCTAAATAGCATAAATTTGACAACCAGACAAGCTGAAAATATGTGTCCCTCCACTAAAAAAATCAATACTGATTCATACCAACGATTGAAAGAGATTGAGTTGGAGGATATTGGTAGATTTTTTTTTTCTTCCTCAAAAACTTTTTGCTGTTGGTTTGAATTTAATTGTTGAAATACAGAATAGTAGCTACTATTCTACAAGTGCCAAAGTTACACATCAATTACATGTAAAAGTAATCACATTTTCTGTGTGTGTGTGTGTGTGTTTTAACTTTTAATGGCTTTAGTAGTATCATCAGTTGATCAAGAAAGTTTCGTTATAATTGTTCTTTCAAGAACACAAGTAGACAGGTGCTATTTGGCATGCGGTTAGAAAGTAGAAAACACATTGGATCTCCAACAGGCCAACAAGCATATGCCATCATGTTTACAGAAAAAAAAAAAAAAGTGTAGGGATATCATATGCCCTATTTCAAATCCATTCCAACTAATGTATAAAGTTGTGATTGGTGTATAATCGAAATAGTGTCTATAGCGGGCTAATATGTGACGTTTCTTCTATTATTAATTGACAACTTAACAGGATGTGAACTTAGGTGTATCATGAGTATTGGAAAAAAATTGATGGGTTTATGTGTAAGTGATTGTCCACCACTTGAAATCATTATTGCTTCAATAAATTATAACAAATGACATGGTCCTAAAATGATGGGCATAGAATTTTTGTTATAAAAATGAAGCAGTAAGTAGCAACAATTATTTTAAGGATATAAGTTAAATCTTCTAGGCCATGATTGCCTATGAAGATATCGACAAACAAACAAATAATTGATGCAAGTAAAAAAAAAAAAGAAAAAAAAAAAGAAAATTCAACAGTAAATCAAACAGCAAAGCAACGAAGAATAAACATTTCCAAGTAGTTAGCGGACAAAGGAGAAACAAGGAATTCAACAGTTATATTATATAACCCCTATTTTTGTCTTTTTTTTTTTTGTTTTATTTTTTTGTTGAATAAAAAAGGGGTCTCCAGTATTTATTTATTTTTCTTGGTAAAATCATTTGAATTCAACATTAAAATTGTCGAATTCACATTTTGTTTTGTTTATTGTATTTTTTTTAATCTCAATCATGCGTAAGGTAAAGCAGCTTTGGCATTTTTAGGGCATATTCTCAAAGACATGATTAAGAGTAAGAAATAGGAATCTCGTGTAAATCTTATGGAAGAATTGTATAAATAGTGAAAGAATTCTTTGTACTTTTGAATAAAGATATAATTAAAAATTCATATAAAATGGCTTCAATTCAAATCGGTTTATTTTTTATTATGATAAATTACCAATTATCCCAAAAATTTAAGGAGACAGGAAAAGATGAAATTAATCATTTTAACTAGTTAACTAGTTTTCATCAAAAAAAAAAAAAAAAAATCAATTAACTAGTATTTTAACAACACCCCTCATTGGCATGCCTAAACTTCCCCGTAATGATGAGGGCCTAATACATGGGAGTCTTAATATTCTTAAATAGAATGTAGAGCAGAGTGAGCTCTAATTAGCTCAACTGGTAAAGTCTCTGATGGTTGAATAAGAGATCTAAAGTTTAATCCCCGTCTACATAAAAAACTAATTGGTCTCTTGGTCTGATAAAGAGCTATCATCAGGAGCAGATGTCATAAATTGAAACTTTCTCAAAAAAATATGTAATTTATCAACAAACCATTATTTTAATACACTGTATTATACTTTGAACATGATTATATACAAAGGGTAAAAGTGAAAAAACGTGAATGAACATATACACAGCACCCAACTAGTGAACAAGAGAAAAAAAAAATATATGGAAGATGAAACCGTTTTTATTTCTAATTAGTCATTCATAAAAGCCACCCAACAGGTGAAAAAAAAGGTCAATGAACATGTAGCACTTTTATGCGTGAAGAGGCAAGTGGGCTCCAGACTTGATTTTTTGTTGAGAGAGAGAGGGTGTAGCTTTCTTTAGATTCCAATACCAAATGCACTTCTCTTCTCAAATAAAGAAAATAAAAAGAAAGATAAAGATAAAGAAAAAACTTTTCTTTTAAAAAGAGAAATTAAAACCATTAAAATTAAGGGTCATGATTGTCACACACACAATTGTGCACTCATTTTTTGAGCTAAAATTGTAAGTATTTTTTTTTTACAACATACTACTAATTTTGCAGTTCGAACAATTTTCTTCTAAATTCTCAAATATTTTGTGTATGAAGAAGTGTCAATTAAGCTACAATTTTTTTTTTTTTTTTTGTGATTTCAAAAGTTAAACTGAAATCATGAATTGAACACAATTTCAAAATTAAAATTGTGTTTTCATGCTTATGATTTCAATCTAGAAAATGTGTGTAACAAGGTGTGTGTAACCGTATTTATCTTGAGCATCCTTTTCTTTCAATGACCCATTTTTCTTCCACAAAAATACAAAACATTGCAAGGAGACAAGGGCTGTCATGAATATGATATGGTCACAATCTAAATCATGGTTCCGTAAGCACTTTTGCAACTAATATACTTTCCTTAAATCTCTTTTTCCATTTGAACCATGTTAATGTAAGGTAGTCAATAATCACAAAAGACAAAGTAAATTAGCACGCCTACTGAAATGGCCAAATTATTCTTGTATTCATCAGCTGTGTCCTATATATAAATAATAATGGTTTGGGCTTTGCTGGGAAACATGTGGTGGGCACTAATTATTATAATAAAATAAAATCAGATCAAAATTATATGATCAATTAACTTATATGAGATTAAACCAGAAAAATAATAATAATTATACCTTGTAACTTGTGTGCCAACTGCCAAGGTACATATACAAATTCCAGCTATATGACCACAGCACACAGTCAAACAAAGAAGTGATTTGAATACACATAGATTAATTAGTTACAAATACTATAGATTTAACATTTTAACCATATAAGTTTTGCAGATCGAGGTGGCATCTTATAAATACAAAATAAAAAAACATTTATTATGTAATTGACGTGACACTATTAACATATGTTGTCATGTTAGTTCACAAATTTATTTATTTTAAAATTACTAATAAATTTAAAATATAAGTAACTTAATTTTGAGTGCGTATTTGATTATCACTTTTTATTTTTTTAGCTTAAATCATCATGACAGTGATGCATGGTGTAAAAAAAAAAAGGCAAACAGTCTGACTATATATATTATATCTAAAATAGTCAGAAAGTACAATGTGATTATTCTCTTGGTGTTGTTTAGGGCTCAAATTTTTTTGAGTGGGAATAGATCCTTATCATAACTGTATTTTTCATTACAAAAAATTGTAAAAAAATCAAAAATTTTTTTATTTTGGGGTTCTAAAAGATTAAAGAAAGCATGCAATTATGAATAATGGACCCATGATAAGAATTGGTAGGTTGGCATGTATGTTTTGAAGTTAACAGGAGATCATATAAAGATTATTTAGAGACTAATATTAAATTATTGGAAAAGAGCCAGAAATCATAATCAATTGCTTGGATTTACTTAGAAATGTCCCTTGGCAGATCTACAATTTATTTATTTTACTACTTATAAAATACATTATATTAGTGGCTACATTTGAAGTAGCTTCACCTTTTTATTTATTTATTTTTTGTGGTTTTGTGTTAAATATTCCTTCTTTCTAGATTAACTAAAAATTTAAATGAAGAAACAATGGGCCAACATAAATTTAAAAAAAAAGGGTCAAGTGTCTTTTATGATGATATAGATTATTTGATGAGAGCATGTACAATGCAATGCATCAGTGTTATACATATAAGGAGATGGTTCTAGAAAAGCTCAGTGAGACTGTGACAAACAAAGCTCTTTTTTATTTTATTTTTTTTCTGATGAGAATAAAAATAGTGAAGCGACAAACAAAACTGACCATCACCATTATTACAATTTTATGTTTTGATGAAAAGGTTTTAGATTTTAAAATAAAAATGGAGGCACGCTTGCAAGTTGCAAGTTGCAAGTAGCAAGTAGCTCATCCATCTCATATCATGCAAATATCTTGGATGAAGACAAAATTCAAAACATAAAAAGTGTTTCTTTTCAACCACCCCATGATGAAATGCTTCTCTTTAATTTTTTTTTTCTTCTTCTAAATTGTTAGGTTGAGTGGATAAATAAATGTTTATGGATTTATCTATTTAGTATTTACCTTTTAAATAAAATATGGTGTGCAAAATTTTAATGGAAGGTTTAGATATAAAGAGTTTAAATATATTAAAAAAATTAAATTAAAACAATGATTTATAAAATTATGAGGCCTCAAAAACTTATATGGTATAATATGATGGGATCAACTAAATAGAATATATCATTTTAGGATTATCACTTAACAATAACTTTAACAGAACTTCGTAGTCATGTAATTCAGTCAACCAAAATAAATTCATAAAAATAAGTTCATAAATTCCAACACATAAAAGTACAACTCAGAAAAGAATTTCATTAGAATGGTTGAAATTTAGTTGGAATGGCCAGTACAATCCACTACAAATTTGAATGTATTTAAAATAGAATAGGAGATTTATTGCACAGGTAATTAACATACTGCAACGGAATGGATTTCAAAAATATTATTTTAAAACAATTGAATATTGAGATTTGAGACTGATAATGTTTCCACCAAATTAGTTTGGAGAAATTTTTTTTAACTTGTTGCGTAACAGTTTATAACATTATCCATGTGTATTATTTAAACAACTCATATAATTTATTAAAAATATTATATAATTAAAAATACATGTGTATGGTCTTTTTAACCATCACGTAGCTTGTTAGAGGAAATTTCCTTCAAACAAATTTGGAGGTAAGATTTTTCCTATGAATTGGATATGGTACACAGTTCACAATAAGTTTGTCCTAAACTCCCAATTTTTTTCTTTGTGGTTTATAGCCATTGAAACATTAAAATAAAATAAGATTGTTGTGGTTGATTCTCTTATGATGACTTTTCAAATTTAAAAAAAAAAAATTTAAAGAAATCTACATTTTCTTTTTATACTTAGCTTGGGATGTTAAGACTTGAGAATTCCTTTTTTTTTTTTTTTTCTTCTACACTTTACTTTCAATTGTGCCAAGTGGCCTAGACCCTTCCACTACCTCCCTTAGCTTTAAAAAAAGAGAAGAAGAAAAGGGGTTCACTAGTAAAACCTAAAACGATACTAAGCAAATGGATAAAGTGAAGAAAAGGAAGGTGAATTTAGGTTAGGTTAGTTGCTTAAAATCCTAATATTAGGTTCTAATGAAAAAAAAAAGCAACTATGGGTATAGTAGAGTGTGGTGTAGACCCATCTCAATTTTTTATAAAAAGAAGGAACAATGTGTGATGAAAATCTCTCGTCATATCTTTTTCTTTTTGGATTTGATTGCATGTTGGAAAGTAGTGTTAATGACACATAATTATTTGAGACCAAAAGGAAGTTAGTTTGTGAGTTGTGACTTGTAAGGACATGCATGTGGTGGGCAGCCTTGCACTTGAAAGGCTTACGGGGATTCTGGAGTACCCTTTGTCATGAAATTCTAGATTTTGGTTTTGTGGGATATTATTATAGGTTCGGTTAACGGTTGTCTTAGGTTAATTGTTAATAAATCATTTTGAGAAAATTTTAACACAGCTTTTACGAGAAATATAAAAATTTGTCAAAAAAAAAAAATTAATGATTGTTTTTTAATTTTTTCATAAAAATTTTCTAGATATATTTTCGAAACCAATGCTCTTAGATTTTCGGTTAACTTTTTCCTATTAATATTACTAGTATATTATATAATTGAAATTTATCATAATAATTTTTTCACACTTGTGATATTTTTTCAGACTCATGATAAATTATGTAAATGTGATACTATACCAATCACAATTATAATATTACTAAATTATTTTTTGGTTTGCTAAAGGGTGCCATTCGAGACTTTCGAGCACCATATAAGATCATTGGAGAAAAGTGTAATTTGCTATTCAGCAAAATAGCTATGGTATTGGTATCCATTCAATGACATTTCTTATTCAATTTATTTACACTTTTTTTTTTTTATAAAAAAAAAAATCTCAAATGTATGGTGTTTGAGAAAGAATCTCTTACGTCCATACCATTCTATGGAGTGGGGGTTATAAGATGTTTATTGGTGATGTGCATGTTTCCTACTGGTACTAGTATTAAAAAATTGTGGTTCTTGTTTAATTTGTTCACCTCCTCAATTTTTTTTAATCTTCAAATGCGTAACAGGTGTACTTAGGAAAAAGCATATTTGATATTAGCTTATTGCTAAAGATGAGTATCAATCAAATGCAATTTAAAATTAAAATGGCATGGGAGAAAGAGAGTGAATTTTTTTCTTTTTCTCTGAAGGGTAAGAGATAATTGCTGAACTATATAATATGTATAGTTTCAGTCCCAAATTGAGACTTTGCCTTGGTATTTGGATCAATTTATGCCATGAAATTGAAATCTTGCCGAAATGGTGCTAAAAAAAGCAATTAGCATGGACATAAATGTAATCATTAGGGCCATTTAGTAAGAGATTTCTTGCAACGTCGTTTAAGTGTTGTGAAAATACGTGTAGGTAAAAACAGTGTTGTAAAAATACATGTATTGTTGTTTAAACAATGATAACTGTTATTTAAACAATAATATCAAACAGACTCTTAATATTTCGAAAATGTCACGAGAAAAAAGAGAAAGTGATAATGTTGTTTTCTTCTTCCTTGGCAAAATGGCACTGGTAGTAGTAAAATTATATGCACATTACTTTACTTCTTTGCTGCTTTTTCTTGCTCTTTTACTTCATCCAATGGACAAGAAGATTAAAAATAAACAAAAGCCCTACTTTGTTTGATCATCATAACTTTTGGTGATGTAACTGTAAGAGGATCATTTCTTAATTAATTAGTGTTGTTTATCATGAACTCATTAAACTAATACATTAGACTTTAGAGTTTAGACTACACGTAACAAGAGAAAAATGGAATTATAAAGTACGTAATGTTAATGTTAACTTAGACACGGATGTAAATGTAATGAAATAAAAGAATCAGTTAGTCTACAAATTTGATTAAAAGCAGCTTTCTGATAATGATTTCTTTTTGCTATGTCCTCTTAACACAATGAACGGTCCATCACGTTTTGCTTTTTGGTGACGTTACGTAACCTGATCTTAAGAATGGTCCCATTGTTAGGTTTTAGGGTAGGCCCCCTCTACACAAAACCTGATAAGGGAAGGGATAACAACAGGTGGGACGGGTTCGAACTTGGAATCATGTGTGTTTCCATCTTCGTTCGAAAATCTCCATGCATTGGAGAAAAGAGGGAGCACGTCATTTTGTCATCGCTAATGAGGTGATATTGATGAGACAGAGATGGAAAGAAAAAATTGAAGGATGGCGGCAAGAGTAGTCCAGTGAGAGAGACAAAGCCAAGTGTTATAGGATGATAATAGTATATGTATAAAACATTATTTTATAATAAATATGACGCGTGTAACAAAATTAATACACTTTAAAATGTCTATATAAATAAATAAAAGAAAATGATGTCTTAATTTTATTTATTTATTTATTTTAAGACACGATAGAATTTCAATTTATGATGTTTACTCTATAATAATTGTTTTTTTTATCACCAAGTTAATACACCAATTAATTTTAAGTGTACACTAGATATAATTCTTTATTTGACAACAAAAGATTTTATTAATTTAGCTAATTAGAATTTATCTAGCATTTGGTTAAACTATTTTACTTATTATGCATGAGACACCTCATAAATTCCTTGAATTGAAAGTGGGGTGAATATGTGGATGAAACTTGGGACTTCCGAATTACGGCACGTCCTTCAAATTCATTGAATGCATCATTCGGGTGTACTTGAAGGGGCAAAAAAATTAATACATATAACTCCAAAGAAGTTACACCTTTTTTAGACCATTGATTTCTATGAGATCTAATGGTTAAAAATAGTCAACTACCACATTAGCAAAATTTATTTAAGGGTATTTTTCTTTCTCTCACCCTATTTATTACAACAATTGATTTCTCTCTCCTTATTTATTTATTTATTTCTCTTTCTTGCCATCATCTGAAACTTTTCATTTCTCTCTTCTAACTTAAATATAATTAATTTTAAAATGTGGCGCCCAAAAAAAAAATTCTGCTCCTGCCGATAAACCTTAAATAAGTCAATCACGAATAGAATTAATACCATATGAAACTACATTACAATTTTTTAAAATTTTAAAATATATTTCTAAATAAAATTTAATTACTAAAGATTTGAAGAATTTTAAAAGAAATCGCATATTTATTTTCAATCATTATAATAATTTATTATAAATTTTGGGTTTTGATAATTAAAAAAAAAAAAGTAGTACACATAATATGCTTTCATAGTCACATAGCTTAAGCTAATAATTTCTTCTCTCTTTACATACGATATAAAAGAAATTAATTAAGAAGATGCAAGTGTTCCAGCCAACTGCAAGTCTGTAGCAACCATAACTGGATTCTTTAGTCTAAAATTTTCACTTACATCTACATTTCACAAATTTGTTAGGTGCTGACTTATTTAAGGTTTACCGGCAAGAGCAGAATTTTTGTTTTGGGCGCCACATTTTAAAATTACTTATATTTAAGTTAGAAGAGAGAAATGTAAAGTTTCAGATGATGCCAAGAAAGAAAGAAAGAAAGAAAGAAAGAAAGAAATAAATAAATAAAAAAGGAGAAAGAAATCAATTGTTGTAATAAATAGGGTGAGAGAAAGAAAAATACCCTTAAATAAATTTTGCTGACGTGGTAGTTGACTATTTTTAACCGTTAGATCTCATAGAAATCAATGGTCTAAAAAAGGTGTAACTTCTTTGGAGTTACACCAGGTGTAACTTGAAGAGAAATGCTACATCCACAACATTTCTCACAACATTCTCACAACAAATCCTAGTTGGCAAGTTGTTATTTGCTATTACTAGTGGATAAGAAAGTAATTTCAGTGTTAGATTTAAATTTAAAACATGTAACAACCTGCCAACTAAGATTTGTTGTGAAAATATTGTGAGAAATATTGTGGACGTAGCAGTTCTCGTAACTTGAACCCATCTCTTATATAATATATATATATATATATATATATATATATATATATATATATATATATATATATATACACGGGCGCGCGCTGGAAAGAGTAGGGCATGGCAAACCTAGGACCTGACCCAATCAAATACGGCGGGACTTTATACAAAGCTTGAGCAAAACCCACTTATGAAAGGATTGGACAAATTGAGCCCTAAAGTTTTGTGGGCTCATATAGAAATTCTTCAATACAAGTTGGATGAAGCCACTAAAACATTATGCATATGGACTAGCTCGACCAATTGGCCTTTTACATCCCTGAAAACGGCGAGGATCATGAATTTCATCTACTCTTGCCCAGCCTAATATTAAAAAGGCCTATTCTCATTGCATTGTCATCCAAGAACTAACAATCAGGTTTGTTTAGTATTTGTTTAGGTGGGCTCTATAACTCTATCTTTCTTTTCTTTTTCAATTCCAGGATAACAGTTTTGGAAACTTGAGTCCAAGCGAAAGACGAGCCCTTTGGGGGCTCATAGTTTGGCCTATGAAATTAGTGGTATGGCCGAAACAAAACAAAGGGTGAATTAGTACCCAACCAATACCGTGGTGGTGGTGGTCATTTTGTAGGTCATGCCCATTGGACTGGCCCAAGCTACATCGAGAGCTAAGCTACCATTTGTTGACTTTAATTCTTTGGGACCTACTCTAAAAAATAAAGGAATTATTATTATTATTATTATTTTTTTAAATTTTCCTATCTTTGTACTTTGAAGTGCTCTCGATGACTAAAAAGGAAAAACGAATAAAGGCTTCTTAGGTTCTTAATAATAGAATGAAAAGCTTGTATCATTTGGTTTACAAAATGGGTAATGGGATAGCTTCTTCCTTTTAAAAGTTGAAGCTTCAAGCATTTATGAAGAAGTAGCAACAAGCCCAACAAAAGAATAATAGAATGAAAAGATAAAGAATCATTTGGTTTACAAAATGGGTTTTGGGATAGCTTCAGCCTTTTAAAAGTTGAAGCATCAAGCATTTATCAAGAAGTAGCAACAAGCCCTACAAATGGCAGTAGGGCATTTGGTGGCATTAAGCCCTTGTGACTTCTGAGGCAAAAGGAGTTTCGTTAAAATCCATGCTACGGGTCAAGTTGTTAATAGTTTGGTGAGAAAAGTGCTACATGTCGTTTAATTAAAAGAAATATCAACCCATTTGGTAGGAGAGATTTTCAGGATGGATAGAAAATGAATAAAAGGAAAGGAAAAAGAGAGTGAGGGTTTCTATTGTTTGATATGGGCTTGTTTGTCACAGTTTATTCAAGTTATTTGGCATGAACAACTTCTTTTAAAATTTTACTTCTGCCTAGATAGAATTGCATTTTTGTTCCACTTATTTTTAAGTTAAATAAATTAATAAAAAGAAACTATCCAAACAAGCAAAATAATTGGTAGAAGGAAGTTTGAGGGTAAACTATCTTTCGCATGACCCATTAACAATATCATTATTTGGACATTGGCAATGTTGAGTGCATTTGACGTACGTAAAATTATAATAGATGAGTACCTGTGGCATTTAATGAAATGTGGAAAGTCTGACACTATAAAAAGCAAGTCTAATTACTTTACTAATATCCTTAAAATGATCATGAATTCCCCTTTCTTAGCTGTCGGAAGGCAGAACCTAGATCATCTAGGCATACTCAGCAAAGATGTGCATACAAGCTTGACTTTGGATAGGGCTCATGACACATTTTCCTTATGGTTTGGTGTGACTTGTAAAGGGAATGACATGATAATAGTAGCTTGGAGAAATTGTGGAAACCATTATTGAAAAGGAGCCTTAATGGCGATTGGCGATATACATTGTAATGGGAGTTCCTTGGCACCATATGACAACTAGCCTTTTTAAGATCGATATGGTGACACTTGGCACCAAATCCTTGAAAGTGAATTCATGTAGCTAGACATCCATGCCTATTAATAGAAGTGTAAGTATTTCGTTTAAAGTAGAGGGGGAGGAAAGAAAGGTGACAAGGGCACAAGGCATTATAGAGGAAATAGATAGTAGAAAGGAGAAGGAATAGAAGAAAAGAGAGTGATAAGAAGTCATTATGACCCTACGATAGATTGAGTTTCTCTCATGTAGCTAGCTAGGTAATGTTCTGTTGTGGGGAAGACTGGTTAAGTTTCTTTGGGTCTTACCAAGTGAAACCGCTGTCATTGTCTAGTCCTCTTTCTCACCTTTGTAAAGAGAAGGGATTGAGTGAAAATGTATAATTTTTGTAACACAAACTAACCCAACCGACACGAAAGCAACGAACACAACAACACTACGTGTTGCCATAAAAAGATAAACGAAACTTCGCAGAGAACTTACTTAGCAAAGGAGGTGAGCGTGTGCGCCCCCACATAAACAACCAACTCGGTGAAAACATTTAAATCATCCAAAAAAAAAAAAAAAAAAAAGAAGAAAAAAGAAAAAAGAAAAATCAAACAAAAACACGAAGCAGCCAAATACACCGTCGTATCACGTGATATTCTGATCTGATAAAAGAAGCAGCCAAGCACACTATTACAAATTTCATAATCGGTGACACTTCTTGATATTGAACTTTTGAGGAGCATTTGGTCCACTGTGATGTTACGTTATACTGTAATATTACATTATTATAATTTTATATTCATATAATCTTAATACAAGATTACAATCCGATTAAGATGATATAATATATTTTGTAATTTTAAATTATAATAATATTAGAAAAAAATAAAATAAACTAAAAATTATAATATCACATCATCGTAATATTCATCACATTAATGACACATCACAATAAACTAAGCTCCCCTAAAAATAAATTCATGTATCTAGCTTAATTTTTTTTTGTTTTTGTTTTGAGAAGAAGGATGAATGAAGATAGAAATACACAGATATATCAAAATTTCAGTCCTTTCATGTAGGGATGGCCATACCCATTGGGTAATGGGTATCCAACCCTACCCGATCCAAATATTTCGGGTAATACCCGGTTCTTCACGGGTAGAACTTAACCGGGTAGGGTACGGGTATTACCCGAATTATTCGGATCGGATTTGGATAATATCCAAACCCGACCCATTTAAAAAAAAAAAAAAAAAAAAGCCCCTAAACCTCTTTCAGGTCACTCACACTCTCTCTGCGTCTCCGCCTCTCCTCTCACGTCTGAAAGTTCCTATGTCTGAAAGTTCCTCGTTCCTCTCACGTCTGAAAGTTCCTCTCACGTCTCTCTCTCTCTGATTTTGCGCTTGATTCTTGTTCCTCGTTCACTGCGAATCAACTGGGTCTCTCTCCGATTTTGCGCTTGATTCTTGTTCCTTGTTCACTGCGAATCAACTGGGTTTCTCTCCGATTTGGCATAAACCAAAATTATTGTTGCTCTGCGGAATGACATCACAGAAGCCTTCTGGTCTGTAAGCTCTCTTTTCCCTCTGCTCCTTGCAAGGCTTCGAGTTCTCTCAGGTATGTCTCTTTCCAAGCCTTTACATTTTATTTTGCCATTTTGAAATTTGGATTTGTCTGGGAAATTTTGTGGGGTCTAATCTTTGGTGCTCTGCTTTTTGGAGTCAGTCTGTGTGGATTTGTGAAAGTGTTTGTATTTTTTCTGCTTCTGCATTCCTTTGTTTTTTTTTTTTTTGTTGGTATATTATTTTGTTGTGGGTTGGATTTGGAATGTTGGAGAGGTTGTGAAAAGGGTGTTTAGTTATATGAGTAGTAATGGGTTTGAGTTGGATTTGTATATGAGGAACAGGGTGCTGCTTATGCATGTCAAATGTGGGATGATGATTGATGCGCGTAGGTTGTTTGTTGAAATGCCGGAGAAGAATTTGGTCTCCTGGAATATGATAATTGGGGGGCTTATTTGTGACTTGTGCTCTAAGTGTGGGAGCATTGAAGATGGATTAAAATAAAAAAGGTGGAATGCAAGCATGAGTGACACGTGATCACAGAAGCAACAGGTGGAATTCCAAACATCCACATTGTTAAATGATACACATCTATTATGTGACTGAAGACCAATACTCTTGCCAGAAACTTGGAAAAAAAGAAGAAAGGAGGAGAAAATAAGAGACACCTCACCCCAAGAACCAAAACTCTGATGCTTGCATGAGTCCTTTACGTGGAGATTCACACTAGTTAACTGCAAGAATGACATACTTATTTGAGTAGTTCTTTCGTGGCCAGACTCCAATTTCTTCATCAGCTGCGGTCAGACCTGGCTGTTCATCATTATCTTTATTTCTTTGTATTAGAAACATTTGCTTGCCCAATTATAAAATGCACTTTTATATTTTACTTTCTTTTCTTCAATTGTTCTCACAATATATAATCCTTGATCGGCTATTGTTTTTTTTTTTTTTTTAAATTAATTTTTATTGAGTATTTTTTTTCTTTTTTAAGATAAAGCAATTAGTTAGTTTTTAAGTTAAAATGTTTTGGATTAAAAAAAAAATTAAATGGGTTTCGGGTAGGGTATGGATATCCATGGATAATAAATTCGGGTAAGATTCGGGTATGGGTATTAATGGGTATTGATATTCGGGTATCCATGGGTAAATATTTCGGGTCGGGTATGGGTATACCCGATCCATACCCTACCCATGGCCATCCTTACTTTCATGTCGTTTTTCGTAAATAAATTTTAAAAAGGGTAATTGGGTAAATTGGCACTAATATACAAATATATCAACTTTCCCATCTTTAACGAAGAGACCGTGAATTATTTTATTTTTAATTTAACGCAGACGCAACCGACAGCAACATGAAGCAAAGGTGGCGAAGCGTGTGCGCCCCACATAATTATTTTTTTTTCGAACAACGAACTTTGTGAACATTTATATCATCCTTTCCCAAAAAAAAAAAAAAAAAAAAAAAAAAATCAAAACACGAAGAAAGGCATCAATTCCGCCAAATACGGCGTCGTATCACGTGATATTCTGATCTTGATTGAAGAAGAAGAAGAAGAAGAAGAAGCAAGTACACTATTATTACAAATTTATACAGTTAATATATATACGAGATTCTAAAAATTAGGTAGCTTCTCTCTCAGCTAAGCTTTGAAAATCGAATCTCAGGTCAGGTCAGGTGAGTTTCTTTCCAGATTCGCTTTTCGTTTCATCTCCTCACCATTGATTCTCACATCTTTCAAATCTAATGCAGTAGTGTTAACTGTTAAGTTTAAAGAAACAGAGATGGTGAAGGAGACAGCGTATTATGATATATTGGGCGTTCACGTCGACGCATCTGCCGCCGAAATTAAAAAGGCCTACTATCTCAAGGTAAAATAATATTAATACTTCTACAATTTCTTTCCATATTTCTAACAAGAGCCCGTAAAGTTTACTTGGTTTCCAATTCTGGATTTGGTAGTTTGTGAATAGACATATTTTTCATTTCAATTCCGGGTTCTCCTGTTGTGTACTGTGTTTATTAAGAGTAGCGAAACCCGAGGGATTGGTTTAGTGGTTCCTAATGCCTCGTAATATCCACGAGGTCCTGAGTTCAAAATTACTAACTAGGCGTCCCTTTTTGTAAGTGTGGGACGGCGGAATTGTCAGGGAAAAGGGCACATGATATCTATGAGATCCTGGGTTCAAAATTATTAACTAGCGTCCTTTCCTGTAAGTGTGGTTCCAAGTACGGAACCAGAGCTTGGAGTTAAGGGCGGCTTTGCTGGTAGCTGTGTGCTGCAGTAAAATCCCTAAGGATTTTTGTTTAAAACTTTTTAAATGTCCAATTTTGTTTGTTTTGGGTAAAATAGATTGATTTGGCTTAATTTTTTTTTAGCTTTATTATTGATAATTTTTGTTGTTGGGCTAATTTTTTTGGACTTGTATATATTATTTTAGATTTATTAATTTTTATGGCCTTTACAAGGTGGAAAATGCTAAAATTACAAAATTTTTTATAATTGTGGCGAGTGATTATCGGTAAGTAAAAAGCGATGCAAGCGTGCAAACCAATAAGAATTTGCTACCTCGATAGATTGTAAAAATGTTGTAAAAAAGTGTGTAACTATAACATTACTCTTAAAAGAATTGATGACATTGTTAAGGTGGGGCAAAATATAATTTTATTGAACAATATTGCTAAAATTAGTAGCTATTAATATACTAATATTTTTTTTTTAAAAGTCAATATATAGATCCGTCCCTGTGTGGGACGGGGGGTGTGGATTGTCAGGTGCTCAAAGAGCTCTAGATATGGATAAAGAAAAAGAAAAAGAAGAAAAGAAGAGTGTATCATAAATTTGGTGTGCATTTGGATCGCAAAAAGGTGTTATGCAGGCTTGTGCTAAGTCTCATTTTGTGTATGCGGACTAGATTTGTTTACAATATATTAACAATTACATACAGGAAGCCTAATTGTGATTTAGTCGCTATAGCAATTTAGCTTTTACATTGTGTTTGGATTGGAGTTGGGAAGGGATAGAAAATGATAGGAGCTATCCTAAAGGAATTAAGGAAAGGAAAGGAATTTTCATTTTTCTTGTTCACACGTAGCGGTTTGGGTTTAGGAGCCCTTATTAACATTTCAATGAGCCTTGAGCTGTGAATAAAAGCAAGCTTGCTTAGTGAAGCCTTAAATTTTACTATTTACCCTAAGCATTTATTGTGTGTTTGGGTTAGCTTTTTGCTGATTTGCTAAAGTGGGTAACAATATAGTTCTACCTAGAAAAAGTGAGGCTTTAAAATATTTTAAGTTATTTCAGTTGTTTTATAGCTGTCCCATCTTGAATCTAGAAGAAAGAGACTAGTTGTAATGGTAATATTTTGTATGTTTCAACCAGGCAAGGGTAGTTCACCCTGACAAAAATCAGGGAGATCCAAAAGCTGCTGAAAATTTCCAGGTATGCTTCTAAATTTAAATATTCTAATGAATAGTAAATTGCTTCTGAGTTATTTAACTTCATAATTGTTCACTTTGTTATTAGTAGGTTCATCTTGATAAATAGAGAATAATGTGAAGACCAAATGCTCTTGTTTCTTCGTTGTGTTCTACTTAATTAATATGAAATCCCAAGTCTGCATTATCAAAAATAAAGATTAAAGAATGCAATTTTCCAAGTCTATTTAGAATCATTTGGATTTGGTAAATAGGTTATTATATGGAACAAGATCCTCTCCATTTTAAGCTTGAAACAGAGAGAGAGAGTCTATTTCACGGTTAATATTTTATTTATTGGATCTAACAGTTTACAGAATACTACTTGATTTGAAATTTCAAATGAAGTAGCACTAGATACACTTTTAGATTTATAATATTTAGGTTGAACCATCAAATGGATCTATTTCAAATGGGGAGGATCCTAATACTTCTAATATAGTCTAGCTTCTCTTGTCATAAATGCACATAGCTTTTTCTTAAATCACCTTGATTCTTTATATCACTCTAGAAGCATTGTAACTGAAAAAAAAAGAAAAAAGAAAAAAAGAAACCTTCTATTTTCATTTTTTGGTGTTTTCTTTCTTTCTGCAGTACTTAATTTTCTGGTTATGGTTTATGTTAAGGCACTTGGTGAGGCTTATCAGGTCTTAAGTGATCCTGAGAAGCGTGAAGCATATGACAAGCATGGACAGGAAGGACTATCATCGTAAGTTTATGCCAACTTTTTTTAATAAAGAATTGGGGTTGGAAGGGAGAGGTGGGGGGGGGGGGGGGGACTTGGAGTTGTTTTGAGCATAGGTTTAGACTATTCACTCTTCTACAAAAATGGCATGTGCTTTAGTTAGTTGCTAAGCAATGAAGTGATTATGAAAGAAAGCAACATGATCTATTGGTCGAAAGATCTTTTAATGCTTGCAAGAGAGCTGTTAATATCAAAATAAAAAATGACAACTTGACCATAATATTTAACACAAAAAAGGAACCTGAACTAGGCTATTGGCCTATTGATTATCAGTTGTGCAGATTAGGTATCAACGGAACTAGTTTAATGGCTGCAATAGTCATTCCATTTTGAACATTTTTTCAAATGCATTCTCAGATATGCTTGGACATCAAGCTTTGCCTTCTCCTTGTCGTGAGTATAGAGGAAACATGTGGAACCTAATGACTGGTTTTTCTTTGCCAGGGACTCCATGGTGGACCCTTCAGCTGTGTTTGGGATGGTTTTTGGTAGTGAGTACTTTGATGAGTATGTTGGGCAACTTGCATTAGCTTCTTTGGCGTCGGTGGACATGGATGAATTCTCACAAGATCCTGAGGTCAATAAGCAAAAAATTCGGGAGAAATTTAAGGTATACCTCTTTAATTAGTGCTCTTAACTCGATTCAATTAACTAAAACTTATGTCTGTTTCTTTATGTGCAGGCATTGCAGAATGAAAGGGAAGTAAAGCTCATAACAATACTGAAAGATCGCCTTCAACCGTTTGTGCAAGGTAGCGAAGATGAGTTCCTAAATTGGGCAAATTCAGAAGCACGGCGTCTCTCACAAGCTGGTAATTCTGTGTTCTATTACTAAGGCAAGATCATCTTAGAAGGGCTTGATGAGAGTGAACTTGGAATTTTTGGCCTCTTTGTACATTGTCAAGCCATTTACAGATCATCCGCATTTCTTTTGATTCTTCATTAATTAGCAGAATGGTATCAAGTTATGATATCAATAGTGTTCTTCTATTCTCTATAGTTATAGATGTGTGCACACAATAACATGGCATATAGCCTTAAATTTTCTTTCTTGTCATTTTGTCCTTGATATTCTCCAATGCATATTCAAATCTTTCTGAATCTCAGATTTGTTGCATGGACCTTTAATTTAATTCTCAGCATGAGATTACAATTAGATATCCTGGGGCTTATCTTGAAAAGAGATCTACTGGTATTTAAACATTTTCAATTTCCCCTCCTCTTCTTTCTCTACTCTTCTATTATTCTGGATGTTTCAGTCATGGTAAGTTGAAGCTCAAGGAATATTGACATTGTGCGGTTCTATTCTAGATTGCAATTTAATCGAACATTAAAAGCTCAACTGGTTTATTTGCGTAGTTTGCTAAAACAAGGTCAATGGATTTGGCAATAAGGCAATTGATGAGTACAAAATACAGATAAATTTTGCAGTGTGATCTCAGAAGCTGCTACCTTATTTTAGGAGCACCTATTGATATCTGAATTTAATATTGTTTTACTAAAATAATAAAAAAATCAAATGAAACCAGATTGCTTCAAGACCAAGTGATTAATTAGAGGTTTATCAAATAACAAGGTCTAGTGTTATTTATTTCCCTCTCTTCACCAAGCACAAAATCCACAATGTTCACCAGGCCACCAGGCAGACCATATTAGCAGACTGAATTACCACCTCTGTAACTTGAAAGACATGCTGGGGGCCCAGTGGTTTTTAAAACATTCGTTTTACAGTTTCTAGTCACTTTCCATGTGACTACAAGGGAGAAGTGTCCTTCAAAAATGCATGCAATTGTTACATGCATGGTTGATATTATCATCTGCTCTGTACTTATTGGGGAAAAAATCATCTGTTCTGGCCTTGTTTGGTTAAATTTTAAAATTATTTCTCTTGCCTTTTAAAGCAATAATTTCATGATATTTGCATGTAGAAGCAACAGAGATATTCTCTAGATGTTAAGAAAACAGTACATTAAATTTCCCCATCACCTGCAAATGAGCTCTAGCTCAAACGCACTTCTTCCTCCCTTAATAATGGAACGAAGTGGAAGGTCTTGGTTCAAGACCCACAGGGTGCATGTGTAACTTACCAATACAAACTTTTCCTGACTCCCCGTCACCTATTGCCATTTGCTTTCTCATCTTTTCCTCTCTTCAGCTTTCGGTGAGGCTATGCTACATACAATTGGCTATATCTACACAAGGAAAGCTGCAAAAGAAATTGGAAAAGACAAAAGGTATATGAAGGTACCCTTTTTAGCAGAATGGGTTCGAGATAAAGGACACCAGATAAAATCACAAGTGATGGCGGCTTCAGGTACTGTATATCTGCAATCAGGGTTTTCTATTTTGTAATAATATGCTCTATGTCCTCTTATTGTTGAAATTTTCTAATGAACACAACCAGCTTATGCTTTTCTGAATGTGTAGGTGCCGTGTCTTTAATTCAGATACAGGAGGACTTGAAGAAGATGAACCAATCAGAGAGCAATGAAGAGGACCTACTGAAAGCCGTTGAACAAAAGAAGGATGCCGTGCTTAATTCCCTTTGGCAGATTAATGTGGTTGATATCGAGTCAACTCTATCTCGTGTCTGCCATGCAGTGAGTTTAAAATTTTCCTTTCTTTAGCTTAAAATAGTAAATGAGTAATTATGGAAATAATTGACCTCATCCTCCCCTTGCCATTCACTTCTTCTTTATTTACCACACAAAATTGCAATGTCACAAATCAATGTAGATAAGTTTTCCTAACACCCCTTGGTACATGGTGAAACAGGCTCAACATCAGTTGTTTAGTACTAAAGGGGCTATTTACTATTTAGGAACTATCAAAAATATTGTTGACCTGCTAGCTGTTAGAGACTCAAGTTCAACACTTAAAGCCTAAACTGATTTGTACTCGGGTGTTCTATTGTTAATGCCTGTGGGACTATAAGTCGTACATCTGGTCACATGCTAAAGTTATTAATACCAGTAGATCAACAGGATCTAATAAACTGAAATTAAAGTGCTTACTGAACTAAAGGTCAAAGAAAACAGGGATGAGGGCACCAGAAAAAAAGAAGAAAAAACTCTAGTTACAATTTTGAAGAAATGATTTGTTGACTTTGCATTATGGTTCAGGTTCTTAAAGACCCTACTGAATCCAAGGATGTTCTGAGGTTACGGGCCAAAGCATTGAAAAAGTTGGGAACAATCTTCCAAGTAGGTAGTAGTTTGGATAATATTGAAGTATCTTAGAATCAAATATTTCATTCCTTATTATTTGAAATCTAGTTCATTCATAATTAGTAAATTCTCCATTATTCTCAGGGAGCCAAGGCTGCTTACAGTAGAGAAAACAGCCTGCGACGTGAAAGTGACCTAGCAATAGCCGGTGCTTCATCATCATAGTAATCTTGTCACTTATCTGGGCACCTGTTTCATTTTATTGATGTGTTTGGCATATTGGATGTGGTGGGTTTGTTTGTGCATCTTCTTATTCATTTTAGTGGATGTTGAGCAGTATTTTTTGCTGGTGATTGTATTATATTTGACCTCCCCACCCCCCCCAATGGATTACATCTTGTCCATTTGTAAGATAATGGATTCTTTAGCTAGCATTCTATAAATTCTCGAGTACAGTAGTAGACAATTTAATGACTGAGGGTTCTTATTTTCATTACCAATATTATTTGTGTGAGCATGTGTATTGGTGAGGGGGATATATTTCAACCTCCAGACTCTAGTATCATACAAGTTTAAATAATTTTTTTATTTATAACTGGAGTAATGTTATTAACAAGGCTAACAAAGTAAAAAATCATGCCAACCCTACTTTTTAATCCTATAAATTATTATATTGCTGTTACGGCACTGAATAATTTCATTTTCAGCAAATATTCTCTCTGTGACTGTGAAACATGGGACTCTAATATGTAAGATGGTAAGACCAAGAATTTCCAATTTCAGAAACTATTGTTAATGACAAGGCTGAGGAAAATGTGGTTGAAAACTGAAAGCAATTTCTCATATGTTTGAGATTCTTTAGATTTTTAGGATCATTGAAGTTCTTAAAATGGTTTTTGTTAAATGAATTGTTCAATTTTTGTCACATTTTCAACATTTGAACAAATATTAATTTTCATTCAAGATATTGATAACGTGATAAAATCTAATCGGACTACTATTTTAAAGGATGTTAATCTAAGATCATGTTATTTGTTGGTTTTGATTTGACATTAAAGGAATGCAAACTCATCAAATCACACTTTAAAGTGATTTAAATTAGTTTTGACTTTGTGGTTTTCTTCTTGGGTGGTTATATCATCATGAGCATCATTATACCTTCTGGAGCAAATTTATGATCTTAATCCGTTCTGAAAACAATGAGTAAACCTTATCTTCTGCGGCATGGGATTATCATCTTGAGAAAGCGTGGAAGACTCATAATGCAAGCTGACTTAAATAAGACAAAGCAACCAGGCCATTTGTAATTGCATGATAAACTAGAAAATTACAATAAAGATTCGCAGCAGCAATTTGCTTCTATATTTCCTCTCGTCCTGTGGCTGTGGGTGAAAAATCTATGGCAACTAGCATCGACCGCCAGGGGATGTATAGAATTGACATTGACAATGACATAATTTTATCAACATGGAACTAAGGGATCTATGATTGACAATGACATTAAGTTTGGTAACATGGAGGATGGAGCCCCACTGAGAATTTCAGCACAGAAAAGGCCCGGTCCCAACCCTTTTACTTTTTCTCAAAGACCTTTTTTTCAAAGAAAGAGGGAAAAAGAATTGATTGCTTTGTTTGGTTGAAATGATAGAAAAGTGGGAGAATAGAAAATATTGTGTTTTTAATGACGTGTGTCTGGTAGAGAATGGAAAAGTGGAAATATAAAGAATAAAATCACTATTATGTTCTTATTATTAAAAATAGATAGATGAAAAAAAAAAGATAATTTTGTACTTTTCTTTCTATTACCATTTTTCCTTATCTTTTCTCTCCAATTTGGAGAGAAAAAAAATGGACTTGGGTGTAAAACTCTATCCACTTTATTTTCTTTACTCTTTCTTTTCACTCTAACCAAACAATGAAAAATCACATTTCTTTCTCTTTTTCTTCTCTCATTTTTCATCTTCTCCCGTTTCACCCCAACCAAACATGGTGTAAAGTTTAAAGCCATGAGATAAACTACTATCCATAAAAGATAAACATTTTTTTGAGAAACAAAAGATAAACTTAGGGAACAAAGATAAATTAAAATAAGAATTGTTTGCAAACTAACCTCAAACTTTTTAAGGTAAGTACACTAACTTTGACTTATTGGGCCAAAAACTTTTTTTTTTTTTAAGAAGCAAAAAAGCAGAGAAAAAGAAAGAAGATATCAGGTAACTAGGGCACCTCCCATTTCATACACTGACTAATGATTGTTGGACATTTCTCATTCAGTATTTTTTTAACATTTAAATATTTTTGTTAAGCAATTGCATTCTATTTTTTTTCTTTCATTCCCCAATGGATCTTCATATTATTTCTTAATATCAATCATTGTTGCCCTAAGAGCTCTCTAAGTTTCGCTTTGCAGGCTCTGTGTTCAAAGGAGTAAGACTTTTTTTTTTTTTTTTTCAAATTAATATATTCCTACTAATACGCACTTTTATTCTAGTAAATGGTTCTTTTGTCTAAAATAAATGCCCATACCAACTCATAAACTCTAAAACCCTCGTAATTTTTTTTAAAGAGAGTTTCAACCTATGGTGCCGGTGGGAATTGAACCCCAGATCTTTTATTCAACCATCAGAGACTTTACTAGTTAGCTCAACTGGAACTCACAAACTATTGTAAATTCATTCATAATTTTTATTTTGAATGCAACACATTTGTACATTGTGTAACTTTTCGACAATGTTACACTATTTAATATAGAACTTCTTAGTGGATCAATATTTAAAAAATTTCTACCATTAAATTACAAGTTCTTGTAATTCTTAATGTATACACCAAAATTTTGAATTAATCCTATTAAGAACTATGAATCTAATGTTGTGAGAGAGAAGTTTCATGAAATTGTCTCAAGATATTTCTTTTTAAACCTATATATGTTATGAGAGACTTCTCTTAAAACCTTCTTATAAAATACTTTTCTGTGGTGACAACCATCAAAGGCATAAACATATTCGGATAAAAGATATTAAAGGAGAAAACGTAAGATGACTATAAGATGACTATTATATTGGAAATTTAAGAATGATTTTATATATATACACACAAGAAGATTAAAAAAGAAAACAAACAAACAATGATACGACCAAAAAGTAAGAAAAAGAAGGGGAAAAAAGGTAACATAATTGACTTTATTGGATGCCAACCTTACAAAATCTAAAACTTATTCTTGAAGATGATTGTTAAAGTCATCACAAATTAATCAGGTTCCACATGCATGGGATATTCTTTTCCAGGAAGAACTCAAAAAGAGGAACTTTTGCCAAAGTGCCATGTTTTCATCCTTTGGCATGCTTGTAATGACAAAACATCACAATGATCCCACACTTAAGTCTAAGAATGCATATAATTTATAGAATTACCCAGACTTGTTCAAGATAAAGACATAGACCTTAACCATTTGATCACATAAACCTAGACTACTCCAATTTGGCCTTCAACATTGATTGGTGTTTCAAAAATGAGCCTACCACTAGGCCTAGGGATTAGAATGACCAATTATTGAATGCAGATAAGAAGGGAAGGTTTACTTGAATAAGGGGGACCTGTCCTAACCCCCATTTTTATGAGAAAAGAAAGCCTGGATAAGAGTAATTTAAACCTCAAAGTGTTGCTCTTTATTCTCCACCATTGTCCATTTAGTGGCATTTGGTGCGTGGTCCTTGTCGTTGACGATAATTGACAGCACTAGTCATCCATAAAAGCTATTTTATGCCAACCTAATGTGTTTTTTTAAAGCATAGCGTAGTGTAATAATCCACTAATCACACCAAGCATGCTTTCTAAGCTTGCACTGCACTCCTTTCTAGGTTGTATAACTGAAACCCAAAATACAATTCTAGCCTCATGCATACAAGATTTTGCATATTGAGAGGCACATAAAATTTTATGAAAACGATTGCCTTAGGCGTTTTTAGTTATTTTGTGCTGGGATTTAGATTTTGTTGATGAGTTTCTGTCAAAATGGGTGTCAACAAGGATTGTAATTGTTGCATATTAGTTTAACTGAAGTGTTGAATTAGGAGTTGCTTGAGGATCTAGAGTTGAAGAGTATTAGGACAAGTGAACCAGTGATCATTAACTGGTTTTTCATCCTTTTTAGTGAGTTCAGTGATGTACCAAAGTTTTGGATTGGTGCAGACTAGTTTGTTCATGGTGGAGATTCTATAGAAGAGAACAGACTTCTGAAGTTGCGACAGTGGGAGGCAAACGAATTGTTTGCTTAGTTACATGTTGTGTGTGTCAGCATATTTTTTGGTTGAGAAAAATGGTATTATATATTGCTACTTGCTAGAATAATTGTTAAAGTATGCTGGAGAGTCGACCAAACTCCCAGAGAACAAAACCAATCAATAGTAAATGAGCACTATATTCAAACCACTGAGGAGAAGCATCAATACAAATTGAAAAAAAATAAAATAAAATAAAAATCTTCAAGAATGCACCTTAAAAGCATTGGATCACTCAGGGGAATCACTAGATCCAAGAGAGAATATTAAGTATAAACTGTTGCTTTGAAGATTTATTCAAGAGATCCTCCGTTCTGCCACATGAGTCCTTTCATTGATTTTTTACTATAAATTACTGCTTTTGTATTGTAGTGATACTCTTGTGATTGCTTCATCATTATGTTAACTTAAATTTGTTCAAGTGATAATTAATCAAGTTATTAGGTCATTGGATCATAATTAAATTTTCATCATGGGCGCCTTATCGTTATCCGCCTCTATAGAATTAGCTGAAATTATACAATAAGACAACCCCCATTAAAATCTATCTTGAATAAGCTTATTTGGAAATGGAAAATCATGACTATCACCTTGGTCTCTTTGGCATCAGCAAAACTCATTTCACTTGGGAGCCACAGATTGCAATACTCATGGGTTTTCCACTGAAATCAAGAAAAAAAGTTGTGAATATCAGCAAACTTCGGTTTTTTTTTTTTTTAAATGAGGGGTATTGTAATAATTTCCACTAGAGGTCTTCTTAATTTAACATATCAATAGTGAATCCACTAACTACCTAGACTTATTGGCGCCCCAACAAAAGAAAAGTGGTCTCCTTTCCCTTTCCTGTTTGAATTTTTAACTAAAAGAGCATAAAACTTAACATTCTTTATAATTGACTGTCAATTTTCATTTTTCTCTCTGACTTAGACTCCCTAGCTAAGTAAATTTCACGCTCCTTATAATGAAGAAAGGAAAGCATCATTTGGTCTGTACTCTTGCATGAGAAAACAAAAAAGCTTGACAATCAGAAAACACAAAGTTGCCTAGCTAACATGGGTCTCATGCTGCTCAAGAAAGTCAGTCTTCTCTTCCTCCTCATTATTTCAGCATCACTCTTATCAACTTGTCTCGCAGGTGGGTCTTTTTAACTCGCTGCAAATTGTACCCATTGTCAGAGCTTTTATAAAAGAAAGTGTTCAACATATTTATCAACAGCTAAAGAATGCTTGTTAGATATATAAAATTGAAGACCAAAAATATAGATAGATTATGTTTCTATCTCTGACAATCCACCATGTTAGGGTGTTACTAAGTTGTTCACGAAAAGTTTCATGGGCTTGATGCTAATCTTCTTTACTTGATATGGTTATTATTAGTGCAAAGCATGTGAACAAAATAAGCTGTACTTGTAGCATATCTACTATACATTAAAGCATGTCTTCTTTTTTTTTTTTTTTTAAATTTGCGTGGCCAGAGGAGAAGTTGACACCATTTATATGCTTGAATTGCCTTTGCAGGCCGAGAGTCCAAGTGGGTCAGTGAGTTAGCTAAAGAAGCCGATGCAATTAATGAGGTTTGTGAAAAGATTATAATTAGGATTACTCACTGTTAATCTCTTATTTCCATTTTTTTGGAGTTATTGTTTCTTTCTGTTAGCCATTTCAAATGGAGAGGCATCTGTTCCTTTCAAATGATGATCCATGCACGATCATAAATAAGCACCAAGTAAGGATGTAGTACTGTCATAATCAAACTTGAAAAGTTTGCCTTTCTCTGAAAATTTGCTGACTAAACTTTTTGGTAGCAGTCATGTAAAATTACTTTGATAAATAGGGTCCTCTCTCTCTCTCTCTCTCTCTCTCTCTCTCTCTCTCTCTCTCTCTTTTGTGAAAAGCACAACACACGACCACAGTTGAAACCTAAAGATCAGTATTACTTGCACAATAGCTTCCCTTATTAATTTCCATATTTGCTGATTCATTGTCTGATTTTTACTGGCTAGGGAATACCACAGAAACTATCACACCACGATGAAGAGGAGAGTATCCATGAAAGGCTTCTTAAGGTTAACACTAAAGACTATGGAAGATATGATCCAACACCAGCCCTTGTTAAGCCTCCTTTCAAACTCATACCCAACTGATGCATGGTTTAGCCATACAGATTGGCAGAATCTGAGTGTTAGTACCTAAATAAATGAAGTAAATGATATCCACTACGTAGTAGTATTATGTATGTATTTTTATATATTATATTATATGGCATATAAAAACATACGTACTAAGTTTTGAACCTTTATAATGTGTTATACAGCTTCTTTATCTTTAGAAGAGTGGATGTGTCAGATTTAGTTGAAGTGACAAGTTTTATACTAATAGTGAACTACATGTACTGGATTTTATGAAATGTGTTATGTCCACTAATTCCTTCTGTTTTATCAAAAGCATACTATAGACCAAAAAAAAATCCCCAAAGTTATGGAGGGTAGTATGAATCCTCGCAAAACATAAACATTTGTATTTAACTTCTTTTATGGGAGAGCTTAAATTAAGATAATCCACTAGAGATACTAACAAGGCGGGGCAAGTCTTGATTAGGGATGCCACCTCTCTCAAGGAAGGGAAAACTCACATAGGAGAAGAGCGGGGTGGTTTTGAGATAGTTTGCTATCTATAATGAAGTGGTTTCGATATTAATAAGGTAGAGATAAAAGAGAGAGAAAATTAGTAGTGAGGGTGCTAAAAGCAAAAAAAAGTAAATATTTTGGGAGATAGTAATAACATGTACAAAAAAATAAATTACAAATATGATTTGTATAAGAAAATAGGATTTAGGTGTAAATACCCTAAGCGTATTACATTAGATTTTCCCGGTAAATTCAAACACCTAATTGCTAGTATTGACCAATAAATTTTGATATATATATATATATATATATACAGATATATATTTGTGTGTGTGTTTTTGTCTAGATGCTAATAGCATGATAAAAATTTTAACCACTTGTTTAACAATAAATGGCTAATACACAGTAGAGTTATCCTAAAAAGTTAAAAGAATCATAAACCAAGGAGCTTAATATCATACAGTTTCATTGTCTGTAATTAGTACTTAAGGTTGTTTTAACAAAAAATAAGTATTTAAGGTTGATTATAACAAAAAAAAAACAGTTCTTAAGGTTGATATATAACCATCCTGGTCACCATTCTAAAGAAGGCTAGCTCAAATTTACCCCTATTGCTTAACAAGCAAGAGGTTAAGCAACACTGAACTTGGCATGAATGATCAGGCTTTTTAGCAATTCGGATTGGCATTAAGTACGTAAAAAAAAAAAATGTCGTACATGTTGAAACACAAATCATGGCATTATTTTCCGTTAGTTTAGAACTTTTTGGGGTAACCATGTAATGACATAAACATAAACAAACATATATACATGATGATGAGGTATATTACAAAACCCAATATATAGGATGAAGTTCATAGGATTATGTTATAGTACTAGTACTTACCACAACAAAACCCATAATTTTTTTCACAATTCTGCCACTCATAATTCGCCCTATAGACAAGTTATGATACTGACATTATTTGTCTATATAATTAATGCCCATTCACAGAGAGAGAGAGAGAGAGAGAGAGAGAGAGAGAGAGAGAGAGAGAGAGAGAGAGAGAGAGAGAGAGAGAGAGAGAGAGTTGGTGTGTGTTAAAGAAGGGGGAATCAAATTTGTGTTGGGATCAGAATGTGAAGACTATTGAAACGTTGTCTGTTTTTGAGCGAAAAGAACGATAAAGCTAGTGTACCTACAACGCTTAAAAGAAGAACAATCGTGTGCAGTGGTTCCTACCATATATTCTCATCACATTATGTCTTTCCATGCAATATATGCAGGGATTAGGAGCGCGTTTTTTTCTCAAGAATGTGGGGTCTTCACTCATTTCAGTTGTGTGACTTGTGTTGTGTCTGCTACTTGTGCAAGGAAACTCCCTGAACTTTTATTTTATTTGGGCAGTGGTTCCTCCTTCCTTGCTCCAACCCAATGGTCATAGGGCAAAGATTTCACCCTTCCCCTACCCTAATCCATTACCTCTTAAGGGTAGCGAAAACTCGTGAGGCATGGCAAGTCAAGGGTGAAATTGTCATTTCTCCTTCCTATAATGTGTGTGTGCACACACGCGCAATGCAAAGAATGAACTAACACACTCAACTAGATAATTAATTAGATGCCCTAAAACTAGTCTTGAAGACTCGCGCAAAAAAAAAAAAAAAAAAAAAAAAAAGAGAGAGAGAGAGAGAGAGAGAGAGAGAAAAGTATAGATGGAAATGACCATACGTGCCATTTTGATGGTAAATTCAATGTTAAAATCAGTCATACATGGGTGCTTTCAACAATTTTACTCCGGAAAATACAATTCTTTACTCTTGATCATGCATGACCTTTATGGATGGCCTTTTGCTGGGTGACAACTTGTGAGGGCAGAAGACGAAAATGCTGCTTGCAGGCCTTTTGCTTGGTTGGACTTCTGAGAGAGATTGTGGTTGAGAGATGGAAATTGCGGTTTCCTCTTGCAAAGGTAGTGCAACTTTTGCTACAGTTGACTACATATGAAAGAGATTGTTTTGAGTTACTAATTTTTCATAAGTTCCGGTTAACAAGTGTTCTTAAAACATTTGTTAATAAATCATTTTAGAAAAATTTTAATACTACTTTTATGAGAAATATAAAAAGTTATAAAAAAAAATTAGTTTTTTTTTTTCCCTTTTCCCATAAGAAAGTTTCTAAAAATATTTTTTAAATCAATACCCTTATGACATCCGTTAATATTTCCCTTTTTCATATACATTTAGAGAAAGTAAGTACATTGAATTTGACAACAAATTTCACACCTACTGATGTAACAATCTGTAATTAGTGTATCATAAAGTGATGATAGTAGTGGTTAGTGATCTCATATGACAATACTGTTGCCGCCAATTATATTCTGCTAACTTAACAAGGTGTGAAAAAAATTGTAAAATTTGTTGTCTACAGCATTGCTCATACATTTGAGGCCAACTTTTTTGGTGGTTTCAATAAAAATGAGTGTTACGTCCACAATATTGCACAACAAATTGTAAATGGTAGGTTGTTATTAGTTCTATCTAGCCGATATCCCGAGCGATGCGCAGTGCATTTTGATAAATTTTGTAAGAAATTATTTATGACCCATTGATTTCATGAATACTATTATTGTTAGTAACACTTAATCTATGAGGTTTTCTACTAAAACTAAATTCAAACTAACTACATTGGGGGGAAAATTCCTCTAATTTATGTAACCAAAAAATATCACCAGATCATAGTGAAATTATCACCTACAAACCTGTTGGTTCCTAGATGTCTTTCTTATATTATTTATGTTTTATATATCAATTAGCTATAAAAACTTCTAGAATTTCATGATACAACAATAGAAAAAATAGTGTCATAGTGATGCAATAATATCACAATTTAACCTCCAAATTTTAATTGACCTAAAAGTAGCCAAAAATAGATCCTTACCAAGTATACGCATCATACAGAAAACCAAAAATATAAATTGTCACATAATATGAAAAAATAAGCATAAATAAATTACAATGTTACATTAGTAAAATCGTATACATAAAATCTAAACAAAATATTTAAGACGAACGTAATATTTAAAAAATTAACATACCTCTCAGAAAGAAAAACAAAGATATTGTGAGAAAATTATGGAAGTTTAATTTTTAAGTCCAATGGAAATGGAGATCTATATTGGACAAATGTGGAGACAAATAATATTTGCCCAATTCATTGAATTCGACTCTTGCAATTCTGTATTAAAGTTAGTCTTATGCAAAAAATTGAAAAGTTTTTTTAATTCCTACATTTCTCATGTCTTTTTAGATTTATCTGTATCAATTCAAAGCATGTAAAGTTATAAATGTATAAAAATTCTTTGAATTTTATTTCTACATTTCTCATGACTTTTTAAATTCATCCGTATCAAATCAAAGCATGCAAAGTTATAAATGTATACAAATTCTTTTAATTTTATTAATACATTGAAATAAATGCATTTGCCATTACATAATAGTTTGACATAAATGCTAAATTTAGATGAAATGGAAGCTTAAATGAGAAGGATGTCATACAATGTGCCACTTGGCAAAAACTCATGCTTTCCCACATGAGGTCTCTGCTTATATATATATATATATATATATTGAATTGATGTGGAGACAAATAATATTTGCCCAATTCATTAAATTTGACTCTTGCAATTTTGCATTGAAATTAGTCTTATGCTGAAAATTGAAAAGTTTTTTTGATTCCTACCTTACTCATGACTTTTTAGATCTATCTGTATCAATTCAAAGCATGTAAAGTTATAAATGTATACAAATTCTTTAAATTTTATTCCTACATTTCCCATGACCTTTTAAATCTATCCATATCAATTCAAAGTATATAAAGTTATAAATGTATACAAATTCTTTGAATTTTATTAATACATTGAAATAAATACATTTGTCATTACTTAATAGTTTGACATAAATGCTAAATTCAGATGAGGTGGAAGCTTAAATGAGAAGGATATCATACAATGTGTCATTTGGCAGAACATTGTGCTTTCCCACGAGATCTCTATTTTTATATATATTGATTTGAATCTACAATTTAAATTACTTTTTTGCCTACTTATAACAACCAACCACTGAAGATTTGTTATAAAAATATTGTGAACATAACATTTCGCTTCAATAAACTACTGTTTTTAAGTTCATGTTGAATCAACTCGTGCTCTAGCCACAAGGAATTATTGATCACAAACATATAACCATAATATATTAAGAACTACTCTGTTTCTCTGGATCAACCGTTTGACATCAAACCAATGTCCAAGGAAGAAACATGAGCCAAATACCAATCCACCATAGTACCGGTTGATCTATAGAAAAAGCATTGCTTTTAAGTTGTTTCACACTTCTACTATTGTATCCATATACAGTCACTCATCCGTAAAAAAAAAGCATTTTTTTTCTAGGGTTTGAATCTTGTCTAGAAGTGTTTATGACAAAAGATGAAAATTAAAATGCAGACATAATAATCAAGAGTTGCCAACAAAGTAAATTAGGGTGGAAGAGACAAGAGCCTTGTAACTCAACTGACACTTGTTTAAATACCCCCTTCGCCCATTGTATACATCAAATTATCAAAAAAAAAAAAATTTGAGGAAGGAGAACATGGCTAAGTCTAAATTTATGACATAAGATAAATTGAAAAGTAGCCTATATTTATTTTCAATATGCACAAATTTAAAATAGAAAAAGACAAGCAGTTCCTCCCAACTGATTTTTGCTGTCAATTATTTCAATTCTAGTGGTCCAGATCAATACAAATTTCATTGCCATTGTAACGAATCTACAGCTTGTTGATGAACCTGTTTGTCCGCAGCTGCCACTACGTTAAACCCTGGAAAATAAAGCAAAAACAAGAAAGCATTTTATGACTAAATTCATCAATTTGATTTGACCATTTAAAATAAGTAATAACTTCTGGCAAACCATAATGAAACAACTTGCACAGTCACAGCATATAAGAAAGCTTTGCAGTTAACAAGCATACTTGTTACGCCTGAATCTGGAGAAGCCTCCCAGTGAAGCTGATTTCCTTTCCAATCAGTTATGACTCCCCCAGCACCTTCTATCACGGGTATTAGTGAAAGGAAATCGTATGGCTGAGATAAAATTACAATGTCGATTAGGTGTGGGCATAATAGCTCTATGTTCCACATAATATGATTGACAAAGCAACAATGTTTTAACATTGTCGCATTACACAAATCAGAATGGAAAAACCATGGGGTCAATATTAAAGAAAATAAGATTGAGGTAGTTTCCCCAATAACCATCACAAAATGACCAGAAAATTCCCTCCAGCCTATGTGTTTTCTTGGACAAAGACCCAGACAGGAATATCTATTTGAAAGATGCTACTCATGCCATGTTCACTAGTTGCCTTTGTTTGAATACCTAGGAACATTTATTTGTCCATGACGAGAACAGAGATACAACCATTGCCAAAAATGTTGAGAGTGTCTTAGGAATATCAACAATGTCAAATGAAAAACAAAGCAGCTTACCTTTAGACCAGACTCAATAACAAGATCCACAAAGCCGGAAGCCAAAAGAGCATAGGCATAGCAGTCACAGCCATATAATGGCACTTTTACCTGTAGATTATAGAAACAATAAAAAGAATATTGGGTGTCAATAAGCCATATTTCAATTTGTTTGGCAAAGTAAGAGATGTTATGTTGAATTGTTTACTGAGGAAACTATGTAATTTGGTCAAAAGTCTAATTTTTTCTCAAAATATTAACACATTTTATACTGCAAGTTATCCAATAACATGACTCAAACTTGGTCAAAATATTTTGTCAGAAATGCTGGCATAGCACAATCTTAAAATGAAGTAAAACAGGAAAAAGATAAGTAACAAAAAAAACTACAAAAACAGTCAATATATCCAAGTTATCATGATTCTCTTTTTCAAATACCAGATATTATTGGGTAGTATTTTTAATACCACAAAAACCTCTTTTTCAAAATAAATTTTAAGCAGATAACACTGACCTTGTTTCTAACACGAGCAAATGCTTCTTCTGCTTCTCCGCTAAACAGATGTGGACTTGTAGTATACCTAAATAGCAAAAATACAAGAATGAAACAGGATATAGATCACTACTTACAGAACTAATGCACAAATATCTGTCCACCTAAAATGCTGATGCAAGGAAAATATATCACATGTTTTACTTCCTGTACAACATTTTTTTTTTTTGCTTCAGAAGAATATCTAATCATACAAGTAGGCTTGGGACAGCTTTGGACAAGAGCGAGTTGACACTTCTTGTCCATTTAGAGTTGTTCTCCTTCCACTTATCCCAATCCATCTTTCTCTCAGAACAGGCTGATCGATTATGCCAAGAATCTGAAAAAAAAAAAAAAAAAAAAAAAAAGATGCTTAAAGTTTCAAGAAGTTTTTGATTAATTTCACAAATTGAATTGACCATGCAATTATCTAAAACCAATTTGCATATTTCCACTCATGAGAACAAGGGTGACAATTAAATGATTGAAATCTAAAACAAGGACAGGCATGATATACAGTTCTACACACATACATATATTAATGGGTAAAGACAACTCACATGCCCTAGAGATTACAAATTGCCACTTGAATAGAGACAAAACCCTTATCAATTGGTAGCAATATATATACTGAAGTGATCAAGACAACTTTCTTCCCTCCATTCTTCCTTTCTTACTTTTTAACATTCTCTAAAAAGAGTATTTAAAACTCCAAATGCAAATCCAAAGCAAAAAAAAAAAAAAAAAACTTGCTTTCTTAAGCCAAAAATTTGTGATTTCAAACTTTAGACTAAAAAATGTTGGCTTAAGGAATTCTTACCGGTGTACCCCTGTAGAGCAATGCAATGAGGGTACCAAACACGGGTTTTCCTGGAACAAAGAGAAGTATAGAATTAGTTGTGTATGGCTTGAAAAGCTTAAGCTCAATGATGATAATATTTAAAGAACAGAAATAAATATACCAGTGATGAAACTCTTTGTCCCATCTATTGGATCTAAAACCCAAACATAGTCTGAAAACTTCTCTTTGCACCTCCATCCCTTCTCCTCTCCATAACTGCAATTACAAATCTTGTGATAAGTTAGAGGTAAGAAACAAAAAATGAAACATCATCTCTCATAATAATACGAACCCTGACTTTCTTTTCTTTTTCGATTTGTAATTTACAAATGCATACAATGGGTCTTGAATGCATAACCTCACCCCACACCACTATTATCAGTACTTCCATTTGATTGCTAAGGTCCTTAAGGAAAACGTAGGGAAGGAAAAGAAATAATAATATCTTTAACCTTAGATTATCATAATGTGGGACTTGAGAGAAGGAAATCTAGACTTAACAAGCTTAATACAAGAACTTGGCATAGGTTAGGTGACCTTTTCAATCCTTTAAGGAAAAGAAAAAAGAAGTAGGCTGTTCAACTCTCTGACCAAATCGCCCAGCACTGACAAAACTGCGTTCAGGCCACTGGCAACAATAGTTTCTGACGACGTCTGCAGCAGCGGTCGGAAGGGATTTTTGAAAAAAACCAATTAGTTGCAGTCTTCAGCTAGAGGTTTTGAAGAACAATGAATACCACACCAACTGGCTCCCCTTTTGTTCCCCCACTATCCCTCTGCTCCTCTGCCGCCTCCCATCCTTTTTCCTCATCCAGCCAACCCCACATTGTCTGCCCCTCTACCCATTTAGATTGGTTGGCAAAAAACCCTCACTGTCTGAGCTTGCAGCCAATCTGTCAAGAAACCCACCAGCAATCAGATTTGGTTTCTTCGCGGCAGGCATTTTACAAAAATGACCCTTTTCCTTTTGCCCACCGGCAACACAAACCAACTGCACTGACAGAAAACCACAGACCAAAGCTCGACTTTCCAACATGAAAAATCAATCAGGTTGGTATGGCCAAACTCCCTTCCCAACACTCCCACCCCCACAAAAAAAAAAAAAAAAAAAAAAAAAAAAAAAAAAAAAGAATTTACACACCGACTACTGAACAGCTCTAAAAAATAAGTACAAGGACTCAGCATATTTTCTTTCTGCTTTTTTTTTTTTTTTTTAATGGGGGGGGGGGGGGGGGTGGGGGTGGGGGGTGTTCTATAAATAGTAATCACATTCGCAAAACTTACATTGCATGTGAAGGGAAATTCTCCAAAATAATTGAAACCATAGATTCCTCTGCTTCTTTATCTGCAATTGTTACAGGACCTGCAGCAAATCCAGTGAGACATGACTAAAGGAACAAGTAAAAAGAACTAATGTGACAACCATGATCATACAAACCTTTTTTTTTACAAGTAAAATTTTATAGAACATGAAAAGAATGAAAAGGAAACAACACCTAGCACACAGGTAGTGTACTAGCAGTGCATTGCAACAAGATCATTTAAACCTACCACCATTATTAAACCTACAACCATTATTCTTTGCCTGGGTGTTCAAAGAAGTACAAAAAGAAAAGAACTTTAACTTGTGATTCTCTAAAATCTGGGTCAAAACTATGCAGTAGTCTCTCTTCTGCTAAGCCTTTATAATGTAAGCACTTCGGTTTTCTCAGAACCCCAATAATGAGATTAACTGAACCACATTAAATGCTATATTTCTTATGCAGCAATTTACTCAATATATGATTATTTTGGAACATCAAAACAGCATAAGCTACAGACATTTAAGCTTCTTCTTTTTTCCCCTATAAATTCTTCGTAATTTTCTAATTTTTCAAGATTTAACACTCAACCCAGCTCACCTACTATTTGGACTGGTTGGACCTAGATTGCAGCAAAACGCACACACATATATACAGGCATAACCCAGAAATTCCAGTCCTTTTCTTTTCCTCCATTCTGTCATCGACCATTTGAAGCACATCACACAGTTCCAAAGTCAACCCACTCTTTAAAAAACATATATATAAAAAATTCTTCAACTTACTGAAATTTTCCCAAGTTAAATTCCCAACTTCTATGCCAATCACTTTGTTTATCAAAAAAATAAAGTTTGATTTCCTTTCCAATTTCTTAACAATGCAAAACAGCCAACAACACAAAAATGCAATCACTTCGTTTCCCCCTACCTTTTATCACACACCAAACAACCCAAAACTATTTAACTTTTTACCAATTATAACCAAAACAACCCAAAAACTCAAAAATCTCTACCGTTTTCCATTTTCCTCAAAGAAAAACAACAATCCAAACCAAACCCAACAAAATTTTCAACACAAAGAAATGCTTACTCTGGTCCTCCTTGTCGAGAATCTCGAACTTGTTCCTGAAGTACTTGCGAATGACTTCTCCGGCAGCGTCGGCGACCGTGTTGGCGACCTGGGCTAAACGATCGAGCTCGGATTGTTGCGGGAGGTCTAGTTGAAGGGTGTCGATTCCATTGGAGAGCTTGGAGTTGATGGACATTGGAGCCGGTGATCGAGAGTGAGAAAGAGAGAGTGTTTGTGGGAAGCGAAGGTTGGAGAGGTTTGTGTTGAAAGTGAGAGAAGAAGAAGAAGAAGAAGAGGTGGGAGAGAAGGAGAGGAGTGGTGGGGTTTGGGAGACAAGGTGGGTTTGGTAGTGTGAGATCATTTGTAGAGACTCTTTGAGACTGAGACTGAGAGAGAGAGAGAGAGAGAGAGAGAGAGGGAAGAGAGGTTTTAAATAATAGCAGAGTGAGAGAGAGAGAGAGAGAGAGAGAGAGAGGAGGGCAGAAGTAAGGGAGGTGAATGATGTAATGTAGTATATCAACGGGATCAAAATCTTGTCATAATTCCATTTAACACAGTCCCCAAAACAATGGTGCAAACTAAAAAATAAAAATAAAAATAAAAATTAAAAAATTTATTGATAAATATTAAATGTCGCTAACACTTTTAAGATTTGAATTAATGTTAATCAGGTTCAAGACTTTTTAAAATTGACTAATTTGGTTGCTAAACCCAACTTGAATCCTAAATTGTTATTCATTTTTCGCATCACTCTCATAGTAATTAGGAATTAAGTTTGCCATTTTGAAAAGTCTTAAATATGGTTGTTATTAGTTGAATCTCATCTCATGAATGTTAAATGTATTTTACTATTTTTTCACTATTATTTTAGAAATTGTATTAATGAAATTATGATATGGCATAATCTGAACAATTTATTTTATATTAAATGATTAAGTTTAAAAGAACTTTACTAAGTAGAGAACTCTCCAGGTCCTAATCCTTATCTTTTTTTTCTTTTCTTCTTTAATAGGTGAATTCAACTTTACCTATTTGAGGTTTATGAAATGATGCCCCTAAACGTTTTATAAAATATCACTTACCCCTTAAAATTAAGATATGTATATATTTTCTGTTAAATTAAGAGACAAACCATTTTTAAAGAAGTTTCAAGACAGTAACTAGTAACTATTCTAATCAAGAGTTGACAGAAGAAATGAGTGAATGAACAAAGATGCAATAAAAAGACCAAAATATCAAAATCTTTGACCCTAGATTTTCTAACTTATATTTTAGAAGATGAACCTCAATACTTCAAATAAGCAATGTCCATACTTGAAGTGTCTTCTTGGAAAGAGACTGTCAATAGTGAAATTGAATTCATCTCACAAAATTTTTATCTGAATTGATGGATATTCTACCTAATTGTAAAATTTTTGAAATATATCAGTTGTTCATAGCCAAATATAAGAACAAATACTTTGTCTGAAAGTGACTATGAATTCTATTGTCCTAGTTTACCCAAACAATTGAATAGTTTAACATCATGTTCACTAATTAGCCTATATATTTGATACTCTTTCACAAATGAAGGTCGAAAGCCACAAGCTACCTCTCGTATAGTTACTGTTCATTTACTCTCTCTTTGTTGGCATTATCATTTGCATTGTATTTAGTCAATTTCATTCATGTAAGGATTGTTAAAAAAATGAGTTTTGAGAAGCGGATGGTTACCAATTTTGAGCCAAAATAAAAGTAAGATCTACCGTTTTTTAAAGTGAGTCTACATTAGATTACGTTTCTTGTTATGAGGAGAATAATGTCATATAATTACTTGCTCAAAACAGTTAAGGATAAAAAATTGACACCAAAATACTTGTTTGAAATATGGGTGAAAATATATTATCCCACGTCATAAAAATTATAAACATTTGTAGTTTATACCATAGTATTGGATATTGGATTGGACCCTAGGGGCATCCCATTTTTGTGGAAAGTTTTTTTTTTTTTTTTTTTTTTTTATAACCTTTGTGGAAAGTGGATACGAAAGGATCTCTCTCTCTCTCTCTCTCTCTCTCTCTCTCTCTCTCTCTCTCACATTTGCGTGATGCCATTCACCAATGACCAAACTGAAACTGGGATAGGTTGATGTTGATCGTGGGGGCGAGCAAGATGGGCCTTTCCAAGTCCAATATTTTAATGTTTTTATTTCTTTGCGAGAGAGCATATGTTCCTATATGTTTATTTTGTCTACAATAATGTGATTATTTACCTTGAACTTGTGATTTGTAATGAACTATTTCGAGTTTGCTTATAAGTACATCGTGCCTCATTCATTCTAATTACTTTTTAACTTTATTTTCATGAATAAGAGTCTTTTAGAGACAGAAACACAATTTCTGCTCACTTGGCACCCAGATTATAATGCTTTTTCTGTGTTATAAATCACACAAAATCATCATATCTTAGAAAACAAACTACAAGAAATTCAAAACACCACTATTAATTAGATAGTATAGAACACTAGCCTTGATAAGAGACAATCCTTTCATTTTTTTTTTTCCTAGTATGTACTAAGTTTTATTTGTTCTTTTTATTTATTCAATCGTTAAGATAGTTTATAATTTGTGTGTTATTTTTTCAAAATCAGAACACATAACATTTTATGCATTAAAACTGCTTAAACCAGCAAATCAAAGATTTAAATTGAACTTACAACAAATTTATTACACGTCAATACCTGGAAGTAAAAACTTAATAAATTTATTAATACAACCCAAAGGCTCACATTACCTGCATAACAAATCTAGACCTACATGCACACCTCGGCAAAAGAAACAAACTTTATAGACAGCAAATTACATGCACATGCACATTTACACACAGCTTTTTTAATGGCTATGGTGGCCTGGCAATTTTTCTTTAATTTTCTCTATCACACTTTTCTTCTCATGTTCAGGTTGAGCACCAGGTGGTGGCACCAGTGGATATAGTGGTTGTGGCTGTGCTTGTTAAACTCACTGTCTGTGACTGCTCCTCCTTGCTCTTCCCACCTGTTAGCTTCTCCTTTATTTTCTCCTTTAAACCCTTCTTCTTCCTTCTCTTAACTTCCCCACCTTGTTCTTCAATTTCACCTTGCCCATCATCCTCAGGCTGCAAATGAAGCCAAACATATATATAAAGAGAATGACAAATTAAAATTTCAGCATAAACAGATTAAAATCACTTATTACTTTTGACTTGTGAATCATCTTTGCCATATACTTAGTTACTGAGGCTAATCTAAAACAAAGATACAGAAACTATAAATCTTAAGAAAAACATTTTCCTTTAACCTTTCACTACTATTAATTAAGTTATTAAGTTATATGATTGGTACATTAAAAAAAAAGTATTAAGATTGATACATAGTAAAGTAATGAATCTCATGTGAAAGTAAAGTTGCTCCAATAACAACTGTCACCTACTTACTTAGGCTAATCTAAAACAAAGATATGGAAACTATATATCTAGACATTAATTTTCTTTAAGCTTTAGACGACTATTAAGTTATATAATTAGTATATAATAAAAATAGTGTTATGATCGATGCATAGTAAAAATGATATTAATAGTAATCTATGATGTCAGTGATGATCACATGTGAAAGTAAAGTTGCTTCAATCACAACGTTAACATATTCTTTCAATCACAACATGTCACGTTAACATATATAAGCCATGTTAATTAGTCAATTTTTTATTCACTATTTTTAGACTAAAGCTCACCGAGCCAGAGCTGGAGCTACTGGACCGAGAAACCTCGAGCTCATGTTGCTGCTTCTGTTGATCCAGCTGCTGATCATGCTCTTTTGCACCACCAACACCAACACCCAGTACTAGCAAAAGTTCCCTTAGTGGTTTCTCTATCTGGTTCATCATGGATTTTTGTGGTGGCCACACCAGTAAGGTGCATGGGGTGACCATGTTCATCGGTCAATTGGACTGGGTTGCCATGTTCGTCAGTGCGCTGAATTGGGTTCCCAGACTGATCTCGTATTTCAGCCATTCTTTGCTAATAACTCGAGAAATTCTAGCTCTACCAAATAGCAATAACAAGTTATTTCATTGAAGCCAAGGGTGGAGCTTATTTTTAAAAGGGGAAATGATATATAAGACGGTGGTGTTTTTGCATGTAACTTGGGTATTAACAAGTGTCATTAAAGTGCAAAAAAGACATGAACAACAGTGCCACGTTAGCTAAGGGAGGGCATGTGTTGCTCTATGAGTGACAAATGTTCATGGCTCTGGCTTTGGGTAGAGATGAATCCTAAATATCCAATCCAAAATTAGTTTGAGATTTGCTTCCAATTTTCTGACATATGTTTTTCACTTTGTACACATTCCCAGTCAAGACCATTTTTGCCTATACTTAAAATAACTCGTAGAATAAGTGCATTGGATAAACTCTAAGAGATCATATCCAAAATGTTTGCTCACGCGCTAGGTTCAGTCTACTACAAAAAGTTTCTTACAGAGAAATGGGAGCATAAACAACACAACACAACACAATGACTTGAAAGACATTATGGCTCTTGTTGATTTGAAATAATGGGGCTATGCTCTTGGGAGTATGATTTAAAATGGAGAACTTGTTGGTCAAATAGAAGAGGAAAATAGTATAAACTGATACCCAAGAATTTCCCTGTTGGATCTTTTAGAGGAATACATTGACTTCCTCGTTCCTCACAATCAAAGTTTTCTATTTCTACTTTCTAGTTTTGCTTTTTGGGTTGTTGGGTCATCTTCAAGTTCAATGCCAAATACTTGTTGCTTAATTAGGTTGACCAAAAAAGAAATGAGAAAAAAAAAAATGACACCTAATTTCAAACTTATACTGTTAAAAGGTCTCCGTAGCAATTGTTTTCGTCCACCGACCTCACCAAAACTCAATGCAATTGCAATTAGTCAAAACTCAAACGCACTAAAACGCATCCACAAGTAATAGTCTTTTTGGTCGACATAAAAGACGTTCACATCAAAACTTAATTGTCTAGAAAATACTTCCAGTCATGAAAGCATCGCAACTTTATGCTTTGAGACAAAGTATATGTTATTCCTTTCTACTGCTCATCGAGAATTTAATTAAAAACAAAAACAAAGATAAAATGGGGATGACTAAGAAAAAGGCACTTCTGAAAATTAAGTAGTCTAATCAAGCTATTGTCTATGTTCATCAGCAACCACAATTCTTCATTACTCTGCTAGGATTAATAATTCATCATCAAAGTATGTAAGCAGTGATGTAATTCATCAACAGAAAATCATATTGTAAATCTATTGCCTAGCAAATACCACCCCTTCCACCAATGCACACAACCGTAAGTGGGCATAATATTGCCCTCTTGGCACCTCCACGGTCCCTTAACCATACAGATTACAGAATCTCATTAGGATCAATTCATTTATGTGTCCATGCAAAAAACAAATTGATCTGTACAAAATAAGAATGAGACCACCAGTCTAATGATATGCATTTTCATTCTAATATATTTTTCTTTTATATATTGAACTGTTCCTTCTATAGATTCTCTTTTCTCTTCTTTACAGTCCTTACTCCACAAGCTCTATTGAAGTTTAGAGTGTGTATGCAGAAGAAGATTTTTTCATAACAAAATCTTGATGACTGACATCTTGCAATCTTCATAATTCTTTTGTCCAAACTGAGATTGTAGATATCAACACTGGAATCTGTATGTATAAACAACACTGAGTCCAACAAGAATCCCAAAATTTTCAATTATGAATTGTGTGTTGGGTATTTGGAGTTTAATAAATAAACATAAGCAAACATATATAAGAGACAGAAAATGCTCACCTCCTAACAGCGTAGAGTTTGCTCACTCCTTACTTGATTTCACCCAGAAGAACCCCTTCTTTCTCGTAGAGTGGTTCTCTGATAAGGATTTAGATCCTTTTGAGCCAAAGGAAAAGTGCCGCCTCAAGAAAGGCTTCCCCAAGGAGCTTCTCATGCTGGAACTGGAGGCCATCTTGGGTCCTTTCCCTTGACTACTTTTCAAACGTTCAAGCACAAAAGAATCACCATCAAGATCACTATCCACCACCCGATTCTTTGATCTCTTATTTCTAGCCTTAAAATCCATTTCTGCTTTCAATGCTTTTTCAGATAATTTCAGGGTCTGTTTCTCCCCAAAAGTACAAACTGGGCAAGCTGGATCATACTTGTTAATTTCAGCTGTCATAGTCTCCAAACACTCAGCATGATAAACGTGCCCACAAGTAAGCACGGCAACTACAGAAAGCTCATTATTAGCAATAATCTTTTGGCTGCTCCATGAGGATTTCTCAGTCAAAAGTTTTGAGCAAACCCCACATGTTTGTAGATCAACAGAGGGGGAAGTTGATATTCGGCTACTGGATCTGGTTAACTTCTCGCGATTAAAGCCAAAGGACTCACTATCGAAAGACCACCTGTCTCTATTAGAAGAGGCCATAAGCCCGGAAAAGGCATGCATAGACCAACCATCTGAAGACCCCCCACGTGAGCCCCTAGCTGATTCATTGCTCCAAGAAGGGAGCACTGGCCTTTCTTCGGAAACTGAGTAGCTGTCTGGTGACTTGAATCCGGGGATTTGACTATCAGATACCTGCCTTAAAAGCTGGTGTCCTGGAGAACGGCGGGGCCACCTTGAAGGAGTTGTGCTAGCTGGAGGCAATTGACCTTGGGATGACAAGGGGGATGCAAAAAATGAAGAAGTAGAAGGCAACGACAGTGATGGTTTAATAGGAGATGGAAATGAAACTGTTGGAGATTCCTTAACCTACAATATGATCCGGAAATGTTGTGGGAAAAGTCATATTTGGAACAAAGAGTATAAAAGAGAGAGAATCATAAAGCAGATGAATAAATTCCCTTCATTGGATAATCTATACCTGATCCAAACTCACATCCATAGAAACATTCCTTGAAATAGATTGATCTGATACATACACACAGAAAAAACAATCAGATACCTCAAATCACAGTTACTGAAGGTTACAATCAGCCAAAGACAAGACGAGAGGTGGGGTGGGGGGATGTACTTGAGAGATCATTGTTTTGATAGGTAATAGATCTCATTATCCTAATTGCTAAGCACACTTTTTTCAATAAAATGTAGAATCAAAACTTATGCATGCGTATATATATGTATGTATGAACGCATTTCTTTTCATAAAGTATGTATGTATGCATGCATCCTTAAGATGTTATAGGCGGCCAGCCTAAATGAAAATCCAAAATCCATAGGACATCCCTGATTCATCAGATTGGTGTTATAGCTCCACGAAAACCAGTTTCTGGCAGAAACAGAAAAAGAAAACTTTTTTTTACCTACAAAGCTGAAAAGTTCAATTTTATTTTTACAACCAATATTGAGTTGCCCATATTTATATAAAATGACAAAAAATAAATTTAAAGATTAAAAGAACTATGGAATGACAAACAAGCCTGCCTAGTGGACAACAACTTTTGGGCATCACCAAGACTGGATCAAACCCCGTTGTTTTCAATGAGTTTATCTTTTTTTTTTTTTTTTTTTTTGATAAATGTCTTCAATGAGACTATCTATCAACAACTTAGGAAAAAAACTACCTAATAGTGATGATGATATAGCCATGAACAGTTAACAAATATCAACACAGTACCAAAATTGTATACCGTCTCATGTCCCAAACTACTTGTGAAAACTACATTTATGCACAAGGCATAATATGAATTTCAGCAATATATGGAAAACTAAAGGGAATGTAGCCTTATAGGTAATACTCGTAATATTTTTTGGGGTGTGTGTGTGTTCTTTTGGGGGGGGGGGGGGGAAGTAAGAGAAGAAATAAATGCAACATCCAATTTCCAAATATTAATTTCACAATGTCTCTATCAAATAAATAAAAAACCCCTCAAGCAGTCGACCATTCATTTCCCAGTGTCCTTCGCTTTATTCATGATGTAACTCTTCAGCAAGCCTATCATTACTAACAGTCAATTGTACTCAGCTCTGGCATCATTTAGAAAAGAACCATGTAGAGGAAAATGAAAACACTCGCCTCTCCTTTCCCCTTGATCACTCAAAATTTTAAGTCCTACACCCCGACTATAACCTAAAGCCTTCCACTTGTCTAATTTTCTTCCATATGGCTTTTGGCCTATAATGATATCCTATATAACAATTGACAGAAAGGCCTTTGTCTTTATTTTCAACTGAAGTCCCCTATAAACATGTCATCCTAAAATCAATAAAAATGCATGAGAAACTAAATTTTTATATGTAATTGATAAGGAACTAAAGAACATATCTAAGCAAACAACAAAAGATCTTACACTTTCCAATTATGCAAGAAATTAGTTTAAGATATTAAATCATAGGCATTACTCTCTTGTATGATTCGTGCAAAGTAGGCTTAAATTTGTTTTGTGCTTTTCAATACATTACTTACTTATCATATACAACATTCCAAAAAAAGAAAGGTATATGAATAGGAATTACTCTACCCAGTGCAGCATGTGGGAAAACAACTAGGCATTTTATCGCAGATTTTATTAACTCAGATTTTCATATCTAACAAATTCACTCCAACATCATAGGAAGCACCATATAGTTTAAAATTAAGAGCTTCCTTTTAGAAAAGTACCTGAAGCAGGAGTCCTCACATGCCCAGCAGTTCCTTCAGAAATCAGGGACTTCTGCCACGTACATCTTCGAAAATGTTCCAAAGGACTTCCCTCCTCAGCAAATGATGGTTCGTATTTATTTTCAGACCCATCATTCCGGCTTATCCCATCTGATAACCAACCAATAGAAGTCTCCTCACCAGCTACCCTCCCTCGGTTATCCCACCGAAAGCTCCACGATGGCGAATGCCGAATGTTCCTATGCAAAATCTCACCACTCGATCCATTCGGTATAGTCTTGTCTCTAGCAGCAACACAACAAACAGACCCCATACTCAAACACACTTTTACACACCACCACAACTTCAAATTCTAACAGCAAACCATCAACTCTCACTCATAACACTTATGGCACCACTACCCAATACTCTGTTTACTCTACAAAGCAATCACCATAACAACAATCAAATTAATCAAATTCCACAATAACACTAACTATAGCATTAATTTCATGAGTAAAATTCAATTCTTACACAAATCCCTAACAACACAATCAATTTCAATTGTTAATTACACTTCGATTCGATTCGAATTGAATTGAATTAGTTCTTCTAGGGTTTCACTTAGTTCAGAGCAGTACCCATTTCCATTTTAATCTAAAGCAAACCAATTTCTATATCTACAAAGTCAATAAATAAAAAAACTTTGACTTCGTGAACCAAAAAAAAAAAAAAAAAACCCACTAAATGTTTTTCTCTGATTTTCACAAAATTGGATAAAACAGTTATAATCTGCTTTCAACAACAAACTCAGTATCCACACCAAACCAAAAATACTAAAAATAAAAAATAAAAAAGTGGAAACACGAAAAACAAAAACAAACGAAAATAGAAGCAGAAAAAAAGGGGTTTTTGAAAATCGAATCAATCTGCTAATCTTAAGGGAGAGTTTTAGAGTGAGTCCAAATCAAAAAGCCCTAAAAATAGAAATTAAAATTAAAATTAAAAATCGAAAGTCAGAGAGAGAGATCCGAAATTAATGCTAAAAAAGCGGGAATTCTTAGTCAACACTGAAAATGCTTTTGGAAAACACAGAAAACAAATTTGGAAATATTAAAACTAAAAAATAAATAAAAAGCTATAAATATATAAGAAATTAATTTATATGAAAAGAAAAAGAAGGAACCGGAGGTAATTCGAACCGTACCTGTTTTTCTTTTTGGTGAGAGCTAAGAAAATGTTACAGAGAAAGAGAGTTTTAGAGAGAGAAAGTTTTTTAGAGAGAGAGAGTGAGGCTGCTGTGAAGCTGAGAGTGCTCTCTTTTCTTTGATGTCGAAGAGAAGAAAGGAGGAAGAGAGAGAGAGAGAGGGGTTGGGTTGGGTTGGGTTGAGGTCGGTTTTGACGGTTTTTATGGGGGTAACGGCGTTACAGGTTGCGTTAGGGTTGGACCGTGACGTTTGAACGGCGTTAAGTACTTCACCGTGAAGGAATTTATGCCACGTAATATTTTTGAGTACTTTGTATGTTGGGTAAATGTCCAAAAATATATATATATAAAATAATAATAATAAAATAAAACATTTTTGGTCGGAAAAATGTAAACTTAATAAAGTGGTAGAAGTGGTCCATGGAGAAAAACTCACTTTGGTCACGTCGGCTCGTGTATATATATATATATATATATATATATATATTTTGTCTATTTTAACCTAAAATTTTACTTTTTGTTATATTTTATATTAAATTATCTATTTTATAATATATTTTATTAAAATATTACGTAAAGAAAGAATAAACAACTAAATGTAAAATAAATAATGTCAATGTAAATTTATATGATTACTGTAGCAAATTTGTAATTTACACAATTATACACGAATTGATGTGGGTCATTTTTAGGTAAAATTGTATAAATTTTATATTTTTTTCTATTATACATGGATTAATGTGAATGCTCAAATTTTCTACAAATTTCAAAATGATATGATTACTAATATGATTTTTTTAAGCCATTAATATGTTAATTATAATATGTTATATTTGCCTCTTCTATTGATTCGACATACAAAATATGTATCAATATATTATTATATTAAAAGTTAGGACAGAAGTTATGTATAATTTCACTAATTAAATTCAATCATATGACCATGCAAAATATAACACAAACATGTTATCTATAATTAAATTCAATCATGTGGCTTAATGTTTTAAACCAAAGAAACTATATTGGATTCAAAAAAGAAAAAAAAAAGAACTATATTTAAATCTTGCCCTAAAAAAATATATTTCAACCAAAAAAAGATAATAAAAAGTAAAATATGGTATATTTTATTCAATTACCAAAAAAAAAAAAAAAAAAGATCCTTCTATGGTACCTTCAATGTTTTTGGGGGAATGATATTCATCTTGAAGTTATTGTGTAATGTGACATAAGTTACTAATAAATGTAACAAAGTTATTGTCATGTATGACGTGTTATTGTTGGTCAATGTGTTTTTGTAAGTCAATAAGCTGGTGCATGGCATCTTGAATACCACAAATTACAAAAATTATGAAAGTTGGTGGAAACGAGCTACATACCAAGAAATTCACCATACTCATAGGACCACTTTCAATAATAATTTATCTGATCCCCATACCCCTTCTCATTAGCATTTGCTTCAATCGCATCTATAGACACTATCTTATTTGACTGAATTAACAATAAGGATTAAAAAAAAAAATCACTAGTAAAACTATGGAATTTTTGTTCCATGTAATATAGGTGATAAAATTACCATTATGTATAGGTGTAAGTATTATAGATTTTTTCTAAAAACTCATATCAATTTATAAGATAGTTAAAATTTGTCACATCCCATATAAGCTAAACAGTAAATGGAACAATAATGTGTGTGATGAACAAGTTAATACCTTACCTTGAGTTTTGGAGAATTCATCTATCTTTTAAATTCCAAGTTTTCAAACATGAAAGAGTGTAAAAAAAGAGAATTTTTTTTTTAAAAACTTTTCAGTATTTTAATTTTTAACTGTTGTGTGTGTGGGGGTGACTTGTTCAGTAAGCGGAGTGCGCAGTACGCATTCCAATGCTTTTCAGTTTTCACGATGCACCAAAGTATATTATGAAGTTTTTAATTTAATTTCAGAAATTATAAATAAAATACTAGTAATAATGATAATAATAAATAAATAAAAGATTCTCAAAAAGTCTTTGTTGTTCCCTAGTTTTTTATTTCTCATAAATTAGATTCCCTGCTTCACTTTTTATTATTGTAATCTTTTTTAAAGTCTCTTTATGTTTTGCATATTTTTGGAGTACATGGTTTGGTAATACCGTAATTGTCAATTTGCTCAACTTGCATTCCCAATTGAGATTCTTTTTTTGTTTTTTTTTTTTTTTTGTTTTATCCAATGATATTTTTTTATATATTTTTATAGGAAAATGGTTTAAAAAATAATAGTGGGATTAGATTAACATATTTAACCGAGTTTGGTATCTATTAACAAGAGAAAACAAAATTGAATTAAAAAGAGAATTTCAAAGTTTCTACGTAGTTGCATATTTAGGGAGTGTTTAGTACATGTATTTGAAAACATGTGTGAAAATACGTGTAGGTGAAAAAATAGTGGGAAATAAGATAACTTGTCTTTTTGTCAAAAAAGTACTCTCCTTTAAATTTCTCACACTAAGGGTCTATTTGGGATCCACTTATTTTACTGAAATTGATTTTTGTTTTACTAAAAATAATGTAGATAAAGGTAAAAATTAGCTGAAATAGTACAGTGGACCCATGAATAGTACCAAAAAGTGCAGTGAGGCCTACAAATAGTAGCAAAAATAAACTAAATAGTAAAATAAGTTGGCAAAAAAAAAAAACTATCCAAACGCAACCTAAGTGTGTGTTTTACTCTAAATTAAAAAACCAGTTTATTTTACTCTCAGCTTGTTTTAATTACTAGTCATGGCCCCGCTGTACTTTTTGGTATTATTCATAAGTCTCATTGTACTATTTCAGCTAATTTTTACCTTTATCTATAATATTTTTAATAAAAAGTTTTCAGTTTCAGTAAAATAAGCGAATCTCAAACAGACCCTAAATGTAATAACATTTGTGATCAAAATGTCTTTTTTATTTATAAGTTAATCAAGATGTAATAAATCGAATTAATTTTAGCTAACTTATTTCTTTCATGATACTTTTAACATCTATTGTACGTTTTGTTTGTCAACATTTAAAAATGAAAATAAGTTGGAGGTACAATTTCTTAAACTACATTTTTTTTTAAGTACAATTTTTATATAATAGACAAAAACTGGATTCAATGTGTCCTACGTACTAAACTTGTTGAAATTTAGACACATGACAAATACTTGACATGTGTCCGTAGACTCTGCACTCGCAAGCCCGGTCTTTTTTGTTTTTGTTTTTGATGAAACCCCAAGCCAATTCATTACTACATAAACACTTCAAGCAAAATAGCTAATAAAGATAAAACATCCCAATCAAACACTAAATATGATCTCGCTTATAATGCGCAACGTGTATCTTATAGGGTGATTCATTAGCAAAAACAAATACCAAATGATTAGGTGGTGAGTGAGAGTTGGAGGGAAGAAGTGTCCAACACAACAAGCATAGAGAATGAGTGGTGTACGTAAATGGAATTCCTGTGGTTAAACAAGTGTGGCTTTGATGCTGCAGTAGTTGAGCTTACTGTGCCAAAACATCATATTGTGTGATGATAGAGAGTCAAAAAAGGCTGTGGTTTTGTCAAAGACTCAAAAGACATCGTTCATACTTCGTACCCTTATTTTAACACTTGTCTAAAACTAGTTCCTATTGTCTTGGTGACAAATTTAAAGCCGAAGATGGATGTCTCTTATCTTTGTTCCTTTAAAGTCTGCTATAAAAGTGAGTTCAGTCACTGTCAAAGCAGTGGCGTGTAAATGTTAACAGACGCCAAGTCCTGGTATAAACAATAAAAACATCTTCATCAATGGGCATTAGGCAAATCAAATGACCCACCATCAAAGGCTTACTTACAAGAAAGCCCCTCAATTTTTTAACTCCATGGTTTAGAATATTGCTTTGAGCCCAAGAGAGTGAGATTGAATTTGTGAACAATAATTTGCGACTCTGGGCAAAAAAAAAAAAAAAAAATCTTGCATACGTCTAGTGTATACAACTTATGTGAGACCACATGTCAATCTCACATAAATCATAACGCTGGACGTATAAGATACTTTCTCCTAGACAAACAGAAAGCGAACTCTATGATTGTACAATCATAAATTGTTAGTATCAAGTATATGTGACAATATTCAATGACTTATGTTTGGTACTTCAATACGTGTGCCTAAACATATTGGAATTTTTTTTTTTGGTAGGAACATATTGGAAATCTTTGACATAAGCATATATTACTTATAAAAATAACAAGGCCTAATCTGTGGTGAAATGATAATTATTCAATGACGTATGTTACTTGAACTAATGAACCAATGGTGGGAGCCACATTCATATAATAACAATTCGAATACCCAGTAATTGACTCCATTGTCCATTTTGGTAAGACTTTCGTTTAACTAGATTGCTTAAATTTCTTGAAAAGTCTTAACCAATAATAACATTCCATGGCCAACACCACCGACACATGCAAAAGCCAATTTTGGCCATTGTTTCCTAGCTGCAATGTGCTTTGACTTTCAATGTAATAAGCTGCTTGATTTTGAAAAGTCTAATTTGATACTATTCTATGCTCTACACAATGTCAAATAGCAGCACAAATGAACTGCATGTATCTTGAATAGCACCTGGCCTAGCAAGAAGGGTGACCCTGTATTCCTTGACCCCTTGGCATCAATCTTCTTCCTCAATTCCATGTAAGAGTGTTTCAAAGGAAGATTTCGAATTCAACCAAACAAAGCGAAGAATTGCATTGTAGTGAGCACTAGCTAGCTTCAAGTTTCTTTGCTTCATATTCAGTTCCGGATAGTCAATATCACACAAGTTCAAAAGAAATTTAGCGCACACAAACAAGGTAGAGAAAATACTATTCAGCACTTAAACCATTACAATCCAGATGTGAAAATGCAGTAGAGAGAACCCCCCACCCCAAAAAAAAAATTTGAGGGCCATAAAAAGTGCAGGCACATGCACTGATGCACAAGCACAAAGGACACGGAGAGACTAACCAGCGCTTTAGTTGTGTACTTCCGGCGAATGTTTGGAACTCCTTTGCATTCGAACGCAAGTAATTATGCTATTATACAAAATACTACAACTATCTTCTATGTCAAATTATGAGTGACGGTCTATTACTTGCACATAAATCCACCATTTTTTCTTCACGACTAACCGTCTGCCATGTGGACAGTTAAAACACAAATAATAAATTCTAGTATCACACAAAATATCACAACTATCTTATGTGTCAAACTATGATTAACTGCCTGTCACTTTCACATAAACCCACCATTTTTTCTTCACAACTAACAGTCTGCCACATGAAAAGTTATGACACAAGTCGTAAAATAATTCTAGTATCACTTAAAATACTACAACTATCTTATGTGTCAAACTGTGATTGACTGTTGTCACTTTTATATAAACCTATCATTTGTCCTTCACAACTTACAGTTTATCACCTGTATAATTATAACACAAGTTGTAATATTTTATGTGTTCTTAGAACTTTTGTTCGGACACAAGTTCATACAAAAATTTCCATACCACTGCTGGGATTGGAGTATTTATTCATTGTCTAAAGAGTGCCGTAATTCCTATTTGGATTAGGCCAATAAAGGCTCAATTAGATCCAGCCCAATGTGCTCACTGCTCACATACTTGAATAAAAACAAGCACATCCCGTATGTGTCTGCACCAGCTCTTCAGAGTTTAGACCTCACATAGCCCAACTCAGCCCATATCTAGAACCTTAACATTCATTTTAGCAAGAAGCCTAATCCGAAACTAGTCCAAACAGCCCGCTTCCCCAAAACTTCACAAAATTATGTTTTTGGGCAGAAACTTCCTAAAATTGCGTACTGACCCTTAAAACTGCCAAAAATTGCAAAAAAGTCCTTTAGGTCAAAAAAAAAAAAAAAAATTTCAACCCTTGTTTTTCAAAATAAAATGTTTTCTTTAAAAATAATAAAATTGTCAAATGACATTATTATTAGACTTATTAAGAATTCAACAGTTTGTTCTTGTTATTATTAGACTTTTCTCACATGTCATGCATTCACATATCACTTTAGTGTAGATTTATATATGTCATGCATTTGCATATCATCTTAGGATAGATTACTTTAGAATGAAAAAGATAAGTTTAGAGTGAGAGTGCATATTCTAAATTCAAATTTATTAAAAAAATATAGATCTCAAACTCATTCCAAACTCCATTAAAGTTTAGTAATTTAATCTCAAATTTGTTCCATATATATTTATTAATGAATCCAAACTCATTTCAACCCCATCCATTTATTTATTTATTTTGCTTAATTAAAAAGAAACTAACATAACAGTACTTATTGTTAAGTTTTAAAACACAATTAGATCACATCCAAACCTTAAAGCCATTGCATTTACTCATAAGGCATAGCATATATTGAGTAATACTAATCTATAAATATTTATTAAAGATTATGTGATTAGGTCTACGAATTACTATTTGTAATATTTAAACCATCTAATAATTTAAAAAAAGGGAGCAGGGCATTTAATATTTACACCATCTATTAATTATTTTCATTTTGTTTCACATTATCTATTTTATGAACAACATCTGCTTAGTATTTTGGAGTCGTTGAAAACTTTAGATGGGAATTATAGATTGTAGTTGCTAAAAGATGCCGGGTAATGTATATTGAGAAGTTTATGTGTTAGGAATGCTATAAGTATATAGATAATAATTGTTCTATTGGAATTTAGTTAGTTAGTTACAATTCCAAGCATGTTAATCATATTTAACACATCTTAGAAATATTAATGCACATGGGAAATAGACCTGTAGGGAGAAAAGGCCCAATACCAGATAATGGGCCACGGGCCTGTCCGAGGAGTCCACTGGTCCGAGGACACCCCGTTATGAAAGAAGTATCTGGCCTAACTCCCCTCTGACGTACAAACTACGTGAAGGAGGAAATGATTTGTCCGAGGAGAACTTGCTGCTCGGATAATCAGAGGAACGACCCAAGCGAATACTCCAGCACCGACCCTGGTATTTCCGAAGAATCCCCTAACGTTTATAGACCATAAGGGGCAGGTGGCAACAAGGAGATATTTTATAAAAGGCTGCTGCAACCACATTTATGACCCTGCAGCTAACATTATGGCCGCATTAATGAAGAATAGACGTCTGAACAGTGACCCTGATGGGACAAGTATGCAAAGGGAACCACCTACTGGCACATGAGGGGAACTGACGTATAAATAGAGCTGGAAGCAAGGGAAGACGCGGGGGGGATTGAACATTCCAAAGAAGAAAACTAAAAGAGAACGGGGGATCTCAAGAACTCCTGTAACCATTCTCATTCAACATTTTACTAGAACAAAGCTCCTCGGACTGTGCCGAGGATACACTTTCACTCGGTTCATCTCTGTTTGACCCACTAAAGCCTAGCTCTTCGACCCATTCTCTTACAAATTTATTGCAAGGATACTGTTCATTAGCTGGGCCAGAGTCCATCTCTCCTGTAGGCCCACGCACCAATTTGTGTCCTTACAAGACCATTAGAATAAGGCCATGTGGGCCAATAAAATAGTTTTATGGTTTTGTAAATACCTACTTGTAATCACATTTTCATCATTGAAGAATAAACCAATTGATTACTTAGTGCATTTCTTTTCTCCCTCTCTTAATATTTCTCTATGGAGGATGACTACCTCGAATTAAATCAATTTCCCTACAATTCCCATCAATTCTCCAAAAACTTCCATCTTTCTCCATTAGGAACCACCGAGTTACTAATACTATGTTAATTGGTTTTATTCAGTGACAAATTTGTATGTATTTTATTTTCATTTTAATGTATCTTTTTGGGACTTAATTGTATTTGAGGTAGATGTACTTGAGCCTTATTTGATGTTTGGAAAGTTGCATTTAGAGTCTATTTGGCAAAAAAATGTCATATCAAAGTGCTAACTAGACAAATCGTGACCAATTTGCGACCAGCCAAGTCACAACAAGATCGCGAGTCATACGATTAGTGTACTTTATTTTTTGACCATTTTTTTGGCCATTGTGATGATGCTAGCACACACCCTCACAATTGTTATGTGTGGCACTTAATATTGAATTTTTGTTTGGGATTATAACATGAATATGACTTTCACTTGTATGGAAAGTATTATCACTACTTATTCATTCTTTGTAAAATCAAATATCTTATATCTTGATTTTGTCTTTCACTTGTATGAAAGGTATTGATGCAGTGATGCCATTAATATAGGCACTTCCCATAAAACGCTAGATTAGCGTAAATGTTTAGAAAGTTTAAATTAGTTTGTTTGACACTTTAATTAAAACCAACTTGTGACCCCATGCATATACATGAATACACTTAAAGATATACAATGAAATGTATAATATAATTTCTATATATGTAATTTAAATACTATTGATAGTCATTTTTATATTTTGTTAACTTTTTAAAAAAATTTGTAAGAATATTATTAGGTATAAAATGTAAATTGTCTATGTTTAAAAAAAAAAAAATTATTGTGAAGCACTTTTTTTTTGTTTTTTTTAATGATTCATTTATTCTAGACTCTTTGGTTATTGTACTTAATAACTCACTTTAATGAATATTTATGATGTGATCCCACATTTGATTCTAAAATTAAGAAATAAAACTCTTTAAGAATAAATAGCTTAGGATATAAGGCGCAAAATTGAAACTCTAATTTGAATTTATTTCAACTTCATCTATTATATATATATATATATATATATATATATAGATTGTTGTTTATAGATTAGATTTTTTTTTTTGAAAAATTAAACATGTATTTGACTCTTTAATTATCAAAATGAAAAGAGAAAAAGAAAAAGAAAAAGAAAAGAAGCATAAGTGTTTTATTTGAAAAGAAGAGACAAAGAACGATTGAAGTGTAAGTGATTTGTACATTTTAAGTTTTATTTATCTGTATTATTTGGGAAAAAAAAAAAAAACGGTCGAGTTAATTACATTGATAGCGGGGAAGCAGGACCTCAAGGATTTTAAGTTCATGTTTCTCTTTTAGTGCTTGTTTCCCATAAAAATCTATTAACTACATTTTATATACAGACATTTTTTGAATTCCTAAGTGAATGGGAAAACAACAATTACAAAGAAAGTTGTGGTGGAAACTTAACAAAAACGGTCGAGTTATTGGGTTCCAGCCAGAGGGTAGGAAGATCTTTGTAAGGCTTGTCGAAATTATCATTGTACACACAATTTTCGTAAAAGAAGAATCACACGATCACGAAATAGTGTAACAAATTATCAATTGTATTGATTTGTATATATATGGGTACAATCCTCTGTATGACTCTTTACAATGAAAGAATACAATAAAACTCCTCTGATTCGATCTCCAAGTAACTTTACGATCCGAAGGGCTATGAAGCTTGATCTTGAATCGTACTTTGATGTCTCCAAGTTGGATGTGTGATTGGATGTACTTGAGTTTTGATTTGAAGTCGAGGGCCGTTGGCTTGATCTCGAACTTAATTGAAGGAAAATCTCTACTTTGATTTAGAGAAGTAGAAATAAGCCTTGATTTTGAGGGAGCAAGGGTGCTCTTTTGGACTTAGAGATGACCTTCTATTTTGGCAGAGTGTCAGTAGGGTTTTTCTCTCTAAAAATCCTTTCCTCTACATATGAGAAGCCCCCTATTTATAGGCATCTCAATTGTATTTAATTTGAAATTTTCCCTCAGCATTTATTGGGAGTTGAATTATGAATTTAATTTGGCATTTTATTTAATAAGAACTTTCCATATAAGACTTTTCTTCTGATGTTGCCATATGGCTTTCTTCATTTGATGTTGCCACATGGCTTGCTTTCATTCGCTGATCATCCACATCATCAATTGGAGATTGATTTAATCACAATTATTTTATCATGAACAATCGGACGATTGTGAGTACATCATAAAAATTTTGATGTCTACAAATGCCCCCACTTCAAGATTCGGCTTTGCATCTTTCTGATGCAATGCAAGGAAGACGAGGCTTGAAGTATTCTTTCATTTTATTTATTTTTATTATTATATATATATATATATATTTTTTTTTTTGATCTGGTTTCACAGGGGCTTTCATCCAAGTAAAACATGGGCTTAATTCATCCCAATGTCGTATATTACAACTTTGCCGTCCAAGATGTCTTTGGGGTTGCACGTTTTTTTTGTTTTTTGTTTTTTTTTTTTTGAATGAACACTTGGGTCTCACTTCCACGGGCCTGGTCTCACGCTAGGGACGTCCTCTTTGGAGTGCAAGCCCACCTTAGTCTTGTTAAGCAAGCCGGCGCCGCAATTATCTTGTTCAACAAGCATGCTCTTCCTTTAGCCGCACTCTTGCAAATCACTAGGGTTTCTTGCGAGCGCCACCTTTATAAAAGGGAGGTGATGTTTTATGGGTTAGAAGCAATCAAGCACTCATTTTTTTCTTCAGCCGTAGCAGGCATCTTCTCTCTTTCTCATTCTTTCTCTCTCTTTTTTTTTTTTTTTTTTTTTTTTTTTAACCCCTTGATTCACTCTGTGCAGGTCGTAGGAGTTGGCACTGCGTGAGCCAAGGTCATAGAAGTTAGCACTGTGTGAGCCAAGCCTCAGTTTTAAGCGAGTCTACCATCTTGTCCTTCTCATCTTGGCGTCTGACAGATTCTAGCACAACAGTCCTCTTGCCTTTCCTTGGACACGGGGTGTAAGCTTCAGCAGCGCATCAATTCCACTGCCCTTTTGTCTCGGGGTCATTGGTGTAAGAGCTTTGTCCGCACAATCTTCTCGAAACCTTCGTTTTGCAACCATCATCAGTGCATCCTTCCATTAGTGCGAGAACTTAGTCGGCGCATCCTTCCATCATAACGAAAGCCTCGTCAGTGCATCCTTCCATCAGTGCGAGAGTCTCGTCGGCGCATCCTTCCGTCAGTGTGAGAGCCTCGTCGGTGCATCTTTCCACCAGTGCAAGAGCTTCTTCGGTGCATTCTTCCGACTGCCTTCATCACAGCCTTTGTCTTGCAACCATTGGCGCGAGAGTTTCGTTGGTGCATCCCTCCATCAGTGCGTGAGAGCCTCGTCGGTGCATCTTTCCACCATTGTGAGAGCTTCGTCGATGCATTCTTTTGACTGCCTTCATCACAGCCTTTGTCTTGCAACCATTGGCGCGAGAGTTTCGTTGGTGCATCCTTCCGACTGCCTTCATCACAGCCTTTGTCTTGCAACCATTGGCGCGAGAGTTTCGTTGGTGCATCCCTCCATCAGTGCGTGAAGCCTCGTCGGTGCATCTTTCCACCATTGTGAGAGCTTCGTCGATGCATTCTTTTGACTGCCTTCATCACAGCCTTTGTCTTGCAACCATTGGCGCGAGAGTTTCGTTGGTGCATCCCTCCATCAGTGCGAGAGTCTCGTCGGCGCATCCTTCTGACTGCCTTTGCCATTGCCTTTGTCCCGTAATCATCGGCGAGTTCCGTCAGCACATCCTCCTCACTGCCTTTGCCCCTGCCGTTGCTTCGTGATCATCAGTACGAGAGTTCCATTAACAAGCCCTTCTCACTGCCTTCTGTCTAGCGACCATTGGCGTGAGTGCTTCGTCTGCGTAACCTTCATCTCCGCCTTGCAGCTGTTGGCGCCAGAGCATTGAGAGAGCCACATATTGGATTCAAGCACCAACTGTCAGCTCCTCTTCTTCCAGCATCTTGCGGATTCGAGCATTGGCGGTTTCATCCTGGACTTTGTGCGGCTGCCTTCCTCTTAGACTTTGTGCTGTTGCCTTCATCTTCACGTGACAACTAAGGTGCATGCTAAGTACACGCCTAAAGCTCCAATGCCCCCACACGGACACATGGCTTCCTTGCAGCCTTGAATTTCAACGCCATGCCTAATATCCAATAAACTATGAACATGGTTTTATTTTCAAGTTTGGATAGTGTACATGCAAGCTCCCACTTGTCTTTTTTTCTTTTCATGCATACATATATTGCAACACGTACCCAAGATGTTCAAGCACTTGGATGTCTCAATACTATATGCTTTTCTTTTTTAATGAACCGTGGCTGCATGTGCTCTTTCCTTCTTCTTTTTTTCTTTTTTTTTTTAAATCATTATTATTACTATTATAATTATTCTTATTATTGTATAAATTTATTAGTAAGGAGCATTTAAATGAATAAGGTATTCATCTTTTCCTTTGGTTTGCTGTCAGGTGTGTTTGGTGACTCGGGCCTGTCAACCTTTTGATCAACTTGTGACTCTCCTATATTTTCTCAAGTCGCGACCTCTACACGCTTTGTCTCCTCCAAGTGGTTGCAGTCAAGTGCGCTCCATCATGGTCATCTTTCACGACTCATCAAAGACTCTCAATGATCAATCCATCACCCTCTTACGCTCTACGAACGAACCCGTGGAGGAAGGCGTCATCTTGAAAGTCCATCCACCTAGTAGCAGTGTTCCTTTATCCTCATCTACCGCCATTCCTCGTCCTTCGAGTCTATCTCGATGGTGGGTCAAATCATCTCACGAACTGCATGACCCGACTAGAAAGGATTCGCACGTCGTTTCGAGGACGTTTACTTTGGCCTCCAACCTTCATTCAACCGCGGGCGACATCAATCCATTTCCTCTTCTTGGTCGTCGAATAAGTGCGGGAGAAGTGCAGTGGGCCCTACCTTCTTCCAAGACCCCTCCACTCCAATATAAGGGGGAGTTTTTCTACCTCCCTAAATATTGGGAGTGGCTAGAAGACATATTGGGTCGCAATACTAAAGTCTTAAATGATGCCAATCTTTACCAGCCACTACTTGCATCATTATTCACGTACGATCGAAACACTCATGTCTTACAAGCTTTTCTGGAGTGTTGGTGTGTGGCTACGAACACATTGCACACGTCTGTAGGAGAGATCTCCATTAGCTTATGGGACTTGCATTCGATTGGTGGACTTCTCGTGTACGGCTCATTTTACGAAGAGGTAGTTCCAAACTCGAAAGACATATCATCTCTCCCCTCATGCTGTCGTCATCTATTTGCGGCCTTCCATCACCTGAGTCTTGAGCTTGGTGGTTCGCACTTGGTCACTACGGCCGCCTGGGTGAAGTTTTGGTTCCGCGGTGAGTCTAAATATCAGAAACCACCGACTAGAAGGTTGATAAAGAGGTATGCAAGAGGCAAGCAATCTCACAACCCCTCTGGTAAAATCAATGCCCCCAGAATTCTGACTAAAGAAGACGAGGCTCCCTTCAATGTGCTTAAAGTGGAGAGAAGGCTTATGGAAGAGACTTGGTTAGCTGCTTTGATCTCATGTTGGTTGTGTGAATTCGCTCTTCCCGACGGGGGACTAAACTTAATCAGGCCCGGTGTTTTCAAGAGCGCAAGTGCGATGGCTCGTGGTAAGAGATACTGCCTTGCAGTCCCAGTCCTGGCCAACATTTATAGGGGCTTAAATGAAATCGTATCTTTTAAGACTCCTAGTAAATGTGATGCCACTTTTCCTGCACACTACTTGAATGCTTGGTTGGCTGAATACTTCGACACTCATTTCGAACTTGAAGGGTCTCGCTCCAAGGTTGTTCCGCGCATGTTTAGATACTCTGGAGAAGGTGCAGCCAAGTATTACGACGAGGTTACGGCACGTAAGCTATTTCGTGCCGTTAGTAGCTTCAAGTTTCATCACTTGGGCCTTTTTAAAGGACATCGAGAGATTCTGGTGGATGATGACAAGCTACCTAGCTCTTATGTAGATTACTTCATCAGCCAACGCTCTAGCTACCTGGCCTTTCGTCGTGGAAGTGTATGTATAGTTGAACCATATAGCCCTCACCGCTTTGGTCGACAGTTCGGTTTCAATCAACACATCCCTGGGGAGCTTAATGAGGACTTTCGCACCGTCACCTTAGAGCAAGTAGTATGCTTCGGGCGTCGATGTCTTCATCTTGCTACTGGTTCAGAGTTCTTAATCCCTGCCTGCCCCTCTGAGCACGGGGCTCCGTGCACGAAGGACTATATGAATTGGTGGATTAGAAGATCTGATGGTTTCTTTTCAAGTAGGGCTGAGCAACCGATGGGGAATGTTAACCCAAGCAATATAAGACTCAAGATAAAACAGCCTAATGAAGTAGTTGAGCCCGTGAAGCGCCGAAGCGATGGGAAGCCCTCTTTTGGGATTTCAGAGGCTACTGATGAGTCTTTAGGAGGTGCGTGCGTGGACAAGGCATATTCTCCTAAGCGTAGGCCTTCCTGTGTAGTCTCAACGCCTCAAGACATGGAAGTGACCAAGGGTAAGGATGCATCAGATTCCGAGCGGAACAGTGGCAACTCAGATTCTCACTAGAGACGCAAAAGGCAGAGGGACAATCCCAACAAAAATTTGGCTCATGAGAGGGTCGCCCAGGCGCCTGATCGTGGTGTCGATATGGACTCGCTTCCTGACCTTTCTGGTGGCAGTGCACAAGTGAGTCTTAATTCTCTTTTTGATGATTTTGATCTTGAACCCATTAAAGACCTTTGTTACCTTCACGATGACCTTGAAGCTATTTCTGGCATCCAAGAACTTTTTGAGAATGACAATCTTGGTACTCTTCCAATGCAGGATGACAATTATCCTTCGAAAAGAGCAGGAGAGAAGTGTACACCAATTGCTGCTAGCCCTTCTACGAGCGAGTTTTCCATTCAAGGTCCAACTGCCTTTGAGTTGGCTACTAAGGAAATTGACCCATCACGTTCGGGGAAGACTAACGCCACTCTTTCTTCCGACCTTATTCACAAGCCTTCAAGGGTCGTGACTCGAGATAAACCCATTATGTGTAGTTCGAGCCCCCCAGCCACTTCGACTGTCACAAAGTTTGAACCTGATGATTTGATTTCGAAGGCCGATCGACAGCGTGCAAAAATGTTAGGAGGGGACCTAATTGAGAAGGTCATCAAAACCCCTTTTACTTTTGTGACTTCACTCAGGGATGGAGTCGAGAAGATCCTCCAAGTTATCGCACAGATAAAAGTTGTTGATGCAACGCCTTTAAGAGAGCGTGTTTCGAAATATATGGATGATGCAGACCGGTATTCTTCTCTCTATCACGCTCTTTCACAAGGCATTGCACCTGAAGACAAGGAACGGAAGCTTACTGACGCTCGACATCGTCTCACTCTTGCCCTCGACTCGGAAGCCATTAAGATCAATCAGAAAGTAGCGATCAAGGAAAATTTAGACAAGGCCTTAGCTAGAGAGATTGAATTGAAGAAGGAGCTGGAGTCGCTTTCAATGCAAAAGGCAGAGTTTACAGCATCGAGCACCCTCTGTGATTCAGAGCTAGCCCAGCAACAAGTGATCATTTCTCAAATCAAGGGGGAGGTTTCCAAGATTGAGGCTACTCCAACTTTAGAAGCTTCTGATGATGCAAAACTTAGAGAGCTACAAGGGTTACTAGAGACTAGCAAAGAGGAGTTGAGGCATTTAGATTGGATGGGTTAATCTTTTTTTTTTTTTCATTTTATTAATGTAGTCATTACTATGTAACGACACCTATCTCATTATTAATAAAGAAATTCATTTATTTCCATATCAATGTTTGCTCTCTCTTTTTTTCTTTTTTTTTTTGCGACTATGCTTAGCCAAGGATACTAGGCTGCCTACGTACCCAAAATGAATCAAATATATATGTGACTGAACTTAGTAACGAGTACCAAGCTGCCTACGTACCCAAAAGGGATCAAGTCATAACGTAGTTCAAGGGAGGTTTTTTTTTTTTTTTTTTTTTTTTTTTTTTTTTTTTTTTTTAAGTCCCTAAATTTTGCCTAGGTCGCCTCTTTCAAGGTTTTCAACCTAGCAGGATTTTTTTTTTTTTTTTTTTGTCCCTAACTTTTGCCTAGGTCGCCTCTTTCAAGGTTTTCAACCTAGCGGGATTTTTTTTTTTTTTTTTTTTTTTTTTTTAGTCCCTAACTTTTGCCTAGGTCGCCTCTTTCAAGGTTTTCAACCTAGCGGGATTTATTTATTTATTTTTAGTGGGCAGTTTAAGCTCTTACCGAGGAGCAACTTCAATTTTTTTTTTTTCATGCATAGTATCGCTTCAGGAACTTTGCATTTATGGGACCTACCCTTAGGCCATCTCCGTCGACTATCTTATAAGCACCATTAGTGTAGACCTCCTGCACGACATAGGGACCATCCCATTTTGATGTAAACTTATTCCCAGTCTTGTGAGAGATGTTGATGGGTCTTCGCATTGCAAGTACTAGATCCCCTACTTGGAAAGATCGAGGTCGGACTCTCTTGTTGAACGCTCGCGAAAGCCGCGCTTGGTAGCATTCAAGCCGTTGTTGAGCTTCCAATCTCTTTTCATCAAGTGCTTCCAACTCTTCAAGTCTTAAGCTCGCATTTTCTTCATTGGTGAGCCCTTCTTGGATAGCAATTCGAAGTGATGGAATTTGTCGCTCCAAAGGCAGGATTGCTTCGACACCATATACTAATGAATACGGAGTGGCTTGCGTGGGTGTCCTGTATGTTGTTCGGTATGCCCATAAAGCTTCTTCAATCTTTTCATGCCAATCCCTCTTTGAGCGCTCTACTACCTTTTTCAGCAAATTGCAAAGTGTTTTATTGAAGGCCTCAGCAAGACCGTTAGCTGGCGCGTTATACATGGATGACTTGTATTGCTTGAACTCGAACTTCTCGCATAGTTGGGTCATCAAGCTATTGTAGAATGGCTTACCGTTATCCGTGACAATATAACGAGGGACATACCGATAGATCAAGTGAGTCCGAATGAAGTTCACTACATTTTCCTTTTTTACTTCCCTGAGAGGTATAGCTTCCGCCCATTTAGAGAAATAGTCGGTCGCTGCTAATATGTATAGGTGACCCCCCGACGACTTAGGCAATGGTCCTACAACATCAAGTCCCCATGCATCAAAAGGCCAGGACGCGACTGTAGGGTGCAGGGGCTCCGGCGGCTGATGGATGTAATTCGCATGAAGCTGGCATGCCTCACATTTCTTTGCATAGTCCATACAATCTTTGACCATGGTGGGCCAATAATAACCCATTCGTTTTATCCGATGATACAATTTGGGGCCGGACTGATGGGCGCCGCACACTCCTGAATGAGCTTCTTCCATGGCTTGATTGCCTTCTTCCTTGCCTAGACATCGTAGGAATAGACCATCGAAAGACCTCCTATATAATGTGCCCTTGTAGTGTATGAAACGAGGTGCCCTTCGCTGTACCTCAGTCTTGTGGTGAGGATCTTCAGGTAACTTACCGTGTTCCAAGTAATCAATCAAGGGTTGACGCCAATCCTCATCCTCCACTATAGATATTGATATAGCATTCGTCGCATTCACGTATTCTTCTGTGCTAGAGAGCACCCAACGGTTGCAGACATGAACATTTGCCTTTTCACCCCCCGACAGAGCCAATGTGGTGGCTAGGTTGGCCAGAGCATCTGCCATCCTATTCTCATTTCTGGGGATATGCTCCAAGGAAACTCCATCAAACTTCTCAATTAGTCGTGTAGCCATCTGAAAGTAAGGAATCAAACCCTCATGTTTGACTTCATAGTGTGTCAAAAGTTGATTGATTACCAACTTGGAATCGCCGTAGACTTCTAGGTATGAGATCTTCATATCGAGGGCCATTTGGAGGCCAACAATAAGGGCTTGATACTCAGCAACGTTGTTTGAACACGGTTCACTAAGCACAAAGGCGAATGGTAACACTTGTTTCTGTGGCGACACGAAGACAACCCCAGCACCAGATTCTTCTTGCCGTGCGGCCCCATCGAAAAACATCATCCAAGGTGGGAGGACTTCAGTGTACAATACATCTTCGTCTGGAAAATCATCTGAGAGATCCCAATCGGCAGGAATAGGATGATCAGCAAGGAAATTTGCTAGTGCTTGCCCCTTGATGGCCTTTTGGGGCACATACACGATTTCAAACTCTTGAAAAGCCACAGCCCATTTTGCCAACCGTCCAGACATGATTGCCCTAGACAAGACATATTTTACTGGATCTATCTTTGCAACCAAGTGTATTATATGTGGTTGCATGTAGTGCCTTAATTTTTGAATGGAGAAGAAAAGCGCAAGACACATCTTCTCTATTGGAGAATACCTCAATTCTACCCCAGTTAGCTTTCGACTAAGGTAATACAGTGCTTTCTCTTTCTCTTCTTCATTTTTCTGAGCTAAGAGGGCCCCAAGTGATTGTTCTTGTGCAGCAATGTAGAGCACTAGAGGTTTTCCTGGCACGGGCACTCCTAAGACAGGCGGATTAAGTAGATACCTTTTAATGCTCTCAAACGCATTCCTGCAAGCCTCATCCCATTCAAAGGTGGCATCTTTCCTCATCAATCGACTGAATGGTTGACACCGTCCTGCCAGATTTGATATGAAACGTCGAATGTATGCAAGATGGCCTTGTAAGCTTCGAAGCTCTCGTAAGTTCTTTGGTTCGAGCATCCTTTGGATAGCATCTATTTTGGATTGATCCACTTCAATACCTCGATGTCTAACAATAAAGCCTAGAAACTTCCCAGACGTGACGCCAAACGCACATTTGAGAGGATTCATTTTGAGTTGATACTTCCTTAGTCGATTAAATACAATGCGCAAGTCCCGTAAATGATCCTTTCTTTTCTTTGTCTTAACCACCAAATCGTCAACATAACATTGAACAATTTTGTGGAGTATGTCATCGAAAATTCTTTGCATTGCCCGCTGATATGTTGCGCCGGCATTTTTTAGCCCAAAAGGCATTACCTTGTAACAGTAGATCCCTTTTGGAGTTCGAAAGGCGGTGAGCTCTTCATCCTCGGGCGCCATTCGAATTTGGTTGTATCCTGATGAGCCATCCATGAATGATAATACTTCATGACCAATAGTCGCATCAACCATAAGCTCTGTATTTGGAAGTGGGAAGTCGTCCTTTGGGCACGCTCTATTCAAATCTCGAAAATCAACACAAACTCGAATTTGTCCATTCTTCTTTTTAACAGGGACAATGTTTGCAATCCACTTTGGGAATTGTACCTCCCGAATGAATCCTGCCTGCTCGAGTTTGTTAACTTCTGCCTCAATTTGTGGGAGGAGTTCGGGTCGAAAGCGGCGTTGGGCCTGCTTGATTGGGCGCATTCCTTGCTTTATTGCTAACCGATGAAGTGCAATTGTTGGGTCTAAACCCGGCATCTCCTTGTATGTCCAGGCGAACACATCTTTATACTCCCTTAAAAGCTCAAAGTATTTGCTTTCTTCCTCCGGTGTCAAAAGCGAACTCACGTAGATTGGGCGAGGTTCTTCGTCAGTCCCTAAGTTTAATTCTTTGAGCTCATCTACAGTTGCTTGTCCCCCGTCTTCTATCGCCCGAGGGGCTTCACTTGGTTCATCGTCTGATGTGTCTGATTCAGAATCAGTTTCTGCTGTCACGTGGCAAGAAGGAAGGACTAATGTCTCATGATCCTCCTCCCCATCGTTAACTTGCTTCTCGAGCTCTTGTGTGTGCACAATAGTCCGCCGTTTTACTTTAAGGGAGTTTCCTGTACTAACTTCTACAATCAACTCACGTTTCATGCGCGACGGGATAAGGCTGCAAGCTTTGGTGTCATTTCCCTTTTGTACGCTACTTTTGCCTTCCTTGGGTCGTGAGGTGTCAGTTGAGCCACTCGTAGACCCAAGCCTATCAAATGCTGACTTACGTATACGTGAGGTTCCTTCCTTTGTAGGGAGAGAAATGCTTAATCTGTTAAATACTGACTCTCGAGGAGCAGATGTCCCTAGACGGTCAAATACAGAAGATCTCGACACAGTCTTCGGCTTCTCCTCCCCCTCGACTTCAAAGGTGATATGTTGTGATGTTGCCTTCTTTCCTTTCCCTTTGGCCGAGATTCGAACTGGTTCTTGTGATGAATACCCCAGCCCAATTCTAGGAATTTCGATTGCATAGCCTTGTTGCTTCAATTTGCTTTGGGTCGAGTTAAGCCCATGTGACTTCTCTTCCACATAATTTGAATAAAGTTGCCCCAATTGCGGAGGATTTTTGAAATCATAGCCTGATTTTGCCAAAAGTTTATACGCTTTAGGGTCGAAACCCTCTTCTGTTCTTCTGACTGGCAATGAATCTTCTTCAACAAGGTTACGTGTGGCTCTAATAAAACCTTTGAGTGGTGGTTTTGTGGATGCCACTTGGTCTAACTTCGATAATGGCAAGGTGAAATCACTTTTAAGGATAGTGATATCTTCTTCTTGAATAGACTTTTTGCACTTATCCTTAGTGTCTACTGTCAACCCGAATGGGGATTGCCCTTCCTTCCGTTTAGAAGCGGGCACATATCGTAAGACCATGGGTGCCTCTTTCTCATCTTCCCGAAACTTCTGTCTCACTTCAGAGTTAGGTTCGGGAGCTTCCGTGAGGGGCTCGCTTCCTTCCTTACGTTTTGCCTTCTTCTTTTCCATAGACTCTTCTTGTCGTACATCGAAAGTTGTGTCACAGTCCAAGTAAAACTTAGCATCTGCAAAGTGAGATTCTGCCGCCGTAAATGGTTGCAAATCTGCTGTCACCACTTTTATTTGCTTGCCGTCGCCATACTTGAAGCATTGATGTAATGTAGAAGGTACAACACCATTCTCATGAATCCACGGTCGTCCTAACAACAAGTTATAAGAAGTCTTCGAATCAATCACATGGAAAAGAGGTCTTGCTTTCAACTCATCAATTGTCACGTCTAACCGAATCATTCCGATTGCCCTTTGACCTTCTTGGTTAAAGCCTTGGATGACGAGTCGACTTTTGGATAACTCTTCCACGGATATGCCTAGGCATCTCATCGTTCCTTTAGGCATTATATTGACGGCAGACCCATCGTCTATAAGGATGCGGCTTACTTTTTCACCCCGTGCATAACCTGAGACAAAAAGTGGTCGATTGTGTGGTTTGGAACCCAACAGGAGATCCTCATCAGTGAACGTCATCTTGTCACGGCAGTGAGCACATAAAGCAACTGTTTCTTCTGGGGTCTGGGTTTCACTTTCCTCTTCCTTTGTTCCTTTGGTTTCTTCAAAGCTCATTTTTTTCTCATTTTCGATAAGGCCTTCTCGATCATCAGCATCATGGTAAGAGACCATGTAAGTGGTTGTCGTTAGGTCTTCCGTAAGAAAGCCTTTAGGGAAAAACTCATGCAGCGTGACCGGTAGGGGGCCTTCCTTTTGCGATAACTTATTTGAACGAGCTCCCTTTCTTTGTTGCTTCAGATCATTTGTCCCCTTCCCCTTGAGAGCAACTTTTGAACCGCTTGCTTGGAGTTCCCTTTTCTCGTAAGGAACTTGGGGTTTTGGCTTACGTTGCTTTCGAAATTTCCTGTAAGTCACAAAAGTCCAGCCTTCTTCATCACCTACCAATTCCTCATCAACTCTATCATTATCTTGAGGGTCAAAGCATAACGTATGCATAGGCTCAAGCGTTCCAAATTGGATGTGCTTGCAATATGCCCTTGACGTTAATGGCAAGGTGGACCGCGCTTCCGTTGGAGCTGGTGACTCCACAGAAATCGGGGATCCAACAGCGAACGTAGCATGATTCGCCTCAGCAGTTTCATCTAGGTCTAAAAGAATTTTACCCTCCTTTGCAAGCCTTAGGATAAGGTCCTTCAGAACAAAACATTTTTCCACAGGGTGACTTACAACTCGATGGTATACACAGTATTTTGGGTCGTTGGTACGCCCCATTTCTTCCGGACGCTTGCACTCTGGAAGCTTGATCACATTCTTCTCTAATAAGTCCTCGAGCATGCCTTGAACGTCAGCATCTGGAAATGGATACGTCTTTTCTTCCATCTCCTTCAAAGTCAATCGACGCCTCTCCCGCTCATGCATTGGACCGGCCCTTTTCTCCATTCTTTTATTCTCTTTATTAGAGATCTTCATAGGCTCTATCGCAATGGCCATAGACTCCTTAACCATGGATCTGGAAGACTTATCCCCCCTCCTCATATCCTTCTTCTCTTTACGCTGCTCGTTGACGGGTAAGCCCTTTTCTCCATGGCTAGACAAGCTAAGCTCCATGTCATGGGCTCGGGTAGCAAGTTCTTCAAAAGTGTGAGGTTTGATTCCTTGGAGGATGTAAAGCAACCCCCAGTGCATACCTTGGATGCACATTGCCACTCCTGAAGATTCAGAAAGGCGATCTTTGCAGTCGAGGCTCAATGAACGCCAGCGATTGATGTAGTCTACCACTGGTTCATCTTTCCATTGCTTCGTGTTGGTTAGTTCTAGCATGCTTACGGTACGTCGGGTACTGTAGAAGCGGTTCAAGAATTCCCTTTCCATTTGCTCCCAACTATCGATAGACTCGGGTTCAAGATCCGTGTACCAATCAAAGGCGTTTCCTCGAAGAGTACGCACAAATTGCTTCGTGAGTAAGTCTCCATCCGTACCGGCGTTATTGCAAGTCTCAATGAAATGAGCGATATGTTGCTTCGGATTCCCTTTCCCGTCGAACTGTTGAAACTTAGGAGGTTGGTAACCCGCAGGCATCTGTAAGATGTCAATCCTCTTGGTGTATGGCTTTGAATACATCAGAGAGTTTTGTGGTGCCCCACCATATTGAGCTCGAATGGTGTTCGTTATCATGTCCTGTAGCTGCTGGACCGATAGAGATGAAATTGAGTTAGAGCTCCCATGTGGACCGTCAGTCCTCTTTGGGGAAGATGCACGAGCTCCTTGGGATGCATGATGGTGCGTGTGAGAATGGCCTTTGCTAGACTCCCCTCGATTCTGAACCTCGAGCTTGTTCATAAGCGTGGCGATTTGAAGGTCTTTCTCCTCCACGGTCTTGGTAAGCTTAGCTATGGCATGTCCCATTTCAGCAATCTTTTCGTCAATGGTAGCAGTCTCTGTCACCATGGCCGCCATAGCTATTGTACGAGAAGAATTCTCTGAGAAGATGGATGAAGTGACTTCTCGGGGGGATCCTTGAGAAGAACCTGATTGTGAAGCAGTACTCCACCCAGCATCTGATGCAGAGTAGTGATATTCGCTCCCTATCGTTGAGTCCTCTGGAACGAATGTTGAATCTCCCCTCCTAGAGGAAATGTGCTTGCTTGTCCTCAAAGTGCTCAAGGAGATGACAGTCTTTGGCTGGGTTGGGGCACTTACGAGCTTCGTCACAGGAGCTTCACTCTCAACTTCTTGCGATGTGAGGAGCCTCATTGCCTTAGCTTTGTTTCGAGTCATGGGACCTGTGGAAGTACTGCTGCTTGTTGACCCCCCAACGCTTTTGGTAGCATTCTTGGGAATCTGAGACTTCTTTGAGGCCATTGAACTTGGTGGATTGGAGACTTGAAGATTTCTAAGGTGGAGAAAAAGATGAGAGGCAGAGAGGTCCCACCGGGCGTGCCAGAAATTTGGCACACAATTTTCGTAAAAGAAGAATCACACGATCACGAAATAGTGTAACAAATTATCAATTGTATTGATTTGTATATATATGGGTACAATCCTCTGTATGACTCTTTACAATGAAAGAATACAATAAAACTCCTCTGATTCGATCTCCAAGTAACTTTACGATCCGAAGGGCTATGAAGCTTGATCTTGAATCGTACTTTGATGTCTCCAAGTTGGATGTGTGATTGGATGTACTTGAGTTTTGATTTGAAGTCGAGGGCCGTTGGCTTGATCTCGAACTTAATTGAAGGAAAATCTCTACTTTGATTTAGAGAAGTAGAAATAAGCCTTGATTTTGAGGGAGCAAGGGTGCTCTTTTGGACTTAGAGATGACCTTCTATTTTGGCAGAGTGTCAGTAGGGTTTTTCTCTCTAAAAATCCTTTCCTCTACATATGAGAAGCCCCTATTTATAGGCATCTCAATTGTATTTAATTTGAAATTTTCCCTCAGCATTTATTGGGAGTTGAATTATGAATTTAATTTGGCATTTTATTTAATAAGAACTTTCCATATAAGACTTTTCTTCTGATGTTGCCATATGGCTTTCTTCATTTGATGTTGCCACATGGCTTGCTTTCATTCGCTGATCATCCACATCATCAATTGGAGATTGATTTAATCACAATTATTTTATCATGAACAATCGGACGATTGTGAGTACATCATAAAAATTTTGATGTCTACAATCATTACTTTTTAGGAGAAAAAAAATGTTTTTTGATAATTTAGTTCGCAGAATATGTATTCTACCCGATTTGAATGTCTCCCATAAACCCTCCCCTGAAGAAGATGAAGAAGAATTTGAAGATGGTGACCAAAGAAGTGATATTGACCACTTTCGGTGGATGGTGGCAGCGGTAGTCAGAACAGTATTTCCATATACCTACCGTATCAAAATATCATATCATATCATATTATATCACTTTCAACTTTTCTTTTATGAAATTTTCACTATTAAAGAAGGACTTAAAGATTATTTTGTAAACTAGTTGTACCACCCCATCTTTTTTTATTCTTCAGATAGGTGCAATCTCATTCGCATGATGAGGGATCTGTATAATCTAAATCCAATCATATTCAAAAAACATTTTACACTTGAATTTTACGGATTCAAATCTTGGTGGTCAAGAATAAGTGTTGGTGGTGCTTTTTATTGTGTGTTGAATCACAAAAGTAATTTTAATTCTCTATATAACAAAAGCAATGGCTTTGCTTTGCCACTATACATCAGAAATGTTCACGACCATTTTTCCCATTAGGTATGTTTTTCTTTACGCTTGTTATGTTATATATTTTACAATTTGTATTGTTGGATCTATTTCAACAATTTACTTTTGTGATTAAGTAAAAGGGAATAACACACAGATCTAATTATAAGCAATATTAACACAATAGAAGTAATAAGCAAAACAATAAATATATATTGCATATATAAAAAAAATCTGCAATATAATTAAAAACTCACAGACCAAATGCATGAAGGATGAATAAATCAGATCAAGTTTTGTGTTTGACACAATCTCCTTAAAGCAGATTTTGCTCTTCACACAATCACTGTGGTGCTTTGAGACTCACGGACGTCTGTCTCTCAGGATTAAATGATCTACAACACGAAAACAAAGCACACAAGGTTGTGCTCTGCAAACTACTCAATGTCTCTTTCTCTCTCTTTGACACAAAATGAAATGCAAAAAACTATTTTCACTGGGAGAGTTTTTGCTCAAAAGTTGTTTTTATGAATGAGGGACTATGAAAAATTATCTGTTATTGAACAGGTACTTTGTTTTCATAATAACTGCTGTGCACAAACTAACTGACTCAAAAAATTAAAAATAATAAAATATAATTATTTGGACAAGTAAGTCCAGTCCACATATGCCAAAAGCCCAGCCCAATGTCCAACTCATGAGCATATAAACTCATATATTATCTCTTTCCTTTTCTATGAGGGACTCAGGATTTTTTCTGCTTTTAATAACATCTTCAAATGAATATAGAAAACATCAATTTCTTATTCACTCCATGCTATTTTTTCAACAAGTATAATATGACAATGACATGTTTTTTTATTGTTATTTTTTTAAGGGGGAGGTTATCACAAAGATATTGATTTGGAGATCAATAATCTCTTTCCTGAGGTTTCCATTGTGATTATTGACTCAGCAATTTGTAATTTGCATGGTTATTGAGTTTGTTTGGATCCACCGCCACCACTTTGCCATATCTTCAATGCACTTCACCATATGGGTGGTGTTTTCCATATTACAGGTGAAGCAATTTTTCCATGTTTTGATAAATGCTATGAATTTTGCATCAATTTATTGGTATAGAGTTCTAATGGGGTTGGATTGATAACTGAGATGGGTATGGATGTGATAGGTTTGGGAATGGACGTGTATGTAATGGTAGTGGTAAAGGTGGGGTGGCAAAAGTGAAATTTAGGTCTTCGCACACCTAGGGTTGCTTGGAAACAACTCCAAGCTTTGGACTAATTCTTGAATAAAAGGTTTTGGTAGGAATTTAAATGTGATTTGGTAGTATGTTTGGTTTAGAGTTTTGATAGGTAAAAGACTACAAAATTCTCCCAAATGAGAGGAGTGTTGTGGTATACAATCATTGGGTGAATTTCTAACAAACTATGCACCTTAAGAGTTCATTTTCTTTTAAAGGAGAAAAGAATATAGAAAAAAAAAAAAAAAAAACTTGATGACATTCTGATTATACTCTTTATAAAACAAAATTCCCTTTGCTAAACTTGAAGGGAATCATTAACCGCTTCTTTTTTTCTTTTTTTAAAATCTTTTCTTTCTTCTCACTGTAATTGATAATAAGGGTTTGCATAGTAGAATCTAGGATGAACTTTCGGGTGTGATTTGCAAATTCAATAGATAAAGGGCATGGCCAGGGACGAAACCATGTGCAAGAAGAGGGGGGCTGTGCCCCCCCCCCCCCCCCTTCCCCCAAATTTTTTTAAAATATTAAATAATATATATATTTAAGATTTTAGAAAAGAAGTCCATAAAAAATTATATTTGTCTCTGTCAAGAAAATTATATTTGTCCCTCTCGACTTCGAATCTTAGTTCCGTCCTTGGGCATGGCAACAAATGAGTGACCAAAAAATGCCACTAACCTCCTTAGTAACCACCGACCTCCTTGAAAAAAACAATGACCATTCTAACAAGGTTCAGTAAAGAAGGATGGGATGAATTCTTGGATTAGTCAAATATGTTTGGGGATTGGATGTATCTAGTTAAGGTTTGGTGTTTTGCTTTAGGTATTTCTTTTCTTTTTGCTTGAGGTATTTCTTTGCTTTGAAGAAATTATACTTCATTAATGTAGGACTCTGTTACTTTTCTTTTCTCTTTGACTTGAGAGAGAGAGATAGACCATGCCATTTAATTAATTAACAGTTCATTGTAGATTGCAATGTGTGAAGCATTGCTATGATGTAATGCTACCTATGTTTTCTATTTTGCTTTGTGCATTCCTACATTGTTGATTCTTATTATTAGTTTCATGGGACAAAGTTTTTGATCGAAATTTGACAGAAAAATCAATTTTTTGTTAATCTTTTGGCAGGTTCCGGAGCTAGTTTGCTCACAATTCTAATGGGATTTGCGCTATTTTTTGCAAAGGTGTAGCCTTTTTATATTGTTCTTGTATTTCTAAGTCTTGGAGATAGTGATTTTTTTTTTTGGGGGTAAAATTGTAAATTTCAAACTCAGTGAACATGTTTATGGTGTAATCCATTATGTTAATTTTTTGTTAGATTAAAGTTAATGTAGTTGTATTAAGGTATTCAACTTTGGACACCTTGTACCGATTCTAGTTTGAGAATCTTGGTGTAATTACGAACTAATTGCCACAATTAACACATCTGAAAGTAAAACATTATTTTCAGTGCCCGTAGTTTGATTATCAGGGTATGATGTGTTTCCTTTTTATTGATTTTTCTTGCAGTTGATTTTGCAGTACTTTTTAATTTTTTATTTCCCCTCAATAGGGATTAAACTAGAGTACTTGTTTGTGCAAGGGTTGCACTTTCTAACATGGTTATTATATGCATGAGAGTCGAAGGCTAGCTAAAGCTTTTGCAATTTGGGAATTTAGAATCTTTATGAAATGATTCAAGCTTTTGAGTTTATGTTGGCTTGTATATTGTTATTCTACCTATGTTAAAAGCTCCTTAAACCATCCAACGATGTAAGAATCAATTGAAATGAATAACAAGTTATCTTTATTTAGAGGTTTAGTTGATAAGTTTGCAGGTTTGTGCACTATTTCTACATTTACACTAATTTGAATTTTGAAGCCATATTGAACTGTTTTAACTTAAGACAAATATCTTTGTTCACCTTATTTCTCTCATTTAGTAGAATTTTGTTCCATGTGGGGCAACCTTATTCAATTATTGGTTTGCCAATGAGCTCTAGCTCAACTAGAATTTTCTCCCCTACTTGGAAGGTAACTTCTTCATAAGTGCGGCCAAATGAATATAAGCCAAGGTATCGAGCTGTGAATCCTTTAGGCCATCAAATCTATGAAGATGAATGGACTTCAAATTATGGGAGTTAATCTCATACTAGAGGTTGTACCGGTTTGACCAGTGGAATGATATATTTCGGTACCGATTAATACCAATGTACCGTTTCGGGTTTACAGTTATTATATATATATATATAAATTTACCATAAAACATTACCTCAATTCAGAAAAAATTATTCATGGTTTTAGACTTTAGCATCAATTAAAATAAAAAGAAAAAACATAATATAAAAAATAAAAAGCTTAATTGTTCATTGCATACTAAGAAAACAAATAATACTAATAAGTTAATGCAAATAAGTTACTATTCCGCACTTTCAAAAATTCAAAAATTATAAAACTAAAAAAAAAAAGTTTTTTTTTTCCTGTATCGGCTAGTACGTCCGGTATTGCCAGAATTTGGTCGATATGGCCGCTACATGGCCGGTACGGCCGGTATTTAAATCAGTACGAAACGTTGGTGTTTCGATATCGGTATAAGTACCGGTACGAGATACGGCCGGTACCGGTACGGTATAACTACCTTACTTCAAATCCAAATCCAAATTTAAATGTTGCCATTCAAACACAACCTAGGTTCATTTAGGGGGTTGGACCGTCTTTGTTTCAACATGGCCTAATGCAAAGCCGTTTGCGGACATACATTTTTTATTTTATAAAATAACTGGGCCTGACGTCTGTGGCAATCAATTTGGTGCACTCGTAATATACATACGTTACCATGAATAGAGCCATAAAATGTTACTAATCTCAATGGTTTTACTTATTGATCAATGATCGACTGGGGATAATGAGCTGGCCTAAACAAAGTATTTTTCTTTCTTCTGAATGGACCCATTAGGTGGAGCCCAGTTAATAACTATAATCAGCATGGAACATGGATACCTTCTAAGGCCTAAAAATGACGAACTACTATGCTTGCAGCCCAAATGCTTTTTAAACACCGACTATAGTGTCTATGTAGAAAAGAATTGGTCCAATTGGAGAGATCCCCAATCCCCTTTTATCACCTTCTTGTGTATATATATCAAAACAATGGTGTTATTACTTTCTTGTGTATATATAAATAAAAAAAGAATGATTCGGACCCCTACTTGAACATATATAAAGAAAGTAGGTTACATATCAGAGGATGTGATTATCCTAAGAATGTGACGCATTCTATGCAATCCTCACACCATGGTTGTTGATCAAAAGTCACACGTTCTTGGCGGTTTCGAACCGAATCAAAATCAAGCCGATGGCTGGATAGAGGTTTTTGATCCGGTAGTGGGAAAGTGGGAATCCTTATCCAGTCCTCCCGATCATTATATAGCTAAACACAGCCACTATTTTTGGGAGGCGCGAACATTTTAGTAGTATTTATTCAATTAGTATTGGTTTTCTTCATTTAGGCGATCAGAAATTCTACCTTCTCTTACAGTCTACCATCGCAAAGAACGACCCTCAATCGTCTATTGAATACCTTTACTGTGTCATACTTGACATTTCTCCAATACATGAGCTGTGTCCGTCCAGAAATATTCCATGGATCGCTTCATTGACTTCTTGGACTGCATGTAGGGGGTAAGTTGCCTGTTCTCTCTATATATTATTATTACATAGAACTCGTGTTTTTATTTGTTGCTATGGCCAAAAACAGCCGTATTTGATATCTACATAATTGATCTTACAAAGCCTATAAACACATTATGAAGAACAATTCTAATGGCTTATATAATTTTGTAGAGGGTGTGGTTGCTTTCTTAAATGCGGTAGCTTTTTTGAAGTGCCATTGTCATCCATAAAATCTTCAACATATAGTTTCAGCTAGTTGTTTGCAAGTTACCAAAAGGCTACATTTTAACTCATATCCTGCTCTCTCTAACCCTTTATCATGCCTTTGGCACATGGGGGCTCGATTTGGTGGGACTTGTCAATCCCCCTTGCAACGGGTACACCTAGATTCTCATGACCACGGAATATTCATTCCTCGTGCGTTCTCCACGTATTAGGAGAAAGAATATGGCAATTACTTCATTTGTTTCTTCATTCAAATAAATCTCCTTGAATCTCAAACCAAGTTGATGGTGTGCCTTTTCCCATTGAAAAGTCTTGCCAGTCATATGTTTCTCATCATTTAATTTTGTCTCATGATGGTCTTTTCGCATTCAAATGTCTCATCTATGAAGTATGGCCCGCTATTGCGGTTGAATCAAAACTTATTTATATTGCTATTTTTTCCAACATGTAATACAAGTATGTGTGATATATAAGTAAAGTGAACTTAAAACCCATAACTTATTACACCCTAATAATACCACCATGACTTTTTATTTTTAGCTTTGATTCATAATCATTTTTATTTCTAGCTTCCTTCCGTTTTTATTTGTAGCGAGATCAAATTTTGAAATCAAGAGTTGGAAAGTGGAGGTTATGATGCCAAACTTTCTTCCATAGCATCTTTGAGCTGGCAGCAACAGAATGAGACCCTTAAGCCCTCCATTCAGTGAAAGCATCAGACCCAACTTCCTTTTTAGAAAAGGCCTAGGCTAAAAGATGTCTAAAAGATAAAAAGACACGTGTCTAAAACCACCCTCTAATGGGACCAATCATCATCTTTTTCCCTTTAATAATTGCCCTAAGCATGTGCTTATTTGATGTGCACCTAAGAATAACGTTACGCTTAAGTCATTTACATGTAGTGCTAACATGTGTCAAACTTGTACGGATGGTGGAATTTATACATAGTTCAAACGAAGCAAATGATCAAAGTATGATAGTGGGTGGCCTTCTGTAAGAAGATGCAGTGAAAAACAGGTATTAATTGTTCCATGTTCTTTCTATTTTTTTTTTTTTTTTTGAGAACTGGAGTCAAAGAGGTTGATCACGGAGGATCCTCCACAAGTATAAAATCAACATCCCTGAAGGCTTGTTCCATGTTCTTATGCATGCATTTATTGAGAAGATGATGGGGTTTTAAGATTTTTTTTTTTTTTTTTAAAGATTGGTGGTAAGTGCTTGTACTTGTGAATAGTTTGAGATTTATTGCTACAAAAACTAAATAGTTTCGGGATTATGCATGCACAGTTTTTAGTATTTGTGCTTGACTTTCACCCAACGTTAATTTAATTTGCTTACAAGCTATTCGAATGGGTTTTTTCTTTTGCCTTTTCACTCGTCTGGAGGTTAGGACCAATCATCTACTATGCAAAATGAGACGAGATGAGACAGAATCCAATAGAAACTAAGTCCCATGAACAATTTGCTCATGTTAACAATTTAGTTATGTGTTCAAATGCTTAACATAAACGACCTTTTGGACTTTGAATGCATTGTGGATAAATTCTTCATTCCCTTATGTATTTTGGGTTGGGTTGTAAAGTGGATGAGTAGGATTGACTAAGATGAACCTACCCTAAATGGATGACTAAGGTTTATGGGCTTATCTCTATATAATTTCATATAGATATAACGGTATTACACGCAACCTAGATGAATACATGAGGCACACAACATAATAATAAACAAAGTATAACATAGACCAACAGAAGATTAGTCTTATAATAGCTAACGAGCTTGAGCAAAATGGATTAATTGGGCATTCTTTGATTTGGACTAATTGGCCTTCATTGTCTATCCTTGTGAAAGTTTTTGTCATATTTATAGATAGAGATAGGGGAAAAAATGATGTACGTTGATTGAGAAAAACTACTATGGGGTTTTGGACTAATGTTATGAGTCTACAGACTTTTTCATAGGTGAAGTATACACCAGGGAGTTTTCAGGATGTAGTCCGAACGGGTTTTAATGCTCAACTTATTAGACCTACCAGACTATAATTGTGACGCGGATCAATTTCTTTTTTTTTTTTTTTTTGTGTGTGGAAAATTACACTTTTCTACTCTAATCTTTTACCTAAATTACAATATCCCCAAAATTTAAGAGTGCATGATGAACCCCCAAATGTGAGACTCTTGCTACAAAGTACCCCATTGTCTGATTTGGGGTTAACTTTGACGAAAAGTTAGCACATGCATTTCACCTGTGTGCCCACTTAAACAGCTGGGGTCCATTGGAAAGACAAATTGATTAAAATGCCCTATTCAGTTAGTTCCTCTTTTGATGTAAGGAATGTGATGGGCTGTTTGTGTATGTTTGTGTATGATTTAGAAACAATGAAAGGGCTGAGTTGTTTAGAACAATTAATAGGTGGATAAGCACTTCTGCAAAAACACAGTTCCAAAATAGCACACGAAGACTAACAATTCATTCAATTACCAGAACTGATTACAAAATGTATTTATACAACTTGTTTGACATTAGCAGCCACTTGGATGAGTGTCAAGTGTTCTAATCCTATTAGCTACAGCCTAACAGCCATTTAATTAACTAACTAATCAGTTACAAAAAGATAAGAGTGGTTGCTGGCTTGTAACTGCCTGCAGACACTTGAATCAATGTTGAACATATGAAAAGAGGACTCCAGCATCAGACTTCCCATCTTTAGAAGCACTTGGCCTCCAGTGCTTTTGGAAATGTGATAGGGAGTGAGGTTCTGTAACTTGCTATTGTGCAGCATTGATTTGGCTTGAATGGGCTTTTTGTGACTGCTGTGTACCATGAGTTTGCTGTTGTTGCATCACAAAAAGGTTGCTGTTATTTCACAGCTAAATTACACACAAATAAAAGCACCAATGTAGTTGCACCTACATCAGGATTCCCTTTCTTGAAAGCAAACTTTTCCTCAAGTTTGGTTGAAGTGTTGAACCTCCAATTGTAAGACATGTACACCCAAAAGGACATTAAGTATTTTGCCTCATTAGTGATCAACCTTGCACATTTGACACTGCAAGGATTTATTCTTCACTAATAGACCAACCTACTTCATCTTCACCATTGGTTTGGGGCTTGCCATTCTCTTCTTTGGTTGTAATGAATATTGCTCCACTATCTTGTACAAGTACAAACCATAGGTGCTGCACCTTCCATCCGTGATGGCTTGCCTATCATCTTCACATGATTTTCCATATCTAAGTAAAAGATGGAACCCATTCGTTGCTTCCTCATCACAAAGAGCATAACCTCCTTGAAAGTAATTTGTTGACCGGGTAAAAGTGTATAGGTTTTGTTAATTAACCCTAAACAAATAACACACACACACACACACACACACACACACACACACACACACACACACACACACATATATATATATATATATATATATATAATAAAAATTGAACTTAGAAGCCGTGGTTGTGCCAACTGATTTCACCAAATTGCAAAAAATTTTAAATTTAAAAAAATATATATAATTTTTCTTTTCTTATAATTTTTAAGCTGATAAAAATCTTAATTTTATTACAATCTAAATTCTAGATATCAAAATTTTTTCCCTCTTTTCAAGTGTGTGTATTTATATATATATATATATATATATATAGTTCATTTTTTATGGGATAGCTCTGTAACTATCCTAAAGGACCTAAACTACATTAAAAGAAACTCCAAAAAAAAAAAAAAACTACATTAAAAAAAATTATATATATACGTATGTATGTATGTATGTATGTATGTACAATACAAAATCCCAATTCTGCCCTTGACATTATACTAACCCATAACACTCCCCCTTAAGATAGAGAGTATATATCATACAATCCCAACTTGTTACATAATAAATCTTAACGAGTTCTACATAAGGCTTTGGTAAACATATCATTAATTTGAACTCTTGTAGACACATATGGAGTAGCAATTACACCATCTTTTACTTTCTCCTGAATAATATGACAGCCTACTTCTATATGCTTAATTGGAGGTAATATGAATTGCTGCTTGATTATCACAATGCATAGTCATAGGTAACTTCACAATGAATTTTAATTCCTTGACATTATACTAACCCATAACACTCCCCCTTAAGATAGAGAGTATATATCATACAATCCCAACTTGTTACATAATAAATCTTAACGAGTTCTACATAAGGCTTTGGTAAACATATCATTAATTTGAACTCTTGTAGACACATATGGAGTAGCAATTACACCATCTTTTACTTTCTCCTGAATAATATGACAGCCTACTTCTATATGCTTAATTGGAGGTAATATGAATTGCTGCTTGATTATCACAATGCATAGTCATAGGTAACTTCACAATGAATTTTAATTCCTTAAGTGCTTAATCCACATAAGCTCGCATTATGTGTCATGTCTCTATACTCAGCTGCTGCACTAGATCTAGTTACAATAATTTGTTTCTTGCTTTTGCAACTAATCAAGCTTTCTTACAGAAAGGTGCAATATCTAGTAGTGTTTCTTGTGTAAACTATGGTAAATTCATTGTGTTAATTTCACGTTAGATTACACGTGCAATATCTAGTAGTGTTAATATAGCAATATCTTGTGTAAACTATAGTAAATTCATTGTGTTAATTTCATGTTAGATTACACTTAATCATGCAGCTGTATTAATATAGTTAGCTATTGACACCTTGTAGCGATTGTAGTTTGAGATTCTTATGGTAATTATGCATGAATTATTACCATTGACACATTCAATTAATTAGAATATTATTTTCGATTCCAGCATTTCTTTGATTATCATGGCATGATGTGTTTGAATATTCCTTTATTATTATTATTATTATTATTATTATTATTATTATTATTATTATTATTATTTGTTTGTTTGTTTGTTTGTTTAGCTCCCTTAAAGTAGATTGTTTAACCTAATATATTAGCAAAGTAATTACTTAGGTTAATTATTCAGATCTAGGTTTAACAACAGAAAATCATATCATGCAAAGCAGCGGAAAATAAAGAACATAACGATATGATGATCCAAGAAAACCAATGAAACCAACAGTTTCAAGGTAAAAACCTAGAAAGGATTCGACCTAACTATCCTTAATGTAAAATAAATCCACTATTGAGAATCTAAGTTTTTACAATCAGATTTAATCTTAAATCTATTGCTACGTCCAGTAGTAACTTACTGACATGACTATGTGCAAACTCCAAATCCACGAACTCATTCTCTCTTGGATTTGCAACACACAAGCACCCACACTTATGACTTTGAGATCCCACTCAAAGGTTTCAGATTACGGCTTGTTGATCTTTGCAGCAACTAGATTCTACCAGCACTTGATTGTAAATCTTGTTCTGGTAGATGCTTGTAGAGTTAGAAGGTACAAAACCTCTTAGATCTCATAGGAGTAACACACAAGTCTTCCAAGAGTCTTCAAAACGTGGCTAGAGTTTTCCTTTTATACGTAGGAGTGTTGGATTGAAACCCTAAATGTTTTTACGGGCTTAGGCCTGTTTAAAAATTCTGTAGAAATTATTTTTCTGCAATTCTCGATCAATCGAGCCTCATCCTTTGATCGGTTGAGTTTTACAAAAAATTAATTCTTTTTCTTGCAGCTTGTACATTTTTGAGTTTTGACCAGTACAGCTTTGAGCAATGTCTAACACCTATCCTGGACATGTTTTTTTTCTTGGTTTGCTAACACATACAAGTGGAAATTCTAAACAATTAATCCTAAATTTTTAGAACCTAACGTTATTGATTTTTCTTGCATTTGATTTTGTAGGTTTTTTTTTTTTTTTTTTCAAAATTGTTTTCTTGTCAAAATCCATACTCTTTTCACTTTTTCTTATGTATGCACTTTATTGAAAAGAAGATAACACTTTTTTTCATATATTTGTTTAATTATTTAAAAGAATATTGGTGTTAAGTGTTTGAATGTGTGAATAGTTTGGAAATGTATCACTACAAAAAGTAATAGTTTTGAGATTATGCATGCACATTTTATTTGTATGTGTACTTGACTTCTGCCCAAAAGATCTCTTGCCTTTTCCACCTCCAAGGGGTTTTGGGGTTTAATGAGTTAATTCCCATGAACAATCATCTAATAAGTACAATGAGATAGAAAGCAACAGAGACAATGACAAAGGGAGCAGGTTTCCTTTTTTCATGATGTAGCCATATGTGTTCAAAATTTCAAATGCAACATAGTAGACCTACTGCATTGTGGATACTTTTGTCATTTCCTTTAAATTTTATTTTTAGGGTTGGGGGTTGGTGTGTAAAGTGGATGATGAGGACTGATTAAGATGGATAAGTTGTGGAACTCCACTATGCAAATGACTATGGTTTACAGTGTTACAAGACTGCATAATTTTGCATAGGTTTAAGGGTACCCCTGGGACCTATAAAAATATGAGAACATGAAGATCAGTTGATTGGAAACAAACAAGTAGCAAAGAAGTTCTTTTATGTAGTGAGGATAACTTAGATCTTCTTTAGATCTAATATGAACTTGATGACATTTTGATAATAATAATTATAAAACAAAATTTCAGTTGCTGAACTTGATGACATTTTGTCCTTTTTTGTTTTTTTCCTTTTTTCTCACTCTAATTGATAATACGGGTTTGGACTTTGGATGGTAGAATCCAGGATGAACTTCCGATATTGATTTCCAAATTCCATATATAGGGGCATGGCAACATATTAGTGACCATAATATGCCACCGTGGGCAGCGCTACATATATCTATATTATATAAGAGGATTCCCCTATTTCAATTGGACTTTTTTATGGTTCAAAAATGCCTTCACTAATGAAGGATAACTTCATTTGGAAATAAGGTTATAAATGTCAAATAACAAATTTCATTTTGAATTCAAAAAGAGAACTCATAAATTTTATGATTTTTTTCCCCTTTACGTTCAAAAAAGAAGTTTCAATGACTACTTATCTCTAAAATTTATCCTTTTTATTTGTTTGAAAAATAAAAAAATACATTTCTAAATTATAATAGATGCAAATTATTAATATTTACAAAAAAAAAAAAAAAAATAGAAGAGCCTCTAAGCATGTGCATATATATATATATATATAATTTTTTTTGACCTTTAAATATAAAATTTAAACACTCTAAATCTAAGTCTAAATTTTGTTTAAACACAGATGAAATAAGCTTGAATATCTTAGTGCTACTTTCATAATATTTTCATAATAATTTGACAATAAAAGTTAAGTTGTATGTTGTAATTGGTTTTTATCTAGACCAACAACTGACATCACTTTTTTACATACTTTTAACAATTTGCCACCTAAATTTTATTATGAAAGTGTTGCATTAGTAGCATTACTGTTAAAACTGCTTATCATTAAGCAAAATAAATAAATAAACCTTTTCTCAGGACTATTCCTAACTCTGACACTATTTACCCCCTAGAAAAAAAAAATCATGAAGCTGCCACTAATTCCTACTAATTCCCTTAGAAACTGATGATGCACAAAATCGTCAGTGAGTTGATCGTCCACGCACGTGCCAATGGGTGTACCTAAAGGACAAAAGAGAAGAACCAAACAGAGAGCACTGGTGGGATGTCGGCCATAGACCATCTAAAGGTTAAATCAGTGATAGAATAATCTCCAAGAACTCAAGAATGCAAGAGTTAGGGAGAATTCACATACCTCACACAGAAACAGAGCAGAAACCAAACATAAAACATAAAATCTAGCAACCTAACATGCTTAAAGACATAAAGAAAACCTAGAACTAACCTAAACTAACATGCGTGAACATAAACTAAACAATAGAAACAGATTAAAATAAAGATTAAAGGCAGAAAAGTTTAAAAAGGTACCTTAAAGCAAAAGCTACTAGGCTTGATTTTTGACCGTTCCCCTCAGTCAAATCTATCACAATTCAATAAAATGGTGATTAGTGATCTTAAACTTAAGGGATTGGGGTCAGAAAATGTCACAATCAAATAAAAATGACTTAAGAGTGTTTTGTGAAAAACTCCATTTTGATTCACTGTTTTCTAGTGAATCTTAGGTTTTTCTCGTAGGATTTCTGTGTGCTTTCAAAATATATCATGTAAGGATTTATATATTGGAAAAAATGGGGTTCGGAATGGCTTCCAAACGATGTTGGATTCGTTCCAAACCTCAGCCATTATTGAAGAAAACTTGCATTTCTTATACTTCTGAAACTCTAGCTGCGTGCGCAGGAATGTGCCTGCGTACGCATGCATTGGCTTGCGTACGCAGGCTGCGACCCACGTACACAGGCCGAGGGTTACCTTGGTCATATTATTTTCAAAAATAGATTTTGGCTTAGTTAAAAGGTTATATTTTTCATTTTAACACTCCTTAAGTCCTTTTAATATCTGATTGGGCTCTAAACTAGCCTTGGGCCTTAGAGTTCAAGCATCATTGCGGAACGGGGCCCGAGTCGTAAGGGGTATAAAATGCGGTGTCTACAGATTCCCCTTTTTTGATTTGTGAGCTTCACTAACTGAATCAAAAGAATAAAAGACTAAGCATTTTGTTTCGACGTACGGCTCAAGCCCAATCCACGTACACGACACACATCACGCATACATGGGGTGGAGTGCAACTTCGAAGAGCTACATGGGATTCTTATGTCCAAAGTCCCACCTTTGTTGCTCAGGAAACGAGCAATGACAGATTCATTATCCCAGAACTTGTTTTGCCACTCGCAAGCAAATGGCAAGTGACTCGTTATCCTAGAGTCGCTGAAAGAAAAAAGAAAATAAACAAAGGTGCTTTTACGAGCTAACCCATCACACAACAAAAGGATATAGTCTCTGTGGTGTCCATTCGGGACTCTTGCCTCAAACTTCTCTGGGTAACTTGTTCCTCTTGTTTTCTTCACTTCTTTCTTTACCTTTTTTAGTGAGGCTCTTGCCTTGGGTTGGCCTTGGCCTTTTTCTCTATTACTATCTCTACCTTTTTCTACGGTACCTGCATGTTCAATTCTTGGAGGATATGTGCACGAGTAGGATTCACTATTGATGATGAAGAACTCGCTGAGGAGTAGATGTGCATGGGGAAGAATCTTCTGCCTTTCAGGACTTGTTTGGAGATGAGAAACTCGCTGAGGAGTAATATGGATGGACTCACTAAGGAGTAGTGTAGATGTGTGATCCATTAGGAAGAATCTTTTGCTTCTCATATGGTTCACTGAGGATTTTGATGGAGAATCTTCTGCTTCTTCGCTGGGGATTTTTTTTTTTTTTTTGTGCATGAGACTTACTGGGGAAGAATTTTCTACCTCCTTACTAGGGATATTTTGGGGAAAATCTTCTGCTTCCTCACTAGAGATTTGCTTTAATGTGCTTTGGGTCTATCAGGGAAGAATCTTTTGCCTCCTTCGTGGGGATGATGCTCGATATGCCTAAACTTTTGAGGAAGTGTCTTCTGCTTCCTCATTGGGTACGATGCTTGATATGCTTGAATTTTTGGGGAAGAATCTTCTGCTTCCTTTATGGGGATGATATTTGATAGTTTTGATCTTTTTAAGGAAGAATCTTCTACTTCCTTTATTGGGGATACTTTGCTTGAGATGCTTGAAATATTGAGGAAGAGTCTTCTACTTCCTTACCGAGAATGATGTTTGACATGCTTGACACACAGCAGAAGCAACAATCACGGATCTATTTCATTCATGAGAGACAACATGTAACTTTGAATTCTAGAACAAAGAATAGAAAGCGTACCTTGATGCAGTGAAATTCAAAACCAAGACTTGAGAATTCCTTTAATCTTCGTCTCAATTCCACAAGGTGTCCAAGAAGTGTGGTCTCTCAATCAGTCTTTTGTACGTTGATTCTCAAAGAAAGTTCTTCTCATTGTAGAGAAAACCTGTTTTCTTTCTTTTCATCATACGTACATAATAACTACCTTAGTAGTTACTTTATTTAATAACTCTTATTATGTAAAAACTGATTATCTAATTGGGTTAGCCTTTTGGGCCTATTTAATTGGGCTTTAGTTGGTGGCTTGAGATGAGACCAAAGGGAACAAATAAGATTCTAACTCCAATGGGCCTTGGGCTTTTCTGTCAGCTCTTGACAAGTCCAAAGTTACCATTAATTATATTTAATATCACTATATAAATATAATTGCACTCTAGGCCTTATTAATAAATTATATCCTAAGACTTTAATGATATCATATGACCCCTCCATGAAATAACCATAGTGAACAAAGTCATAAAGAACTGTCACTTTGTAAACAACTATTTTATCCTTGAGTACCTAGTTTAATCTTTTAGCTATTCACATTTATTGAAATCCAATTTAAATAAATATAAACTTTAGTAACTTCTTACTAAATTAGGCGCCCTGAATAACCAGTTTCCATTAAACTTATCTCAAGCGGATATTTTGTATCTTCACAAAGAGATTATGGATTCCATCTTGAAAATAAGTGTTCCCTCAACACTACGTGCGGTTACCCAATATATTGAGGTTTTGACCATGAATATTGGATCTCACTCCTGATATATCAAAGTAACCTATATTTCATGATCAGGTCCAATACCCTCTCAGGATTAAGAGTCTATGAAATTAGAAGTTGTGAGATTAATTATTCAGGTGATAGTTGTTGATTGAATAATTAATCTTACAGCGGTCCAATTCAATATGTCTTAACTCTTAAGACATATCAACACATCGACTAGAAGTCTCCACTTCTATGATCAAGACAAATTATCTTAGTTGATATGTTATAATTTTCGCAGATGAAACGCCCAATTTCATCACCGACTACGAACTACATTTTGAGTTTACAAGGAACTTGTGATTTACATCTTCTATGACTTTTCACATAAACCACATACAATGCATCTTAAGGACTATGATAATGTCTCACTAGTTCATTTATAGACAGTCTCATATAATTAAACAATTTAATTATTTATGACATGTCAATAAATTAAATTTTAGGGCATAAACACCAACACTTGAACCACTGGGAATGGTTCTTGATGTGCCTGATGATAACTTGGGAGTCACTATGAAAGACGACTGATAAGGCCCCAATTGCTTTGGCCAAGTCGAGCCTTATGAGTATGGCTTCGTACTCGGCTTCATTGTTGGTCGTCGAGAATTGGAGTCAGACGGCACACTCTATGACATCCCCTTTGGGGGATTGTAGGACTACCTTGATCCTTCCAATGTGTTTGTTGGATGATTTGTCGTTCGGACCTTCCAAAGGGTTGCTCTTTAGCCGTCGGCTTTGCCCGTTGTAAACTCCACGATGAAGTCAGCTAGTGCTTGGGCCTTGATTACGATCCTTGGGTAGTATTGTACGTCGAATCCACTCAGTTCTATTGCCCACAGGACCAATCGTTCAGTTGCCTCCAGGTTATTCATTGTCTTTCGGAGGGGTTTGTCCATCTAAACCACTATAGTGTGCGCTTGGAAGTATGGCCTAAGCTTGCAGGCCACTGTGATCAGAGTGAAGACCGATTTTTCCATGGGGGGATATCTTGCTTTCGTTCCCCTAAGTGCTCAACTAGTGTAGTATACGGGCAATTGCACGCAATCCGATCCTCCTCTCGGATAAGAGTTGAACTGACAGCCGTGGGGGATACTGCCAAGTAGAAGGAAAGCTCTTCATCTGGTTTGGATGAACTTAGGACTGGCAGAGAGGCTAGGTATGCCTTCAGTTCCTTAAATGCTCTTTGGCATTCAGTCCACTCAAACGCCTTTTTCAGGATTTTAAAGAACGATAAGTATTTGTCCGTTGCCTGTGAGATGAACTTGTTGAGGGTCGCAACTCTTCCGTTTAGGCTTTGTACTTCCTTGACGTTCCCCAGGGGGTTCATCTCTAGGATTTCTTGGATTTTATTTTGGGATACCACGAAGCCGAGGAACTAATTTAATATTACCTCGAACACACATTTGCTGGGATTGAGCTTTATACCGTAAAGGCTAAGGGTTTCAAACGTCTCTTTAAGATCGTTCAGGTGGTGTTCCTCTTCTTTGCTTTTTACTAACATGTCACCCACATATACCTCAGCGTTCCATCCGATCTGTCAGACGAACGTCTCGTTTACAAGCCTTTGGTACATTGCCCCCGCATTCTTTAATCCAAATGGCATGAACTTGTAGCAGAAAAGGCCTTGGCTTGTGATGAACGACGTCTTCTTTTGATCGGATTCCTCAAGTTTAATCTGATTGTAACCAGAGACAACATCCATAAAGCACAATAATTGGTGTCTAGCCGTTGAGTCTGCAAGGAGGTCGATCCTTAAGAGGGGGTAACTGTCTTTTGGACAGGCTTTGTTTAGGTCGGTGAAGTCCACACACATTCTCCACTTTTCTTTTGTCTTTTTTAACCATTACCACGTTGGCCAACCATTCAGGATAGTAAACCTCTCTAATGAAACCAGCGTCCAATAGCTTATAAACTTCTTTGGCTATGGCCTTGTCCCTTTCTTGTGCGAAAACCCTTTTCTTTCATCAAACGAGAGGAAAAGATGGGGAGATGTTAAGCTGATGGACCATAATCTTTGGGTCGATCCCCAACATATCCTCATGGCTCCAGGCAAAGATGTCCAAGTTGTTCTTTAGGAAAAGAATCAGCCCGTTTCAAATTGAAAGGCTGGCTTGTGTGGCAATGTGAGTGATTCTATTTGGGTGCTCTTTGTCCAGAAAGACGTCTTCTAATTCCTCCATCAGCTCTACATTCACTCATTGCTTCTTAATGTTCATGGTAGTCAGTTGTTCATCCATCTCTAGCATGGCAACGTAGCATTCTTGAATGGCCATTTGGTCTCTACGAGCCTCCCTTATCCCACATTCCATAAGGAATTTCAGCAATAGGTGATACGTAGATATGGCCGCTCTCTATTCGATAAGCGTTGGTCGCCCGATGATGGCATTATAGGCCGACGAACAATCCACTATCAAGAAGGTGACATCCTTGGTGATTTGTTGAGGATAGGTACCAATGGTGACTAGTAAGGTGATGGATCCGTAGGCATGACCTTTATTCCTCCAAAGCCCACTAGAGGGATGTTCAATGGTATGAGTCGTTCCTTACTGATCCTCATTTGTTGGAAGGTTGGATAGTAGAGGATATCGGCTGAGCTTCTATTGTCCACCAAGACCAGTCAGGTATTAAAGTTTGCTATGGTCAAATTTATCACCAAAGCATCGCCATGGGGATGGTGGAGTTGTCAGGCATCTTCCTCAGTGAAGCTAATCATCGGATCATCCATCCGAGTAAGCTTGGGCAGATGACCGGTGAGCTGGACATTTTGCACCATCTGAAAGTAGGTCTTTCTTGCCTTCCTTGACGACCCAGCCATTGTGTTTCCCCCTACGATCACTTTTATTTCTACAAGTGGGGCCTTGGGTCGCTTTTTACCTCGTCAGTTCGACTCCTAGTCCCTTAGTAGGTTTTCCCCTGTCTTTCCTCGACCTATGAATCATTGCAGTTTTCCTTACTTGATGAGGCTTCTAGTTGTTGCTTTAGGTCATAACAATCAAAAGTGTCGTGCATGTGATCCTGAAGGAAGTGGCAATACTTGTTCCTTAACCTTTTGTTTGGATCACCCTTCAACTTATCGGGCCATGTCAATGCGGGTCGTCCCTAATCTACATTAGGACCTAATTGAGTGGAGTGTTAAGTGTAGTGAAGTTGGCAATTCATCTTGGCAGAGGCCTTGACCTTCGTTCGTCCCTCTTGTCATTCATTTGGGCTACCTTTCTTCCCCTGTCTGGATTGGTATTGTCATGCTTTTTTTGCTTCTTCAGCCCACCCCCTCTAGCAATCATGGCATCTTTGACATTCATGTACTTCGTGGCTCAGTATAACATGTCAGCCATGGTCTTCGGATCGTTCTTGTAAACAGAGAATAAGAGTTCTCCTGATCAGAGTCCATTGGTAAAGGCCGTGACCAAGACTTTATTGTCGGCTTTGTTGATTAGTAGTGCCTCCTTGTTAAATCAGGTGACGTACGACCTCAGGCTCTCATCGTCTCGCTGTTTGATGTTTAGGAGGCTTGCCGAGGATCTCTTATATCGTTAACCTCTAATGAAATGTGTGACAAAGAGCCCACTTAGTTCCTTAAAGGTTGAAACGGAGTTGGGGGCTATCTTGTTGAACCATACTCGGGTTGGTTATTTAAGTGTGGTAGGAAAGGCTCTACACATGATCTCGTCTGGGATCCCTTATAGGTGTATAAGGGTTTTGAACGATTCCAAATGGTCGAGGGGGTTCTTCAACAAGTTGTATGCTTCCACCTGTGGCATCCTGAACTTGGTTGGGAGGGGGAAGGATGTGATTGGTGCTGTGAAAGGGGAGTCAGCACGATGAACTAGTTCGTCCAAGTTAGTGGACACTTGACCCCTCATGGCACTCATTATCATATCCATCTTCTCTTTCATCACCTGTATCTCTTGTGCCATGCGCAACACGCCGACTTCCAGTTCGGAGGGATGACTAGTATCTTGTTGGTCCCGCCTACTAGCATCATTGCTTTCTTCTTGGTCGTCCCTTTCTTGGTGATCGTTCGTCGGGGGACGATTGTTGTTGCATTCGCCCCTACCCTATTCGTCATTCTGGTCTTTTGGTTCTTGATCATTCTGCTGCTACAACTGTCACTCCAACTCGTGGTTCCATTGAGTGAGTCGTTCAACCGCTGCAGCAAGGGTTTGTACCTACCTTTCTAATACATTTAGCGGGGTCCTGGTCTCTTGGTTGGTGGTGGCCATTGATCGTGTCAGGACCATGAAACTCTTTTTCCTTAAAACGGCAATATGGCTTACCACTCGTTTCTCACAGACAGCACCAACTGATGATGGAAAAAATCGTCAGTGAGTTGATCGTCCACGCACATGCCAATGGGTGTACTTGAAGAACAAAAAAGAAGAACCAAACAAAGAGCACCAGTGGGGTGCCGGCCAAAGACCCTCTGAAGGTTAAGTCAGTGATAAAATAATATTCAAGAACTTAAGAGTGCAAAAGCTAGGGAGAATTCGCGTACCTCAAGAATGTTAGGGTTTGTTGTTTATATAGTAACGGAGAGCCAACTTGAATCCCTTAATACGAAGGGGGGGGGGTGAGATTTCCTTATAGAGAGAATGATCTCAAGATCTTGGGGATTCTCTTTCCATATAGGGAAGATCCGATTGTGCCGTAGGATCCTTGGTCGTGGTGTGCAAGTTATTTCCATGTAGGGACATATGAATGGGTTTTACGTAATTCCTATGTGGAATCTTAGGGCATTGGACTGTCAGGAAGGGGATTGGATCGACACCCCAACTAACCCGATGACCCTTGGGATCGGTTACAGGCACAAGCCCGATGATTGAGTGAGGGTCGTTTGGCACCCTATGTCGATTGATCAAAATTATCCTCATCCATATCCATTGACTAACTTGAACGACAACCATAACCATAACTATAGTAACAAGATTCTGCAGAGAAGGATGGGAGGAATTCTTGGATGGGAGTAGTTTTTGGTCCAGTGTCCAGTGGCACTGGACCCGTTGAGAAGGTGACATATGTCCATTTTTAGCCACGTGTCACAGAAAGCACTAGACCTAATCTAGACCCTCCTTGAATTAGTTAATCTATTTTGGGCTTGGATTCATTTAGCCAAGGTTTGGTGTTTTGCTTGATGTATTTGTTTGTTTTGAAAAAGTTATGCATCGAAAATATGGGACTTTGTTACTCACTACAAAAAACACATTTTAAGCTGTGTTTTTTAGTTGCGTTTTTCAAAAACGCAGGTACAGGGGATAATTTGAGCTACTTCTTTGAAAAACGAGGCTCTACCCCTTGACGTATAGCCGTGTTTTATAAACACGACTATAGACCGGCTATGAAGCCACGTTTTTTGATGCTGAGGCTCTGGATAGGACTTACGCCGCGTTTGTAAAAACGCGGCTAAAGACCCATCTGGGGATTTTTTTTTTCAATATATCCCAGAGCTGCATTTAATAAACACAGCTTAAATTGAGAACGAGCTGCATTTCATTAAACACAGCTTCAACGTGTTTGGAGCTGCGTTTAACAGACGTAGCTTAAATATTTATAGAGTTACGTTTGATTAAACGCAGCTTAATCACGTCTGGAGCTGCGTTTAATCAAAGGTAGCTCTAGGTTTACTATAAATTGAAAAAAACCCTAAATATGTATACCCACAGCTCACTCTCAACCTTCGAAAATTTTCGAAACCCAGTGTCTGGGGTTCTTTTTACGTTTCTTTTTCTGAGAAGGAAGTCGGGCCCGACGCTTCGCGAAATGAGTTCCAAAGTACCATTCTACTGCTGCCAGTTTATGCGCAAACATTGAGTCCAAGTCCAAGGGAAGACGCTGCAAAGTGGGCTCATCCTTTGTTTCTGCTGCAAAAGGAATTTTCCTCCAGCTTCTGTCGTAGATTTGACTTTCCTGCCGTGCAACAAAACTCTATGCAGTAAACTGTCTGCTGTGCAGTAAAGCTGTTTGCTATGCAATAAAGCTTTCTGCTGGTCTTATCCTCTGTTCCTGCCGCGGAAGGAATTTTCCTCCAGCTTCTGCTGCAGATCTGACTTTCCTGCCGTGCAGCAAAACTCTGTGCAGTAAACTGTCTGCTGTGCAGTAAAGCTGTCTGTTGTGCAATAAAGCTTTCTGCTGGTCTTATCCTCTGTTCCTGCCGTGCAGCAAAACTTTCTACTGTGCAGTAAAACTGTCTGCTGTGTAGTAAAGCCTCCTACCGTGATAATAAAGCCTTCTATCGTGCATTAAACCCTTCTGTCGTGCAACGTGGGTGACTACTCTTCATTTCTTTTACTGCAAAAATACTATTTCTTACTTCCTGCACATAAACAAATTTAAAACCCAAAGAAAATACCAATCAAGCAAATGCTAGCTTACATGGGTTAGCATATTTTCAAATATATACACATAAATATACTTATACGTATTAATATATACATATATAAAATATATTTTGCAGGACATGAGAAACAAGTTATATGTATATACTATATATACTTATGGCAAGATAATGAGTCAAAAGTAAAATACGTAATAACAAATAAAGAAGAAAGTTTCAGCAGGAAAGGTTGAATACGATGAATGTAATAAAAGGGTGCTACAGCAGAATAACCAGTACAGCAAGTAAAGATACCACAGCAGGACAACTGATGCAACAAACGTGATAAAAAACGTACTACGGCAGGATGACTAAATATGGCAGATATAAGTTATAATGAGAGAAATCAAATATATTTGCAACCAAAACAAGTTTTGAATCTTCCCATAGAATAAATAAACCAAGAAGGAACCCAAACCCCAACTTGAACAACCTTATCATAGGCTTCTGCCATAAAAGTTGTGCATTTTGGAGAACAGGCCTAAATGGCTACTGGCTATTACTTTTGGAGACTTCAAAGAGTGGGTTTGCTAAGAGGGAGGAAAAAGATGGTCTATTGATGCATGCCCCTATTCCTGCCGTGTTTTCTCTCTTCGTTTTACTACTTTATTTCTTTCTTTCTTTCTTTCTTTCTTTCTCTCTCGTTGGGTCCCCCTCTCTCTCTCTCTCTGCCTTTCATCCATGGCTACCTCCTTCTTTTATAATGAGCTAATTCAATGAGATTTCTCCCTTTTAACCCTAGGGCTTCACCAACTGTTTTTGGTTTGTTGTGGGCATCTCTTTAGGACTACCCACTAACCCATTGGTTGCCTCGACCATTGCTATGGCTCAATACATGTCTGATGTACCGCTATTTCATGAAAAAATTCTCTTTTGTTTGTTCTTGCTGTATACCTCTACCTCTTGGTTTAAATGGATAAGGATTGGGTTACCTCACTACCTAGTTCTATGGCATGCATCAAATAGTCCCAACCATTTATTACTTCTTTTGGGTAAGATACCATCCCAGCAGGATATCTTTCCAAAAGAAGTCATGGCAGGAAACCAAATATAGACCCCCTTTTCCGCCCACCACCAAACCACACCCTCTGAATCCCCTTGACCGTGGGCCCACCTCCCATGTATTGGCTGGGTACAGGTTGGTTGAGCTCCGGCCCTTGTGTGCTTGCTCCACTATCTTCTGTTTTGTCTTCTTTCGTTCCCACACCGTTTCTGTTGTAGCAGATTAGCTTTGTTTTGTTCTGCTGCATGTTTTTGTCTTGTTCCTTCATGCGTTTCCTGCTATGTTTGTCATTTCTTTTAGTTTGGCTTTTCTTTCATTCACGCATTTCTTGCTGCTGACTTTTCCTGCCGTTCCTTGTTTATTTTCACCATGCTTCTTCATATTAGTTTTTCATGCCTATCCTTTTATACGAAAGGATTTGGGCCTTTGTGGGCCAGATAATGTTGGTTGGATCAAAAGGGTCTTGGGCCTAATTTGTCTTCATCTGCCGAAGCCAATCTGCCAGAGAACTGTATTCTGCGGTAAAGCTGTATCCTGCTGCAAATTTGTATTCTGTTGCAGGTCATTTCCCTTGCATTCTTTTGGTCTTCTTGGTGGGTCTTTGGGCCGCTGTTTTTTATTGGGCTTTCTTCCTTATGGACTTTTGGCTATGGATTCGCGAAATTGGGCATCAACACCCAGAAACCCACACTCTCAACTCGAAAATTTTCAAAACCCATACTCTCAGCTCACTCTCAACCTCGCCGTTCCCTAATCTCAACCTCTCGCCGCCGTGCTTTCAACCCAATACCCACAAACCTCACGCCCCTTCATCTCCCTCCTCAACCTCACCAATCCCTAATCTCGAAAAATACTCCCGATCCCTAATTTCGCCACCGTGCTCTCAACCTCTCGTCACCGTGCTCTCAACCCAATACCCACAAACCTCACGCCTCTTAGTCTCCCTCATCAATTGGTAAGCTCTCTCTCTCTCTCTCTCTCTCATTGATCCTCTCTCTATTTATAGGAATTGTTATTCTGTTTGCCGACGCAAGAAAAAGGGCGGTCCAACGGCTCAAATCAAAACCCATCTCAGGTACGCTTTGATTTTCCCCCAATGTTTATTCATCCCGACCGAAACCCATGTGAAATTTTGTCCATTGAGGATGGGTATGATGCCCGATTGTGTGTGTGTGGCCGATTATGTGTCCATGGCATCAAGGTTTAAAACTGTGTTGTGTGAAAACTTGAACTTTGAAAGTTGAAACCTTTGACAATTCTTGGAGTTGCCCAAAAGTTGGAAGGTTGAAGAAGTAAATTGGGTGTGGAGCCCAACGTAGGTGGCCATTGACTCTGTATGGCTTGGCTCCCCAATTTGCAAATAAATTAAATTTGATTCCAAAGTTGATGACTTTTCTGTTTGCCCCAGAAAATGGATCATAATCATGACGATGAGAACTTGAAAAACCCTCATCTGAAATTTTTTAAATGACCAATAATATGGAGAGGACAATCCCACATGCTTCATACAAATTGCTCATAAAGTCTGCATACTTGGCATGTTCCAGATGGTTTCTAAAAAGCTAATGGTTTGGTCCTATCCAAAAAATTTCTAAGTTCCAATTGCATTTAATGGTGTATGCATGAAATTTTATGTGCGAGTGCTATTGTGGTACCCGTTGTTAGAATACACATGTACAGTCAAGTGTGCATTTAGATTTGGGTCTTGTGAGAGAGCTACTGTATTAGTATATATTATAATCTTTTTATTTTATAATGGAACTTTTTCTGTCACCGCTGAGGGAATATAGGCATACTGCAGAACCATGTAAATTCTGCACGTAAATTCTCTTTGTCTAATTTTTTTTTCCCTCCCTTCTTTAATCTTGTGTAAGTGGGTTTATTTTCACGAATGTGCAAAACTAAAATTATAAACAGACATTAAGGATGAAGAGAGCTTTATCAGGCAAGAGAGAGAGAGCTTGTTGTAACTAATAGTATTCCTTTATGGTCTTTTGTAAGGGTTTCTTACTTCTTTGATGCCCTGTGAAAGTTCTAGTGGCTTCATGCATGGTGCTTTACATGCATAATGGAGTATTGATCATTTGATCTTGGGCAGAAAAATATCTACTTAAAAGTGATTTTTCTTGGGTATTCACACGTTTTCAGACCTTTGTAGCATCGTAAAGCGTCTTTTGGTAGTAAATGTCAATGGTACCAAGCTACCTGCAGATTATCGTGCAGGTTTTTAGTATGATTTCAAAGTTGATGGACATATAGCGTGCACAATTTCTTAACTTTGAATATGAAGCTTCAGTCTTTGTCTTTATGTTTTCACAAGTATGTCATCAATTCCGTATGTCATCAAATTTTTCTTTTTATAATTCAATTGTTACAATAAGTAATAAGTAAAAAGGGATTCAAACTTTGCTTCTCCTTGTAAATGAGACCATATAGTATCGCTAAATTACAAGATTCGTAACTTAAGAGGACCAATTTTTATGTTCAAGATTTCCTAAACAGTTTTCTTCACTAGCGAACCAAACTCAAAATCCATAGTTTCTAATTAAAGAAATAATTAAACTCCTTGAGAAAATTCAAACTCAAACTCCTTGTCTGCTGCTTAGTTTTTAATGAAAGTCATTTATTTACCAAAAAAATAATTAAAGACATTGAAAATATTCAATTAAAATGAGAAAGCTACATACATGTTCGTTTGGGAACAACTTATCTAGCTTTTTGCTGAAAACTTTTTGATGAAAGTGTGCTAAAGTACACTTGTATCATGAAAAAATAGGAAAACATGAGGTTTTAAAAAATTATACATAAAAGTTAAAAGCTAAAGCTTAAAGCTGCTATTGAACTCACCCATAATATGGTCATTGCCCAACGGTTATAGATGGTCTTTTATTTTTTTTTTTTTAGAAAGGGTTCTATATGGACATTGATTATAGAGATTCAGTTGTTTATTACCAAATTGTCCTCTTTAGAGTCGCTTTTGTGCAAAAGAAGAAAAAAAAAGAAAAAAAAAAGAATAGAGTGGCTAGATTGATGGTCGATAGTCTTGTTAAAATGTTAATGTTTGGAAGACATACCCTTTGATTTTTTATTGTTTAAGAGGGTGATGAATATTTCTATTTAAGTTTATAACTAGTTTCTCTAAAAAAAAGATAAGATCAAGTCATATCATTAATTGATCTTTACCATTTGTCTAAGGCACTAACTAATTTTTGTATTAATGGGATTTGAATTCTAGTGTATTATTCGATAATTAAAGACTTTATCAATTGAATTATAATTAGAACAAAATTATCAAAAGAGGAAAAAAAAGAATTATAATTAAAACACATACAGATTCAAGTGAAAGTCTAATAATAATGACATAATATTTATAGTATTTGATGTCCGTGGTCAGTGACAGACCCACTAAGGGGCTGGGGGGGCCATGCCCCCCCCCCCCCCATTTTTTTTTAAATAAATAGTAAATCTATGGAGAAACAAAAAATTCCCAATTCACCAATATTTTAATTCAATAATTCATAACAAAAAAATCTCATAGAAAAAAAAAATCCCTTATAGGGTTACAACAATCGGTAAGCTCTCTCTCTTTTTGTTATAAAATTCCCTTATAACTACAATCGGCTATAAAATTTGACAGAAAATTGTCTGTGTTCTTTTTGCAGGTTGAGTGACTAGTTTGCTCAAAATTGTCTGTGATCTTTTTGTTGTATTTCCGAGTATTAAAGACAGTGAATAACTTGTGTGGGTAAAATTATAAATTCAGCAAGCATGTTTCCAGTTTAATCCATTATTATAGTCAACTGTTGATACCTTGTAGCGATTGTAGTTTGAGATTCTTATTGTAATATATATATATATAATAATAGGTGAAGCAGAGAGAAACTCAAACAGAATTCCAAATTAAAGTTTCAATTTTATGCCATGTGTCTAGATTTGAATTCTTAATTTTGCGCCACTTGTCCTAACCAAAACTCAAAAAAAAAAAAATCTAATTATATTATAAATTGGACTCTAATTTTGTTTCATGTATCTTATCTAAATTTTTTAATTTTTGTGCTCAAATAAATGATGCATTAACATTTAACACGAAAGCCGAGAAAACCATAATCATAATACTCATTGGCCTAAGCAAGAACATCTCACCTGCACACTTATATGGGTGAACATCTCACCTGTCTACTACCAGAACTAAGGAGTCTAACGAGAAAGACTATAAAAGTAAAACATCATCTCCTCCTAATGCCATATCGTCATCTCATGTCTCCTCCTTCTCTCTCAACCTCTACCAACTAGATCTACACACTACTCTCTCCTCCTCTACCAATTAGGTCTACACACTACTCTCTCCTCCTTTTAGATTTCTAAGAGTAAGGCCGAGTTCAAACACAATGTTCAATCCTACTCTTCCTTGCTTCACACTCTCATACATTACCGCTTCATTGGCGCCTCTAAGAAGATTCCAAGCTCAATGTAGAAATTAAATTTACTAAGATGAACATCTTATCATCACAATTGTTAATATTTCCGTGCGTAAGCACGGACTACATGCTAGTTATGAACTAATTGCCGCCATTGACACGTTTAATTAACTAGAACATTATTTTTTATGCCTGTTGAGTTCTTTGATTACCCTGATATTTATGTGTTCCCTTTTTATTGAGTATTACTGCATTTGATCTAGTAATTTTTTTTCTCAACAGGGTCGGACCAGCCATCGCATTGAGAAATGGGTATGCTCTCATCATGTTCGTCTTCTAGTTATTGTAAACCCCCAAAGACAGTCATTTTTTATTGTTCATTGCCCTCTTTACCTAGTGTTGATCGTTGGTCTTGGACCCTCACAAATTCAGGGAAATTCACAATCAAATCTGCTTACTAATTGAGCAGAATTTCTTCCCCTCCTTTGATGATGGACCTCTCCCATGGCCAAGTGTGGAAGTCTATGCTGCATGAAAGGCTGAAAATGCATTTATGGAGAATTGCTGTAAATGTTCTACCTACCAAAGATGTTATTAGTCAATTTGGCAATGTTGAGGTGGGGTGTCCTCTTTGTAACTTGTCTGATGAATCTTCTCTCCACATATTTGCTTTGGCCTATTGCTAAGTCTCTTTGGTTTCACAGTCAGTGGGGTGTGAGAATTGACTCTCTTGGCCTTGCCTCCATTCATGACCTCATTGATTTTCTCTTCTCTCCTCCTTTTGCCGAGGAGCTTACTATGTGCCAAAGGGAAGACTTCTTACTTTTTGGAGCTATTTTATGTGATGCTATCTGGAAGTAGAGAAATCTTTTTCTTTTGAAGGTGTTGCTGTAAAAGTTGAAGAGCTATCCTCTAGAATCTCTAAATTATTTGTTGAACACAAGTCTGCTAGGCCCTTTGTCTCAAACCAGGCCACCTTGGCTCCTTCACATCAGTGGACCCCTCCCTCCATTTCTTCAATCAAGATTAATGTTGATGTTGCTGTGGGCCCTCGTTGTTCTTCCATTGCATCTATCACCAGAGAATGGAGAGGGGAGCTGGTTTTTGCTTGTTCCAAGAGAGTGAAATACCATCTTCCCTCTTCAAGCAAAAGCTGAAGCTATTAAATGGGCTCTAACCTTGGCAGCTAACTTGGAGTTTGAGGCGATTATCATAGAATCAGACTCCCAAGTTTGTTCCAATCTTCTTTTTGATTTGGAAGCTGCCCACCCTTGGAGAATCAAGTCCATTTGTGATGACTCTTGAATTCTCTTGGCATCTTCTTCTAAGGTTTCTGTTTGTTGGGTGCCCAGGTTGTGCAATATGGCTCCTCATTCTCTAGCAAAGTGGTCTTTAGATTGTAATTTTTTTGGTTCTTTTGATGTTGGTAACAACCCCCCTTCTTCTTCTTTTTTTTTTTTTTTTTTTTTTGTTATTCAGGGTGAGGCTTGTTGGCCTGTATAGTTTGTTTTCTCTCTTAATAAAATTTCTGGTTCATAAAAAAAATAAATAAATAAATAACATTTCAATGTACCAACTCAGTGAATTTGCTTGTAAATGTTTCACTTAACAATTTTTTTTTTTTTTTTTGATAGGAATCGATATTAGTACAATTCAATGTACCGCCTTTGTTTCAAGACGGCCCAATGCAAAGCAGGTTATTAACTTAAAGTTAAAGGTTCTAAAATAATGCTACCTATCTTTTCTTTTCTATTTCACCAGCTTCATGTTAGCCAAAGAGTGAAGCTGAAAACCAAGTCAAATGCATTTAAAACTAACAGTGTTGTGAAGAAGTCAGTCACAATTACTTAGAGTGTTCTCATGAACAATTATAAAAATTTTAGCATTTACAATCTCAAAACACTACTTTTACAATTTTAACACCACATTTTACAATATACTAAACATCAAAACTTTTTTTTTTTTTTACAACTTCATTTAAATATTATTTCTTTATAATTTTCTATTCTTTTTTGTTTTTGTTTGTTTCATCCTCTCTCTCTAGTCTCACTGTCTCTCTCTCTCTCCCTCTCTCCCTCTCGGTCTCACTGTCTCTCCCTCTCGGTCTCACTGTCTCATCCCAGCAATCATACACACTGCCGGCCACTAGCCACCACAATTCCAACAACCACCACAACGATCAAAGACCCACGCCGATCAAGTTGATGACCCACGCTGATGAGACCGATCAAGTCGACGATCCACGCCGGTTAACTTGATGATCCACGCCAGTCACGACAATGATCCACGAACCCAGAACCACAAACCTAGACCTATGAACTCAAACCCACAAACCCAAACCCACAAAATCGCAGGAGCACATCGCTGAAGCACATCTGACCACGACCCACAACTATCGCCAGAGCACAATCATCGGCGGAGCACATTCATCGGCGAACCACTTCGGCGAAGCACAGAGAGAGAAGAGAGAAGAAAGAAGTGAGAAAGGAAAGAGAAAGATAGAAGAGAGAGCCGTTGAGGTGAATAAAAAAAAATTTTCTTTTACAATCCAGCTACAGTGCGGTCTCAAATATGAGATTGTACTGTAGCTGAATCTTAAAAATTTTAAGATTTAGCAGCTTTAATGTAGAGGTGTTTTTATCTCAAAAATGCTAAAAAATAGCATTTTTAGCGTTTAAGAGTTTTAATGTGAATGCTCTTAGAGCATTAGTATTGGTGGTGCCAAATTGTTATATTGCTATTTTTAACAACTCACCCCACCAAAAACATGCTCCATTAAAGCATTCACACTCTCTATTAAAGACGCGTGGAAATGCATCTTTTGCTTCATTTTTAAGATATTATCTAAGGACTTTGTTAACAGGTGCCAGCCAGCAATTGTTAATGGACCATTTATGATTCATTTATAATCTATCACAAATCCCATCTGCATTAAAAATTGACAAACGTGTACCTTAATTTCTTCAATACTCCATTTAAACTGACACACATTTAATACATATTCAATTTTTTCCATATTCCAAAAAAAAATATATGAATAGTTTATTTTAAACCTTATCATATTAATAAATGCTATACAACACCCGTTAACAGCACCCATTACCTAAACATAGCAGTTTTTGGCAGATAAAACAACCAATAAGAATGTTGTGATGAGATAAATGCCCTTGTGAAGCTTTGTAAACCAGTGAATGAAAAAAGCTATTGCTGTCAGCTATAACTCTAATGATGGTTGCCAATGACTTATGGAGGTGATGGGGACATAACCTCCATGAGTCATTGGCAACTATACTCCCTAAAATCCTAAACATGCTAGGGGCGCACTGATAGGGACATAACCTGTGGTTGAGCAGATAGTCTCTAGTTATCCTACCCATGGGAAGAGTCATCCCTCCCTCTAGAAAAGCAATCATTGGGATGACAACCTCACCCGTCCCCCTATTGGTCATAACCTGGTCCAAGGAGCAGTACTCTAAACCCAATCCCCGCGGAATGCGGTATTTAGCCCTAAAGCCTTCCATCCTAGACGAGGAGTCCACTAAGTGTTTAAATCTACCCATGGAAGTGAAAGGGAGTCACTAAGGAGCGGCGTCCTATGGGAAAAGAGATCTAAGGGGCACGATCGAGAAAAGAAACTAAAGTTTGAAAAAGATGACACTTACTGAATCAAGCGAACGAGTCGGGTTTGAAACGTTTGGGAAAACCATCGTAATAATCTCTTAGGGGAGGGTGTGAAAGAAGCCTAAATCTGTGTGATGGAAGCCTAAGTTCGGGAAAGTTGGAGCGCCTGAAATCACTGAGAAACCTGAGAACGCGTAAAATGAAAAGAGACCGCTCTTACTGAAGTCCTTATATAGAAGGGGAGCATTCGCATGGAAGTTACCCCGCACGAATTCCAAGGGCAGATGCCAGCCGTCACAACGCCACCCGAAGTAATTATTAGCCCCTCGCGGGTTATGAAGCGTTAGCCGCAGTAAAGGGGCGCGCTAAACGAGGGTTTTGCACGCGTGAGCAGGGATAACAGGCAATGGCGCTCCAAAAAGTAAGTAATAATGAGCAATAAATAATAAATACTAAAAATAAACATAGATGTATATATTTACGTCAAAACCCCAATCTTGTCCTCGGACGAGGAGGGAAAATTAGGTTTTTGAGGGGCTATTGTAGGGGCCAGAGCCTAGCTCTAGAGTTGGGCCTTGGGCCTATCCGAGAAGAGGTGCCTCCTTGGATTCAATGATCATGGGCCATACCAAGATCCCATTGGCCAAAGTGGGCCTCCAAAAGACTTCAACAGTAGGTGAGCACACCAGAAGCGCAAGAAGAGGCAGAAACTAGGGGACGCCTAAGGAAGAGCTACTACCTCCACATTTAATGCATAGCAGCTACTTTCCTGACCGCATTTATGTGGAGTAGACCCATAAACAGTGTTGTCTTGGTCACTACGACTCAGAGAAACCAGAAGGGGTGTCTGATGGGACAGGCAATCAAGTAGTGACTTGGATGGCCAATAAGTGGAGGCTCAGGATCATCCAAAAGGAAGTATATAATGTAACGGACCCCTAAGTGATAAAGGGGAGAAAAACTTGTAAGGAGTCTGGAAGGTGAAGTTGGGAAAGGATCAATCTCCTCGGACTATGCCGAGGACACTTTTCTACGAGAGACTCCTGTAATTTTCCTTTCTATATTGCTACAACGATACTAGTTTGTCATCCAACTCACTGCAGCCCAACTTTTCAATCCATTTCTCTACAAATTTATTGTTCGGGCTACTTGGGCTTGAGTTCATACGTTGCATTGGGCCCAAAACTCAAACCCAGTTCCCACATTAGGTATTTTGTTGAACCAGCTGATCAAGCAAATCATAAGATACAGGGAATTTGGAATTGCTGCAATCACATCTCCAAGACCCGCTAAAATGGGATCTTTGTGCATTGTTTATGACTTTTTTTTACACTTACACTAGGAGTCTATGGTTATTGCCAAGAAAGAAACCTTGCTATCATTACTGTTTATTTTTGGTTTGGTTTGGTTTTGTGGACTCAACCATTGCAGTGATTAGTATCATTTCATTTTTATTTAGTCCGGCTTCCATTATAGCAATAAAATTTTCAAAAAAAAAATCCAAACACAAAAAACAGAGAAATTAATTAATACTATAATAAGAACAACAAAGAGTTAATAACATAGGGGAGGTTGAGGGTTGTTGTGTACTTACAACAACAATACACGATTTGATGTTGCTTGCTTGCTTCTGCTTTAACAAGTCAAAGTCACAGTCACAGTCGATCTTTATGAAGGACTCATTTTGGAAATAAGGTACACACACTAATCATAAAGGAATATAACAAGTCAAAGTCACAGTCACAGTCGATCTTTATGAAGGACTCATTTAATCACAGTCATAATATCATTTTATTTCGCAGCCGCAGCCGCAACCGCAGCGGTATAAGTACTGATAGGTTGCGCTTCAAAAAACGCAGGAAATTCGTGAAATGTTAAATCGTATAAACAAATACAACAAAATCTCCTAGATTTAAACAAAGTTTGGATGATCTAATTAAATAATTATTTGAATTTTATTTAATTAAAAAAATGGAGCAAAAGTTATAGGTAATCATCCAAAAGCACGGGAAATTCCTGAAAAATCAAATCGATAAAAAAATACAACAAAATCTCCCAAAAATCAAAGAAAATGAAGGCAAATTAAATAATTACTTCAGAATAGAGCACAGATTCAACCTTACAAATCAACAATCAATAGGTACAGAGAATTTTCCAATTTCAAAATCAACAATCAACAATCAACAATGAACATTTCATAAGAGAGAGTAGAACCTGTAATCAAACTAGTGGAATCAGTGGTGTTGGAGTCGAGATGAGAGGAGACCTTCAATTTTTGAGTTTTCTAAGAAATGTGCAAAAGGAAAACCAAAGAAATGTGGTGAAAATCGACGAGAAAGTGGGAGAAAACAAAGAAACACAAAAATTCAAAGAAGAAATTAGAGTTTGTGATTAGGCAATACCAATTCTTATCAATGCAATTGAGAGACGAAAAAAACACACCATGACTAAGAGAGACAAAGTCACGAAGAGAACACTGAGCTTAGATTGAGAGAGACAAAGAGACATAGACAAAGAAATCACGAACTTGAGCTTGAATGCTATGTGATTTCCATGATTGCCGAGCTTAGATTTGTATTTGGGGAAAATGAGATCTCAGAGAGAGAGCTTGTGCTCTATGAAAGAGATTGAGAGTTGAGAGAGAGCATGATTTTTTTTTTTTATTTATGTAGGAAGTTTGGGTATTAGATTTAGCTTTTTAGCTTTAGGTTATAATTTTTTTTAAAATATTTTTTTTGAAATTTTTTTGGGTTGAAAAATTTTTTTTGGGTATTTTTATTAGGGATTGTGAATTTAAGAGGATTTACATTTTAGTGACAAAAATAACCACTTTTTTATATATTTATTTCAAGGGTTGTGTTAGTTATTTTTCAAGGGTTATGTTAATTATTTTGAAGGTCCTTAATAAATCTAGTAATAGTCATACTTTAGTGTTTATTTGGACAAATTTTAGTAACCCTTGAAAAAAAAGGGTCAAAACAAGTCATGTTGTTTGTAGTGGTTTTGGTTTGCAGTTCAGCAATTGTCGCAAGAGGGTCATTTGTATTACGCCACTGCATATTACATGACTTTTTTTACAAATCATTTTCCAGGATCCAAATTTTAGGGTTCTTAGAAATCACTTTTTAAGTGCATTATTTAGGAATCAACTTGGAAATCTTTTTAGGGACAAGTTTTAATCATCAGAAAAACCCATTTTATAAGGCAAAACTTTAAAGAGCTATTTACGTTTTGTAAAACAATTTAAGAAAAGCCTTTTGAAAACATTTTTTTTTTTACAGAGAAAAGAGAAAGAAAGAGAAGAGACATGGAGAGAGAACTCTCTTGCTCTCATTCTCACTCTCACTCCTTGTGCTTCTCTTTGTGGTGGGCCTTTTTTGTGATGTTGGGTTGGGTTGCCTCCTACTGTACTGGACCTAAGTATTCTGGATTTGGGAGTTAGGACCGGTCCAATTGTAACCTACTTCGGTCCAGCTTGTGCACAAACTATGCCCAATTTGTCAGGACTTTGGTCACATGCCCATGGCAGGCGAAGCTGCTAGAGGAAAGTTACGGCAAACAGCTATAATAATAAAGATAGTCAAAAGAAATGCGTTTGTCGCTAAGACTGAAAATGAATAAAGGGCAGCGACGAGAAATGCCATGTTCGTAAAGTAACAGAAATAAATGAGAAAGAAATAGTATTGAACTTATTGAATCAAAGCGGGAGATGTCAGTCTACCGTGCCAAGTCAAGTCACAGGGCCGAAGTCAAGAAGGGAACCATTTCCTCAATGCGAATAATCTCCCCAGGAGGAAATTAATTGCTTTGAGGGAGTGGGCTTAAATGACTCGTGCCCAGAAGAATCTTTTGTTCTTAACAGAGAGCATGGGCTTTTGAGAGAGAAAGGGGATCAACCTATTGGTGCATGCCTGCCGTTCTATGTTCTCTCTATTTTCTTTCATTACTTCTAATTCTTTTTCTTTTCCTCTCTTCTTTTCTCAGTGTTTGCTTATTTTGTAGCAATTTTCTCCTGGAGGTTACTATTACTGTGTTTGCCTCCTCCTCCCCACCAATGCACGGCAATGGTCCTTTATATAATGCCTACCATGACTGGATTTTACTATTCTAGCCTTTAACTACCTTTGTTTGGTCTGGGTGTCCTTGCCAACCACCTACTAGTTTGTCAGTCGCCTAGCCACTACCACTTTCCTATGCTGGCTGTGCCACCAGACAAAGAAGACTATTTTGTTTGTTTATTTGCTGTGGCATTCTTTCCTGCTGTGGTGTGGGTGCTCTCTTTCTTCCTATCCCTCATGGCTTGCACCTAGTGGTTCTAACTCATCCTTGCTTTTTTTGGGTAGTATGTCATCTCAGCAGGTCATTTCTCCCAAAAGAGCCCGAGCAGGAACCTCAGAATAGGTTTTCCCATCTTCCCACTGCCAGACCATGCCCTCTTACCTCTGACCCATGACCTCACCACTTCCGGTATTGGCTGGGTACAAGCTGGTGATGTCTGGGCCTTGCGCATGCTTCACCTCTGAGTATGCCCAAAACCTGCCTGTTGCTAATGTGCTCGCTGTGGTCTGGAGGCTCATCTACTCATTCTGCCGTCCATCCTTGACTTCTTATGGCGTGAGCTGTTTTCTAATTTTTCCTCGTTTTATGGCTTGCTCCCTTAAGGGCCAAACTTTGTTTGATTGTGGGCTTTTCCTCCTTTAGCCCATTTTTTTGCTCTTTTCTGTAGTCTTTGCATTTTCTACCATATCGCTCTACTATTCCTGCCATGATGTTACTTGACCCAAGCTTGCTGGGCCTCTTTAGGCTTGCCGCTTATTCTTCTCTCAATGATTCAGTAAGGTTATTGGGCTTTTTGATTACATTGCTCACAGGCTCCTGTGTCCCATTCGTTTCCTTTTGGGCATCCTCGGCTCATTTACTTTCCTTGGGCATCCTCGGTCCTTTCTAACTCTGTGTTCCCATGGGCTTTTACTAACTCCTTTAGACTTCCCTAGCCCAATTACTTTCTTCTTCATCCTTGAGATTCATGGGCTTTTCATCAACCTCTTACTTTCTTTACTTGCATTACTTCGAGCCTGCTGTGGCCCATTCTCACTTTCCTATTTCACATACTGCCCATAGGTTTGTTACTTCTCTCTTTCCGGGCTCCGTTAGGCCCGTTTGCTTCCTCAAGGCCCATTTGTTTATTTTATGGCCTTATGATCCATTATTCCTGCTTCTTGGGTTTAATGGCTTTTCTATCCAATTACTAGCTCATTTCCACCCATGTTGCTGGGCTTCTTCCTTCTACTGGGCTTCCCAAAATGAGCATTAACACTCTTTTTCTCCATTTAATTGTTATCTTCAGTCAAACCGTGTTGTTTAGGCTTAACAAAAGGACAAAACTTGACCAAACAAAAATTACTGTAGATAAAGGATACTTTGTAAACTAGTATATATAGTTTGGGTGGCACATGCTGTCTCTTTAATGAGAAAAATAAAATAAATTTCTATTTGAAGAACTATGAAACTATATACATAAAAATGTATGGCATGTGTAAGGCATGTGCTGTCTCTTAAATGAGAAAATTAAAATAAAATAGAATTTGAAGAAGTATGAAAATGTATATATAAAATTTAAATGTGTGTCATATAATGTTAATCTCATTTGTCTAATCATTTTAATTACACATGAAATTAGAGTAGCTATTTAACATATGAACATCTATTTTACTAATAATAGTTTCTTAGTACCTATTTGTTAAAGGCAATATCCATTTACTAAAATTTATAAAAATGATAACAAATATTATCATCTTCCAATAATAAGCAACTGAGTTTTGATAAGACATTGTTACAATATTTAAATTTTAGCAATGAATGATGTCATATGCTATGGTTGAAGCTCTTTATCAAATACTTGCAACCATTCACAATGAAAATTTTGTTATTCATACTTCCATCTTTATCATCTTACATTTTATGAGTCTAGGTGCGATATTTAGCTTACTTAGTTTTTAATGAACACCCATTTTAAGCAATAAAATAAATAAAAAATAAAAGATAACAAAAAACATGTGTCATCGAATTTTCCATTACATAAAATTATAAGTCTATAAGATTTAAACCTAGCAAATCAATGTTCTCAAGGTAATAAATAAAACATCTCATATCACCATTCCAACTTTCCAAACATTACTACCACCTAAAACTCAAAATATGTGAAGAAATTTTTGGATATTAATATTTAATGGGGGTATTTTTGACATTACAGAATGAATATTTTAGGAATCGTAAGATTTCATTAGAGTTTAATCGAGAGAGTAACATTGTGGGATAATTCCTTGTTTCTAAAATATTAAGGGAGGAAATTGCTTGATTTTGAAGTTTAAAGGGAAATTGGGAACTACTCCCCCAAAACATTTATAAATGATGAAACGTGTTTTTTCCTTAAGTTTTTGTTTTTTGTTTTATTATTATTATATGTAAAACTATGTGTTTTTTACTTAAAAATGTGCATAAAAAAATATAAAGAAGTAAAAATACAAAAGTCAACCCAAGAAAATTGAGTGAAAGACATTGAATTTTGGCTCAACAAAATTAACTAAACCCAAAAAAAAAAAAACTAGAAACACAACAAAATACCACAACATTTTCACAATACATTTATTATTTTATTTTAGTTTATTTTGACCTATAAAGAACTGTCACCTCAGCAGTTGTGAAATAGTAATGCTAAGGACACATCCATTCCCACACTTAAATCCACACCCTACTTATATGTCAAGTTTTGATTGGATTTCAGCACTTTCACAGAGGTTTACCACATATACTTGAGGATGCTAAAATTTAATCAAGACTTGACACATAAGTAAGGTGTGGATTTGGGTATGGGAATGGATGTGTTCCTAGCATTACTCGTGAAAATATTATGATCATAACATGATGTTATTACATTTTCACAATACCTTTATTTTCAATTATGGTTGATTCCAATATGATATTTTATTATGACCTATAAGAAACTGACACCTCAATAATTGTGAAAATGTTATGCAATTTGTTGTGTCAATATTTTATAATTTAGATTAAAAAAAACATTGTGCTAGCTCATATGTATATAATAATAATAATAAATAAATAAATAAATAAAGAAATGCTATACTCACAAATCATAACATTTTCACAATAAGTCCTGAGTGACAGGTTATTATTGGTTGTTAGGGGTGGGCAAAAAAATAATTACATGATAGATTCAAATTAGAACTATTGTAAAAGGATTGTGAAAATGTTATAAACATAACACTTCTTAATAAATAAATAAAAAAGAAAAAGAAAAAGGCAAGTTCAAAGTTTCAAACCGGTACTAATTAAAAAAAGAAAAAAAGAAAAAAAGAAACGAGAAAAGAAAAGAGCTCAAAAGAGTGAAACCCTGAGTTTCTACCTCGATGAATTGACTAAACCAAAAATTAATTGTAGATAGAGCTATTGGCCCTTCATAAATATACTAGTTAGGGTAGCACGTGCAAGGCACGTGCCTGCCGTAATTAAGATCAATTCTAGATTTTATTTGTATTACAAAACAAAGATATGAAATATTTGATTTTTATAGTATATAGAGATTTATATTAATCAAAAGAGACATTAATTTTAAGAATTTTGATAATTATGTCATTAAAAGTTAATCTCATTCGTTTAAGAATTTTGATCAACCACAAAGTTAGGGTAATTATTTAACATATAAATATTTATTTAACTATAATAGTTTTTAGTACCTACTTGCTAAAGACAATATATCTATTCTCTAAAAATTTCTAAGAATGATAACGAATATAATCATTTTCCAACAATAAACAACTGAGTTTTGCTAAGAAATTTAAAATAAAATAATAAAAAAAAAAGATAACAAAAGGCATGTGTCATCGAATATCATCATTCTAACTTTCTAAGAATTTTTATCATTTAAAACTCAAAATACGTAAAGAAAATTTTTAGGATGTTAAAATTTAGCAGGAGTAATTTAGACATTACGCAATAAAATATTTTAAGAATCATAAGCTTTCATTAAGGTTTAACTAAGAGAATAACAATATAACATATTTGCTCTTTTCCAAAATATTAAGGAAAAAATTGCTTGATTTTAAAGTTTAAAAAAGAATTGTAAACTACCCCAAACATAAAGGATGAAAAAAAAAAAATTCCTAAGTTTTTGTTTTTGTTTTTGTGCATAAAACTGTGTTTTTACTTAAAATAGTGTGTAAAGAAAAAAATATACAAAAAGTCAACCCAAGAAAATTGTATGTGGAATTCCTTTATAATTTTGTTATATTTTATTTTAACTTGTAAAGAATTGACAACTCAGCAGTTTTGAAAATATTGTGACAACATCAAGATATCTTAACATTTTTCACACAAAAAAATGTTATGTCCATGACATTTTTACAACAAATCATAAGTAGTAGTGAAAATTTACCATATTTGATTTGTTATGAAAGTGTAGTGAAAATTATTGTGGACAAACCAAAAATAATATAGCAAATATACTACAACTTTATGCATTCACCAAAAAAAAAAAAAAAAAAAACCAGCAAAACAATGAAAGTTAAACAAACCAAAACTACTGTAGTAAAATTACTGTAACTTTTCCCATTCACTCTTTATATATATATATATATATATATATATATATATACACATTGCACTTACAATGTAAATTTATATGGTAAACACATAAAAATTAGTAAATGTTGTACACATTTGCAAAATTTGTACAATTTTTTTTTGCAAATATATATAATATTTGCAACTTTTTGTGTGTATACAATGTAAGCTTACATTGCAAGTAGAAAGTAAACATATAAAAATCCTTTAAAAGAAAAAAATAAGCTCAAACTAAGTTGGTGAACTTGAAGGAAAAAAAAGGGGGAAAAAGGCAAGTCACTAAACCAAAAATATTGTTCATAACACTATTCATGAGTCTATTCGTTCTTTTTATATAGAGAAAAAAAATGATGTACAGTACACATTGAACAAACCAAAAGTACTGTAGTTTTTACACATTCACGCAACAAGTGTCACAACATTTTTACAAAATATTTATTTTCAGTTATAGTTGGTTACAATTTCATATTTTTTTTATTTTATTTTGACTTTATAAGAAATTAACACCTCAATAATTGTGAAAATATTGTGAAATTTGTTGTGTCAGTATAACAATATATATACGGATTCTTATAAATATTTAAAAGAAAAAAAAGTACAAACGCAAGACTAAAAAAAAAATGTAGCTACAGTGCCACTTGAACAAACCAAAATGGCATTGTAGCAACTGTTCAAAACTTGGGGAACAAAAAAAGGCTCACTACACCAAAAGGGGCACGGTGGAGGCATTGCCTATTTTTATATAGTTAGTAGAAAAAGAGCACAAATTGATGACTTAAAAAAAATAATATAAAAAAAAGTACATATTGAACAAACCAAAAGTACCATAGCTTTTACACATTTACCTACCAAGTGTCACAACATTTTCACCAAACATTTATTTTCAATTGTTGTTAGTCACAATTTCATATTTTATTATTTTATTTTGAATTATAAGAAATTGACACCTCAATAATTGTGAAAATGTTATGAAATTTATTGTGTTCATATAACAATATATATATATATATATATATATATATATATATAAAGGAAAAAAAAAGTACGACTGAAAAAAAAAAAAAAAAAAAACTGTAGCTACAGTACCACTTGGTACTGTAGATACTGTTAAAAAAAAATTTAAAAAGAAAAAAAGAAAACATAGTTGCTCAATAAACCAAAATGACACTGTAGAGACATTGTCTCTTTTTATATAGTTCATATATATATATATATATATATATATATATGTATATATAAGATGAGATCAAGTTATACCTAGCGTAACTCTACAAGAGTTATAACTTTTTTTAACTGTAGATTATAAAAGAATCTAATAGTGAGAAATAAATTACTTTACTATGTAATTAATCACTACAAAAAAAGCGGTCTATAGCCGCGTTTGCAAAACGCAACTATAGACCAAAAGAATCGCAGCTATAGGATATAGCCGCGTTTCTATAGCCGCGTTTACATGCGCAGCATATACTGTGCAGCTATAGCCCCCTGCGGAACCTATAGCTGCGTTTTAGAAAGCGCAGCCACAGGAGCACCCTATGGCTGCATTTAAGGACCCTATGGCTGCGTTTTTTCAGGCGAAAAAATGCCGGGACTGTAGTTACGTTTCTTATTGAAGCGCGGCTATAAGGTTGGTCTGGGCTGCGGCTAAAACGCGGGTATAGGCCAAAACCTGTAGCCGCTTTTTCAAACGCAGCTCCAGATCATCCTATAGCTGCGTTGTATAACTGCAGCTCAAAGGACCTATAGCTGCGTTGTGGGACCGCAGCCTAAACCGAACCTATAGCTGCCTTTTTGGTACAAAACGCAGCTATAGGTCCCTAAACCGAGCCTAAATTTTAATGTTTTAAAATTTAATGGCCACCACATTAATTTATTCTTTAATTTCCAAAATTACTTTATATTCTCTCTCTTCTCACCCAAAAGTCCTTCCCTTTGATATCAAAAAAAAAAAAAAAAAAGTCATTCCCTTTCTTTCTCTAAGCTCAACTCCACTGCTAGAGCTCTAATCTCTCCGCCTAATCTAATGACTGCAAGGTTGCTTTTAACTTCCACATATATCTTCTCAGCAAAAGAAAAAAACTTGGACGAATGAGTTTCAAGAATTTCAAATTTGAAATTGTTCCAGAGCTTTCAAACCTTTCAGAGCTTCTTTAATCTCTATCTACCAGAGAATCTTCATTTTGGAGAATTTCCCCTTAAAATCAAGAATTTATAAGTTTTGTGTCTCAAATGTTCGAACACAAAAGAAGAATATTAGAAGGTGAAGCGCAAAACAACAAACTTGGACTCAGAAAATGTATAGTAAAGTTTTCTCACATCTATTGCCATGAACATGGATGAGAATGTATAGAATTTTGGAAAGTAAAGAATAAATTAACGTGGTGGTCATTAAATTTTGGAATATTAATTATATAATCAAGTGGTTTCTTTCTCACCGTTAAATCTTTTTACAATCAACAGTTAAAAAAATGTGTAACTTTTATGAAATTACACCAAGTGTAACTTGAACCTCTCTCTCTCTCTCTCTCTCTCTCTCTCTCTCTCTCTCTCTCTCTCTCTCTCTCTCTCTCTCTCTCTCTATATATATATATATATATGAGATTAAATTCTATAAGGATGGGATGTAAAACTCATGTTTTACACCATCCAATAAGTGATTGTCACATTAGCATTTTACTTAAAATTTAATACATCCTACCACACCTAATAACATCTTGATAGATTCTCAATTTGGTTGGATTTATATATGGGTATTAAAATTGATTGAGTGTGATTGTGTTTATTCTTAAATATGTGATAAGATGATATGACATGTTGGGATTGGAGGGGTAAAACATGGGTTTTACACCACGTCCTTATAGAATTTAATATATATATATATATATATATATATCTCTCTCTCTCTCTCTCTCTCTACACACACACACACTAGTGTGGGTGGCACATGCAAGGCACGTGTTAAAGAAAATTAAGATATAATTTTTATTTGAAAAAGTATAAAACTATATACATAAAAAATATATGACATACAAAGTTAATCTTATTCATATAAGAATTTTGATACTTATTTGCTAAAAGCAATATCCACTAATTAAAAACTTCTAAGAATGATAACGAATATTATCATCTTCCAATAATAAGTAATTGAGTTTTGCTAAAATCTTATCACAATAATTAAATATTCGTAATGAATGATGTCATATGCTACAATTGAAACTTTTCATCAAATACCTTTAACCATATACAATGAAAACTTTGTCATTCATACTTTCTTTTTTATCGTTCTACATGAGTCTAGGTGCAATCTTTAGCTTAATTAATTTTTAATGAACACCCATTTTAGGCAAGAAAATTAAAAATTAAAAAAAAAAAAAAAGATAACAAAAGGCATGCATTATCGACTTTTCCATTAGAAAAATTATAAGATTTGATGATTTAAACCCAGAAAATCAATGTTTTCTAGATAAGAAATAAAACACTTTATATTACTATTCCAACTTTCTAAGCATTACTACCATCTAAAATTCAAAATGCGTGAATAAAATTTTTGGGATGTTAAAATTTAGTGGGAGTATTTTTTGACATTACACAATGTAATATTTTAAGAATCATAAACTTTCGTTTAGGTTTAATTGAGAGAGTGAAAATATGACATATTTGTTATTTTCCAATATATTAAGAGAGAAATTACTTAATTTTAAAGTTTATGAAGGAATTGTAACCTACTCCAAACATAAAAGGATGAAAAGTGTTTTAATCCTAGATTTTTGTTTTTGTTTGTGTGTGTGTGTGTGTGTGTGTGTGTGTGTGTGTGTGTGTGTGTGTGTAAAACTATGTGTTTTTACTTAAAATGGTGCATAAAAAAAATAAAAAATACAAAAATTCAACCCAAGAAAACTATATATGAAACAGTGAATTTTAGCTCAACAAAAATTGACTAATAAAAAAAAATATTCTAGAAACACAAAGAATGACACAGCATTTTCATAATACTTTTATAATTTGTTAATTTTACTTTGACTTGTAAAGGATTAACACATTAGCAGTTGTGAAAATATTGTGACGACAACAAAATGTCTTAACATTTTCACAAAAAAAATGTTAGGTCCACAATATTTTTATTACAAATCATAAGTAATAAATTGTTAGTAGTTGTTATTGGTGGGAAAAAGGTAATTTCATTGATAAGTTTAAATTAGAATAACAATTTACCTCCTAAGATTTGTTATGAAATATTGTGAAAAATGTTGTGGATGTAGTACTTTTTTTTTTCACAATACCTTTATTTTTAGTTGTGGTTGGTTCCAGTATGATATTTTAGTATTTTATTTTGACATAAAAAGAATTAATACCTCAACAATTATAAAAATATTATGGCAATTTGATGTGTTATTATTATATAAGCAAGTTCAACGTATGATATTACCACCAAAAAAAAAAAAAAAAGGAGAAGAAGGCAAGTGTAACAGTGGGAATTGAACAACTGTTAAGCCAAAACACTCTATGACTATCACCATACATATATATATATATATATATATATATATTTATATTTATATTTTTTAAAAGGAAAACTGAAATGAGCAAGAAAATTGGAATGATCGGTAATATGTTTTAAAAAATGATTAAAAAGAAAAAAAGAAAAAAGAAAAGAGGGCTAGCTCTCATGAAACGGTGAGTTTATGCTCACCAAAGGCCAAACATAATGTAAAAATGTCTCTACTCGATGAAGAAATATGAAATCATGTAGTTAAATTTAAAATAGCTATTTGAATATCTATTTACCATGACAATTTCTTAAAACCTATTTACTAAATGTAATATCTACTCACCAAAATGCTACAAAGAATGATAATAAATGTCATCATCTTTTCACAATATTTAAATTTTCACAATGAATAATAATATATGCTACAATTTTTTTTTTTTTGAAGATTTTCATCAATTTAAATACTTGTAACCATCTACAATGAAGATTTTGTTATTCATACTTCATTCTTTATCATCTTATTTTATAAGTCTAACTACAATGTTTAGCTTACTTAGTTTTAATGAACATCCTTTTAAATAGGAAAAGAAATTAAAAAAATAACAAAATAATAAAAGACATCTGTCATCAAAGTTTCTTTTATATAAAATTATAAGTCTAGAAGATTTAAACCTAATAAATTAGTATTCTATAGGTAACAAATAGAACACCATATATTATCATTTTAACTTTTCAAGTATGACTACCAGTCTACCACATAATATTCAAAATACATGAAGAAATTTTTTTGGATATTAAAATTTAGTAGAAGTATTTTAGACATTGCGCAGTGGAATATTTTTTAGGAATTATAAGATTTCGTTAGGGTTTAACTAAGAGAGTAACAATAAGAGTATATGCTTATTTACAAAATATAAAGAAGGAAATTATTCAACTTTAGTTTAGGGGGGAATGAAACTACCTCAAACATAAAGGAGGAACGTGCTACTTCGTCAATTTGTGTGTGTGTAAAACAATTTTTTTTTTTGTTTTTTTTTTAACTTGAAACAATGTGTTGAAAAAAAATCAACCTAAAAAACTATGCATAAAATAATGAATTTTGGTTCAATAAATTAACTAAACTAAAAAATAAGTCTAGGAACACAACAAAATGTCGCGATATTTTTACAATACCTTTATTTCTAGCTATGGTGGGTTCTAGTATGATATTTTATTATTTTACTTTAGAGTAACGTTGCATCAACAACATTTTCGTAATAAATCTTAAGTGGTAAATTGTTACTTATTTTACATTTGGCTAACCACTTTTAACCGTGTATTAACAAAAAACAAATGAAAAGTCAATTGAAGAAAATTGTACCTAAAAAAATGAATTTTGGCTCACAAAATTTGACTAAACAAAAAAAGAAGCCTAGGAACACAACAAAATGTTACAACATTTTCACAATTTTTTTTTTCCAATTGTGGTAGGTCTCAGTTTGATATTATTATTTTATTTTTTATGTCCACAGCATTTTCATAGACAATCTTTGGTGAAAAATTATTAATGGTTTTAAAATTATGCATTAAAAAAAATAAACAAAATGACAACACAAGAAAATTTTGTGTGAAACCGTGATATTTGGCTCACCTAATTTGACTATACTAAAAAAGAAGCCTAAGAATACAACAAAATATCACAACATTTTCACAATACCTTCTTTTTTAGGATCTAAATAAATATTTTTTTTATTTTATTTGAGAGAAATGCTGCATTCATAACATGTTTAGAACAAATTATAAATGATAAGTTGTTATCGATTTAAAACTGAGCCCACTACTGATATCACTTTTTTATCCATCAAAAATACCTTGCAACATATAAGATTTGTTGTGAAATTATTGTGAAAATGTTGTGGACATAGTATTACTCCTTAAACTTTAAAATAAAGCAATTTTTCCCTTAATATTTTGGAAATAGTAAATATGTCATATTGTTATTCTCTCAGTTAAACCCTAATGAAATCTTATGATTCTTAAAATATTTATTTTGTAATGTCTAAAATACTCCCACTAAATTTTAACATCTCAAAAGTTTTCTTCATGTATTTTGAGTTTTAAATGGTAGTTATTCTCAGTTTCTTATTTTATTATTTTATTTTGACCTTTAGAAAATTGGCACCTCAATAATTATGAAAATATTGTAAGAATGTGTTGTGTCAGTATAACTGTATATGCACATATAAATATTTAAAAGAAAAAACAAAAAGAGCACAAGCAAAATCTGTGTACTATGGAGGAAAACAAAGAAAAAAAAAAGAAAAAAGAAAGGCCAATGAACAGTGCAAATTGTCAAATAATTGTGAAAATATTGTAAGAATTTGTTAAGTTGGTGTAACCGTATATGCACATATAAATAATAAATATTTAAAGAAAAAGACAAAAAATCACAAACAACACCGGCGAAGAAAAAAAAAAGGCCAGATGAATAGTGTGCACGGATTGAACAAACCAAAGCATTGTACAATATTACTATTTGCACATTCGTGCTTTTGACCTTTAGGCTTTGTTTGGTTGGAGGAGTAGAAAAGTGAGAGGATGGAAAATTATGGGAAGATGGAAAATTGGGAGGATAGAAAAGTTTTGGTTTTCCCTCATGTGTATTTGGTTGGAGGAGTGAAAAAGTAAGAGGATGGAAAACTCTTTTGTTTGGTTGTAGAGAAAAGTGGGAGAATGAAAAATGTAATTTATGTGAATTGACTATTATGTCCTTATTATAACAAAATTCCAAAGGGTCTAATAAGTGCGAAAAAAAAATGTATAAATTATAAATGAAAACCATAGTTGAGAGCAAGCAAAAACTAGGTAAAATGAATTTAAAAAAAAAAAAAAAAACCTTACAGCTGTGAAGAACCTGGAGACCGTTCCCTATGAAGAACTCTGGGAATATATGGGAAAAATAAATAAATAAGTATTTTTTTGAGAATTAAATAAATAAATAAATAATCAAATAGCAATAGATAAGGTGGAATATAACAAGGACAAGGCAAAAGAAAAAAAAAAAAAAAAGAAAGAAGAAAGGAAAGAGGAGAACGTGGAGACGTGCTTTGCGTAAAGATGAGGGTATTTGTGTAATTTACTACCCACATCATCTTTTCTCCTTAGTTTTCCTCCCAAATTGGGAGGACAATTTTGTAGGTTCGGAGAGAAAATTTTCCACACCATTTTCTTTCCCTCTTGTTTTCTCTCCTGAACCAAACAAGGAAAAATTTCATTTCCCACCCTATTTTTTTCTCCTTCTTTTCCAACCTTCCTATTTTCTCCTCAACCAAATGGGGCCTTAAAAAATTGACACCTCAATAATTGTGAAAATATTGTAAGAATGTGTTGTGTCAGTGTAACTATGTATGCACGTATAAATATTTAAAAGAAAATACAAAAAGAGCACAAGCAAAACCGGTGCGCTATGGAAAAAAAGAAAAAAGGAGGCCAATGAACAGTGAAGATTGTAAAATTATTATGAAAATATTGTAAGAATTTGTTAAGTCGATATAACTATATATGCACATATAAATAATAAATATTTAAAGAAAAAGACAAAAAATCACAAACAACACCGACGAAGGGAAAATAAAAAATAAAAAAGGCCTAATGAACAATACGCACGGGTTGAACAAACCAAAACATTGTACAACAGTACTGTTTGTGCATTCGCACTTTTTATATATACTAGTGTTGGCTGCACGTGCAAGGCACGTGCTACCCCAATAGTGGGAAAATTAATATAGATTTTGTGTGTGAAACTGTGAATTTTGGCTCACCTAATTTGACTATATTAAAAAAGAAGTCTAAGAATATAACAAAATATCACAATATTTTCACAATATCTTTATTTTTAGGATCCGAATAAATATTTTTTTATTTTATTTGAGAGAAATGTTACATTCATAACATTTTTAAAACAAATTCTAAATGACAAGTTATTATTGGTTTTAAACTGATAACATTGTTATTGTTATTCTCAAAACATTTATTTTCAGTTGTGATTGGTCACAGTCTCATATTTTATTATTTTATTTCGACTTGTAAGAAATTGATACTTCAATATTTGTAAAAATATTGTAAAATTTGTTGTGTCGGTATAATAATATATATGCTAGCTTACGTAAATATTTAAAAGAAAAAGAAAAAACAAACTAATTATTGGGAAAAAAAAACTTTCGGCACAGTAGAAATAAATGTTAAAATGTTGTGGACTTAGCATTTTTTTATTTGATTTATAAGAAACTGAGATCTCAACAATTGTGAAAATATTGTGATAATAATAAATGTTGCAACATTTTCTCAAAACATTTATTTTCAGTTGTGGTTAGTCACAGTCTCATATTTTATTATTTTATTTCAACTCATAAGAAATTGACACATCAATAATTGTGAAAATATTATAAAATTTGTTGTGTCAGTGTAACAATATATATGCCAGTTTACATAAATATTTCAAAGAAAAAAAAAACACAAACCGATTACTGGAAAAAAAAAAAAAAAAAGAACTTTAGGCGCAATAGCTCCAGAACTATCCATTAATAATAGCTTACCTATGATTTGTTGTGAAATTAATGTTAAAATGTTGTGGATTTAGCATTTTTTTATTTGATATATAAGAAACTGAGATCTCAACAATTGTGAAAATATTGTGATAACAATAAGTGTTGTAACATTTTCTCAAAACATTTATTTTCAATTGTGGTTGGTCACAGTCTCATATTTTAATTTTTTATTTCGATTTGTAAGAAATTGATACCTCAATAATTGTGAAAATATTGTGAAATTTGTTATATTAGTATAACAATATATATGCCAGTTTATATAAATATTTAAAAGAAAAAAAAAACACAAACCGATTACTGGGAAAAAAAAAACTTTAGGCACTATAGAAATTAATGTTAAAATATTGTGGACTTAGCATTTTTTTTTTTTGATCTATAAGAGCATCCACAGCAGTGGATGTATATTTCACTCATCTAAAAGTCACTTTATCTATAATTTTAGCTATTACCTCCTCACACTCCACAGCAGTACATCTATATTTTTAGCTATTTGATTAAAATAATACAAAAAACTCATTACAATAATAATAAAAAATTTTACAGCAAGCACAGCCATCACCACCGCCACCACAGCACAACCATCACCACCACCACAGCAAACAGCAGTTCACAGCAGAAAAAAAAAAAAAAAAACCGATGAAGATCGGTGAGACCACAGCAAACTTCAGCACAACCATCACCACCACCACAGCAAACAGCAGTTCACAGCAGAAAAAAAAAAAAAAAAAAAAAAAAAAAAAAAAAAAAAAAACCAGCACAGCGATGGCGATCGGCGATCGGTGATGGTCGATGGGATCGGCAATGGGCGACGGCTTGGGCATCGGCGATGGGCGACAGGCGACGGGTGGGTCGGCGAGTTGAGAGTTTGAGAGAGGAGAGAGCTGAGAGTTTGAGAGAGCAGAGAGCTGAGAGAGTTTAAGCTGAGAGTTTGAGAGAGGAGAGAGTGAGGCAGAGTGAGAGGAGAGAGATGAGAGTTTGAGAGGAGAGAGCTGAGAGTTTGAGAGAGCAGCGGAAAAAATTTTTTATTTGAGGGGGGAATAAAAAAATATTTTTTTTTTTAGCTTTGAGCTACAGTACACATCTAAAAATAGATGTGTACTGTAGCTGTGGAGCTATATTTTTTAAATATAGCTCCACTGCTGCAGCCTTGTTTTTGGTAAAAGGTGGTGCTAAATAGCTATATTTTTAGCAATATAGCTATTTAGCACCACTGCTGTGAATGCTCTAAGAAACTAAGATCTCGACAATTGTGAAAATATTGTGATAATAATAAGTGTTGTAACATTTTTTTTAAATATTTATTTTCAGTTGTGGTTGGCTACAATCTCATATTTTATTATTTTATTTTAACTTGTAAGAAATTGACACGTCAATAATTGTAAAAATATTGTGAAATTTGTTGTGCCAATATAATAATATAAATTTCAGCTTACATCAATATTTAAAAGAAAAAAAAAACAGAACTGATTACTGGAAAAAAAAAAAAAAAAACCAATCTCATATTTTATTTTATTATTTTATTTCGACTTTTAAGAAATTGACACGTCAATAATTGTAAAAATATTATGAAATTTGTTGTGTTAATATAACAATATAAATGTTAGCTTACATCAATATTTAAAAGAAAAAAAAAACACAAACCAATTACTTTAAAAAAAAAAAAAAACTTTAGGCACTGTAGCAATGGTGCCAGCTGAATAAACAAAAGGGTTGGGAAAAAAAAAAAGGCTCACGAAACCAAAGCACTGTTACCACTACAGTGCTTGCATAGTGAAAAACACTAGATGTACAGTGCCAAAGCACTGTAGCGGCATAGATGCTTTATATATATATATATATATATATATATAAGAAATTTGTTGTGTCAGTATAATAATATAAATGTCAGCTTACATCAATATTTAAAAGAAAAAAAAAACTTTAGGCACTATAGCTACATGCCAGTTGAATAAACAAAATGGTTGGAAAAAAAAAAAAAAAAAAAAGGACTCATGAAACCAAAGCACTGTTGCCGCTACAGTGTTTGCACAGTGACAAACACTGGATGCACAATGACAAACACTGGATGTACAGTGCCGAAGCACTGTAGCGGTATAGCCACTTTTTATATATAAGAAAAAGAACACAAATTGATGATTGAAAAAAAATACATATTGAACAAACCAAAAGTACGGTAGATTTTACACATTAACCTAACAAGTGTCACAACATTTTCACAAAACATTTATTTTCAGTTGTGGTTGGTTACAGTTTCATAATTTTTTATTTTATTTTAACTTATAAGAAATTGACACTTCAATAATTGTGAAAATATTATGAAATTTGTTGTGTTAGTATAACAATATATATAAAAGAAAAGAAAAGTATAAACGGAAGACCAAAAAAAAAAATTGTAACTACTATAACTATAGTGCCGCTTGGTTCTGTAGCTATTAGGGGTGTCCATGCAAATCAAAGACCCGCAAGAACCGACCAACCTAACCGGAACTAACCCGTCACGGCCGGGCTGACACCTCCGACAAGTCGGTAACGGGTCTCAAACCGTCAGAACCCGACTCCGGCAGGTCAAGTGGTGGGTTTCGTCCTCAAAAACCCGAGCCACCTGACCTGCCCGACAAATACTCAGAGAACAATGAAAATCACCTAGATCCGGTGACGATCTGGCGCTTCTCATCTCCGATCCGATCACGTTTGGGCTTCCTTCACTCAGATCAGCTCAAATTCGGCCAAGATCTAGTCTCTTCCTTACTCAGATATGCTAAATTTCAGCAAATTCAACCCAGATCTACTTAAACTCGGCCAAAAATCCGATAAGCCCGACTCCAACTTGGCCAAATCTTGCCCAAATTTTCATATATCCAAACAAATCTCACCCAACCCTCATTAGATCCGGCCAGATCTGACAAGATCTGGTCAGATTTCGGCCAAAAGCCAGTGAATCGAAAAACCCGAAACTGACCGATTCACACCCGAAAACTGATACAACCCAACTAGGTTGATCTGAAACTTCCGGCGGGCCGATTGCAGGTCAAAGTCTTCCCCACCTGATAATGTCGGGTTGAGTCCAGGTTGGGCACAAACCCGACCTGACCCGACCCATGGACACCCCTAATAGCTACTGTTTGAATCTTAAAAAAAGAGACAAAGTGCTCACAAAATTTTCACGGCAGATGAACAGTGAAAAAAGTGGTATGAACCATGCGTAAACGCTATAGCGATACAACTGCTTTTTATATAGTTAATAGAGATAGGCATTAATAAATATATAATAAATAGAATTAAAAAAAAAAAAAACTGGCAACTCATCAAACTCGTTTATGAAGGAAAAAAAAAAAACTCATTTTATCATCAGAAAAAAGAAAAAAAAAATAACTCATTTTAACGGTCATTAATTATCTCTGTAGTTTACCCCCAAAAAAAAAATTCATAAGCCCCCCAAAAAAAAAACTGGCAACTCATTAAACTCATTAATCAAAAAAAAAAAAAAAGTCCCATAAAAAAAAAAACTCATAAAACTCATTTTAACGGTCAAGACTAAAAACTATTAGAATCTTTGGTTAAGAAGAAAATAAAGATTTTTTTTAGAAAGTTTCAACCTATGGCGTCCGCTCTTGATGATGCTCTGTATCATCAGACCAAGACACCAATTGGTTTTTGGTGTAGGCCGGGATTGAACCCCAGATCTCTTATTCAGCCATCAGAGACTTTACCAGTTAAGCTAACTGGAACCCACCCTAAATCCCAATGAAGAAAAGAAATATTGGGACCCTAACCCTAAATCCCAATGAAGCGGCTGCCCCTTTCCGCTATCTCTCTCTCTGTCTGTCTCTCATTCCAATTCTGAACCGTAACCTATGCAATCTGCACTTAAATTACCGTAGTTTTCTTAATCGAAAGGTCATATCTATGGAGGAGAAAGAATCGGCGATTTCAGGGCCGTATGAAGAATTTCGGATCTGTTTTTGTGGGAAAATCCCTTCAGGATCTGTAGAGTGGTACGTTATTGATGTCTCAGTCGAAGAGGCATGTCTTTCTGAGAAAACGGAGGGCAGCACAAGGGAGCTCACCCCGTTTTCGGTAGCCAAACATTTGCCATCCTATGCAGCCTTAGGCGGCCTTATTTATTCTCTTGGTGGCCATCGTCGCTCTTATGGTGGTGGCGATACTCTCCTCAACGATGTGTGGTTACTAGACTTTAAATCTCTTGAGGATTTGAAGCCTGGTTCTATACCCTCACTCTCATTTAGAGATAAGCCTGCACTAGCGCCTGAACGAAAAATTTTGGAGCTTGAACGGAAGACATCCAAACTTAGGGTTGAGGATCGGGAGCCTAAAGTAGCGTATCGACTGATGCCTGATTCTGATAAGGATTGGGAGCGTAAACTAGCGCATGGACCGAAGCTGTATGAGACACTCCTAGGAACTGCTGAAATACATGCGAAGATGTATGAGACACTCCTAGGAGCTGATGAAATAGGGTATTCAGTTAAATCACAGGAACGCGGGGCATCCCCACCCCCAGCACCTAGTGTTGAGGATTGGAAGCCTGGACTTCCAATGAATTTTGGCAGACACAATCCTCACACCATGGTTGTTGATCACAAGTTATACGTTCTTGGCGGTTTCCTACCGAATCAAAATCAAGCTGATGGCTGGATAGAAGTTTTTGACCCAGAAGAGAAAAAGTGGGAATCCTTACCCAGTCCTCCCGATCAAATTCATTCCTCTATTATGATTTCTGGTCTTCTCAAGTCCAACAAAGAGATTATTATAGCTAAACAACGTTGGGGTCGTCATCCTTCGTTATTTTATAGCTACAATATAACGACTCGTTGTTGGGACACACTTGTGCCTCACGAGAGCGAGCCAAGTGTTCATCTTCCCCCAAATGCTGGGAGAGCTGTAACTGTTGGTAATACTCTCTACTGGATTTCCACTAAAGAAGATAATCACGAATGCACTATACGCGCCTACGATTTAGATAGGAATATGTGGTTCGAGGATCAGCTGAACACAGCCACTATATTTGGGAGGCGCGAATATTTTAGTAGTATTTATTCACGTGGTCCTGGTTTTCTTCATTTAGTCGGTCAGAAATTCTGCCTCCTCTTGCAGTCCAGCGTCAAGAAGAAGGACCCACAATCGTCTATTGAATACCTTTATTGTGTCATACTTGACATTTCTCCAATAGATGAGTATGAGCACGAGTACTGGGGCAAGTTTGAGTTAACAACTGTGTCGGTCCAGAAATATTCCATGGATCACTACATTGACTTCTTGGATTGCATGTTGCTGTAAGTTACCTGTTCTCTCTATATCATAATTATTATTGCTATATAGAACTCGTGTTTTTATTTGTTGCTGTGGCCAAACACAGCCTGTATTCGATATCTACATAATTGATCTCAAAGCCTGTAACTTCACATTATGAAGAACAATTTTGTAGAGGGTGTGGTTACCTTCTTAAATGTGGTAGCTTCTTTGAAGTGCTATTGTCATCCATAAACTCTTCAACATATTCCAACTATTTTGGACCCTAAGCCTGAGCATAAACAACCCTGAATTCTTAAGTTTTGTAAAAATATGTGGACATATAGTTTTAGCTAGATTTTCGTGGCGGAAATCCGGCAAAAATTCCAAACACAAGGGAAGCATCGATCAAGACCACACCCTTTCCGAAATCAAACCTCAAAGCTCAATTCCGTTAGAGCCCCGAAAGCTAATGCCAATAGCTTGTTTTAAATTGCCAATGTCCGAAAACTAAAATTTTGCCAAAACAAAGGACTGAGCATTGTGGGGTGCCTAATTCCCCCAACACCCCCCCCCCCCCCCCCCCACCCCCACGCGTAACTAGACTTCCACACTTAAGAAACAAGATTTTTTTTATCCGTCCGTATTAGATTAGGAAAAACGACCTTTTTCTTAGCTAAGGATTAGTAATAAACCAATCACATCTTAGAAAAAACCCAATGATTGGTGGGGACTTCACTTACCTTTAGTAACTCGATTAAAATTGACACGATTCCGTCACACACACCAGTTATGAGTTTACAAGTTACCAAGAGGCTACTTTTTAACCTAGAGACTGCACTCTATAACCCTTTATCATGTGGAACCTCCAATGGGACCCATCATCATCTTTTTCCCTTAAATCTTTGCCCAAAGCATGTGCTTATTTGATGTGCACCAAAGAATAACATTACACTTAAGTCATGTGCTAAACATGTGTCAAACTTGTACGGATGGTGGAATTCATACATAGTTCAAACGAAGCAAGTGTAATGATCAAAGTATGATAGTGGGTGGCCTTCTTTAAGAAGATGCAGTGAAAAACGGGTACTAATTGTTCCATGTTCTCTGTGATCAAATTCGTTGATCACAGAGAACGATCTACAACTCAGCCTCACTTTCCAAGAGGTTTGTTCCATGATCTTATGCGTGCCTTTATTAAGAAGATGGTGGGGTCTAACTTTTTTTTTTTTTTTTTTTTTTTTAAAGATTGTTGGTATTTGCTTGTACTTGTGAATAGTTTGAGATTTTTTACTACGAAAACTAAATAGTTGTGGGATTATGTATGCTCATTTTTTAGTATTATGCTCAAGTTATCACAATGCATAGTCTTAGGTGCCTTCACAATGAATTTGGATTCCTCAAGTAAGTGCTTAATCCGTATAAGCTCGCATAATGTATGTGTCATGGCTCTATACTCAGCTGCTGCACTAGATTTGGCTACAATAGTTTGTTTCTTGCTTTTCCAACTAATCAGGTTTTTTCACAGAAAGGTGCAATATTCAGTAGCGTTTCTTGTGTCAACTATGGTAAATTCATTGTGTTAATTTCATATTAGAGTACACTTAACCACGCAGCTGTGTTAACGTAGCTAGCTATTAACCATCCGTGCCTATTCTTATTTCAGTTTTGATTGAGGCCTCAAACAAGTCGCTACATTTTAATTTTATTCCACACAATTACTTATCAAAAAAAAAAAAAAAATTACCACCTTCACCTTCAATTAATTAGAATGTTATTTTAGATTCCAGTATTTCTTTGATTATCACGGTATGATGTGTTTGAATATTTGTTATTATTATTGATTTTTCTTGCATTTAATTTTGTAGTATTTTTTTCAAAATTGTTTTCTTGTCAACAAGAGTATACTCTTTTCACTTTTTCTTATGCATGCACTTTATTGAAAAGAAGATAACACTTTTTCATATATTTGTTTAATTATTTAAAAGAATATTGGTGTTAAGTGTTTGAATGTGTGAATAATTTGGAAATGTATCACTACAAAAAGTAATAGTTTTGAGATTATGCATGTACATTTTTATTTGTATGTGTACTTGACATCTGCCCAAAAGATCTCTTGCCTTTTCCACCTCCAAGGGGTTTTGGGGTTTTATGAGTTAATTCCCATCAACGATTATCTAATGAGTACAATGAGATAGAATGCAACAGAAACAATGACAAAGAGAGCAGGTTGCCTATTTTCATGATGTAGCCATATGTGTTCAAATGCTTAGCATAGTAGATCTACTGCATTGTGGATAATTTTGTCATTTCCTTTAATTTTTTTTTTTTTTTGAGGGGGTGGGGGGTTGGTGTGTAAAGTGGATGATGAGGATTGACAAAGATGGATAAGTTGTGGAACTCCAATATGCAAATGACTATGGTTTACAGTGTTACAAGACTGCATAATTTTGCATAGGTTTAAGGGTACCACCGGGACCTTTAAAAATATGAGAACATGAAGATCAGTTGATTGGAGACAAACAAGTAGCAAAGAAGTTCTTTTATGTAGTGAGGATAACTTAGATCTACTGTTGATCTAATATGAACTTGATGACATTTTGATCATACTATTTATAAAACAAAATTTCAGTTGCTGAACTAAAAAGGAATCATTTAATCTCTTCTTCTTTTTTCCCCTATTTTTTGTCCTTTTTTTTTTTTTTTTCTTTTTTCTCACTCTAATTGATAATACAGGTTTGGGCTTTGGATGGTATAATCTAGGATGAATTTCCGAGATTGATTTCTGAATTCCATATATAAGGGCATGGCAACATATGAGTGACCATAATATGCCACTAGTTCCCTTAGAAACCACTGACTACCTTGAACAACAACCATAACCATAGTAACAGGTTTCAGCAGAGAAGGATGTGAGGAATTCTTGGATTATTTAATTTGTTTTCGGCTTGGATTCATTTAGCCGAGGTCTGGTGTTTTGCTTGATGTATTTGTTTGTTTTGAAAAAGTTATGCATCAAAAAAGAGTACTTTGTTACTTTTCTTTTGCAACTTTTATTCTCAACTTTTTCAGCTATTAAACTGAGATAAAATTTATTTATCTGATAAGTAAAAATAGAAAGTTTGTTGATATTTATATGGTAATTTAATTAATGCTTTGCTTGGATCTGTTTCTTTCTTTGACTTGAGAGAGAGTAGACCCTGCCCTGCAATCAGTTAATTTATTCAGAAGTCGTTTTTCATTGTAGATTGCAATGCTTCTGCAATGTCTGAAGCATTGCTGCAACATAATGCTACCTATCTTTTCTTTTCTATTTTTCTTTGTGCATTCCTACATTGTTGATTCTGATCAAAATTTGACAGAAAATTGTCCGTGATCTTTTTGCAGGCCGAGTGACTAGTTTGCTCAGAATTCCACTTGGGTTTACGATGCCTTTCACAAAGGTGTAGCCTTTTTCCTGTATTTCCGAGTCTTGGAGATAGTGAATAACTTGTTTGGGTAAAATTTTAAATTCCGTAAACATGTTTCCAGTGTAATCCATTATTACAATTTCTTGTTAGATTAAACTTATTGTGCAGTGGTATCAACCTAGTCCGACTATTGACACCTTGTAGTGATTATAATTTGAGATTCTTATTGTAATTATGAACTAATTACTGCCATTGCACATTCAATTAACTTGAACGTTATTTTTTTTGCCCGTAGAGTTCTTTGATTATCATGGTATTTATGTGTTCCCTTTCTATTGAGTTTTACTGCATTTGATTTTGTAGTATCTTTTAATTTTTTATTTTTTCTCAACAGGGTTAGACCAGCCATCACATTGAGAAGATATGCTCTCATCATGTTTGGCTTCTAGTTATTGTACCCCCCCAGACTTGATCAGTCGTTGATTGTTCATTGAGCTAATTATTCTGTTGTTACACCTGGGGTCATAAGACTCATAACTTTTCAATGTACTAACTCAGTGAATTTGCTTGGAAATGTTTCACTGAACAATTTGGTTGCATTGTTGTGATTGTAATCGATATTAGTACAATTCAATGTACAGCCTTTCTTTCAAAACGGCCCAATGCAAGGCAGGTTTATTGACTTAAAAGTTCTAAAATAGTGCTACCTATCTTTTCTTTTCTATTTCACCAGCTTCATTTTTAGCCAAAGGGTGAAGCTGAAAACCGAGTCAAATGCATTTAAAACTAATGGTCTTGTGAAGAAGTCAGTCACAATTACTTAAAGATTGTTAAACTATAATCATGTGCGAGATTCTCTTTTCACTGTCATGAATCACAGTCAATTGTCCCATTCTTCTGTCACAAAAGAATGAAGATAATAAATGAGTAATAAGTTGAAATAATTCATAATATTGCATTAAGTAACTCGAATTGATCACTTGGTTTAATCAGCAGTAATAAAGTGGGATTATATTGCACATTTGCACTTCATTAAGTACCTCTTCATAATCAACTCAGATAACCATAGATTTATCATTTTTCTTTTAGAATGTACCAGCTTCTTTGTGATTATTACAGTAAATTTGATCATTAAAATCAAAATCCAGACTATTCAGATTTTGGTCCATTAATCATAATGAGAGATGAAAATTGGAAATAGCAAACGTGCCTTTTTATGTGGACAACTTGTTTTTGCACAAAATCTAACTGGTGGGTGTTGTTATAGTAACTAGTTTCGGACCCGTGCATTGCACATGATTATTTTTTTAAGGGTGGTCTCATTGGTATCATTATTTTGTAATTTGAATTAACTTAATGAAGAGAAATGCATTTCATAATCATATTCATCGCAAAATAATTTTTTATTATTATAGAATTGTTTTATTTAAATTTTGAAACCTTATTGTAGAATTTTTTATTAGTGTATCAATAACTATTAGTTTGTTTATGATATGTTTGGTTTGATATTCTATTGTTGTTGTTGTTATTATTATTATTATTATTATTGTTATAAATTTAGTGTTTCTAAAATAGCATGTGTTTTGTATTTCATTTTTCTATTGATGCATTGTAGCATTTCATGGGAAGACTTTATGAGAACAATGTTTTATTTATTTGAATTTAAGTAAAATATTTTATGTAATTTTTTAAAATAAAAAAGATAGAAAATATAAATAACTTAATAATATGGAGGATATGGCTGAATTTAAATTTTGAATAAAAAAAGATGAAAAGAAAAATAGTAAAAATGAAATGTATAACAATAAACACTAAATTATTTTAGTTATGCTATGTAAAAGAATAATATTATATTATTATATACTATATTTATAATATAATAGGATAACATCAAACAATCAAAGAGAATAAAAAAATATAACAACTTGAAACACAAAAATAAATCGTATCAACCCTTAAAATTCTGAAGAATACAAAAATCCATTAACATAAAGTAGAGATGCAAGAAAAATATCCACAAAAACTCAAAAATAAATAAATATGTGTGTGTGTGTGGGGGGGGGGGGGGAGAGAGAGAGAGAGAGAGAGAGAGAGAGAGAGAGAGAGAGAGAGAGAGAGAGAGAAATAACATATTTTTGTTTGAGAAAATAGAAAATTATGCATAGAATAGGAGAGGGAATAAAAAAAAAGCCAAAATAAATGTAGATAAATGGCAAGATGAATAGTGATATTAAGGTAGAGAGTAGTAGAAAAATGACAAGGTAAAAAGGAATAAAAAAGGTTGGAGAAAGTGTAAAAATAAGTTGAGAGTTTAATAATAAGAAGAATAGTTTAAAAAAGAAAAGAAAATACGATAATTTGATTGTAATATAATAGATTTTTTAATTCACTTTAAACATTAAAAAAATTATAGAAAAATTTGGAAAGAAAAAGGATAATAATAGGGTTGCTGACGTGACTACAATGAAGCGTAGTAAAAATAAATGCTACAATTGATTTTATTACACTATAAAGTTTTTAATGACCTCTATAAGGTACCACCGCGCACCCTTGGTGTGGTGGTCACTCCATAAGTATAAATATTTGTAAAGTGCTAGGGCAAGGGTCGGGATTCAAGTCTACAGGAGAAAGACTCACACACACATACACTTAAATTAGGTTAGAGTAGAAATTCTATCTTATATAAAAAAAAAAAAAAATGTCATCTGTAAAGTCATCTCTATGTTTCTTTTTTTTTACTCCTCCCGTCACATACTGGTTAGCCTCTTTATTTTCTAAATAACGGTTATAAATTGACATTCAATTTCTTTTATTTTTCTTTCTCTATCTACACTTTATTACCTATAAATCTCTCTCTTTTTGTTTATTCGTTGGCATCTTATTGTTTTCCTAAATTTGATAATAATTCTAACGTACTAAATATGCATTGTAATGTTTATTTTTATTTTTATTTTTATTTCTCATCCCATTTTGCCACCATTAAAATAGTATAGCCATCACTATTAGTTTTTCATGTTATGTTTGGTTTGATATTCTATTATTATTTTTTTAATTTAGTGTTTCTAAATTGGTATTTGTTTTGTATTTCATTTTTCCATTGTTGCATTGTAACATTTCATGAGAGGACTTTATAAGAACAATTTTTATTTATTTGAATTTAAGTAAAATATTATATGTTTAATTTTTTTTAAATGAGACAAAATATAAATAATTTAATGATATGGATTATGGAGGATGTTGCTAAATTTAAATGTTGAATAAAATAAAATGAAAGAGATAGTGACTCTCTATCTCCACTATCTCTCTCTCCTAGTTTGATTGTATTGGGTTTAAAACTTTCAATTTGGATCATAATTCATTGCTCATGATTTAATTTAGTAGGAATTGATTGCAACCGACAGTTTCAGTGTTTTCCTTCTTGAGGGTGAGCTTCCAAACTGGTTTGAGTTCAAAAGTAAGGGATCAATTTTATATTTTGTTGTGCCCCTGCTAGTAAAGCAAAAGATTCGAGGATGGTCTTTACGTGCGATATTTGCAAGCAGCTTTCATGATATTAACGGATTCACTATATCTATGAATTAAAAAACTATACCAAGAAAATCATATGGTCGTATCGACAAAAGAATTGTCATGTAAAACCATGTTAGGAATATCTGTGGTTGCACTCTTTTGGAAGCCAGAGAGAGCACAACAGTAATATGGAAGCATAAACAATGATAAAATAGATGATAAAGAAGAAAACATCAAAATAGATATATTCAAAATAAGTTAAAACGGAATATGGAATATGAAAACAGAAACTAGTAAAATCTAAAGAAGAAAACAGCAAAATAAATATATTCAAAATAAGTTAAAATGGAATATAGAATATGAAAACAAAAACTAGTAAAATCTTACTTGAATAAAAAATCTATCTTTGATTAAAACTGAAAACGCCTGCCTTTGATACGAGCTTGAAAAATAAAACTTTTGAAGATTTACAAGATTACAAAGTAAAATCTGTCTTTGAAACTAAAAGGTTACAAGATTATATCTATCTGAAAAGAAGGGTTACAAGATTACAAGAGAGGAATGATTACAAGACTCTTTTTAAGGGAGAGAGGGCTTTCTTCTTTCTGGAATTTGGACCTCAAAATTGGACCTTCAATTTGGACTTGTTTTCTATCTTTGGAGTCTATCTTTTTATAAATGAAATAAACCATGGTAAGTCCTCAAAAGTAACCTGAGTAGGTATAGTTAACTCAAGTTAATTTGTCGGTAGAACCTTGTAGAATTCTGTGGAAATGAACAGTAAAAGTTTTACTATTCATGAACAGGAATCTATCTGGGAATCTGTCGGTGAACAGTAGTGACTTATGAACATCTGTATGTATCTGTCATTTTTCTGGACTGTATTGGATCTGTTTGGAAGTTATTCACGCGCGCTAGTAAACAGTGATCTATCGCAGTAAACAGTGATCTGAAGCAGTTGTCTGTCCAGGAGAGCATTTTGTCTTGCTTGGCATGTCTGTCTGTCTATCAATCTGTATTCGTGTAGTTATTATAATCTAGCGGATCAGAGTTATCTTCATACTGCTCATGCTCATGGATTACTCCATAATTTCCACATAGAACGCAGTATGAAATAGGGAGATAAGTAGGGACACGATCCTTTGTCGTCATTATTCTAGGATCCTTAGCGATCTTTCTTTTTCCAATAAGCCTTCTTGCTGAAGGTCTTGGACCATATACGGCTATCTTGTTGGTGTAGCCATATAAGTGGAAGCCTTTGTCTAATTCTTTCTATACTTCATAAATCTTGTTACTCATGAAATTAGACCATTCTTGAATCAGAGCATTTGGATCATCAAGTGATAAATAAGTATATCGTGTGTATCAGTTGTAGTCAGGGGTATAACCATAATCATTGATAGGGACCAAAATGTGTGCTAGCCAAGCTTCCATTTAATAGCTGATGTCCCAAGCTAGAAGAGTGCTCCAAATAGTAATCCTCATATAATTAAGTCCTCCAATCTGTGCAGCAGCTTCTAGGATGACTTTAGGAAATAAACTAATCTAAATTCCAGAAGTTAGGATTAGTTTGCTAATGAACCCTACTTCCAGCATTTCAGATAACCATGAAGGATCATAAATCACTGGATCCTCTGTCTCAGTGTTGATAATTAATCCCGGATAGGGATTGTATCTGTCAAAAGTTCCTTCATAGACTCTTCCTGTTTCTCCAAAACTTTCATACCATGTGGCTTTATGAGATAGCCATATGTCGTCTGTCATGTCTTCTGTTTTAATAAATGCTGTAGAAACTAAAACTTTAAAAAGATACATCCATCTTTCATAAGAATTGGTTATGGCTTTATGAGTTAGTATATTCTGCTGGATTTCAAGAGGTAAAGTTCTAATGGCAAGTCTCATTTTCTGCTGAATCTTAGGGTGAAGCTTTGAAAAGCTTGTTCCCATAAGATAGCTTTTTAGAGACTATGATTCTGTCTTTGTGGAGCTTGAATCTCTATCCTCCTTACCAGGGAGTTGACAACCAAGTGCTTCAATAAATGCATTGGTGCTAACAAGATGTAATTCCAAAGCCTTAAGGGTCTTTTGGAATAAAAGTTTCTGTTTGAGGGTGGAAGCTACTTGAAGATTATCAAGAAGTAATTTAATATGAAAAGGAAGGTCTATATATTCTCCGTTCTAAAAAATGAGATCAGTGCAGAGCACTTCTTGCAGAATTTCACTTTTCCCACCACATGAATACATTGCCTTTGCTAGAAACGTATCCTGAAGGGATATTGTCTCTATCGAGACGCCTTCATGCTTATCTGAAATCTTCGCTGAAGCCTTTCGGATTTCTTTGGGTTCGCTGGTGCCTTGCCATTTCCTTTCATGTATGCCTAGGAGGGTCTTTTATTCATATTAGTCTGCAATTGGCTTTTGGTAAAAGGATTAGTTGGTATATCATTTTGTCCTCAAACAATATTTTGAAAATAAACATTTCTTTGTAAAGCTTCTTTAAAATTCATTTTAAAAACTTCTCTGTCAATGTCTTTCTGTAAAATCCCTTTAAAATGTGTTATAAGAAAATCATTTTTAAAATTTAAAGCATATATAATAGAACAAACTTCTTTCTCTACACCTTTGTGCTCTCACTGAGTAGTGGTATAAGAGGAGTCATTATGAAGTTTGTCACTGTCAGAGTGACTGGAATTCAAAAACTTTACAAAGTCTGCCATAATTCTATCCGTTTTGTATGTCTTACTATATGTCTCATTCTGCGAGAATATATGAAATAGAGCTTCTCTATAAAGTCTTTCATCAACTACTATATTAAACTCAAGAAAATCTGTCAGGGAGTCTTGATCAACTCTATCTATTAAGAAATTAAATCTATCTCTGTTCAAGAAATTACCACAATTAATGTTTTATTTAATGATTAGTAATGGAGAATTTGTCAAGCCTTATTTTATTAAAACATATGTTATATGAGTATTTGAGATTACTACAAAGGGTGTAAGAATGTCATCTATTATAATTTTGCTTGGTACATCTGTCAAGCTGTCAGTCCATTCAGTCCATTCATATTGACTAAAGGAACTTGTAAGCATAGTTCTATCTTTTGTATGTTCCCATTAAATTCTTTTTCACAAGGTGTTTGGACAATATGTCGGTGCCTATGCAAAAAAGCAGTGAGAGGATAAGAACAAATCTCTATCTCTATATCTTGTTTAGACTTCTTTATGTCATTATCTATCAATTGGTCATCAAGTGATTTTTCTGTCAAATGTCCGTTTGTTCTACAAATTCTTTGTTTATTAATTTCTTTTAAGAGAGTGACTTTATTAGGGGAACGAATTTCTTTCAGGATTAGGTGAAGTGAGTCTAAAAACTAGCACATTAATTTTAATTTCTTCATCTATCATTAAAAGGGGGTAAAGCAAATCCATAAAGGGATTTCTTAAAATGATTTTAGAAAAAAAGGTTTTTACAAATGGTTTCAACAAATGGTTTCAAAAGATATTCCATCATCACATATGTGAACATTATTAATTATGAGTTTTTCTCCATTAGCCCAAGTTAATCTTTCAGCTGATTTTTCATAATATTTTAAAGGTATTAATCCTTTTTGTATACAGTTCATGTCAACACCTGAGTCCAGTAAAGCAATTTCTGTCAAAGAAAACTCTTTATTAATTACTAAAGTGATTTCTGTATGCCATTTTTGAAAATTTACTCTGTCAATTAGACTCAAAAAAATTTCTCTATTGTGAGCATCTTTTTCTAGTGAAGGGGGGTTTATCATAGGTTTAGAAAATTCTTTCAAGTTTATTATTTCTGCAATATTTTGTTCATCAATATTTGTGGAATTATCTTCTTTAATTTCTTGTTTTACCATTTTTGCTTCTGTCATTAAGTCTTGTAGAGTTACTAATTTTATATCTACTCCATCTTGTTTCTTTTTTGTCTTTTCTTTCATATTTTTTTCTTTCTTAGCCTTTTCTTTTTCTCTCTTAACTTTTTCTTCTTTTCCACATTCCGTAACATGGTGTCCATATTTTCTATACTTAATACAAGCAATATGTATGTCTATAGAATCTTTCAATGTTAGTAAATAGCCTTTTTTATCTATTAGGTGATTAAGTAGATTATCTATCAATTTCATTATTATGTCTTTTTGTTTCCTTTTTCTTTTATTGACTTTGAGTAAGTTGGTTGATTTTTGTTCTATCTCTTTCTGTTTAATGTCAAACATTTCCATTAATTCATTTATTACATCTTTCTCAAACTCTAATTTACTGATTTGTTTAACAATTTTATTATGTCCATCACTTTGTTTTTTAGTATGTCCATATTCTTTACATTTATGACAAATAGTATTTCTAATATGTCTGTCAGTTTTCTCATTATCTGATGACTCAGTGGTATTTAAAACTGCTACATTTTTGTCTATCTCTTTTTTCTCTAAGGGTGAATTCAAAATTTCTATCTTTTTAACTAATTCTGCTAAACCATTATCTTGGGTATATGTTGTAGATTTTTCAATTGATTGTAGTCTTTTACCAATTTCTTCCTTTAAACTATTACTTTTTGGTGGACTATTTTTCCATCCTTTGTTGACTAATTCTACTAAACTATCACTATTATGTCTTTCCTTGTCATGTGTCTTTCTTTCTCTTTGTCTTTTTCTATGTCTCTTTCTATATTTAACTTCTTCCGTAGAGTTTTGTTAGTATACCGTTGGTGTTCTTATACCTGTTAGTACACTAAATTCCCTGTGTTCTAACTTAACAACTAATTCTCTCAAAAAAAAAAAAAAAAAAAAATTTCTTCCGTAGAGTTTCTTTTGAGTTGGTTAGCTTAAGAGTACTATTACTCTTTTGTCTTTCCAATCTTTCTATCATCTCTTTTACTATACCTTTCTTTAGCATTCCTTTTTCTCTTTCTTCATTAATTATGTCTAGCTTCTTATTTTGCATTATTTCTATAGGACTAGGATTCTTTCCTTTGTCATTTTTCTCTTCAAATCTTCTGTCGTTTGATTTTACTGTTTTTAAGTCTTCTTTCTCAAAGTCTTTCATATTGTCTTTATATGTTATAGCTATAGGTCTTTTGGTTGCTTTTAGTTCTCTATCATCTTTTCTACTATTATTTATATGCCAGTTTTCTATTACACTATTCATTTCATTATTTCAATTATCTGTCATGGTTTTTGCTGAAGGTGATCTATGATGAGGTTCAAATTCTCTTTCTTTTTCTAAAGGTAAATTTAAAGCTTTCATTCTTTCAAGGAGGTCCAAAAAACTATCACTTTTTCTTTCTATTCTAGTGTATGTAATGGATCTTTCAACGTTTTCTAAAAATTATAATTTTTTATTAATCATGTCTAACAAACTATTATTGTGTCTATTAGTCTATCGGTTGATTTATCTCCTGTTAATGTACTCCAATTATTTGTGTTACTATTACTATTATAATTAAAATCATCTATGTCACTGTTAGAATCAGAATTTGTTTCATCATAATCCATACTACTATTTAACCAATTATTGTCTATATCTTTTATGCTATAACCTTCATCATAATCAATATCATCATAGTCCATGTTTTCGATTAGTGTGTGTCTAGCCCAAGTGTGAACAAGCAAACAGATGAAGAACTGATAAATGTATTTATTCTATTTCCAAACAATTAATAATTACTGGTGGAACTATTACTAACCACTAAACTATTACTAATTTACTAATATCCTTGCTATCGAGACCACCTCCTCAGGAAACTCCATTGCGGGACCACCCAAATGTCCGTCGGCTAACAAAAAACAAGCTGACCATCGTGAAACTACGGTTTGCCAACAAGTCTTGAGATTGACCAACGCTATCAAGGAGCAAGTAGTGGCTATGTAGTAATACTAGTTCCTAGTAACTTCTTAATTGCAAAGAAATAAAACTCATACATCTACCATCCATGGCTCTGATACCAAAACATACCCAGGAGAGAGCACAACAGTAATATGGAAGCATAAATAATGATAAAATAGATAATAAAGAAGAAAACAACAAAATAGATATATTCAAAATAAGTTAAAACGGAATATAAAATATGAAAACAGAAACTAGTAAAATCTTACTTGAATAAAAACATTTGTCTTTGATTAAAATTGATTTTATGTCTTGCAACTTTTATGATTCGTTAATTGCTACAATTGATTTTATTATACTATAAAGTTTTTAATGTCCTCTGTAAGGTAATCTCTATTTTTTTTTTACTCCTCCCATCACGTACCCGTCAGCCTCTTTATTTTCTAAATAATGGTCATAAATTGACGTTCAATTTCTTTTATAAAATATGAAAACACACTTTTTTCAATAAAATGTAGAATCGAAACTTATGCATGCATATATATATATATATATATATGTATGTATGTATGTATGTATGTATGAACGCATTTCTTTTCATAAAATATGTATGTATGCATGCATCCTTAAGATGTTATAGGCGGCCAGCCTAAATGAAAATCCAAAATCCATAGGACATCCCTGATTCATCAGATTGGTGTTATAGCTCCACGAAAACCAGTTTCTGGCAGAAACAGAAAAAGAAAACTTTTTTTTTTATTACCTATAAAGCTGAAAAGTTCAATTTTATTTTTACAACCAATATTGAGTTGACCAAATTTACATAAAATGACAAAAAATAAATTTAAAGATTAAAAGAACTATGGAATGACAAACAAGCCTGCCTAGTGGACAACAACTTTTGGGCATAACCAAGACTGGATCTAACCCTGTTGTCTTTTATCTTTTTTTTTTTTTTTTTGATAAATGTCTTCAATGAGACTATCTATCAACAACTTAGGAAAAAAACTACCTTATAGTGATGGTAATATAGCCATGAACAGTTTACAAATATCAACACAGTACCAAAATTGTATACCGTCTCATGTCCCAAACTACTTGTGAAAACTACATATATGCACCAGGCATAATGTGAATTTCAGCAATATATGGAAAAACTAAAGGGATTGTAGCCTTATAGGTAATACTCATAATATTTTTTGGGGTGTGTGTGTTCTTTGGGGGGGAAGTAAGAGAAGAAATAAATGCAACATCCAATTTCCAAATATTAATTTCACAATGTCTCTATCAAATAAAAAAAAACCCCTCAAGCAGTCGACCATTCATTTCCCAGTGTCCTTCGCTTTATTCATCATGTAACTCTTCAGCAAGACTATCATTACTAACAGTCAATTGTATTCAGCTCTGGCATCATTTAGAAAAGAACCATGTAGAGGAAAATGAAAACACTTGCCTCTCCTTTCCCCTTGATCACTCAAAATTTTGGGTCCTACACCCCGACTATAACCTAAAGTCTTCCACTTGTCTAATTTTCTTCCATATGGCTATTGGCCTATTATGATATCCTATATAACAACTGACTGAAAGGCCTTTGTCTTTATTTTCAACTGAAGTCCCCTATAAACATGTCATCCTAAAATCAATAAAAATGCATGAGAAACTAAATTTTTATATGTAATTGATAAGGAACTAAAGAACATATCTAAGCAAACAACGAAAGATCTTACACTTTCCAATTACGCAAGAAATTAGTTTAAGATATTAAATCATAGGCATTACTCTCTTGTATGATTCGTGCAAAGTAGACTTACACTTGTTTTGTGCTTTTCAATACATTACTTACTTATCATATACAACATTCCAAAAAAAAAGAAAGGTATATGAATAGGAATTACTCTACCCAGTGCAGCATGTGGGAAAACAGCTAGGCATTTTATCGCAGATTTTATTAACTCAGATTTTCATATCTAACAAACTCACTCCAACATCATTGGAAACACCATATAGTTTAAAATTAAGAGCTTCCCTTTTCGAAAAGTACCTGAAGCAGGAGTCCTCACATGCCCAGCAGTTCCTTCAGAAATCAGGGACTTCTGCCACGTACATCTTCGAAAATGTTCCAAAGGACTTCCCTCCTCAGCAAATGACGGTTCGTATTTATTTTCAGACCCATCATTCCGGCTTATCCCATCTGATAACCAACCAATAGAAGTCTCCTCACCAGCTACCCTCCCTCGGTTATCCCACCGAAAGCTCCACGTTGGCGAATGCCGAATGTTCCTATGCAAAATCTCACCACTCGATCCATTCGGTAGTCTTGTCTCTAGCAGCAACACAACAAACAGACCCCATACTCAAAAACTCTTTTACACACCACCACAACTTCAAATTCTAACAGCAAACCATCAACTCTCACTCATAACACTTCTGGCACCACTACCCAAAACTCTGTTTACTCTACAAAGCAATCACCATAACAACAATCAAATTAATCAAATTCCACAATAACACTAGCTATAGCATTAATTTCAAGAGTAAAATTCAATTCTTACACAAATCCCTAACAACACAATCAATTTCAATTGTTAATTACACTTCGATTCGATTCGATTCGAATTGAATTAGTTCTTCTAGGGTTTCACTTAGTTCAAAGCATTACCCATTTCCATTTTAATCTAAAGCAACCCAATTTCTATATCTACAAAGTCGATAAAAAAAAAATAAAAAAAAAACTTTGACTTTGTGAACCAAAAAAAAAAAACCCACTAAATGTTTTTTTCTGATTTTCACAAAATTGGATAAAACAGTTATAATCTGCTTTCAACAACAAACTCAGTATCCACACCAAACCAAAAATACTAAAAATAAAAATAAAAAAGTGGAAACACGAAAAACAAAAACAAACGAAAATAGAAGCAGAAAAAAAGGGGTTTTTGAAAATCGAATCAATCTGCTAATCTTAAGGGAGAGTTTTAGAGTGAGTCCAAATCAAAAAGCCCTAAAAATAGAAATTAAAATTAAAATTAAAAATCGAAAGTCAGAGAGAGAGATCCGAAATTAATGCTAAAAAAGCGGGAATTCTTAGTCAACACTGAAAATGCTTTTGGAAAACACAGAAAACAAATTTGGAAATATTAAAACTAAAAAATAAATAAAAAGCTATAAATATATAAGAATTTAACTTATATGAAAAGAAAAATAAGGAACCGGAGGTAATTCAAACCGTACCTGTTTTTTTTTTTTTTTGGTGACAGCTAAGAAAATGTTATAGAGAAAGAGAGTTTTAGAGAGAGAAAGTTTTTTAGAGAGAGAGAGTGAGGCTGCTGTGAAGCAAGGTTTTCAGACCCAGACCGTTCATTGAACCGTAAAAGAGAGAGATTCAAGGTTTTTGAGGTCGAACCGAGATCGAACCGGGGTCGAACCGTGATGACGTTATAATTAATTTAATAATTAATTAAAGCTAAATATAGATATTAAATTTATAAAACTAGTAAAATTGACTAATATATCTATATATGTGAGGGAAATTTAACGATTTTCAAGCATATATTTAAGAAAATTGTGTTAAGTTGGTTTTATAAAAAAAAAAAAAAAAAAAAATTTCCTAAGGGGTTGGACCTCACGGTTCTTGGGACCGGTTCTTACGGTTCAACCCCGGTTTTAGGGGTTCACGAAATTAACTAAAAATTCGGTTTTTTAAGCTTAAAAAATCGGTTTTTATCCCAGTTCCCGGTTCTCACGGTCCGGTCCGGTTTTGAGAACTATGCTGTGAAGCTGAGAGTGCTCTCTTTTCTTTGATGTTGAAGAGAGAGAGAGAGAGAGAGAGAGAGAGGTTGGGTTGGGTTGAGGTCGTTTTTGACGGTTTTTATGGGGGGTAACGGCGTTAGAGGTTGTGTTAGGGTTGGACTGTGACGTTTGAACGGCGTTAAGTACTTCACCGTGAAGGAATTTGTGCCACGTAATATTTTTGAGTACTTTGTATGTCGGGTAAATGTCCAAAAAAAAATATATATATATATATACATAAAATAATAATAATAATAATAAAATAAAACATTTTTGGTCGGAAAAATGTAAACTTGATAAAGTGGTAGAAGTGGTCCATGGACAAAAACTCACTTTGGTCACGTCGGCTCGTGTATATATATATATATATATATATATATATATATATATATATATATATATTGTCTATTTTAACATAAAATTTTACTTTTTTTATATTTCATATTAAATTATCTATTTTATTTTATATTTTATTAAAATATCAATTTTATATTTTTTAAATTATTTTTTTTATTCACACACAACAATCATCATCCACTTCTTTTCTCTATCTTTGAGATACGTAAAGAAAGTATAAACAATTAAATACAAAATGAATAGTATCAATATAAATTTATATGGATACTGTAGCAAATTTGTAATTTACACAATTATACACGAATTGATATGGGTCATTTTTAGGTAAAATTGTGTAAATTTTATATTTTTTTTCTATTATATATGGATTAACGTGAATGCTCAAATTTTCTACAAATTTCAAAATGATATGATTATTAATATGATTTTTTTAAGCCATTAATATGTTAATTATAATATGTTATATTTGCCTCTTATATTGATTCGACGTACAAAATATGTATCAATATATTATTATATTAAAAGTTAGGACAGAAGTTATGTATAATTTCACTTATTAAATTCAATCATATGACCATGCAAAATACAACACAAACATGTTATCTATAATTAAATTCAATCCTGTGGCTTAATGTTTTAAACCAAAGAAATTATATTGGATTCAAAAAAGAAAAAAAAAAGAACTATATTTAAATCTTGCCCTAAAAAATATATTTCAACCAAAAAAAGATAATAAAAAGTATAATATGGTATATTTTATTCAATTACAAAAAAAAAAAAAAAAAAAAGATCCTTCTATGGTACCTTCAATGTTTTTGGGAGAATGATATTCATCTTGAAGTTATTGTGTAATGTGACATAAGTTACTAATAAATGTAACAAAGTTATTGTCATGTATGACATGTTATTGTTGGTCAATGTGTTTTTGTAAGTCAATAAGCTGGTGCATGGCATCTTGAATACCACAAATTACAAAAATTATGAAAGTTGGTGGAAACGAGCTACATACCAAGAAATTCACCACAATCATAGGACCACTTTCAATAATAATTTATCTGATGCCCATACCCCTTCTCATTAGCATTTGCTTCAATCGCATCTATAGACACTATCTTATTTGACTGAATTAACATTAAGGATTAAAAAAAATAAAATCACTAGTAAAACTATGGAATTTTTGTTCCATGTAATATAGGTGATAAAATTACCATTATGTATAGGTGTAAGTATTATAGATTTTTTCTAAAAACTCATATCAATTTATAACATAGTTAAAATTTGTCACATCCCATATAAGCCAAACAGTAAATGGAACAATAATGTGTGTGATGAACAAGTTAATACCTTGAGTTTTGGAGAATTCATCTATCTTTTAAATTCCAAGTTTTCAACCATGAAAGAGTGTAAAAAAAGAGAAGTTTTTTAATTTTTTTTTTTTTTTAACTTTTCAGTATTTTAATTTTTAACTGTTGGGTGTGTGGGGGTGACTTGTTCAGCAAGCGGAGTGCGCAGTACGCGTTCCAATGCTGTTCACGATGCACCAAAGCATATTATGAAGTTTTTAATTTAATTTCAGAAATTATAAATAAAATACTAGTAATAATGATAATAATAAATAAATAAAAGATTCTCAAAAAGTCTTTGTTGTTCCCTAGTTTTTTATTTCTCATAAATTAGATTCCCTGCGTCACTTTTTATTATTGTAATCTTTTTTTAAAGTCTCTTTATGTTTTGCATATTTTTGGAGTACATGGTTTGGTAATACCGTAATAGTCAATTTGCTCAACTTGCGTTCCCAAATGAGATTCTTTTTTTTTTTTTGTTTGTTTTATCCAATGATATTTTTTTATATATTTTTTTTGGAAAATGGTTTTAAAAGTAATAGTGGGATTAGATTAACATATCTAACCGTGTTTGGTACCTATTAACAAGAGAACAAACTTGAATTAAAAAGAGAATTTCAAAGTTCTTACCTGGTTGCATGTTTAGGAGGTGTTTAGTACATGTGTTTGAAAACATGTGTTTTGTTATTTGAAAACATGTGTGAAAATATGTGTGGGTAAAAAAATATGTGAAAATACATATAACGTTGTTTAAAAACTGAAAACACGTGTTTAAACATGTCTACCAAACAACCCCTTATCTTCTTTTCTTTTCTTTTCTTTTTTAACCCCTTTCTTTTTATATGAAACTTTTCATGTCTTTATCAAAATTAGTGGGAAATAAGATAACTTGTCTTTTTGTCAAAAAAAGTACTCTCCTTTAAATTTCTCACACTAAGGGTCTATTTGGGATCTGCTTATTTTATCAAAATTATTTTTTTTTACTAAAAATACTGTAGATAAATGTAAAAACTAGCTGAAATAGTACAGTGAACCCACGAATAATACCAAAAAGTGCAATGAGGCCCATGAATAGTAGCAAAAATTAAACTGAATAGTAAAATAAATTGGCAAAAAAAAAAAAAAAACTATCCAAACGCAACCTAAGTGTGTGTTTGACTCTAAATTAAAAAACCAGTTTATTTTACTCTCAGCTTGTTTTAATTACTATTTATGGTCCCATTGCACTTTTTGGTATTACTCATAAGTTTCACTGTACTATTTCAACTAATTTTTACCTTTATCTATAGTACTTTCAATAAAAAGTTTTCAGTTTCAGTAAAATAAACGAATCTCAAACAGATCCTAAATGTAATAGCATTTGTGATCAAAATGTCTTTTTTATTTATAAGTTAATCAAGATGTAATAAATCGAATTAATTTTAGCTAAGTTATTTCTTTCATGATACTTTTAACATCTATTGTACGTTTTGTTTGTCAACATTTAAAAATGAAAATAAGTTGGAGGTACAATTTCTTAAACTACATTTTTTGTTAAGTACGATTTTTATATTTTTAAGTACAATTTTTATATAATAGACAAAAACTGGATCCAATGTTCCTATGCACTAAACTTATTGAAATTTAGACACATGACAAATACTTGACACATGTCCGCAGACTCTGCACTCACAAGCCAGTTCTTTTTTGTTTTTGTTTTTGATGAAACCCCAAGCCAATTCATTACTACATAAACACTTCAAGCAAAATAGCTAATAAAGATAAAACATCCCAATCAAACACTAAATATGATCTCACTTATAATGCGCAACGTGTATCTTATAGGGTGATTCATTAGCAAAAACAAATACCAAATGATTAGGTGGTGAGTGAGAGTTGGAGGGAAGAAGTGTCCAACACAACAAGCATAGAGAATGAGTGGTGTACGTAAATGGAATTCCTGTGGTCAAACAAGTGTGGCTTTGATGCTGCAGTAGTTGAACTTACTGTGCCAAAACATCATATTGTGTGATGATAGAGTCAAAAAAGGCTGTGGTTTTGTCAAAGACTCAAAGACATCGTTCATACTTCGTACCCTTATTTTAACACTTGTCTAAAACTAGTTCCTATTGTCTTGGTGACAAATTTAAAGCCAAAGATGGATGTCTCTGATCTTTGTTCCTTTAAAGTCTGCTAAAAAAGTGAGTTCGGTCACTGTCAAAGCAGTGGCGTGTAAATGTTAACAGACGCCAAGTCATGGTATAAACAATAAAAACATCTTCATCAATAAAAACATCTTCATCAATGGGCATTAGGTAAATAAAATGACCCACCATCGAAGGCTTACTTAAAAGAAAGCCCCTCAATTTTTAAACTCCGTGGTTTAGAATATTGCTTTGAGCCCAAGAGAGTGAGATCAAATTTGTGATCAATAATTTGTGACTCTGGACAAAAAAAAAAATCTTGTATACGTCCTGTGTATACAACTTATGTGAGACCACATGTCAGTCTCACATAAATCATAACGCTGAACTTATAAGATACTTTCTCTTGAACAAACAGAAAGTAAACTTTGTTATTGTTGAGGGGAAAATTTTGATGTTTCCAAATAAATTATCGGGTAGCCAAGCCGAAACTCGACAATGGGCCTTGAATTAAAGCCCAAAGGCTTTCGGTGTTGTGGAAGTCCACCCAAGCAAGAGATAGAGGCTGTAAGACAACAATAAAGCACAATAAACACGTCACTATTGTTAGTTTGTTATATTATTGGTCTTTTTTACAGTATCATAGTCCAAATCAGTCCTCTAGTGGTACGGTATTATCTCTATCAGTGGAGGGAAATTATACTTAGAGTCCAGCAGTCAATGATTAAATAAATTTAGGAAAGTGTTCACTCTTGGGGGTCTTTGTGTGTCTTAGTCAGGGGAATTTAAAGTACTTTCAGCCATCATTACATCAATATGAGGGAAAAATTTAATTGTTACAAATATATTACATCCTTCACATAATAATAATAAACATGGATTAAAGGCTCTATAGTTACAAATAAAAGAGGAAAAATAGGATGAAATGAAGGGAGAGAAAGATCTCCAGCTCAGTGCAGCAAGTATTAAACTAAGATTTTGATGAGTGTATAACTGTAAGGCATGAATAAGGTGAATGTGGGCTATTTTGAGTGAGTGAGATGGGATTAACACTAAGATCAAGGCTTTTGTGAGTGGTGAGCTGTTTATGACTAGTTGAGAGGCATTTATGGGCTGTGATTGTGTGAAGGTGTGAGAGGAATATCTAGGTAAGATGGGTGTAGGTTAAAGATGATGGGTGATGAGCTTAAGGATAGCTAAACCACTAGCAAAAATGGCAAACGAACCCATAGTTTCAAAGGGGGGTGGCTGGTTCTTTGTGGTTGGTTTGCTTGTCTATTTATAATGGAGCTATAGGGAGGCATTAATTGACAAGAATCCAAGAAAGGATGACGACTCAGAGATGACGAAATCAAGATCAAGTTTCCTGACATTTTTGGTCAGAAGTAAGGGATTTATTTTTGGGGCTGCCTTGCTTCTTTGGGAAATGATGGATTTTTGCATTAATTGCCAAGAGTTTTGGATTGAGCTGAATCAATATGATTATGGAGTGTATCAAGAATGAAAACTAATGCTGCAACTGAGATTTGGTCCCCCAAGAAGTAAGATTCAACACCCCAAGCTAAGTGTCAAGCTCTAGTTTACTTCAGGGGGTTCTGCTGGAGATCCCTTTATGCCCTCCAAACCACATGTTCCCAATTTTTCCCCTTTAGGATTCATGGGCTTGATACATGAATCATGGCTTGAACGTTTTTGCTATTTATAGCATCAATTTGTTGAAGTTTGGATAATTTGGCTTTAGCTCTCCTTCCGTTGAAGGTACAGCTTTGAGGAAGATGATGAAGTTTGATCACCCTTTAGACTTCAGCTGATATGACAGCTCTTTGGCACTGTTCACGTCAAGCAGAGGGTGGCAGAAAACTGATGGGACAGTCTTTAGTTCATTCTCAAAAGCTTAGTTCTCTTGTTTGGGTCTCTAGTTGTTTTTTGTTTAGGGATGAACAAGGGCTAGTTGCCCTCTCTTAAGCCTTTTGCTGGGGACTTTTTGGGTTGGAACTTTGGTCCATTTCAGCACTTTTAGTTGGGCCACATGTCGTTTCTTTGCTTGGGCTTGTTCCCTAATTCATGAGATTCTTGGTTCTACAAAATGGGCATTAAATACATGCTTCGCCATAGGTTTTTTACTCCTCATGGGCTTTAGTGGTTAGTAGAAATAAAATGAATCATGAGCTTTAATAAATATTTACGATAGATTTTGAGTATTAATTTCCATGGGTTTTAAATAACAACTTGTATAGTTTCTCATAATTTTTGCTATGGATTACTTTGTGAATGATATTTTCTTTGGGGCTTTTTAAATAACGACCTCCAATATTTTTCTTGAAAATAATATTTACCATGAGTTTTAAATAAATATGGTAATAGCCACCATAATGGAATAATGTGATGTTCTCACGAGTTTCTCTATAGATAATCATAATGGACATGTAGAATGGATAATTACCATGAGTTTTGGTAATAAATATTATGAATGTCGTGATGTAAGATAGATAGTGAAGATGAGTTTTGAATATGAAATAAATAAATGTCATGAGTCTGATAATCATAACTTTCTATGGGCTTTTATAAGATGATTGCCATGGGTTTTGAGAATAGATAATTCATAAATTCCATGAGCTTGTAATAGTAATAGTTTTAAGAATCTGAAGTATTGTTTATTGGACTTTTAAGTGAAATAACTATGATATAGTATTTTGCTAAGTATTGATAACCTTGGGCTTTTTGATAAAATAATGCCAAGTAATTAGCTTGGGCTTTTAATAGTGCCAACGTCAGTTGGGCTTCTGATATTACCAATGAGAATTGGGCTTTGATCTTGCCAATGAGAATTGGGCTTTAAATATGCCAGCGAGAACTGGGCTTTGAATAAATAAATTGCCATAGGTTTAAATCATAGGCTTTGATCATGGATTTGAATTCCATTGATAGAATTGTTTTGCCATGGACTTGAATCATGGGCTTTTCAAATATTGTTAAGCATAAGTATTCTTGTGTTTTAAATGGAATAGGATGTGTGTATTGGGTTCATAGAGCCAGTTTTAGGCTTAGCTAAATAATGATAATAAAATTGGATAAAATATGAGTTTTGGGGTTTTTGTGATAGTTTATATCATAACCCAATTTAGATAATGAGATATGAAACATTTGTGATTAACACAATAATAGAGCGAAAATTATTTAGGAAAACCCAATAACTTATTAGTGGTATAAATAGGTGGTACTTGAATAAAATTAGGTGTAAAAAAAAGTACCCTAACATTTAGCCCCCCAAGTCACGTTTGATCAAATTATTAGTAATACTATATTTTTTGAAAGAAAAATATTAGGATCACACGTGCGAGTTTTTTTTTTTTTTTTTGGACAAATTGTGGCTTATTATAGATGATGAGATAGGAAAATATTTGTCGGCCAATGAGAAATATTCGTGCAGGCACAAAATAACATATGTGTGATATTTTGGTATTTTTGGTGAATAAATAGAAGTGATTAAATAGGATTAGAGCATGTGGCTTGAGTAAAAAAATTGTACCTCAAATCCCAGTTCTCGCGGGCAATATTTAAAACCCAATTCTCATTAGTAAGATCAAAGCACAATTCTTATTGGCAATATCAGAAGCCCACTAACGTTGGCACTATTAAAAGCCCAAGCTAATTACTTGACATTATTTTATCAAAAAGCCCAAGGTTATCAATACTTGGCAAAATACTATATCATAGTTATTTTATTTAAAAGTCTAATAAACAATACTTCAGATTCTTAAAACTATTACTATTACAAGCTCATGGAATTTATGAATTATCTATTCTCAAAACCCATGGCAATCATCTTATAAAAGCCCATGGAAAGTTATGATTATTAGACTCATGACATTTATTTATTTCATATTCAAAACTCATCTTCACTATCTATCTTACATCACGACATTCATAATAATTATCCATCCTACATGTCCATTATGATTATTTATAGAGAAACTCATGAGAACATCACATTATTCCATTATAGTGGCTGTTACCATATTTATTTAAAACTCATTGTAAATATTATTTTCAAGAAAAATATTGGAGGTCATTATTTAAAAAGCCCCAAAGAAAATATCATTCACAAAGTAATCCATAGCAAAAATTATGAGAAACTATACAAGTTGTTATTTAAAACCCATGAAAATTAATACCAAAATCTATCATAAATATTTATTAAAGCTCATGATTCATTTTGTTTCTACTAACCACTAAAGCCCATGAGGAGTAAAAAACCCATGGCAAAGCATGTATTTAATGCCCATTTTGTAGGACCAAGAATCTCATGGATTAGGGAACAAGCCCAAGCAAAGAAACGGCATGTGGCCCAACTAAAAGTGCTGAAATGGAGCAAAGTTCCAACCCAAAAAGTCCCCAGCAAAAGGCTTAAGAGAGGGCAACTAGCCCTTGTTCATCCCTAACCAAAAAACAACTAGAGACCCCAACAAGAGAACTAAGCCTTTGAGAATGAACTAAGAGCTGTCCCATTAGTTTTCTGCCACCCTCTGCCTGACGTGAACAGTGCCAAAGAGTTGTCATATCAGCTGAAGTCTAAAGGGTGATTAAACTCCATCATCTTCCTCAAAGCTGTACCTCCAGCGGAAGGGGAGCTGAAGCCAAATTATCCAAACTTCAACAAATTGATGCTATAAATGGCAAAAACGTTCAAGACATGATTTATATACCAAGCCTATGAATCCTAAAGGGGAAAAATTGGGAACATGTGGTTTGGAGGGCATAAAGGGATCTCCAGCGGAACCCCCTGAAGTAGACTAGAGCATGACACCTGGCTTGGGGTGTTGAATCTTACTTCTTGGGGGACCAAATCTCAGTTGCAGCATTAAGATTCATTCTTGATACACGCCATAATCATATTGATTCAGCTCAGCCCAAAAATCTTGGCAATTAATGCAAAAATCCATCATTTCCCAAAGAAGCAAGGTAGCCCCAAAAGTAAATCCCCTACTTCTGACCAAAAATCTTAGGAAACTTGATCTTGATTTCGTCATCTCTAAGTCGTCATCCTTTTTTGGATTCTTGTCAATTAATGCCTCCCTATAGCTCCATTATAAATAGACAAGCAAACCAATCACAAAGATCCAGCCACCCCCCTCTGAAACTATGGGTTCGTTTGCCATTTTTGCTAGTGGTTGTAAGGGTGTTTTGGGCTGATTTTGTTGGTAATGGGCTGGATTATCTCATCCTACCATAATAAGCCCGATATGTTCTGGATTGGAAAGTCGGGACCGGCCCAGTTGCATCTCACCCTGACCCGGCTTGTGAGCAAGCTATGCCTTAGCCTGATACAACTTATGTCGTGTAGTTGTGGCAGATGAATCCTTTCTAAACAGTTGCCGTAGGCAAGTGCATTATGAATATAAGGACAGAAACACATTTGCCACACTTTGAATGAATGGATATCGGGATGAACACATAAAGGTAGCAATAAAGATAAACTTAAAAGGAATGCATACAAAGAAGAAAAAAAAGTAAGAAATATTGGCAAGTTGGTGAGACTCTTAGTCTGCCGTAATGTGTTGGAGGAATCTAAGCCAAAAAGGAGACAACACTTCCTTAATGCAACTAATTTATCTAAGGGGAAATTAATGGTTTTGAAGAAATGGTCCTAGATGACCTTTGTTCCGAATGTGAGTAAATAGAGAATGTGATTTCTCGAGAGGGAGAGAGGAGTTAACAACCCACTTTGATGCATGCCCGTTTTCTTCTTCCTTTCCCTCTGTTTTCTTTCTTTCTTACTCTGTTTTTCTTTCTTTCTTACTCTGTTTTTCTTTCTTTTCCTCGATTCTTTCCTTACTTCGCCTCCCCCCCTTTTTTGTGCATAGGGAGCACTCTTATATAGTGTTTTCCGGTGCATTATTTTTACTTTTTTACCCCCGTAACTGTCTTTATCTGATGCGTGTACTTGCCTGACCATTACTGGTTGGTCAGGCACCCGGCCAGCGCCACGTTCCTGCGCTGGCCGCGGCACACTACATCTCCAAACAAAGACAATGGTGTTTTGTTTGTTAGCTTGCCGTGGCATTCTCACCTGTCACGGCAGAGTACTCTTTCCCCCTCATGGCATGCACCAAAAGGCTCCAACTCAGCTTTGCCATTTTTGGGTGCTATGTCATCCCTGCAGGACACTCACCCGAAAGTGGCCTGAGTGGAAGCCTCAAAATGGGTTCTTCCCTCTCCCCTCCGCCAAACCACACCCTCTTTACCTCTGACTCATGGCCCACCCTCACCTGTATTGGCTGGGTACAGGCTGGTGAAACCTGAGCTTTGCGCGTGCTCTCTTTTCCCACGTCCGTCCAAAGTTCGTCTGCCAGTCATGCATTTGCCGTGGCTTGGGCATCTGCCTTTTAACTTCTTTGTGGAGTGAATTATCTCTTTATTGGTCCTCTATCTGCGGTTTGGGCTCGCCCCTGGTTATGGGCCTTTGCATATTTCCTCTTTCATGGCCTTTCCATTTGTTTCCTGCCGTGCCATTTTGATGAGACGGCTATACAACAGAATTGGGTCTTTTTGGGTTCACTGCTTTCTCCCTTTTTCTCAATGGTTTAGTAAGCCCACTGGGCTTTCATTGCCATGTATATCTGCGGGCTCCCGTGTCCCACTCATCATTCTTTGGGGCGTCCTTGGCCCCTTACAACTTCGTGCTTTCCATGGGTCTTTATTACCTCGTTGGGCTTCCGTGGCCCAACTATTTTTCATTTCCTTTAGAGCTCATAGACTTTCTATGGCTCTACATACTCGCTTTACTTTGGGCCTGCCACAATGGGTGTGGCCCATACTCACTTTTCTACATCTGCGGCCCATGGTTTGCTATTTCTATCTTTTCGGGCCTTTTCAGGCCCATTTACCTCTTCAAGACCCGTTTGTTTGCTCTACGGACCTATTCCTGCCACTCAAGTTTAGTTGGGCTTTCCCATTTATTCTTTGATTATTTCTTTCTGATGTTATGGGCTTACTCCCCTTGCTGGGCTCTAAAAAAATGAACCTCAACAGTGGTTTAGCTCTCCTTAAACTCATCACCCATCATCTTTAACCTACACCCATCTTACCCAGATATTCCTCTCACACCTTCACACAATCACAGCCCATAAATGCCTCTCAACTAGTCATAAACAGCCCACCACTCACAAAAAGCCTTGATCTTGGTGTTAATCCCATCTCACTCACTCAAAATAGCCCACATTCACCTTATTCATGCCTTACGGTTATACACTCATCAAAATCTTAGTTTAATACTTGCTGCACTGAGTTGGGGATCTTTCTCTCCCTTCATTCCATCCTATTTTTCCTCTTTTATTTGTAACTATGGAGTCTTTAATCCTTGTTTATTATTATTATGTGAAGGATGTAATATATTTGTAACAATTAAATTTTTTCCTCATATTGATATAATGATGGCTGAAAGTACTTTAAATTCCCTTGACTAAGACATACAAGGACCCCCAAGAGTAAACACTTTCCTAAATTTATTTAATCATTGACTGCTGGACTCTAAGTATAATTTTCCCCCACTGCTGGAGATAATACCGTACCACTAGAGGACTGATTTGGACTATGATGCTGTAAAAAAGACTAATAATATAACAAACTAACAATAGTGACGTGTTTATTGTGCTTTATTGTTGTTTTGCAGCCTCTATCTCTTGCTTGGGCGGACTTCCACAACACCGAAAGCCTTTGGGTTTTAATTCAGGACCCATTGTCGAGTTTCGGCTTGGCTACCTAATAATTTATTTGGGAACATCAAAATTTTCCCCTCAACAGTGATTGTACAATCATAAATTGTTGTATTAATGAAATGGTATCAAGTATATGTGACGATACTCAATGACCTGTTTGGTACTTCAAAACGTGTGCCTGAACATATTGGAATTTTTTTTTTTTATTGGTAGGAACATATTGGAAATCTTTGACATAAGCATATATTACTTATAAAAATAACAAGGCCTAATCTGTGGTGAAATGATAATTATTTTGATTTCAATGATACGTATGTTTCTTGAACTAATGAACCAATGGTGGGAGCCACATTCATATAATGACAATTCGAATACCCATTAATTGACTCCATGCATTGTCCATTTTGGTAAGACTTTCGTTTAACTAGATTGCTTAAATTTCTTGAAAAGTCCTAACAAATAATAACATTCCATGGCCAACACCACCGACACATGCAAAAGCCAACTTTGGCCATTGTTTCCTAGCTGCAATGTGCTTTGACTTTCAATGTAATAAGCTGCTTGATTTTGAAAAGTCTAATTTGATACTATTCTATGCTCTACACAATGTCAAATAGCAGCACAAATAACCTGCATGTATCTTGAATAGCACCTGGCCTAGCAAGAAGGGTGACCCAGTATTCCTTGACCCCTTAAATCATCCCAAAACAAAACTTTCTTGTAATTACCCCATGTTTATAAGTATAAAATTAAAAAAAATAAAATAGGTTTAACAGCCAAATCATCAGATGATCATTCAGGCAATCTTACAGCACACGATTATTACAACCACCTCAAATTGAGGAAAAACAAAATTATTTGTCCCTGAATTATTGCAAGCAACAAAGTGAGGTAAACTCATTCATTCCAAAAATTAAATTAAGCTTGTTTAGAGTTTAGACTCCGGCTTATTAATACAATAAGGTCAATTTATGGGTTTTTAGAAGTTATCTTGAATTTAAAGTCACCCCTTAAGTATTTTTTTGTAAATATTTTATTTATGTTGTTTATTAAATCCTCATTTTAACTTATTTTAGTTATTAATTGTATTATGGTTTTGTGACTGAGAGTTTGCAAAACGTCCACAGGCGGACTCAAATAGTTTGCACATCGATTAGCTTGCCGGTAACAATGTTTGATCTGAATTTGCTGGAAACATGACACCAGTTGCCTGCAATCATCCATTATAGGAGATATAACAATGTTATCATAGTTATAGTTCCTTAGGACAACAAGGCATGGAATATTTAGAGAGAGGCACAAGCTAAGTCCATCCCTTAAGCCCCAAAGTTCAGCTACAAAGCAATTAGTAGTCCCTATATGCCTAGAGAAACCCGCTATCCAATTCCCCTGATCATCTCTAACAACACCACCACAACCTGCTTGACCACAGCTACCCAAAACCGACCCATCAGTGTTCAATTTCTTCCATCCCATAGCTGGCTTCTCCCATCTGATGCTCCTACTCACTACTCGGGTTGGGTTCCTTGGTGAAGCTACATAACACAGAAATTCCACAGCTTGGTTCACAATTTCATAGGAAAGATTCGGATTAAGGCTCCAAATTTCTTTTACCTTATGGCAGTCCCTAAGAGCATGTAATATTGTTTCTGAAGCCCTTTGGCAAATACGGCATGACTCCTCCTCAACCATTCCTCTTCTCACAAGGCAAGCCTTAACCCCTATACTTCCATGAGCACACATCCACCCAAAGTCACGCACAATCATATCAGTTTCCGTACCCATGGCAATAGAGTATGCACTCCTTAAATCAAAGGTGCCTCCCGGGTTGCCCATCCAATAGGTATGGCCTGAATCAAGGATTTTACATCCAAGGGCAGCTCAAAAGGGATTTTGCTCCAATCCCACCCCGTATCTGTTAGAACATCCTTAACTTCCAAGTGGGTTGCACCTTGAGTTAAAGGCCCTTGAATCAAATTCCGGAGAGGTCCTTTGCTCAGCCAATTGCCCCTCCAAAAACTAACATTACTGTCCCTGCTGATCATCATCAACCTATCCTTCTCAAAGGTCTCCCTACCTCTTGTTATGGCTGTCCAGACCTGGGAGCATGGTAATCTGTCCGGATTGCTAGCATTGAGTCTTCTATTGTTATGGTATTTTTTTCCAAAGGACTTGAGCCCACAAAGCTTCTCTTTCCGTGTGCAACCGCCAATTAAGCTTGGCAAGGAGGGCTGTATTTCTAACTTTTGTTGCCTGCAACCCAAGCCCTCCTTCCTCTTTTGTTCTAGTAACCCGATCAATCCCATCCAAGATTCTTCCTGGTAACTTAGCGCACTGCATGACATAGGATGGTATAGCCGTAGAAAAGGCTTGAATAAGGATAGCACGACCAGCAAAAGAAAGCATACTTGCCTTCCATCCTGCAAGTTTTTGTTTAACCCTATCCAAAACAAAATTGTACTCATGGGAGGAGGATCTCGGATGCCTAATAGGAATCCTAAGGTACTTACCAAGCGAAGGAGCGGAGGCAAAACCAAGGATATCATTTAATGATTCCCTAGTATCCCTATCCACATTGGGCGAGAAATAAACTTTAGACTTCGCCTCACTAATTGTAAGTAATCTCTTACTGAATCTTTTGCATAAATTGTTTATTAATTACTTTTTGAGAAATTTATTGAGACTAATACCCAATTGCTTAACTGGAATCTGTAATTTAGAGTGTGTTTATTAATTACTAGTGCTTTTGTGTCATTCAGCTACTAACTTTCTTGTTTAGTACACTAATCCATTGTGTGTTTCTTAATTCGTAGGATGATCTCGGTGATGGTGATTCTGCAGTGGATATCCAGTCTCTTGATGCTTAGCACCTATCATTTGATTTTACGCAGGAGGGGATACTTTGGGCATCTATTTTGGAGTAGTTACTATATAGTTAGAATGTATTATTTTGTGTAGGGCATTTACATAGTTGTTTAGAATGTATTGTTTTGTGTATAAAATTCTAGACATTTGGGATGTAATTACTGATATGGTGTAATTAAATATGTTTAGTTTTTTGGTTAAATGTGGTATGGTATTTGTTATTGGGAAATATGAATTCTAGTTACAGTGCAGGTATTTGTTATTGAAAAATATGTACATTAGGTACAGTGCAGGTGTTAAAAAAAAAATTAAAAAAAAAAATGACCTATACCGGCGCTTTTAAAAGCGCCGGCATAGGTCCTTAAAAACGATATTATTGAAGACCTATGCCGGCGCTTTTCAAAGCGCCGGGACAGGAATACGTCCTATTCCGGCGCTTTTAAAGCGCCGGGACAGGCCTTTTAAATTTCGCCCAACAAAGACCTATGCCAGCGCTTTTAAAAGCGCTGGAATAGGGTGTATACTTGTACCGACGCTTTAAAAAGCGCCGGCATAGGTCTTTGTTGGGCGAAATTTAAAAGGCCTGTCCCAGCGCTTTAAAAGCGCCGGAATAGGACGTATTCCTGTCCCAGCGCTTTGAAAAGCGCCGGCATAGGTCTGTATTGGGAGTAATTTAAAAGGCCTGTCCCGGCGCTTATAAAGCGCTGGTATAGGGTGTATTCCTGTCCCGGCGCTTTTGAAAAGCGCCGGGACAGGGCCCGCGACCCTCTCCCGATGCTCAAAACACGGCGGTTTTAAGCGCCGGGAAAAAAAACGCCGGGATAGGACTTTTGACCCTATCCCGGCGCTTTTTGGGGCTATCCCGGCGCTTTTAAAAACGCCGGGATAGTCCCATTTTTTTGTAGTGTCTATTCCATGTTAGAGTGTTTCAAAGGAAGATTTCGAATTCAACCAAACAAAGCAAAGAATTGCATTGTAGTGAGCACTAGCTAGCTTCAAGTTTCTTTGCTTCATATTCAGTTTCCGGACAGTCAATATCACACAAGTTCAAAAGAAATTTAGCGCACACACACAAGGTAGAGAAAATTCTATTCAGCACTTAAACCATTACAATCCAGATGTGAAAATGCAGTAGAGAGAACCCAAAAAAAAAAAAAAAAAAAAAAATTTGAGGGCCATAAAAAGTGCAGGCACACATGCACATGCACAAAGGACATGGAGAGACTAACCAGCGTTTAAGTTATGTACTTCCAGTGAATGTTTGGAACTCCTTTGCATTTAGACACGAGTAATTCTATTATCACACAAAACTACAATTATCTTATGTGTTAAATTGTGAGTGATTGTTTATTACTTTCATATAAACTCTCAACTTTTTCTTCACGACTAACAGTCTGTCATGTGGACAGTTATGATACAAGTTGTGAACTAATTCTAGTATCACACAAAATACCACAACTATTTTATGTGTCAAACTATGATTGGCTGTCTATCACTTTCACATAAACCTACCATTTTTTTTCACGACTTACAGTCTGCCATGTGGAAAGTTATGACACAAGTTGTAGAGTAATTCTAGTGTCACACAAAATATCACAATTATCTTATGTGTCAAACTGTGATTGACTGCTTGTCACTTTTACATAAACCCACAATTTTTTCTTCACGATTTATAGTTTGTCACTTGTACAGTTATAATACAAGTTGTGATATTTTATGTGGTCTCCGAATTTTTGTTTGGACACAAGTTCCTACAAAATTTGCATTCGAACATGAGTAATTCTACTATCACACAAAACACAACAACTATCTCATGTGTCAAATTGTGAGTGCCTGTCTATTACTTTCACATAAACTCACCACTTTTTCTTTACGACTAACAGTTTGCCACGTGGACAATTATGATACAAGTTGTGGACTAATTCTAGTATTACACAAAATACCACAAGTATCACACAAAATACTACAAGTATCTTATGTGTCAAACTGTGATTAGTTGTCTGTCACTTTCATATAAACCCACCATTTTTCTTCATGACTTACAATCTGCCACGTGAAAAGTTATGACATAAGTTGTAGAGTAATTCTAGTATCACACAAAATATCACAACTATCTTATGTGTCAAACTGTGATTAACTGCTTGTCACTTTTACATAAATCTACCACTTTTTCTTCATGATTTATAGTTTGTCATGTGTACAGTTATAATACAAGTTGTGATATTTTATGTGGCCTCCGAATTTTTGTTCGGACACAAGTTCCTACTAAATTTTCCATACCACTGCTAGGACGGGAGTATCTATTCATTGTCTAAAGAGTGCCGCAATTCCTATTTGGATTAGGCCTATAAAGGCTCAATTAGATCCAGTTCACTGCTCACATACTTGAATAAAAACAAGCACATCCACGCGTATGTGTCTACACAGCTCTTTAGAGTTTAGACCTCACATATCCCAACTCAGCCCATATCTAGAACCTTAACACTCATTTTAGCAAGAAGCCCAATCAGAAACTAGTCCAACAGCCCGCTGCCCCAATACTTCACAAAATTATGTTTTTGGGCAGAAACTTCGTAAAATTGCCTGACCCTTAAAACTTCCTAAAATTGCACAAAGGTCCTTGGGGTCAACAAAACAAAGCATTTTCAACCCTTGTTTTGCAAAATAAAATGCTTTCCTTCAAGTATAATAAAATTGTCAAATGACATTATTATTAGACTTATTAAGAATTCAACATTTTGTTCTTGTTATTATTAGACTTTTCTCACATGTCATGCATTCACGTCCCTTTAGTGTAGATTTATACATGTCATGCATTTACATATCATCTTTGGATAGATTACTTGAAAATGAAAAAAAGAGAAGTTTAGATTGAGAGTGCATATTCTAAGTTCGAATTTATTAAAAAAAATATAGATCTCAAACTCATTCCAAACTCCATTAAATTTTAGTAATTTAATCTCAAATTTGTTCCATATATATTTATTAATGAATCCAAACCTATCTATTTATTTATTTTATTTTGCTTAATTAAAAAGAACTAACTTAACATTACTTATTGTTAAGTTCTAAAACACAATTAGATCACATTCAAACCTTAAAGCCAATGCATTTAGTCATAATGCATAGCTTATATTGAGCAATATTAATCTATAAATACTTATTAAACATTATATGATTAGGTCTACAAATTAATATTTGTAATATCTAACCCATCTAATAATAAAAAAAAAGGGGGGGGGGGGGGGGGGGGGAAGCAGGGTGGTGATTATTTAAACGATCTAATATTTATACCATCTATTAAATATTTTCATTCGGTTTCACATTATCTAATTTATGAACAGCATCTACTAAGTATTTTGGAGTTTTTGAAAACTTTAGATGGGAATTATAGTTTGTAGT